>JAJNCI010000007.1:0-667062 GCA_030708095.1 Trichoderma sp. CBMAI-0020
ATATAAGTATTAAAAAAGTTATATAATAAAATAATAAAAATAATTAATAAATATTAAATTTATAAATATAAAAGAATTTATAAATAAAAAAATAATATATAATATTATAATATATTAAATTATAATACCTATAAATAAAATAAAAAATATTAACTTAAAATATATTATTATATTAAAAATATATATATATAAATTTTATTAAAATTAATATAATTCAAAATTAAATTAAATTTCTTAAAATATTAAGAAAATATAAAGCTTTTTAAAATTAATAAACTATTGCTAAAGGTTTATTAAGAACTTTATCAAAATTATTATATTTTTTATAAACTTAATAAAAAAAAAATTTAAATAAGAAAATCTAAAAATCATAATATTTTGATAATTTAAAAAATACTATTATTAATAAACTAGTTTTAATAATATTTAATAAAATAAAACTTATTAAAAAAGAATATTTTAAATTATATTATAAAATAAATAAATTAAATAATAAAACTTAAATAATAAATTATAATTTATTATATTTTTTTATATATATTTTATAAACTTATATTATAATATTTTATTTATAATAAAAAATATATAATTATTATAAAAATATTTAAATAATAAAAATATTATTTATATAAAAGTTTATATTAAAAATTAAAGCTTAAATAAATTATAATAATATTATTTATTTTATAATAATATAATAATTATTTAAATATAAATTAAATATTTTAAAAAATTATTATAATTTAATTATATATTTATTTATATTAAAAATAAAAAAAAATATATTAAATTATAAAATTAAATTATTTTAAAAAGAATTCTTAAATATTTTATATAAATATTAAAATATTATAGTAAAATAAATTTAATATAATAATTTTAATTATAATATTTTAAATTAAGAAAAATAACTTTATAATTATTAATATTAAAGTTTATATCATTTAATAAAAAATAAATAATATTTTAAAAAAAATAACACTTAATAATAAAATATTAACTTATAAAAATAAAATATAAGTATTAAAGAAATTATATAATAAAATAATAAAAATAATTTATAAATATTTAATTTATAAATATAAAAATATTTATAAAATAAAAAAATAAATATAATAATATTATTATATTAATAAAATAAAATAAAAAATTTAATATATTATATTATACTATAATATTTATTAATAAAATAAAATATTAAATATTTACCTTATAATAAAATTTAACTTTTATTAATACTTATAAGATTATAAGTATTTATATTATTTAATTATATTAAAAATTATTATTATTAAAAAAACTAATAATAAAAATTAAAATATAATAATATTTTTATTATTATTAATTAATTAATAAAAATAGCTTATTTTATTTTTTATAAGAAAGTAATAAATATTAAAAGTTATATATATATTTTTATAATAATTCAAGTAAATAATATAATTAAATTATATAAAAAACTATAAGTATAACTTAAATTAATATTTATATAAATAAGACTTAAAAGTTTAATACTTTAAAAAGGGAATATAATTTACTTTTATTATTATATAAAAGAAATAAAATAAATAAATATTAAAATTAATTAAATAATAAGCTAAATTATAAAAAAGTAAAATTCTATAAAACTATAAAAAAAATTAATAAAGTAAATTATAAGCTTAGGATTTTTAATATTAAAAAGAAATAAAAAATAAAATTTTATTTATTTTTTTATATTTTATATTTAAAAAATACTTTAATTAATAAAAATATAAGTAAAATTATTTATAATAAAATTATAATTAAAAAAAAAAATATAAAGTTAAGAAAATTCTTAAATTTAAGCTTAATTAAAATAAGTTATATAAATATTTAATAAAATAAAAAGAATATAATAATAATATTAATAGCTAAGAACTTATTAAAAACTTAAAGAATATATAAGTAATAATAAATAAAATTTATTAAAATTTAAAAGCTTAAATAATATTAAATTAATTATACTAAGGTTAATTAACTTAAAGAAAGCTAAGCTATTATAAATAAAATTAAACTTTAAGTATAAATTAGTTATTTATTTAAAGAACTATTTCATAGCTATTATTATTATTTTTAATACTTTTATAATAAATTAATTTTTTATTTTACTTTTTTACTTGTTTTTATATTTTATAAATATATAATAAATAACCTATTACCTTAGCTAATTTAAATTAAAGTATTAATAATTAAATATTTAAGAAATTTAAATATTTGTTTATTTTATTTTTTATACTTTAATATAATTTTTATATACATACTTTTTTAATTAAAGAAAATAAAAAATTAATTAATTATTTTTATTAAAAAATAAAATTATAAACTTATAAGAAATTATAATTAAAATATATTATAAAACTTCTTAGCTTTTATATAATTTCTATAATAAGAAAATAATTTTAATATTATATAAGTAAGCTTATAATAATAATAATAAGTATATAATATATTAGCTATAAAACTTATAATTAAAATATAATTAATTAAAAAAATATTTTTATAATACTTTTTAATAAAAAATATAAGATTAATTATATTATATATACAAAAAAGAAAAAAATATTGATTAAAAAAATACTATTATAATATATAATTAATAAATAAAATATTATAAAATATATAATAAGTTTTAAAAATAAAACCTTTAAAAAAAATATTATATTATAACTTAATCTTTTAAGGCTTTAATAAATAATATATACTTTAAAAGAATTATAAAATAAATAATTAATAATATGAAAAGTAATATTAAAGAATACTTTTTATATAAAAGTAATATATATTAGCACTTTATAGTTTATAAGAAGTAATAAATAAAATATAATAAATAATTAATTATATAAATTAAATTAATTATACTTATTAAATAACTTAAATAATTAATTATTAATAATATAATACTTAATAACTAAATATCTTATTTTATTTACTAATATAAATATATATATTTATTTTTTAAGAATTTCCTTACCCTATAATAATAACCTAGGATCTAGGGACCGGATTATTATATTATTATATAAGAAATTAAATTAAATTAAATATAAAAAATATAAAATATAAAATAAAAATTATATATTAAGTTATTTTATTAATATTTAATTTTACTATTATTAGCTTATTTTAATTTATTAATAATATTAATTAATTTATTTTTTAAATTAAATTTATTAATATTTTTACTTTTAAAAATTAATAAAATTCTTATAAAATTATTTAATATTTTTTTTAAAATTTATTTTTAGTATTGAAAAGTTTTTATTATTATTATATTTTTCTTATTTTATAAAATACTTTTTTTTATTATTTTATTTATTTATATATAAATTAGTTTTTTAATTTTATATTCTTTTAATATTTTAAATAATAATTTTATTTATAATTTTTTTTTATTTTTTTATTTATTAATGTTTTTTTAAATAATAATATATAAATAATTATTTTTAATTTTATATTATTAAATAAGTTTTATTTAATATTAATATTATTAATTTTTCTAAAATTTTAAATAATTTAATTTTTTTAAAATTTAGTTTATTATTTAATTTATTTATTTTAATATTTAATAATTTTCTATTATATAAATATTATAATAAATAAAAGTATTTTTTTAAAAAAATTAAATTTTTTATTTTCATTTGATATATATATTTTCTTTATATATTATAATAAGAATTTAAATTAAATCTTATTTCTTTTTAGAATTTAATTCTATTATATATATATATATATTATTTATATTTACTTTATTATAAAATAGTTTATAAGTTTTTAATATAAACTTGTAATTAATATAAAATACTATAATTTTTATAATTTTTCTTATAAAATTATTATATTATATTTAAGTAAATAATAATATTTTAGCTTAAATATTTTATTAAAAGTTAATATAATATTATAAGTATACTTTTATAACTTAATTTACTTATTTACTTTATTTATTTATTTATTTAAAAATATAATATAATATTTAATTTATAATAAATTCTAAATTTAATTATTAATTTTTATTAATATTTAAGTATAAAAAATATTTTTTTTTATTTAATTTAATTTTTTTAATATTTTATATTTAGTAAATATATATTTTATATAAAAATATATTAAATTTTTTATATTATATATTTTTTTATATAAGAAAAAATATATTTATTTTAAAGTTTATTTATAATAATAGAAGTTTTTTCTTAAAGTATTTTTTATTAATAATTTTTTTAACTTAAATTAATAATATAATTAAATATAATAATATATTAATTTTTTATAAAAATTAAAATTAATTAGAATATTTTATTTAATTAAAAAAATTTTATTTTCTATTTTTTTATATATATTATATTTTCTAATAATTTTTAAAATTTTATTTTTCAATTTTTAAAACTTTATAATATTATATAATATAATTTAATATAATTTAAATATTATAATATATTATATAATTATACTATAATATAAAATTTAAATTATTTTTAATAATTATTTTTTTAAAAAGTTTTTTTAATTTTATATTTATTATATATTTGTTAGTTTTATTAAAAATAAAATTCTATTATTTAAAATTTAAATATAATTTATTTATAATTTAATTTTTAATTTTAAATATTTTTTAAAAACTTTTTTTTATTTAATATATTTAATATATTTAATATATTTAATATATTTAATATATTTAATATATTTATTTATTTAATGATAATAATTAATATAATAAAAGAATTAACTAAGAGCTTATAAAGAAGCCTAGAAAGCTTTATAAGAAATCCCTTAAAAGGATTTCCTAAAGTAAATTTAAGGTATTTTAATAAACTTTCTTAAGAAATCCTTTTATAAGGGATTAAGCAAATAAATTATTTAAGAATTCTAACTGCTTTTTATTTTTTAATTTATTACTTAATATAAACTTTTTATATAATAATTAATTTATTTGCCTTAGGAACTTCCTAGGAAATCCTCTCTTAGGCCTTTGCTTATCAAATAGTAGCAATTGCTACTAAAAAAATAAAAGTAATACCAACAGAAGGGGCTACCTAATAACCTATAAAACTAATAGTTACAAGGGATATAATATTAAAGGATATAAAAGAAAAAAAAGAATTTAGAAACCACTTTGGAACTAGAACCTATAATTAAAAGTAAATTTATAATATATTCTTATAAATAGCTTAAGAGGGATTTCTAAAGGGACCCTTAAGGTATAAGCTAAATAAGAAATAGTAATACTTTTACTAGCTAATAATAATAGAACTCTTTAGTATAATAGAAATATTAGTATATATAATAGTAAATATATTAAATTAAGAAACCTTATTAAAAAAAATAAATTATATATTTATTTATAAATTCATAAAAAAAATATTTTTTTTTATATATTAATATACCTTAAGTATATAAATAAAATAAGAATTTTTTTATTTTTTTTCAAAAAAAAAACTATTATAACCTAATACTTATAATTATTATAACAGGTTTATATAGTAGGCTAAGGCAAATTAATTATAATCTATTAGCTAATTATAAGCTTTTATTTTTAAAATAAGAAAGCTAGAAAAGCTAGCTTTTTATTAATATTAAAGAAAGCTAAGAAAAATAGCTTTTTATTATAATCTAAAATCTTTAATTAAATATATAAGTTTACTTTTTTATACTTATTAAATAACTTAAATAATTAATTATTAATATAAATTAAAATTATAATATACTTTATATTACTTATTATTTAATAATATTCATTATTATTATTTATATTACTTAAATTTTTTTAATTACTTTATTAATATAACCTTAAAATTAAACTTTAAGTTTATTTTTTAAAAAGCTTTTATATTCCTAATTATTTAATATATAATTTATTATATATTAATAACATTTTATTTAAATAATTACCTAAATCTTATAAGTAATATAAAAAAAAATATAAATATTAATATTTTATATTTTAAAAAATAATATTAATTATAAAAGCCAAGCTTTAAGTAATTATTATTTAAATAATATTATTAAATTTAAAAATATATTAGTAAAAATAGCTTATAATAAATAAAATATTTTAATAAAAGCCTTTAAGTAAAAATATAAATAATATAAGTAATAAAAATAAAATATTAAAGCTTATATAAAAAATATAAAATATATAATTTAAGATTTATATACTTAATATTAAATAAATTAATAGATTATTATTTATATAATAATAATAATAATAATAAAATTAAAATATTATTAATTAATATTTTTAAATTATAAATAATTCATATTAAGAACTTTATGTAACAGGATAACAGTTAGGTACAGGTGTAAAGGTATATTTACTTTTACTTAAAGTCCTAGTTATAAGAACTGCCTTTAGAGGGGTCTTATATACTGCATAAATACTGCCTAAAGCTGTATACCTGTCCTATACCGCCTGGTACCATATGTGTACCCTGCTCGCGGGTGCTGTTATACTTTAATAATAATTAAATAGTTTATTAATAATAATACCTCTTATAGCTTTTACTATAGTATTTATTATAATACTTATAATAATATTAATAATATTTATAAATAATAATAAGCTGAAATTAGAAAAATTTTTAAAAATTAAATAATAAAAAAATTTAATAAAAATATTATTATTTAAGAATATTCTTTAAAAATAATCTAGAAAATAGATTTAAGTATAATATTATAAGCCTTAATATTTATAATATTATATTAAAATACCCTTAGTTAAAATAAAGTAACTTATTAATTAATTAAAAAGTAAAATAAATACTTTAAAAAGAAAATATTACCTAGGAGCTATAACTAAGTTATAAAAATAAATAAAAAATAAATAAATATACTTTTAAATTTAAAAATAAAATCTTTTATATAATAAATATTTAAAAAAAAAAATAAGAATAAAACTTAAGAAAAAAGTTAAATTTAATATAAAAAAATTACTAATATTATTATAATATAATTATAAAAAAATTAAAAAAAAAATAAGTATATATTAACTAAGTTATTATATAAGTATAATAATTTGGTCCCTAGATCCTAGGTTATTATTTATAAGGTAAGAAAATTTTTAAGAAATAAATATATATATTTATATTAGTAAATAAAATAAAATATTTAATTCTTAAATATTTTATTTAACTTATATAATAAATTATTTTATAAAAGTAATTATAAGTAATATTACTTTTTATTACCTTTTCTTATAAAGTAATTAAAAATAATAATATTTATTATTATTTTTTATATAATTAACTTATTAATTTATATTTAATTTATAATATATTATTATATTTATTAAATTATAATATAATATTCCTTTTTTAGAAATCTTATTTTTAAAGCTTATTATAATATTTTTTATTTTATAAATTAAAAAAATATAATATTTTCCTTTTTTATATATAAATTTTATAATTTATTTTCTTATATAAGTAATTTTCTTTCTCTTATATTACCTTTTTTTTTTATAATTATAAAAATATCTTTAATAAAATATATTATTTATAAGATTTATATTATATTAGATTTTATTAAAAATAAAAAGTATATCAATTTAAATAAAAAAATTAATTTTATAAATTAAAGTAATAAATATTTTTATTATATTATATAATTATTATTTAAATATTAATTTTAAAAATATATATTATTATAATAATTATTGTTTTTGTTATTAAAAGTATATTTAATTATATAAATTATATAATAATAAAATAATAATTATTTTTTATAAGTTTTTATATTTTTTTAAATATAAGGTTTTTATGAATTATAATATTATTTTTAATTATATATTTTTAAGAAAAATATTAAATATAATAAAAGAAAGTATAAAACTAAGGTTATTTTATTAAAAATATTAAATTAATTTTAATAAATTTATTAATTAAAATAAAATATTAAAGAATATAATAATAAGGTATTGTATTATAATATAAAAATATTAAGTATATATAATAAGGTTAATTAATAAAATATAAAAGTTATTTTTTTAAATAGCTTTTTTATTTTTAAGTAAATTAATATTATAACCCGCAGTTATAGTTGTTACAATAGGCCTATAGGGTAGGCGGATCCGGATTAACTTAAGTTTAAATATTTAATTAAGAATAAGTTAAATAAAATTAGCTTTAATTTACTATAACTTTAATATTTAAATTAATAAGAATTATTATTAATTTAAAATAATTTGAATATTTTAATTAAATATATAAGTTTACTTTTTTATACTTATTTAAATAACTTAAATAATTAATTATTAATATAAAATTAAGATTATAATATACTTTATATTACTTATACTTTAGTAACTTTATTATTACTATTTATATTACCTAAAGATCTCTTAATTATTTTACTAATATAAACCTAGAATTATTATTAGGTTTATTTCTTAGGAATCTACCTTATATTAACTATTTAATATATAATTTATTATATATTAATAACTTTTATTTAAATAATTATTAAACTTATAAGTAATAATTAAAATAAGTTATAATAACTTTTAAAACTTAAATAATAAAATAAATTACTTTAATAAGAAAAAAAAATATTAAAAATTATTTATTAACTTTAATAACTTAATTAATTACCTAATAATTTTAAAAAAAACTAATTTAAGGAATAATTATTTAATATATTAATAACCTTTAAATTATTAATAACTTTTAATAAAAAGTATAATAACTTTAGTAAATATAATAAAACCTATTAAAAGTATTACCTTTTATAGCACCTACTATAGTACTTATAATAGCCCTTATAATATTAATAAATAATAATAAACTAAAACCTAAAAAAGTCCTTAAGATTAATTAATTTAATAAATTTAATAAAATATTATTAAAATTATATAAATTTTAATATAATTTATATATATACTTTAAGTATTATTATTTAAAAACCTTTTTAATAAATAAATTTAAAGCTTAAATTTACCTTTATAAAAATTTAAATAAAGAAATTAGCTATTAATTAGTTTAATATAATCCTTAAAGATTAAAAAAATAATACCTATAATTAATAAACTTAATTAATTAAGAATATATTTAAAAGCTATAAAAGCTTTAAAATTTAACTTAAAAAATTATTTAAAGTTATTAATAAATTATAAGAAGTTAAAAAAAAACTTAAAGACTTTTAGTAAAAAGGTTTATATTATAAATATACTTTAACTTTTATTTAACTACTTATTAAAGTTAACTAAATTAAAGATTTTAAAAAAGAAATATATTATTATAGCTTAAAACTAAAGATTAAAAATAAAATCTATAAAATTAACTAATAAATTATTAATTTTACTAATCTTATTTAAAAAGCTATTAAAATTAATAACTACTAATAGAAAAAAAAGGAAAAAAAAAAAGCTAAAAAAAAATAGTAATTCTTTTAAATATTACCTATAGGTTAATGTAACGAACTGTACACTAGATAGTTAGTATAGGGTAGATTCCCAAGGGATAAACCTAGTAAATGATTCTGGGTTTATATTAGCAAAGCGGTTAGGAAACCTAATAGGTAATATAAGCAATAGTAAGCAAATGTTATTAAATAGTAAGTAATATAAAGTATATTATAATCTTAATTTTATATTAATAACTAGCTATTTAAGTTATTTAAATAAATATAAAAAAGTAAACTTATATATTTAATTAATTAAATATCCTTAATATACTTAGTAGTTAAGTTTATTAAGTTATACTTAATATACTTAATAATAGATTTTATTAAGTAGTATTTAATTAAATAATAGATTATAGTTGATCTATTCTGGCTTACCCGGTAGGCCTATTGTTATAACTATAAGTGTTAGGTTAATATAATACTCCCCTCCTGTTAGTCTTATCCCCAGACCTTATCCTTAAATTCATGCCTTCCCTACTATCCGTAAGTGTTGATTCTATTTCCTTTATTCTTCTAGTTTAGTTAATAAAATAGCTAGCAGTAAATGCAAGTATTCTAAATTCTCTTAAGTTCTATAATGTAACACGCTTAAGTACTTTATTTTACTTATGCTATTAGTTATAAAGTCTTGTTTTTATTATAAGAAATGCGGTTATAAGTGTCTTGCTTTTAAGGAAGATTCCCTGCGCTATTCTTAATGTGTTTATTATTAATAATTGAATTATAAAGCCTTTGGTCTTTCTGCGACCTAGCTTTAAAAGATGGCGACTAAAGGCGCTAACCTTAACTTTGAATTAGAAAAGGCGGAGGAGGCCTGGTTAGAGGCTGGTGCGCGTGTAAAGCGTCTTTGTACTTAAAAGAAGGAGTGGTCTAAAAAGATGAAAAGGGCTATTAAGCGGGGAATTAATAATTTGGAAGAATTAGAACAAGTTAAGCGTGAGGAACATGGAGCGGAGGCCGCTTATTAGGCTGCCCTATTGGCGCCTAGTTCTGTCTCTATTGGCCTGTCCTAGTCTATTAACGCTGTTGATTAGTCGGCCTTTGTGTTAAACCTGTTGTTATTTCTACCCCTAGAGACTAATGAAATTCCTATAGAATTATCTAGGTGTTCCTCTTAAGTTCTTTTTCTAAGACCTAAGAGTTTTTATTATTATTATATTCTTTTTATTTAATAAGATACTTTTTTTCTTTTATTATCTTATTTACTTATATATAAACTAGTTTTTTAAACTTATATTCTTTTTTAATATCTTAAATAATAATTTTATTTATAATTAGTTTACTTATTTTTTTATTTACTAATACTTTCTTAAGTAGTAATATATAAAAAATAATTATTTTTAACCTTATATTTTTAAATAAGTTTAGTTTATAATTAATTTTACTAATTTTCTTTAAAATTCTAAATAATTTAAGTCTTTTAAAATTTAATTTATTACTTAGCCTATTTATTTTAATATTTAATAATTTTTTATTATATAAATATTATAATAAGTAAATTATATCTCCCTTTTAAAGGGTTAATCCTTTAATTTTTATTTAATTAATATATTTTTTTATATATTACTTAAAAAATTTAAGTTAAATTTTAAGTTCTTTTTATAATTAAATTATATCTTTTATAAGTATATATATATTATTTATATTTAGATTATCTTAAGGTAGTCTATAAGCTTCTAATATAAACCTATAATTAATATAAAATAATATAACTTTTATTATTTTTATTATAAAGCTATTATATTATATTTAAGTAATTAGTAATATTTTAATTTAATTATTTTACTAAAGGTTAATATAATATTATAAGTATATTTTAATAACTTAATTTATTTATTTTATTTATTTATTTATTTATAAATAAAATATAATATTTAACTTATAATAGGTTTTAAGTTTAGCTATTAGTTTTTACTAGAATTTAAATATAAAAGTAGTTTTTTTATTTAATATAATTTCCTTTAATATTTTATATTTTATAAATATATATTTTATATAAAAATATACTAGGTTTTTTATATTATATATTTTCTTATATAATAAAAAGTATACTTATTTTAATAATTTATTTATAATTATAAAAATATTATTAAATTATTTTTTAATTAATAGATCTTTTAACTTAAGTAAATTAGTAATATAATTAAATATAATAGTATATTAATTTCTTTCTAGAACTAGGATTAATTATAATATTTCATATAGCTAATGCCTTTTATTTTTTATTTTCTTATATATATTATATTTTTTAATAATTTTTAAAATTTTATTTTTTATTTTAAGGAATTTATAATATTAAATTATATAATTTTATATTATTTAAATATTATAATATACTACTATAATTATACTTTAGTATAAGTTTTAAATTACTTTTAATTATAATTTTAATAATATTTAGATTTTATTATTTTATTTTAGTAGGTTATTTTTTATAATTACTTCTTCTAGAAGTAACTTTAGATCTATATTTATTATATATTCTCTTATTTTATTAAAAATAAGGTTATATTTTTTTATAATAAATAAAGTATTAATTTATATTTATTTATAGTTTCTTATATTTTTTTTTTTTAAAATTTAAGCTTTAATTTCTAGGATTTTTTTAAAATATTCTTTTTTTTTACTTAATATATTTACTTATTTATTAGTAATACCTTTATAATATATAAGTTTATAATTAAAATTTAATAATATCTTAAAATAGTAAGTTTAATATATAAAAAGCTTTTAGGTTTTAGTAAAGTATATAATATTATAATAGTTAATATAAACCTTAACTTTATACTTATTTCTTAAGTAATAGTATTATTATTCCTTAAATACTTTAAGGATTATTATAAATTTTTTATTATAAATAAAATATTTTAATTTTAGTTTATATAGTTTTTATAAAAAGAATATTATTAAATAGTTTTTCTTATTCTTATTTTTTTATATTAATACTTTTTTAATTATAAAATTTAATAAGTTAATTTTAATTTCTAATAGTTTATTAAGATTATATATAATAAGTATAGGTTTATTAAAAAGTATACTCTTAAGTTATTTAAATACTTTTTTTATTTTTAGCTTATATATAAGTTTTTTATTTTTTAATTTTTTTTTACTTTTTTTATTTTCTTTAAGTTAAGTAATATTAATAAGTAACTTAGTAATTTTATTATAATTCTTAATAAACCTTTAGTAATAGTTTACTAAACCTAAGAAGCTTTATATTTTTTTTCTTATATTTAGTAATTATTAATCTTAAATTACTTTAAGCTTATTAAGGTTTATTTAAACTTATCCTAGTAAGATTAAGTGTCCTAGGAACTTAACTTTTTAAATATAAAAATAGTATTTTTCTAGTTCTATTAGTAAATTAGTGTTTTATAGTATTTATAATACTTAATAAATATATTTCTTATATTTTTTAAGGGTTTTTAAGAAAATAAGAATATTATTAAAGTATATAATTATAAAATTATTAATATATACTTATAATATATAGTTAATTATTTATTAAAATATTATTAATATATTAGTTAGCTTAAATAATATTACTAGGTATTTAAATAATTTATAATATATTTTAAATATTATTTTTTATTTATCCCTTTTATAAATATAAATTAGGTTATATACTTCCTTAAGGTCTAAGGTAATAAACTAATTTATATTAGTTAAGTAATCTTAAATTTCTATAATAAGTAGTAATAGGGTTTAATCCTTAATTATAATCTTATTTAGCTATTTATAGTTAATAACTAGTTTAAGTTTCTTATTTTTCTTTAGTATAAATATAATAGGGTATCTAGCTGGTAATATAAATAATTTAATATATTCTTTTTCTAGCTATTCTTATATTTATTTTTAAAGTATTTTAAGTTCTATTTTACTAAGATTATAAATTAAAAAAAACTTTATTATTTTATTATTTAAAAGATTTATATAATAATTTTATTATAAATAAAGTAGTTATATTATTTCTAATATTAAGCTAAATAGTTTTTTATATTTCCTTTAGTATTATTAAGGTGCTTTTTAAAGAATTTCTTTAAGTTTTTTAAGTTTTTTTTTTTTCTTAGCTTCTAGTAATACCTTATCTAAAGCTTATAGTTTTATTTTAACTTATATAATAATTCTATTAATATATATTTACTTTCTTTTAATTCTTTTATTATTATATTATAATAGTATTAGTGATTTTTTTATATTAAATTTAACTTTTTTTTTAGGTTTTATTCTTATTTTTTCTATATTTTTTTAATTTTGTTATATATAAGATTTTATTTTTAGGTCTATAAGCATGTCTTTACCTTCTTTATTCTCTCTATAGCTTAATTATAGCTCCTAGATAATATCTATTTCCTAGAATATTTTTTTTATTTTTTAATTAATTAGTAGATTACCTTATTTTAGCTAGGGGTATTTAAGTAAAATATTATAAATGTTAAGGTTTATAATATTAAATTTAATAATTTTAGTGTAATTAGTAATCTTAATTAAGAGATAATTAGTCTTATAATTAATTATTACCTTAGTATTAGGTATAATAACACTAGACATATATATAAGCTATTTTTTCTTAATATATAGTAATTTAAATAGGTTTATTATTTAGGGAGTAATAAGGTTATAATCTATATTATTATTTATATATATTATTACTAGGTGTTAGTTAATATACCCTTTAACTAATAATTTCTTATTATTATATTTAATTAAGTTAATTTAAATACTATCTAAATAAGTTTAGTTTTATATAATTTTTTAATATTTTATATATTATTAGCATTTTAGGTTTTAATTTTATTTTTAAATTATATAATAATATCTCTTAATTAAGGTCTTATTTCCTTATTTTTTATTAATATAAGTATTAAAATTATATCCCTTTTATATTAGTTTTTAAATAATTTAATAAAACTAGCTTTTTTTTTCTTTATATATATTATAATATATTAATATATAGTTTATAAAATAAATTATAATATATTTTTTATATATAATATACTTTAATTAATATTTATGCTAATCTTTTAATTTATTAAAAATATATACTTAATAGTAAATATTATTATATTATTTCTAATTATATATTTTATAATCTTTATTTAAAATATTAAGGAGGTCTTAGATAAGAACTTAATTATATACTTTTTTATTATTTATTTTAGTAAATTTAATTTATTATTAGACTTTCTTTATAGTTTTTTATTAAAATAGGTTTTTATTAAAATATTATTATTATTTTTTTATTTTTTTATTTATTCTCTTAGAATATATATATTATTATATTTAAGGCTATAAGATTTATAAATATAGTATCTTTTATAATTATAGTCTAGGTCTTATAATTTATAAAGTTTATATATATATCTTTTATATATATATTTTAAAAAAGTTATTAATTTTTTTTTTATTTTTTTTATAATTATATTAGGATTTTTATAAATTATATAAGTAATAATATCTTATATATTTAATAATATAATAATTTAGTTAATAATATAAGTATTTTTTAGAATATTTTTATTCTTTAAGGTATTTTATAGCTAGCTTATTTTCTTTTTTAAAGAGTTTATATATAGCTTTTATATTTTATTATTATTTATTTTTATAGCTACATTAATATTCTTTTATAGATTTATAGTTTAAGTATTTATAGTATTTATAATTAGGGTTTTAAGAATTATAAGTGTTATAGTTATAAATATCTTAAAGTTTAAGAGTTTTAGCTTTATATTAGTATTATAGCTTATAAACTTTATAATACTTATTTATAATCCTTATCCTAGTTTAAATCTTTCTTCTTACTTAAGACTTAGTTATAGAAATTAAAAGTATTAATTCTTACTATTTAATAAGTTTTCTTAGCTTATGGTTTCCTTAGGTAATAACCTAATTCTTTCTTACTGCTTTAGTATATAAGATATAAATTATTATAATAAGCTATTTAGCTAAGGTAATTATATAATATTTCTATAATAGTATCTATTTAAGCTTTATTCTTAAGGGTCTTAGATTTCTTTGTGTTTTTCTTAATATAGCAATAGGTTTTATTATAGCTTTTTTTACCGCAGAATCCATAGGTTATTTTAGAACAGCAGTTTACTTCCTTATGGCCCTTCTTGCCATAAGTGTTATATATTTTATTAAATTTTTTATAATTAATAGCATTAATATTTATTTTTTTAGGTTAAGTCCTATTATCTTTAGTAATATAGTTGTCTTATTTCTTTTCTTAGTTAACCTATAGTTAATGTTTAGTATATTAGCTGCTCTTTTTATCCCTTTTTTCTTGCTTATATTCCTATTATTAATTATTAATTACAATAACCTCTTAAGTAAGGGTAGTAAAAGTAACTTTCTATTAGTTTATTTTATAGATTTTATTTTTAACTTCTAGTTTTAGGCTATAGTAGTATATTTCCTTTTTTAAATCCTTAATCTAGTTAACCTTATTAAGTAGCTAAATAAAGGTTAAAATATATTTATAATATAGTCCCTTTTACTTAAAGGTTTTAAGTTTTTTTTCTACTTCTTAGGCTTTATTAGTAATTTTAAAGGATTTTTTTAGTTATTTTTTAAGGTTCTTATATCCCTTAAAAACTTCTTTTATTAATTTACTTTACTTAGCTAGGTTATTTTTTTTATTCTTAAAGAGTATTTTAAACTAGTTAGCTACTATATCTTTAATATATATTTTTATATATTAGATTTTTTTTTCTAAATTATCTTTTAAGAATATTTTTAAGTAATAGTATTTAAAGTATATTTATAGCTTATTAAGGAACTACTAGAGCTTAAAGGTGTCTTTATTAAACTTTTTAGGTTATTTAATTTTAAGGATTTTTCTAAGTTCTAGTTTATTATTATCTATAAGTACTACTAGTACTATTATAGGTGCTATAGCAGGTGCTATAGCAGGAGCTATAGGGGGTACTACTACTAGTAGATTATTTAATTACTAGTAGAGTTTTTAATATAAGTTATTTATAGTTTAAGTATATTAGTTAATAATATTTTAGTTATTTTATTATTATTATTATATATAAATAATAGTTTACTAGTTTATTTAGCGTTAAGTATATAAATCTTAGATTATATATTTTATATTTTTTATATAAATTCTAGTATTTTATTTTTATTACTTATGTTATTTATATTCTTACTTAAGGGCTTTTATAAGCATGTTTTATTTATTATAGGCTATTTTTGCTAATATATTTTTAAATTTAGTAATACTATTTAACTAGTAATTACTTAAAGCTTAGCTCTTATAATTAGTATTATTATCTAGGATATTAAAAGTTAATATTTATATTCTTATTTTTATATTATCTATAAGGTCTGGTAATTATTTAAATAAGAGTTATTAATATATAATAAATTATATATTAGATAATTAGTATAGGGTAGATTCCTAAGGGATAAACCTAGTAAATAATTCTAGGTTTATATTAGCGGAGTAGTTAGGAAACCTAATAAGTAATATAGGTAATAGTAAATAAATATTATTAAATAGTAAGTAATATAAAGCATATTATAATCTTAATTTTATATTAATAACTAGCTATTAAGTTATTTAAATAAGTATAAAAAAGTAAACTTATATATCTAGTTAATTAAATGTCCTTAATATACTTAGTGGTTAAGTTTATTAAGTTATACTTAATATACTTACCTGTTGGCTCCACTTTTAGTGGCCAACTGTGAGTCTTCGCCTTACAGTTGGGTTAGAAATCCCTAATACACCTGGAAAATCAATATATAACCTAGCTTAGTTCTAAAACACACCAAATTTACTATATAAATAAAATAATAACATGTAATTAATAATTAAAATTAGGGTTAAATTTAATAGTAGAATTCCCTCTAGCCTTTAAAACTGGGGCCGCTTATTTGGCTGATTGTGATTGACCTCTAAGGCATTAAAAAGCATATTTTATATAAGGCGTAGTGGCATAGTTTAATGTGAGCCCATCTGCGGTCTAACGCGCGATTTTATTAATCTAACGCCCTAATATCCTATGCCTTAATGGCCCGGCTAACCTTAATTGCTAATAAGCGAAGAAGATAAAGCTCTTGTAGCCTATGTAATATAGCTTTAACAAGGAGGCTTTCCCGCGACCAAAGCCTAGCTTATTGCTGCCGCTAATAACCTTTAATAATAAAGAGATCCTATAATTGTAGACCTAGGGAAGAACTGGTATTCCCAGTGGCTTCTAGACCACCCGGAGGTTTTAGAAGTTATATATTAAAGCTATAGAAAAAGGCTAGGAAGTTATTTAAAGCTTTAAATATAGAGAACTTGATGACCTTTTTTAATAAGTTAAAGGAAACTATTATAACGTTTTATATTAGTGCCTTAGAGTGTTGGAATGAAGATGAGTGCGGCATATGACTTGGCTGCCCTTTGTGAACGCGTTTAGGTTATTATTATTTGCCACAACTCGATTATAATGACCTTAAGTCCTTAATCCATTGAACCGCGAGTCCCTCTATGATTATAGGTTTAATTAACGCCGCCGGTGAGTCTATTCCTCCCTAGCTAATCTTTAAGATCTTCCCAACTGAGTCTTAGGTAGAAGTTAAGGCTAATAAAGCTATATACTTTGCCTAGTTAAAGATAGGCTTTTCTAATAGTAAGATCTTATTTAAATAGCTTTAACACTTTAATCTATGGTCTTGGAAGAAGTTAGCACAAGTATAACAGTTAAGACTTGCATTTAAGGAATACTTTAGTTATAATATATAGCTATGAGACCCTTATAGGCCTTAGTTGCCGCCCTTTGAAGTCCGCCTGTTTAAAGGCCTAATAATAAGAAGATATATTAACTTCTAGTTATTAATAGCTTTATAGGGCATATAGGGCTTAACTTTATTAAATATTATATTAAATTTAATATCCTTCTTGCTGTATTTCCCTTATATTTAACTTATATCCTTTAACCTCTTAATATTAGCGTATTCCAGCTACTTAAGCTTGCTTATTAGAAAATCCTTTAAGCATCTCTCTTTATAGGGAATCTCGCTTTTACTTAGAAGGATTTTATTAAGGCGTTTTAAACTATATATAAGAAAGGCTTTATAAGATATAATATTATATTAGGCTTTAAAAAAACAGGAATATTCCCTTTAAATGTATAACCGGCAGTTATAAGGGGTTTTCTTAGAGCAGTAGAAGAAGCGCGAGGCTATTAACCCCACGGTTTTCTACGCTTCTACCTAAGGAAACTCGATTCTATTAAGCCTTAACCTTAATCCATAACGCCCGTGAGAAGTATAGTAACCTCATAAGCTCTCCTACCCATAAGGGCCTTTGTTAAGTAAGCTTTATAATTACAGAGGCTTATGCCTTAGAAAAATATGTTAATAACTTTATAATGGACTAAAATAGGTGTATTAAGAAGCTATTGGCTTGTAGGAAGCGTGGTGGCCTTATTAGACTAAGCGGTGAGTTCCACACAGCTGTAAGCCTTAGCCAAATCCAATAATAAGATAACATATTAAGGAAGGCCGCTAAGGTTAAGATAATGGAAAGTATAACTTTAAGAGGGCCGCTGGGTTATTAAGCTTAAACTAGAATAACTAAAGAAGCTGTGGCGCGATAATTAAAGCTAAAGAGTTGCTATTAGGTAAAAGAAGATAATGCTTAAGGCGTGGCTTTAGCATATAAAGAAGTATAATAAATTCCTTATCCTAGAAGTTTAAAATAAGGAATATATTAACTTAATTAACTATAAAAATAACCCTTTCTTTTATAATATAATAGGAATGTAATTAAGTATATAAAAGAGGTTATATAATAGGCCTTAACTAAGCTGCATATCTTAGAGCAAATGTTAAAGTATTCTTAAGGCGCTTTAATAAATAGTTTAATAGATATTATAATAGGACCTTTTGGCGACTATAATAATAATAATAATAAAGGCATATAAGAGCCTATATAAGAAATAACATAGGCTTATATATAGGAGATGGCTTTTAACCTTATAGGCGATACCAGCAGCAAGATGACTTCCACAGCCTGCCGCTGTTATCGCTAACTTTACCTAGGTTAGAAACGCCATTAAAAGACCCCCGAAAAACGCTATATAAGAGGATTATAATAATATTAAAAGATTATAGAAAGTCATGGAGTTTATAAAGATATTATTAATATTATTATTTTATTTTATAAAAAAACAATCTAGGACGTAATAATAAATAAAGCGACCCCAAATACGGGCTATTTCCCTTATAAATTGAAGTATATCGATTTTCCGGGTGTATCAGGGATTTCCGACCCAACTGTGAGGCAAAGACTCACAGTTGGCCACTAAAAGTGGAGCCAACGGGTAATAATAAATTCCATTAAGTAGTATTTAATTGGACAACGGATTATAGTTGATCTGTTCTAGCTTACCCGGTAGGCCTGTTATCGCAACCATAAGTGTTAGGTTATAACAGTTAATTAAGAAAAAAAGTAAGATAATTATATTATTAAAAATAATAGTACTTAACCTAAAAGAATAAATATTAATATTATTAATTATAAAAGATTTAATAAAATATATAATACTTATAATAAAAAGGATATAAGAAAGTAAACTTTTATTTTAAAATAACCTATGGTTTTTATAATAAAAAAGTTATAATAAAACTTATTATTATACTAAGAAAAATATAAGAAAATCTAAGACCTTTAAGAATAAGGTTTAAATAAATATTATTATAAAAATATTATATAATTACTTTAGCTAAATAACTTATTATAATAATTTATATTTTATATATAAAAGTAATAAAAATAAATTAAGGTATTATTTAAGAAAACTATAAGCTAAAAAAACTTATAAAATAATAAAATTAATATTTTTAATTTTTATAACTAAGTCTTAAGTAAAAAAAAAGACTTAAATTAAAATAAAAATTATAAGTATTATAAAGCTTATAAGTTATAATATTAATATAATATTAATTATCTTAAATTAAAAAATATTTATAATTATAATATTTATAATCCTTAAAACCTTAAATATAAATATTAAGAATATTTAAAATTATAGATTTATAAAAGAATATTAATATAGCTGCGAAAGTAAATAATAATAAAATATAAAAGCTATATATAAACTTTTTAAAAAAAGAAAAAATCAATTAAAGAATATCTTAAAAAATAAAAATAAAATAATAAATTTAAAAATAAAAAGCTAGTTATTTTTAAAAATATATATAATGATAATAACTTTAATAATAATAAATACTATTAATATAGCGCTTTAAAACCTTAGTATAATATAATATATATAAACTATATAAAAAAATATAGATACTTATTATATATATTAGAAAAAGAAAAATACTAGTATATTAAATATATATATTATAAAAGTAAGAAAATTTTATATTTTTATAATATTAAAATATATAAGAAAAAAATATATAAATATAAAATTTATAAATCTATAAATTTAAATTATAATTATAAAAAATTCTATATTTATAAATCTTATAACCTTAAATATAATTATATATATATCCTAGGAGAATAAATAGAAAAATAAGAAAAATAATAATATTACCTTAATAAAAATCCTTTTTAATAAATAATTATAAAAAAAGTATAAAAATAAATTAAACTTATTAAAATAAATATTAAAGAAGCTTATAATTAAATTTAAATATAGGACTTTTTTAATACCTTTAATAAAGATTATAGAATATATAACTAGAAATAATATAATAATATATATTACTAGATATATATTTTTAATAAGCTAGAAGATTAATATAAATATTAATTAAAGTATATTATATATAAAAGATATATTATAATTTATTTTATAAATTATATAATAATATATTATAATATATATAAGGAAAAAAAAAGCTAGTTTAATTAAATTATTTAAAAACTAATATAAAAAAGATATAATTTTAATACTTATATTAATAAAAGATAAGGAAATAAGATTTTAATTAAGAAATATTATTATATAATTTAAAAATAAAATTAAGACTTAAAATACTAATAGTATATAAAATACTAGAAAATTATATAAAACTAAACCTATTTAAATAATATTTAAATCAACTTAATTAAATATAATAATAAGAAATTATTAATTAAAAGGTATATTAATTAACACCTAGTAACAATATATATAAATAATAATATAAATTATAAGTTTATTACTTTTTAAATAATAAACTTACTTAAATTACTATATATTAAAAAAAAAATAACTTATATATATATTTAATATTATTATATTTAATACTAAGATAATAATTAATTATAAAATTAATTATTTTTTTATTAAGATTATTAATTATACTAAGACTATTAAGTTTAATATTATAAACCTTAATATTTATAATATTTTACTTAAATACCCCTAATTAAAATAAAGTAACCTACTAATTAATTAAAAAATAAAAAAAATATTTTAAAAAATAAATATTACTTAAAAGCTATAATTAAGCTATAGAAAAAGCAAGGAAGGTAAAAATATACTTATAGACCTAAAAATAAAACCTTATATATAATAAAATTAAAATAAATTAAAAAAAATAAAAATAAAACCTAAAAGAAAAGTTAAATTTAATATAAAAAAATCATTAATATTATTATAATATAACTATAAAAAAGTTAAAAGAAAATAAGTATATATTAATAAAATTATTATATAAATAAAAATAAAATTATAAGCTTTAAATAAAGTATTATTAAAAATAAAAGAAAAAGAAAAACTTAAAAAATTAAAAAAAATTCTTTTAAAAGTATTTTAATAATACTAAAGGAAATATAAAAAAATATTTAACTTAATATTAAAAATAATATAACTATTTTATTTATAATAAGATTATTATATAAATCTTATAAATAATAAAATAATAAAGTTCTTTTTAATTTATAATTTTAATAAAATAAAACTTAAAATAGTTTAAGAATAAATAAAAAAATAATTTAAAAAAGAATATATTAAATTATTTACCTTATTAGCTAAATATCTTATTATATTTATATTAAAGAAAAATAAAAAACTTAAACTAGTTATTAATTATAAATAACTAAATAAGATTATAATTAAAAATTAAACCTTATTATTACTTATTATAAAAATTTAAAACTGCCTAATTAATATAAAATAGTTTACTATCTTAAACCTTAAGGAAGTATATAACCTAATTTATATTTATAAAAAGAATAAATAAAAAAGAATATTTAAAATATACTATAGATTATTTAAATACCTAGTAATACTATTTAAGCTAATTAATATACTAGTAATATTATAATAAATAATTAATTATATATTATAAGTATATATTAATAATTTTATAATTATATACTTTAATAATATTCTTATTTTTTTAAAACCCTTAAAGAATATAAGAAATATATTTATTAAATATTATAAATACTATAAGATACTAATTTATTAATAAAACTAAAAAAATATTATTTTTATATTTAAAAAGTTAAGTTCCTAGGATATTTAATTTTATTAAAATAAGTTTAAATAAACCTTAATAAGCTTAAAGTAATTTAAGACTAGGAATTACTAAAAATAAAAAAAGAAATATAAAGCTTTTTAAATCTAGTAAATTATTATTAATAATTTATTAGGAACTATTATAAGATTATTAAATTACTTATAAATATTACTTAACTTAAAGAAAATAAAAAAAAAAATAAAAAAAAATAAAAAAATAAGAAACTTATATATTAATTAAAAATAAAAAAAATATTTAAATAACTTAAAAATATACTTCTTAGTAAACCTATACTTATTATATATAATCTTAATAAACTATTAAAAATTAAAACTAACTTATTAAATTTTATAATTAAAAAAATACTAATATAAAAAAATAAATATAAAAAAAACTACTTAATAATATTTTTTTTATAAAAATTATATAAACTAAAATTAAAATATTTTATTTATAATAAAGAATTTATAATAATTCTTAAAATATTTAAAGAATAATAATACTATTACTTAAAAAATAAATATAAATTAAAATATATATAAATTATTATAATATTATATATTTTACTAAAACCTAAAAACTTTTTATATATTAAACCTATTATTTTAAAATATTATTAAATTTTAATTATAAACTTACTTATTATAAAGGTATTATTAATAAATAAGCTAATATACTAAGTAAAAAAAAGAAATACTTTAAAGAAATCCTAGAAATTAAAGCTTAAATTTTAAAAAAGAACTTTAAAAGGAATTATAAATAAATATAAATTAATAGCTTATTTATTATAAAAGAATATAATCTTATTCTTAATAAAATAAGGGAATATATAGTTAATATAAAATTAAAGAAACTCCTAGAAGAAGTAATTATTAAAAAAGGTTTACTTAAATAAAAAAGGAAAATTTAAGTATTATTAAAATTATAAATAAGAATAATCTAAGATTTATATTTTAATATAATTATAATAATATATTATAATATTTAAATTATATAAAATTATATAATATAATATTATAAGTTTTTAAAAATGAAAAATAAAATCTTAAAAATTATTAAAAAATATAATATATATAAGAAAATAAAAAATAAAAGGTATTAGTTATATAAAATATTATAATTAATCCTAGTTTTAAAAAGAAATTAGTATATTATTATATTTAATTATATTACTAATTTACTTAAATTAAAAGACTTATTAATAGGAAAATACTTCAATAGTATTTTTTATTATTATAAATAAACTCTTAAAATAAATATATTTTTTATTATATAAAAAAATATATAATATAAAAAACCTAATATATTTTTATATAAGATATATATTTATAAAATATAAAATATTAAAGGAAATTATATTAAATAAAAGAATTACTTTTATATTTAAATTTTAATAAAAACTACTAGCTGAACTTAAAACTTATTATAAGTTAAGTATTATATTTTATTTATAAATAAATAAATAAATAAAATAAATAAATTAAGTTATTAAAATATACCTATAAGATTATATTAACCTTTAGTAAAATAATTAATTTAAAATATAATTAATTACTTAAATATAATATAATAGCTTTATAATAAAAATAATAAAAGGTATATTATTTTATATTAATTATAAGTTTATACTAAAAGCTTATAAACTACCTTATAATAATCTAAATATAAATAATATATATATACTTATAAAAAATATAATTTAATTATAAGAAAAACTTAAAGTTTAACTTAAATTCTTTAGGTAATATATAAAGGAATATATTAATTAAATAAGAATTAAGAAATTAACTTTTTAAAAGGGAAATATAATTTACTTATTATAATATTTATATAATAAAAAATTATTAAATATTAAAATAAATAAGTTAAGTAATAAATTAAATTTTAAAAAACTTAAATTATTTAAAATTCTAAAGAAAATTAATAAAATTAATTATAAACTAAACTTACTTAATAATATAAAGCTAAAAATAGTTATTTTTTATATATTACTACTTAAAAAAATATTAATAAATAAAAAAAATAAATAAGTTAATTATAAATAAAATTATTATTTAAGATATTAAAAAAGAATATAAAATTAAAAAGCTAGTTTATATATAAATAAATAAAATAATAAAAGAAAAAAACTATTTTATTAAATAAAAAGAATATAATAATAATAAAAACTCTTAAATTCTTAAAATAAAATTTAAAAGAAATACTTAAATAATCCTATAGGAATTTCACTAGTTTTTAAAAATAAAAATAATAATAGGTTTAATTTAAAGATAGATTAATTAATATTATTTATAAACTAAAATAGGCTAATAGTAGTAAAGTTAAGTACTAATAAGGCAGCTTAATAAATAACTTCCGCTTTATATTTCTTATACTTAACTTACTTTAATTTTTTTAAATTATTAATATTATAAAAAATAATATAAGCTACTTTCTTTATTTATTTCTTATATTATTTCTAAAAATAAGAAATCTTAGCTATTAAGTATAAGGCTTTTTTTTTTTTATAGCCTTTACTTTATTATTTAATCAATCTTAATAATAAAAAATTTATAATAATTACTACAGTAAAAAAAAAGCCTTATAATAAAACTTATAATCTTTTATATACTTAAAATAATAAATAAAATCCTTTTTTAAAATAATATATTAAGTGTTTTTTTTTATAAGAAAAATAAGGTTTTATTTTAAAAGAATAAAATAAAATTAATATAATAAGTGTTATATTTTTATTAACTTTTTTTTATTTCTAGAAATTAAAATTCTTTTTTAACTTCTAGATATAGTAAAATATAATAATTATTAAGAAAAAATATATAAAAAAAGGAAAATAAACTTATAAGAAAAAAATACAAATACTTATATATTAAAAGGCTAGGTCTTAAAGATAAAACTAATAAAAAAGGAATATTATATTATAACCTAGTAATTATAATTATTATAATAAGCCTATAAGGTAAGCGAATCTAAATTAACTTAAGTTTAAATATTTAATTAAGAATAAGTTAAATAAAATTAGTTTTAATTTACTATAACTTTAATATTTAAATTAATAAGAATTATTATTAATCTAAGATAATTCAAATATTTTAATTAAATATATAAGTTTACTTTTTTATATTTATTTAAATAATTTAAATAACTAATTATTAATATAAAATTAAAATTATAATATATTTTATATTACTTATACTTTAGTAACTTTATTATTATTATTTATATTACCTAAAGATCTTTTAATTACTTTGCTAATATAAACCTAGAATTATTATTAGGTTTATCCCTTAGGAATCTACCCTATATTAACTATCTAGTATATAGTTTATTATAATTAACTTAAATATAATTAATCTTAACTTATTATTAAGTTTTTTAAATCTTAATAAATTTTTATTATTATTAATTATATATTCTTAAAATATTAATAAATTCTTAGCTATTAATATTATTATTATATTCTTTTTATTTTATTAAATATTTATATAGTTTATTTTAATTAAGCTTAAATTTAAGAATTTTTTTAACTTTATATTTCTTTTTAATTATAATTTTATTATAAATAATTTTACTTATATTTTTATTAATTAAAGCTTTTTTTAAAAGTAAAATATAAGAAATTAAATAAAATTTTTTTTTTTAATATTAAGAATATTAAGCTTATAATTAACTTTTTTAATTTTTTTTATAATTTTATAAAATTTTATTTTTTTTATAATTTAATTTATTACTTGATTAATTAATTTTAATATTTATTTATTTTTTATTTTTTTATATAATAATAAAAGTAAATTATATTTTTTTATATAATAATAAAAGTAAATTATATTTTTTTATATAATAATAAAAGTATATTATATTTTTTTTAAAAAAAGTTAAATCTTTAAGCTTTATTTAATTAATATACTTTTATATTTATATATATATTAATTTAAATTATACTTATAGGTTTTTATATAATTTAATTATATTATTTATTTTAATTATTATAAATTTAATATTTATACTTATTTAAAATATTTTATAAAAAATAATAAATTTTTAATTAATTTTAATAATATATTATTATATAAAAGTTATTTAATAAGTAATTTCTTAATTTCTTAATTTAATTATTTTATTATATATTTATATAATATTATAGTTATATTTTAATAATTTAATTTAATTTATTATTTATTTATTTAAGAATAATATATTATATTAATTTTATAATTTATTTTTAATTTAACTATAAGACTTTACTAAAATTTAAATATAAATATTTATTCTTAATTAAAAATATTATTTTTTAATAACTTATAATTTAAGTTTATAAATCTTATAAACATATATATAAGGTTTTTAATATTTATTACTTTTTTATAAAAAATAAAATAAGTTATTTTTATTAATTAATTAATAATAATAAAAATATAAAAAATCTTATATTTTATTTACTTATATTAAATTTAAAATTTATTAATTTTAATTAATTATAATAATATAATTATATTTTTTTTATTATTTATTTTTATAATATTTTAAAAGCTTATTTTTTTAACTTTATTAATTTAAATATTATTTTCTATAATTTAAATTATTATACTTTTTTATTTATTTTTTTTATTTTTTTATTATTTTTTTTAATAATACTAATAGTTTTATTTTCCTTTTTTTAAATAAAGCTATTTTTATTTAAAATCTATATATAAATTATTTTAAAAAAGTTATTATTTTTAAATATATTATTAAATATATTAAGTTTATTAATATTTTAATTTTAATAATAATTTTTATTTATTTAATAATTATAAATAATTTTAATATATTAACTTAAAATTTAAGTAATTAAATTAATAAATATTTATAAAATAATCTTTTTAAATTAATTATTAAATAAAACTTTTTAAATAAAATAAATATTTTATAAAAATAATAATAATAATTTTTAAATATATTATTAAATATTATTATATTATTAATATAAGCTTATATAAATTATAAAAAATAATATAATGTTTAATTTATAACTTTTTATATATATAATAATAAATTTTAAAATTTTATTAAAATAATATATAATATTTCTAGTTCTTATAAATAAATTAAATTCTTATATTTAATATATAAGTAATTAATAAAAGAATATAAATATATTTAATATTATAATATATTTTTTTTCTTTAATTAATATTCTAATATTTTTTTATTATAAAAATAAATATATATTTAATATTATAATTTTATGAAGGGCTTTTAGATTATTTATTATATAACTTTTCTAACTTTATTAAATATATATTAAATAATAAATATTAAGCTATTAAATAAATATAATTATTTTCTTTTTTAGCTTTTTTTTTTAAATATATAACTTATTTATTATTTTATCTAAGGCTTATTTATTTTTAACCCTTAATAAATATAATCTTTTTATATATTATATTATTTAATAATTTATTTAACTTTAAGTATTTCTTTTTTATTTATATTATATATATAGATTTTATTTTTTAAGATTCATTTAGTTATATTTGTTAGTTTTTTTATTATTTCTTATTTATTTAATAAAATAATTAATATTTTATCTTATACTTTTTATATTTAATTATTTATTAAATTTAAAACTACTTATATAAATCTTTTATTTTTAATTATTAAATTATATAAATTTATTTTATTTTATAATAATATTAAAGCTTATATATTTATTATAATTAAGTAATTATTTTTATTATAATCTTTAATTATATTAATTTTTTATTTTTAATAAAATATTATTAATTTATTTATTAAATTTATTATTAAAATTTAATTAGTTTTAAGTATTATTTTAAGTATATTTAATATATATATATAATTAATCAATTTATATATTAATATTATAAAATAATAGGTTTTTTTTTATATTATATAAGTTATATTTATTAAGTTAATAATAATATATTAATATTTATATTAATAATTAAGGTTATATATATATTATTTTAAATATTAATATTTATTTTTTAGTTTATTTTATTTTTAATAGCTTTTAATATATACTTATATATTATATATTATTTATATTATTAAATAATTATTTATAATTAATAAGTTAATATTATATTTCTTTATAAAATTATTTCCTAATAATATATTTAATTTAATATCTTTTTTAACTTATATTTTAATATAAAAATATAAGTTAATTAATATTTATTTTTAAAATTCTTATATATAAAAATTAAATTATACTTTTATTATTAATATAATTAATTTATTTATTATTATTATTTAATTTAGTTTTTTAATTAAAAGAATATTATATTTAATAAATATTTTTTAATTTAATTTTTTTAACTAAAATATTTAAGTAATTATTATTTTTAATTTATTAACTATAAATTTTAATTTTACTTTAATATATATATATTTTTATAATAAATTAGTTTTTTTAATTAAATTTACTTTAATTACTTAATTATTTTAAAATATTAAATTATTATTTAATTTATTTATTTATATTATTTATTTAACTTATACTTTTTTAATTTATGAGATTTTATTATTATTTATAAATATATATATTATTAATATTATTTAATTTAAAAATAATATTATATATGTTTAATATATATAATCTTTTTTAATAATATTTATAAGTTATTTATTATTTAATTTAAATAATAATATCAACTTTATTAACTTATTATATTTATTTAATATATTTATATTAAGATTATATAAGTAATAAGATTTAATTTTAATTTAAGTAATTATATATATATATTTATTATTTAATTTTTTAAACCTTTTAATTATTTAATATTTTTAGGCCTTAAAGTTTACTTTAACTTTAATAGCTTTTTTATTATTAATATTTATATAAATATTTATTATTAAGTTAATATTATTAAATTTAAATTATTTATTATAATATTATTTATTATATTAAAAAGTTTTTAGATATATATTCTTATATTTTTAATTTTATTATTTATTATTTAAAAATTAAGTATATCAATTATTTTATTTATATAAATAAGTTTATAATTTATATAATTTTTATTAATATTATATCTTACATTTAATTAATATAAATATTTTTATTATTATTTATTATTATTATATATATATAACTATTATTTTAATATTTTAATTTTTTTTAAATAAATAATATTATTAATTATCTTATATATATTTAATTATCTTTAAAAGTATTAGTTAATTAATAAATTAAAATATTACTTTTTATTTATTTATTATTTAATATTACTTATTTAATTTATTATTTATTTTATAAGTATTTAATAAATTTATTTTTTATTATATTTATTTATAATTTAATAATAAGTTTTTTATTTTTAAACTTATATAAGAATAAAATTATATTATTTATTACTTATTTATTATAAATTTAATTATATATAAAACTTAAATAAATTTTAATATTCTTATTTTATTTATAATTTTTATTTATATAAATATATATTATTATTTAATTAATAACTTTTATTAAATTAAATTAAAATTAATATTATAATATTTTAATTTAATTGTTAATTAATAAATAAATAATTATTTTATTTTATATTTATATAAGTAATTTTTATTAATATTAAGTTATACTTTTTAATAATTATAATAAGTTAATATATATATATATATATTATATTTTATAATAATTATACTTTTATATATATTATTAATAAATTAATTAATATTATTTTATTTTATAATATTATTAATTAAAATCTTATTATTTATAATTAAGTTAAAAAATTTAATATAAGTTAATTTTTATTAATTTTTAAGTTTAGGTTTTTTTAATTATTTAATATTATTATTTATTAAATTATTAAATAATTATTTTATTTATTATATAAAAAATATTAGTATTATATTAATTTTTTTTTTATATTAATACTTATATTAATATTAGTATTTCTATTTTATTTTAAGTTTAAGCTTATAATTAAGCTTATAATTAAGCTTAAATAAATTAATATTTTTTATATTTTATAATAATAATAATATTAGTTTAAGTAAAATAATTAATATAATATATTTATTTAATAAAAGATTAAGATAAAATAATAAATTAAAAAAACTTATAAATATTATTTAAATATTAATAATAATTATATATTTTTTTTATTAATTAATAAATATTAATTATATTTTAATTAATTAATATTAATTATATTTTAATTAATTAATATTAAAAATTAAAAGTTTTTTATTAAGGTAAAAAAAGTAAAAAAGTATTTATAAAATTACCAAAGTAATATTATTTTATTATTATTTTTTAAATTTATTTATTTACTTATTTAATATTTTGATAATATAATTTTTCTTATTAAGTAAATATATATAACTTTATTAATTAATTTAAGATTTATTAAAATAAAAATAAACTCTAATTAAGTAAATTTTATTATATATACTTATTTATTTAAAAAAATAATTTATATATTATTATAACTTTTTTATTTATTAATTTTAGTAAAATTATTAATTTAATTTAATAAATATTATTGTTATATTTAATTACTAAAATTAAGTTTAATAATTTTAATAATTATAGCTTTATTTATTATAATAAGGATTCTTATAAATGAATAATTTATTTATTAAATAAGATTACTTAACTTATTATTTATAGTAATTGTTATAATAATATAATTAATTAAAATAAAAAAATAAAAATAAAAATAAATAAATAAAGAAAATAAGTAAAATATTATAAATAAAATAAAATAATTTTAATAGCTTAATATTAATAAAGTAAATTAAGTAAAAAAAAATTAAGTATATAAAAATATATATAATTATTATTATTTAATAAGGTAATAAATAATAAAAAATTTTTTTATTTATTTTATAAAAACAATAAACTTTTATAAGTATTTTAGTAATATAATATATATATTATATATATATAATATAAATATACTATAGTATTTTATTATTAAGTAAAACTTATATTTTTTATAATTATAGTTATATAAAAGTATAGTTTTTTTATAATTAAAGCTTTTTAAGTTATATAAGTAATATAAAAGTTTATTATTATTTTTTCTTTTTTTAAAATATTCCTTAGCTAATTTATTTTCTTTTTTAAAAAGTTTATATATAGTTTTTATATTTCTTTATTATTTAATTTTATAAATATATTAATATTCTTTTATAAATTTTTAATTAAAGTGTTTTTAATATTTATAATTGAAGTTTTAAAAGTTATAAATATTATAATTATAAATATTTTCTATTTTAAAATAATTAATATTATATTAATCTTATAATTTATAAGTTTTATAATATATATAATTCTTCTTTTAATTTAATTCTTTTTAATTTAAAATTTAATTATAAAAATTAAGAGTATTAATTTATATAATTTGATAAGTTTTCTTAGCTTATTACTTTTTTAAATAATACCTTGATTTATTTTTATTATTTTATATATAAAATATAAATTATTATAATAATTTATTTAATTAAAATAATTATATAATCTTTTTATAATAATATTTATTTAAATTTTATTTTTAAAAGTCTTAAATTCTTTTATATGTTTCTCAATATAATAATAAGTTTTATTATATTTGTTTTATTATAAAATTTATAAGTTAATTTAAAATAATAAAATACTTTTATATAATTTTTTTTATTATAAGTATTATAAATTTTATTAAATTTTTTATAATTAGTAATATTAATATTTATTTTTTTAATTAAGTTTTATTTCTTTTAATAATATATTTTTTTTATTTTTTAATTTACTTAAGATTAATATTTAATTAATTTATTACTTTTTTATTTTTATTTTTTTTTATTATTAATAATTAATTATAATAACTTTTTAAATAAATATTATAAAAGTAACTTTTTATTAGTTTATTTTAAAAATTCTATTTTTAATTTTTAATTTTAAGTTATAATAATATATTTTTTTAAAATTTTTTAATTTAATAATTAACTTTATTAAATAGTTAAATAAAAATTAAAATATATTTATAATATAATTTCTTTTCTTTATAATTCTTAAATTTTCTTTTATTTCTTAGGTTTTATTAATAATTTTAAAAAAACTTTTTTAATTATTTTTTAAAATTTTTATATTTTTTAAAAACTTTTTTTATTAAGTTATTTTATTTAATTAAGTTATTTTTTATTTTATTTTTAAAAAGTATTTTAAATAATTATTACATTTTTCATATATATTCTTATTTATTAAATTTTTACAATTATTTAATTTTTAAAACTTTTCCTAGTTTTAATTTATTATTATTTATAAGTATTATTAATATTATTATATATATTATAATAAATATTATAATAAAAGCTATAAGAAATATTTTTACTAATAAGTTATTCAATTATTATTAAAATTCTTAATATAAGTTATTTATAATTTAAGTATATTAATTAATAATATTTTAATTATTTTATTATTATTATTATATATAAATAATAATTTATCAATTTATTTAATATTAAATATATAAATCTTAGATTATATATTTTATATTTTTTATATAAGTTTTAATATTTTATTTTTATTACTTATATTATTTATATTTTTATTTAAAAGTTTTTATTTAAATATTTTACTTATTATAAGCTATTTTAAATTTAATAATATTTTTAAATAATAATTACTTAAAATTTAACTTTTATAATTAATATTATTTTTTAAAATATTAAATATTAATATTTATATTTTTTATTTTATATTATTTATAAAATTTAAGTAATTATTTAAATAAAAATTATTAATATATAATAAATTGTATATTAAATAGTTAATAATATAAGGTTTTTATAAAATAAACCTAGAGTTTAGTTTTAAGTTTATATTAATAAAGTAATTAAAAAATCTTTAAGTAATATAAATAATAATTATAAAAGTTATTAAAGTATAAGTAATATAAAATATATTATAATTTTAATTTTCTATTAATAATTAGTTATTTAAGTTATTTAAATAAATATAAAAAAGTAAATTTATATATTTAATTAAATGTCCTAAATTCTACTAAATTAATAGTAATTTTTATTAATCTTAAATTTTAAATTATAATAAATTAAAGCTAATTTCTTTTAACTTATTTTTAATTAGTTATTTAATTATAAGTTAATTTAAATCTACTTACCTAATAAGCCTATTATTACAACCATAAGTATTAGGTTATAATAATTTATTTTTAATTAATTGTTTAGTCTTAAGTTAATTTAGATTATTTTATTTTATAAGCCTATAGTTATAATTATAAGTATTAGATTATAATAAAAAAATATAAATTAATATATTTATAATATTAAATATAATATTTTTTAAAAATATTATTATTTATTTAATTATTAAATTAGAAGTTAAAAAAAAATTATTATTATTTTTTTTTTATTTTTTTTTAAATTTATATACTTATATTAAAAGTAAATTTTAATTATTAAAATATTTATAAATTTATTCTATTATTATAAATTTATTAAATTTTTATAATAAAATACCTTTATATTTTTTTATATTTTATTATATAATTTAAAATAAATTGATAAATTCATAATAGTATTATATTTAAATTAATAGATTATAAACTATTATTAAAAATATTTTATAATAAATATTTAAAAAAATATTTTAATTTTTTTAATTAAAATAATAATGATAATTTTTTTCTTAATAAATTATATATTTAATAAAGTTATTAATATATTAGCTATATTATATTATATTAGGTAATTATAAACTAAAAACCTCCAGTTACTAAAAATACTAACAGGTACTTATGCTAGGAAATAGTTAACCTTATTTTAACTAAACATTGCCTGCATATTTTATCAGCCATCATTTTCACTTCTTCCTCGACCCAACCATGCGTTATCCCATATCCTATTATCAGCTATGGCACTGGAATTCGAAGGGTTAATTGCGCGTTTGTTGCTGGTTATCTCATGCGCTGGTGAACAGGGTATGTTTAGTGACCACAGCACGGAGGTCCTAATACCTAGGCACCTATTCAATATTCTCGTGTAGCATGCTTTTACGATGTCCAGCTCTTCGCATATGTCTTTGCTAACCTTTGTTATCCAGGTCTTTCAATTTCGCAATTTATCGATGCCGCAACATTGGCACTCTCTCCGCCCGATAACGCGGCGTCTCTCCAAAGAGACAGAAGGCTCCAAGACCCAATATTCGTATTATCGGACTATGGAGTCAGCACGATTTGGAGATGGCTGGTCCAACGGACAGACGTATCAATTGGCCCTCAGAAGAAATATAACCATCTAATGTTCGAAGAAGTATTAACGCTGGAAGAACTCGGCAAGGATGGATATAACAACCGGCATGGGCCAGCCCGCCACAACGCGCACGACAATCATTTAACTGGACCAGAACGCAGTACTCAAAACGATATTCGGATTTACGTCTCTCAGGAAACGATGTGGGAGGCGATTACTGGGCATGCAGTGGATTACAAGCGTGTCCCTCGTTCCGAGTGGCTTCTGCTTCTCGGAATCGCCTCAACAAAGGCGCAGGGAATACTACAAGGTGACCTTGGCCGTCTGGTTGATCAGGATAAACGCTCAGTGCCAAAGCGAACGGATGCGCTGGTCAAGAAAGGATACATTACGAAACGAACAACTCTTGTTCGGGGAACAAAAACCAGTAAAATGTGGTTGAAGCTATTTTCTCCTCCACTCCCAAAAGACAGGAGTGCGACAGCGGAGCCGGAGGCAGAAATGAACCTATCGCGCCAAGTCCTTGCCGCCAACCTTGATGCCGTCCCTTGGCACACGAGATGGACTGGGGAATCTGTCGACTATACAGCTTTAGCAACTACCATAATGGCGATTTGTAAGGAATGGGATGTCTTGCGCATGCAAGATTTGAAATCAAAATTGGGTGTCCTTGGCATGCGATGGCAGATGAAAGTTGTTTCCAAAGTCTGCCGTTTCTTGAATGCGCGAGACGCAATTAGGTATGTGGCGGCAAAGCTGAACAACAAAGTCTTCAATGATTGTGTCCGATTCAATCGAGACCTCACGCCTAAAGACTGGTCCATATTTTTGGCAACTGGAAAGCGAGCGGGTAAGCTCCCTAAGACAATTGAAATATACAACCAAGATGGCCAAGATGGCGCCGGTTCACTTCTGGGCCAGCTTGCCTCCTCGAAATGCCTAGGTGTCGCTCCACCATGGTCGGCAGATCAACCGCTTGCACTTATCATTGCAAAAAGCATAATGGCATGCGGAGAGGCAGGATTGACGAACCCGGATGTATACGGGCTAACCCTAGGTGCATCCTTTACACGTTTCTTATCTTCTTTGACCACCTGCATTTCCACGCCAAATATCCAACCTGTTCAGCTACAGTATCTACAAGTAAAGAGTGAGCACTCCAGAGCTGGAAAAGTCGCATCATATAGGTACTCCATTTCAACTACCCTGCCGGCTCTATCCGACACTACCAATAGTGATCAGCAGGAGCACGAGCGACATACCAGACAAACCCGCATTCCCGTATCGTATGGTTTCCCCCAGTCAGCATACCCCATCGGAAGTTCAAAGCTGGCCATCCTAACGCAATCCGACTTATCCCAAAGGAGACAGAGGGGTAGGCCTCGAAAGATGAGATCAGAGCATCCAGCTGATACGGATACTGATCGTAACAATATCCGACAGACGCCTGCTAGCCACGAGGTTCTTAGCCCTCCAGAAGAAGACGGTCAGCTCTGTACAAGAGACTCAATGATCATCAAGTTGAGATTATCACAAGAGACGCTGAAGGGAGCAGTAAATCTATCTTCTATACAGGATGCGCCTACTCAAGAAATCCCCCCTCAACAATCAAAACTGCTATCAAGAGAAGCAGGGGAATGCCAGTCAATGGAAGGCGACTCATACTTAACGGCACCGGACATAACTGCATCACAGCCTTCTGATTCGACTATACCTATGGAATCCCCTCAGTCTGCGGGACGGGGCCGAGGCCGAGGCTCTGGTCGCCCCGGTAAATTAGAAGTTGAGTCTTCCAACAAAGACACAGGCAAAAGTAAAAGATGGAAATGCGACAAGTGTGGCAAAACCTGGAAAAATGACATTGGCCTTAAATATCATCTCGAGCGGTCCCAAACCTCTTGTAATCCATCTTATTCCCCCTCCAATCTTGATGGGCTTCACCGAGAGATGAAGTCTACCCTTCGATCCGCTAAAATAGCTGAATCTTCTGAGAGAGTCAATAAAGTGCCCGCTCGATCAACTCGCGGCGCACGGTATAATGAGCCAATCAAGACGACCGACGAAGAAGAGAGAGCGAAAAGAGGGAAAAAGGAACACGAACAGGGCGCCGCAAGGGCCTCACAATCCAACATTGCACCAAAAAAAACCAATGATGAGGACAGTATATATCCACGAGATGTGGTATCAGCCACTACTCTGAGCCATATTAGCGAGATTTATGCAATGAATCGACCGTCTAGTGATCAATCTAGCTCGCAGCATAGAAAGATGCTGAATATATCTTCTCTTCCCCAGGAACAGACTACTCTTATGCGAGTTGATATAAGTCAATCAAATCAAGTACTTGATCTAAAGAATCGCAAATATGATGCCAATCAGCTAGAAAACCTCTCTACTACTCTCACATGGCCCAATGCAATCCAGCCAGGCCTGTATGCAGGTTTTGTGCCATCTGTTAGCGAAACAGATCTTCAAGATAACTCTGGCGAACATTCCAAGGCGACTTCCAAGGCTGCTGACCTAGTGCATATTACAGAGAACTCAGAGGTAGGATTGGCAACAAATACGACAACTCGCGAACATGCACCTGTCCACCTGAAGAAGGAAGTTCCTAAAAAGAAGGTCTCTAGAAATGAGATAACTGATCATATCTCTACTCTGTTGATGGATATGCTCATCGAGCGGGAAGGTGTCCTCCCTGGAGGACACTCACTTTGGCGTGCGCTCGCTACCGTTTGGACTACCAGATATCCTGAGAAGCCGATACCGAGGACAAAAGATTATCAGTGGGCCCTGAGCCGTATGCTCAAAGATAAAGCAGTTTTGGAGCATTGGCATGGATTCCAAGACCACAGCGGTCTATTCTCTAAATGCCAAATCCTGACACTACCGCATCTTGATGCGTTCTCCCCCGAAACCTTGGCTGTTGTCGAGAGTATTAAGTTGCGACATCCACAGATAGCTGCGCAATCTCAACTGCTAAGTAACGATACTGGACCAGGAGAGAAGAAGGAGAATCGTCGAGGACGTCGTGTGCTTGCTGGCGAAGTTGCGCAGTTGGATGCTCCGGTTTACGCGGCTCAGACTTCAGCCAAAAAGCGCCACGGAATTATGAGCGACACGAATAGTCCCAGTAAGCGAAGGAAAACCGTACAAACCAGTATAAAAGGCCAAGCTTTTACATCTACACCTACGCCGGCAGACGAGAAATATCGAGTAAGATGGGCGTCAAACAGCCTGTTATCCAACAGAACCAATTTCCCCGAATTAGATACTGCTCGTTTGAACCACGGAGCCAAAGTTCAATTTCTGGCTCCAAATCGATTTCTGGAAGATGATTGGTGTGTGGACGGCCACGGAGTACCACGAAGGATAACACAACCTTTCCCGTTCATTGATTTAGAAACTACTCAGCAACATCCCGCTTTAACAGCGAGGTCTACTATTGCCGAGCCAGTGCAGTGTATTGCGGGAAAAGACGGAAGTTGGCCATATCTTGACCTGCAGTTCTTTGAAGAAAAGGCTATCAACTCGAATTTCACTGTGTTTGGATGGATGCCTGATGTACAGTGGTTTCAATGGGCTGATTGGGCTCAAAGTATTGAGAAACGGATTTCCGGCAATGACACTGGAAGACAAAACGTTTCCGGGACTGCCCATGATAAATTTATGACCAGTTTACTGGATTGTCTTGGTGTAGAGCTGGCTCAAACAGAACAGTTCGTAAACACTTTGCCGCTGGCTGCCGGCCCGCATAACATATTTATCAATCTTTCAGCCGGACTTGAACACAGAATACCACCAATGGATTTAAGATGGCAATCTCATGAGCATTTAAACCTCCAGTCAATTGGCAAATCCATTTACGGCTCAAGATCGTTGCCCTCAAGCGATGACAGCGACTCTGATTTTGATTTAGATGCATTCGATCTAAAACATCCCCAGCATCTCTTTGGCGTTACTGATGCAAATCAGTCGAAGGTCAAGCGAGTGTCTTTGATAACTCGCCCGCTCACTTCAATATTCCAAAGAGAAACGTATGCATCCGATGAGCTGAGAGGGATAGGGGCGGCAATTAGCCCGCTGACCAACCAAGAAGACCTCTTGACTGCTTTTATTGTCGTCCGTGTCTTATTAGGAGGTGCAGACAAAGCAATCGACTGGGGCATATTGCTCAATATCTTCCCAAACACCCGGCTTGCCAGCTTGCGCAAATTCTGGGCAACGGCATGCAAAGAGCAGAGACCGCACATTAAGAAACTTACGCGAGATGTCCAGGAACGATTGATTGAAGGCTTTGAAAGCCAGGAGCTCCCTATGATTGACTTTGAAGCCCCAGTTCATTATGACTGGCGGACACTTATTAAGTGGGCAACAAGAATATCTCGCCAGAAGAACTATAATATCCCCCACACAAGAGAACTTCTTTCTAATCGGTTCTCGTTGATCACTACCACATCAGCTGAGGAGGATTGGGGTGAGAGATTTTTCCACGCTCAATCCTCGATTTTTTCGCGGTTCGAGGCAGTCACATCAGAACCCGCCGCACTTCGTGTTGATGGCGACTTCGATCAAGGCAGTGATGGTAGCAATGTTCAGAATTTGGATATTGCCAGATCTTGGATTAAATCACTTTGCTGCACTAGCGAAGCGAAATACTCCGTGCGAAAAATCAAAGATAAATTTCTCACGTTATCTGGAGACAGCGCAGAACGAAGCTCGCTGCTTCTCAAAGAAGCTATTGTTCAACTCACGATCCAAAGGGTTATATGCAGGAGCAAAAAGACACCACTTGGAGGACGACCTTACAGGTTAAGTGAGTGGTATTTGTCAACGCTCAGTAGAGTGGCACAGCGCTCAAAATACCAAGATGCAGCTGCTTTCAAAACGCAAATGGATGGTATCTTCCGTACGGGAGGAATTTTTGAGATACCGTACACCCTTAACGATGGTTCCATGATGGCACTGACGAACTTGAATGCTGCGGGGAAAATCAAACTTGTACCTCTAGATATACCAAACATCCCTTTTGGGTTTGAGCCAGGTAACTATGAAAGCCGAAAGTATCCGAAATCCTACTATCATTTTCGACTCCGCGCAAAACCCACAAACTTGTACCGGTACAACGAGGATATCGCTGTGCTGCAAGCCGTGGCGCGGGAAAATTTGCCAAGCACCACGATGAAAGGAGAAATTCCACAGTGGGTTGATTTTTTCGGGGAGTACGATGCTAGACGGTGGTGTGATATCCTCGGAGCGTTTTGTTTTACCTATGCTACGAAAGGCCCCATGGCGGCTAAGGATGTATGCAACTCTCTGAGTCCCATACTAGATGAGTTTGAAGCACGGCTGATTATAGAATGGGGTATAAAAACCAATGTTTTGGAGGAAGTTATGGATGGATCCTCTGTAACTGTAGGAGAGTGGTGGTGGCTAGCTGTACCATGGCAGTATGATCGGTAACGAGAGTAGGGCTGTTAGCAGAGAAAGAAGCGTCGAGGGAGCATAAGCTTTCACGCTGTGCCGGAGTAAAGCTCATGTTCCTTCTATGCTGAGCGTGAAGAGAATTTCTTCTAGTCTACACCTCAATTTTGAAGACAATCAGCGTCGACTGAACCTATTGAAATTGGATGCCACCAGTGCTATAACGTGATGCAGATAACATACTCTATATGTCTACCTTATCACAGATTTCCATGTCGAATATTACTGACCGTTTATATATACGACTAGCTGAAGGGCAGAATGAACGCCCCGGCCCGAGAAAAAGATCGGTTATACACCCAGTAACACCTTTAAAACAATAGCAACTAGCAATATAACTAAAGCTACAATCACCCTATCTATCCATAGAGGTACTGCTTCTGCCCCTGTTCCCGCGGGGCTAGCGGTGGAAGGGGGTTGCCGGTTTCTGATACCCAGTATCGGAGCTGGTGGGTGCGTTGAGAAGCCATCAGCGACATTTGGTGTTGTCTGAACAAACCCTTCTGCCAGCTCAGCTTCGGTTTGCTCAGTTATTGACAGTTCACCACCCTGAGCAAGCTCGGAAGAGTTTTCTGATCGGCGGATGGACGTTGGTTGGTCATTTTTAGCTGCCTCAAGCTCATCTCTCCAGCCCATATTTAATTCGGTAGGAACTGATATCTCTTGACACAAAGAAGCAGTTTCTTTACACCGATCCTCGCATTCAGCGATGATATCCGCATTGGACTTGGCACATACAGCGCACTTGAAAGAAACTGACTCTTGGGCTAGCCGACGGCGAACCGCCTCGGTAGTCTCCATGCCACCTAGCTGGCCTTGCACATCTGTCTCCATGAAGCTGCGGAGCCTATGTCAATATCTCGTGTCAGTTAGTTACGCAAGGCAGAGACAAGCATTTGGTAGAGCGCAGATTTCATACGCGACAAGAGCGGTCCGAATGCCCCAAGCCGGCTGCCATGTTTCTTCATGATGGCCACTTATGCTGAGACAGATTTCACGGTTGGCCTCAAATCGGCCATTTGGGGTAGAGAATCGGAAGCTTGGAGGCCGGAGAGGATATGCGGGAGGTAGAATTATTCGGCCATGGTAGACACCTTGGCTATATGCGGAGTTCGGGGGCCCTCGGAGAGTAAAATGCCATTCGAAGAGGTCCGACTCTAATGGCTCTGCAGTATAATCAGGAGACGGTGTATTTGAGAGCTCTGCCGCCTCGCGGACTGGAGGAGGTTTGAGTTAGTGCTTCTATAAACGAAAAGGGATTCCAGTGGCCAACTTGCGCTGTCTTCACTGCATGCGACCAGATAATGGGAGGAATAGACTAACGTATGCGCCGAATAGTGGGGGATTTAGTGTTAGTGTACGATGCAGCTCCCGTGGACGTCGCCATAGGTTCAAGGGTCAGAGGAATGGAATAGAATGTTGTTAGTATAGCGCAAGGGGCTGTGCGTAGGAAATGGACAAGTGACAGGTGCGTTGGAAAGAATTATAGTGTGTTACGACAGGATTAGGAAAGCGCTTGATATAGAGTGAAGTGATGGCCTTAGTTTAATAACAGATGGCATTTGGGAAGCTGATTTTCAAGATAGGTCGGTACAGCTGTCTGCGATTATGAGTTACTACTAGTAGTTTAGTTAGCTGCGAAGTAAATACTAAACTAGGTCGGTATAGGAAAATGAAGAAGAAGAAAAAAGACAAGAGAAATCAAAAACTTTATCTTGAAAAAAAAAGAGATGTAATAAAAAAATTAACCTAATATAATATAATAAATATTATTAATAAATAAATAAATAAAATAAAATAAAATAACTAATATATAAAAAAGAGTTAATAGGGAAATAAATATAAGATTAATAAAATAAAGTAAATCAATTATAACAAAATAAGTATAAACTTATATAATATATTTATAACCTACCTAACTACTACCGTGTTTAACACTTTGCATGTTCTGGTGGGGCTATTTGAGTGCGACAAGCTACTCCACGCTGTCCCGCCAGCTCAGACTGCTAGCTGTCCTTCTGTTGGATGTGCTCTGTGCGCGTAAACGTGTTCAGATTTCGAGCGACGATTGCCAATCTGAACAGACCATTCGAAAGTCTACCGCTCAATAACCTCATCCTCGTGGGAACGCCACTGCTAATTGCCACAACAACAACCATCTCTGTCAACAGAATCGGCTGAGCGTCCAACGACTCAGCTCGACTACCAATGGACTACGAAGCTGTCAAAGAACAATGGAGCGAAGTGGAAGATCGTGATGGCGTTCGCCTCAGCTGGAATGTCTTTCCAAGCTCCCGAATGGTAATTCACTTGCCATGTACAAATCTTGCACAAGCTGATAGATCAACAGGAAGCTTCAAGGCTGGTTGTACCGATAGGCGCCTTATTCACCCCGTTGAAAGAGAAGCCAGATACACCTCTGCTGCAGTTCGAGCCCGTCACATGCAAGCAACCTTGTCGCTCGGTCCTCAACCCGTTCTGGTAAATTTTCCGTGGCCGATCAGCTCTTGTCGTTGTCCTGCGCATGCTCCCCAACTAACCATTATGTTAGTCAAGTGGATGTTCGTGCTCGTGTATGGATCTGCCCATTCTGCTTGTCAAGAAACCAGCTTCCGCCGCATTACAAAGATATCACCGCAAATGCGATCCCACCAGAATTGCATCCTGCGAACACTACCATCGAATACAGGCTATCAAGGCCTGCGCCTGCACCGCCTCTGTTCTTATATGTTGTTGATTTATGCCAGGAGGAAGATAGTCTGGTTGCCTTGAAAGAATCTTTGGTAATGAGCCTCAGCCTGCTTCCAGAAAATGCGCTGGTTGGGCTCATTACGTATGGTACAATGGTGCGTTTATCTCTACTCTCATATGCAGACGATTATTCACCGTATCTAGGCTCAAGTCCACGAGATTGGCTATGAGGGTTGCGCCAAGTCCTATGTTTTCCGTGGAAGTAAAGACTACTCTGCCAAGACTGTCCAGGAAATGCTCGGCCTGACATCACATGGCCCAAGACCTGGAGTGCCACCACAGGCTGGCCGCCAGATGAACGTTGGATCCACGTCAAGATTCCTGTTGCCGGTCCAGCAGGCTGAATTCCAACTTACCAAAGTTCTGGAGTCTCTACAAAAAGATCCCTGGCCCACCGCTAGCGACCGGAGAAGCCTGCGCTGTACTGGTGTTGCTTTGAGCGTTGCCATTGGCCTGATGGAGTCAACGTTTCAAAACTCTGGTGGTCGTATAATGCTGTTCGCTGGCGGACCCGCAACCGAAGGGCCTGGTATGGTTGTTGGTCCAGAACTAAGGGAGCCGATTCGTTCTCATCACGATATCGATCGTGATAACGCCAAGTACTACAAGAAGGCACTGAAGGTAAGACTGCGCAAACCAGAAGCATCACGGGATACGTACTAAAACCAGTGATAGTTTTACGATAACTTGGCCAAACGTACTGCTCACAATGGCCACATCATTGATATCTTTGCAGGCTGTCTGGACCAAGTTGGCCTGCTTGAAATGAAGGGGCTTTGTAACTCAACGGGCGGCCATATGATTCTCACTGATAGTTTCACGTCTTCAATGTTTAAACAGTCATTTGTGCGCATTTTTGAGAAAGATGGCGACGATAACCTCCTGATGGGCTTCAACGCGGTCCTTGAAGTCCTGACAACTAAGGAGCTCAAGGTTACCGGGCTGATTGGCCACGCAGTGTCACTCAATAAAAAATCAGTGTCTGTTGGCGAGACGGAGTGTGGTATGGGTAACACCTGCTCATGGAAGATGTGTGGCATCGATCCCAATTCCAGCTATGGTATTTATTTCGAAGTTGCAAACCAAGGGCCGACAACTCACCAGCAAGCACCTCAAAAGGGAATGATGCAATTCCTAACATATTACCAACACTCGTCGGGCCAATTCCACCTTCGTGTGACGACTATTGCTCGGAACCTGAGCGGCCCTGCTGGAGATCCAGCCATTGCGCAGTCTTTTGACCAAGAAGCAGCAGCTGTGCTGATGTCACGGATAGCTGTGTTCAAGGCAGAGGTTGATGATGGGCCGGATGTACTGCGCTGGGTGGATAGGATGTTAATCCGGCTTTGCTCAAGATTTGCAGACTATCGAAAGGATGACCCGACTTCGTTCCGCTTGGAGAAGAACTTCACACTGTATCCTCAATTCATGTTTCATCTTCGCAGGAGCCAGTTCTTGCAAGTCTTCAACAACTCGCCTGATGAGACTGCATTTTACCGCCACGTGTTAAACCACGAAGACGTCAGCAATTCCCTCGTCATGATCCAACCAACTCTGGACTCATACACCTTTGATCAGGACGGTGGTCAGCCTGTATTGCTTGACTCTGCGTCCATTCAGCCAACCCATATCCTTCTACTGGATACCTTTTTCCACATTCTCATTTTCCACGGTGAGACGATTGCTGAGTGGAGAAAGGCTGGCTACCAGGAGCAGGAAGGCTATGAGAATTTTGCCGCTCTATTAGAACAGCCAAAGGAAGACGCTAGGGTGAGTGCAAGGGAGAGAGAGAGAAGAAGAAAAAGACTCGGCTCGGAAGTAACTAATGGTGCTATATAGGATCTTATCACGGACCGGTTCCCACTCCCCAGATTCATTATTTGCGATGCAGGTGGCTCTCAGGCGAGATTCCTACTGTCCAAACTGAATCCGTCAACGACTCATACGACAGGAGCATACGGTGGTGTTGGCGCAACCTCTGCCCAAACCATTTTCACTGATGATGTGTCTCTGCAGACATTTATGGACCATTTGATGAAGTAAGCAATACATACAAAGAGAACTAAGATGTCGAAAATTATACTGACAATGGTGATAGGTTGGCTGTTAGCGGCACGAACTAAAATGTATAATAGATGGGTTGTTACAGATAGTAAAACCACGGAGACTTGCTAGCTATGTGGAGAATCAACTCAAAATGGATTATCACTTTTTTTGGGACCCTAAGCACAATCCTGTGGAACTTATATCTAATGATTAAAAATATAACTATTTGCTGCATGCTCGTGTATATAAAGTACAGTACTTACTGCTACATACAGTATGTACACAGGAGATGGGGTATGTATATGCATAGCATTCATTTGGTATGAATTGGCTGCTCTCTATGGCTCAGCGTTGTGCACATTTAGAGGAGAGTCGGAAAGAGAATCTTGTTGGTTGGGGGTTGGAGCTAGCGCATTTGGCTTGAAGCTGAAGCGGAGCCGAGAACAATATGAATCAGAAGATAATACTAAGACGCCGACATTCTAGAAAAGACAAACAGTAGCAAACAATGGCACAGCGTATTTCGTCACCACAAACATAATATACAGTACCTTGGTATATATGTATATACTCAATGCGACAATGCGATGTAAAAAAACCTGCAGGCTCTGGGTCCAATTGGCTAGTTACCAGTTGCGCTCAGCTCAGCGTGACAACTTGGCCTTGGTATCCAGTAAAGAGGCCACATGGCTAACGCTTCCGTACAACAATGCTAAAGAACAATGCTTATGCTTGATGATGATCTGGAAAGAGGTTTCCATTTTCGAGGTGCGCCTATGCCGGCCAGGCAGGGATAAAAAGGCTCGGTGATGCGCTGCAAAAAGACCATCTTATCAACCACAGCATCTTCACTCTTCCAACACTCAAACATCCATTCCCAATATCTTTACAAAGCTTTTACGCCTTTACCACACTCTAAACAACACAATGGCTTCCGAGAACGTCCAATCCTTTTCCGCCGTCCAGGCTAAGAAGGGCCAGGGTGTCGCCAACCCTCAGTGGATCGGCTACATGGGTTGCACTATCATGTAAACAAAACAAAAAAACAACCAAAAAAAAGAAAAAACAACAGGCGACGCCGAATTCAGACAACTCAAAACTCGTCGCTGCAAATTTTCTCGAGCAGTTTTCCCGCGGCATCCCATGGCAAGCTCTCAACTCGGATTTTTCTCCGCCAATTTTTTTCAAAGATTATAATATTTTCAGGCCTCTTATCCAGCAATTTGCGATACTTGGCTTTTTCTGCTCCAATTGTCTCTGGGGAGTTATGATGGCATGACTAGATGAGACACTGTCGAGCTGGTACTCAGGATTATGAGAAGGATGAACATGGGGATATTTGGGTTCATCATGCAAGCTTCTACATCAGATGGCTATGCAGTACATAAGACCACCTTCTGAATACAAATGGTTTTCCTTATTATTTAGAAAGTGTCTCGCCTTCATTTGTGACTGGTATACCTGCTGCCCAGGAAACCGAATTGTTTTTCTTCTCTTTTTTCTTTTCTTTTTAACCACCAACCTCTAACATGCAGCTTTAGCCTTTGTGGTTCCCAGTAAACCCACGAGAGACGAAAACTCGGTGTGAAAGTCGCCCTTTCAACATATACCTAGGTAGGTACTACTTGTATAGTAGTATTCGTAGGTAGTCTTGTGCTCATCACAGCCATCACCAACGTTGACTTACAGCCCCACGATGCTGCCTCAATCGTACTAGGCAGTTTATAGCAGCAAGGGACCCCAGTCCAAACTCGGGCCCCTGCATCGCTAATCCCTGCCAAGCGCGTGAACTCAGCTGTGTTAATTATACTCGTAACATCATCCATAGCAGGTGCGCGAGCGCAACCTGCTTGCTGCGATCATCATCGGCGTCATCACCATCACCATCGCCATCACCACCAACCATCGTCACCATCACCACGCGCCAACAAGACCGACGCTGCCCTTCTGAATAGCCCCACTGCGCCAAGGCTACCATCACCAGACATCGCCTTCCTTCACATCGAAGCCAATTGCGGCCGGCCGGCATCAAAAGCTTTTGCGCTCCAGTCCTTAGTAAGTTGCGCGACGCCTTCTGCAGCGCCGTCTTCCTTTGTCTCATAGCACACAAGACACAAGCACCATGGCACACGTTGATTCCAATTGCGCGAGAGGCAAGGCTTCGAGGCACAAATGACGGAAACTGGCGCCTTGTTGAAGGCTGGAAGTGAAGATCAGATACAAATTCAGGCGCCGGGCTCTTCTTCAGGCCGACTGGGTTGAATCAATGGCCTGTCTCGCATTCCCAGCTCTCTTGCCATTCTCATTTCCGTTGGTTCCCACATAGCAAACAGTAAGTGGTGCGCAGCGATGGAACTTGTACCAGCGAACCGTGTCTTCTACATCTCATGCCGCCAAGCCGAAACCACTGCAAAACGAGCAAGCTTGACGTGATATTGAACCTGAGCATAATGCCGTGACGCTCCTGGGACAGCAGCTTAGAAGGAATCCTGCTTGTATTGTGACTAGACAGCCTGAATTGCAACAACTGCGACCTACAGACCGCCTCACTGGATAGTTTCTGGCGGCCTGGCATCTTTCTTCCTCCGCTCATCTCTTCCCCTCGTGCGCATGCTTTGTTCATACGTATGTTCAATGTGGAATCTTTACTGACAAAGTGGCATGGCCTTCAGGCATCTCGATCTGTATACGCAATTTTGGCAATTTTGGACTAGATCATCTGGCGCCTGCAAGAGTTTTCGTCGACTGTTGATCAAGGTTGACCCTCCTTCTCAGTTCCCAGACACAGTACATTGGTTAAATACGGAACCGCCGTCACATTCCAATTGCCGAGGCCATTCTTTTTATTCTATCTTCATTATACTATTGTATAAAAGAAGCCCTTTAGCTATCATTGCTGGTCTTCTGCTGCTGCCATTTTACTAAACCTTATCATCAAATGATAACCCGAATCATCGACATCTTCGGACTCAACTGAACAGGCAAACATATTGTTCTTCCATGGCATCATCAGAGGTGGACCAAAAGTATCTGGGGCGATTAGCCAGGGCAGTCGAAAATGACAACACCATACTCTCATCAACACTCTTCAAGATCCTGGGCCTCTCACTCAGGCTTTCTGAGAAGCTCGTCGAGGTGAAGAAGCAGCGCAAGCCAGATGCCACCCTCCATGAAAACATCATGCGCATCCTTTGGCTAGCGCGCGAAGGCCTCAAAATGCTGCAAGAATATGTCATTCCTTTTGTCAGCAACTGCGTCGAGTTAAAGGTTTTGGCCTATAAGCTACGCGCCAGCTTCCACCATATCTTTGTCCTGTTTCGAAACCAGCCTCGCGTATCCAATATGCCCGGCTGGGATCCCGATGCAGTGTCCGCCGAACGTGAGAAAGACATCATTAGCGCAGACGACTATCAACAAACAATGCGGCATACTCTAGAGGGGGGTCCTGTTGGCCCTCCTCCTGGTTTTGAAGCTCCCGTCTCGGCCCTCTCACTCTCTTTCCTGCTGCCTGCCAAGGACTACCTCCCCACAGCCCACCAGTATTTCGAAGAAGCTGCACAATTGGCGGATAGACTGCTCTGGGGCTCTCACTCGCTGCGCTTATCTGTTAAGACGGAATACGCCGCGTTTCTCTACGAATGTGTCCATGACGCCAATGGCAGCCGCAGTCTGGCGAGAAACACAATCAATGAGGTATACGAAGCTACTGAAGGCATGGATGACGACATGTTTCGGGATGCGTGTGAATTGGTCACCGTTTTGGGCAAGATGATGAAGCGTGGCCTCGGATCTAGCAACACGCTTCACAACAAAGCCCAAGCGCCACACTCTGTCCATTCTGCTGGGGCTACTCCCCCCATCGGCATGGAAAATCCGATATAGTCTGTAATAAGTGTGGTGATGAGAGCGAGCGGGCTTGAGGCTTGAATCCAAAACCCCTTGTTGAGCACGACGAAGTTATGCTATTCTGAAGTCTTGATCAGGTTGGCAGAGCTCATTACGAAACGACTTCTCATGTGTATTTTATTTTCTCCCAGTGTACTACCCCTTCAGCGTGCAGAGAGCATAGCCGCTAATCGACAAAGCAAACAGCATATTGATAGCTAATCTTGGTATACATATATCCCTGTATTTAGTTAGTGTTTAGGTGTTTCCCCCCCTCTTCTCTTAAACTACCTACTATCTCTCCAGCTAACACAGCTGATTATGATACGCCTAAGACATTCTTCCAGTATATAACGGAAACTAGTCGTATCCAACAATATCTGATGTTATGATATGAGCGTATTAAACCTCTCAGGGTTGGCCCCCTTGCAGCGTCCTCACATGGCTTATTGGCATCAATCAAAAATGGCGAAAGCTGAGCTTTGCTCATTTATACAGGTTCATGTATGTAACTTGGCACAGCTGCTATGGCTTTAGGTCCCTGTTGGCCTGGCCACCGCCCCCTCCCTTCCGGCGTCTCGTGGGCATATTCATTAGCGATTCATGGCTTATCTCATTGATTCCCGACGGCTTGTGTCCGCTTAATTTTGCCAGCTTGACAACATTCCCAAATGCAAAAGCGACTGACGATTCCCCAAATTTGACACCGGGCCCCGGTTCGCAGACAATCATTTGCCCTGGGTCTTGGTTACTGGGGAAAAGAGGCGTGACCTCGTCGATATCTTTCCGGTCACCAGACGCCGCTCTCCATAGCTCCCAGCAGTTGAAAGCTTCGACTTCCTGATTCTTTAAGTTTGGTAAGCGGTTTCGCACACTCGAAATGGCTTGCTGCTGTCGAGTTTTCGGCTTGGTCCGGGGCCGGCGACGAAGCCCAATTGCACTGCCATTGTGCAGAACTCTCCAAACGCCGGGCTTGCTTATGCGTTTCTTTGTTTGTACTGCTTCAGACCACCCGCACCATCCGCTAATAGCTCGATCATCACCATAGTTCTGTAGAAAGATAGCGTCATCGTCCTCATGAGGTATAAACGTGTGTAGGATGCCGTCACCGGAGTCCATTGCCTGGTAGCTGAGTGTGAAAGATTTGAGCCCTATTGATATGGCGTTCGATGCCCGATGACAGGAAAAAGCACAGTCGAGCGAACGCGGCCGCAAGTTCTCTGTGGAAAAGCTCCAAGCAGTGGATCCATCATTCAGGTTTATGAGATGAACATCCGACCTTGACGATGCAAGAAAGTAAGGTAGGGGCGAAAGAGGTACGACTTGGTGTATTTCATCGCCCGCAAGCTTTCCCGTATAAATCGTGGGATTCCCCCATGACAATCCAATTCTTTCTACAATATGTATATCTCCACTTCGAGCTGTTGCTATGAGGAAAACATTGGATCTTTGGTGCTCGCCAGCTAGAGGATAGAAATAAAGCCTCGTTGGTCAGCCCTGACTTTAAACCTGCGCTTCAAAATTGGATAAACGGACGCTCGACTCACCTATACTTAGAAGTTGGCGGGCACAAGTCAGCCCGGAGCAAAGCGTGAACTCGCTGCTTTCCCCTGACGTCGGCTCAAGCTCTACGACGGTTCCATTCTTCCATACTATAACGGGCCTTGGGATGTCTAATGACGAACTCGGCTCTAAAAAGAAAGCCGTTGGCTTCTGATTGAAGGTTTCTATAGCCACAATAGGGCCCCGCACGTTGGTTGCAATGTTCCAAAAGGTAACAGCATCCGACGACAGAATTGCCAGCCAGTCCGAGTCTTCGCCAATGGCAATCGCAAGCACGGGAAATCTAATACCGACATCTCTTTCCGGGTCAGAGATTGTGTAGCATCGATTCTCATTGTTGAGATCCCACAGACAGATTTTACGGTCTAGACCAACAGACACAGCGTATCCTCCAGAGGAATATGCGAGCATGGCTATATCAAGGCTATGCCCTCCAGATAGTGTTACAACCTCTAGGCTCGGCTCCTCGCTAGGTTCGCTTAACCCTTCTCGCTTCGCCTTGTCATCTGGTAAGAGATAGATTGTGAGTCGGCGAAGCAGATAGACTACAAGAAAGTCTATGAAGACGAGTGCAGTGAGTTGATGATTGATAAAGTCAAGTACTGCCGGCGATAGAATGGATTCTTTCATCCGAGGCACTCGATTGGACCCCTTTTTCACAAACACCAGAGGCTCATAGACTCTGGCTATGTAGCTATAGGCCGAAGGCTTTATGATGCGAATGATCTCGTGAGCTGCATCGTGGTCTTGCAGCAGTAGCCAAGACGTAGGACTCCTCGCTTGATGGATTTCCTGGAGGAGAGACGTCTTTGAAGGAGATGAGATGCCGGGCTCTAGGCTTCTGCCGCCATATAGCTGGGATAGCCGCCGCGAAATATCCCCATCGCCAAAAAAATGAGATTGAGCGATGAATACGAAGCCCAGGAGAACAATAGTTCCAGCAACTCGCGTTGATAATGCAATTTTCCCTTCGAGCATGCGCTTCACCCAGGATGAATTGCGGTTTTGGTTTGAATTGCGATTACGACGCATGGACTCTTTTGCGAGAGCATCCCCAAGCTCCATTCGACGTACATCAACACTGAGAACGGAAAGGAAGAAGGTAGATAGATAGAAAGTATCCAGTACAATTGCAACAGCCGCAAAGATGCAGAATTCGGAGACGCCCGGTGAGACAACGCATGATAAGGCTGCTAGAATCGCGCAGTTTTGGATAGAGGTTGCCAAGGCAGCAGGCGCAATCTCGCCAAAAGCATACCCTATCCTGTTGCTCGTACTGTCTTCCGAAGGGGTGCGAATCAAGGCATTCATCAGTCGAAGCACATGCTCCAGACTCATGATGAGCACTATCAAGGGGTATGTGGCTCGCGGAATACGGGAAAGGTCGAGGTTCAGAAAAGCGCAGACAGTGAGGCTGGACAAGATCGAGAGGAATATCTGGGCAATGACGGTGACTATAAGGCCAACCTTGGACTTGATTGCGCGAAGCTTGGTTAGATTTATAAGGAAGTACAGCAGGGCAACCGCATAGGCCACGGCAAAAATGATGGAATCTTGCGCAGTTACCGGCCTGAATTTGAACTCATAGAGCTGGCTGCCCGAGACTTGACCATTGGCAGGATATATGTCCCACTTGTCCCCTACCTTGGAGGGCAAAGATGGCGCAATCTTCTCCCACTGGCGACCAACGGGCGACGTACTTCGGTATAAGAGCGTGATGACGAGGGCATCCGCGGCTAGCAAACGGCGATCTTCAAATCGCTTGCCACTAAAAACAATGGAATGCCGCAAGGTGATGTTTGCCGGTGTGGACTGGTTCTTCCTGTCGTTGACGGTTGCCAGAATATCTTCGTCGGCCAGGATGCGTTCGCGGGAGCAGTTCCAGTACAGAAGTGGTGATTGAAATGCCCACGACTGGTCGGTCAGGCCATTGACGACGTGGAGGGCATCGCGCTGGGCTGGCGATAAGAGAGCATTGGGGTCGTCGGGAGGAGGCAAGCCAGAGTATCTGGCAGGGCCAAAGTCTTGCGTCGTGCCCAGAAGCTCGTCCTGCAGCTCGAGAGCCGACAGGAGGACATCCGGGCTCAGGGCCTGCATGTAGCTCGAATGGATCCAGATGGAGCGCATGGTGATATCGGGCGTGATGGCCGCGTCGTAGCGGAGAGGCTGGGCGGCGGTCCATACATGGTGAGGGAGGTTTGACGCTGCGATGATGAAGTCCGTGGTGTACAGGAACGGCACCGGGTAAATCAGCAGGGAGGCAACGCCGGCCGAGGCCAGCAGCGTCCGGATGGCATTGCGAGACGCATTTCGGCCGTAGCGAGCAACAGCCCGCCGGAATGGGTGAGAGGGTGCGAGGACAGGAGCCTCTGTTGTTCTATGGCGCAGATATCCATGGTCAACACTCAGCTTGGCATGGGATGGGATTGGAGGTGGATGGCGCTATCTAGAGCAAGAGTAGCGAGGGAATGGAATCGAACGTGTCCTCACCCTCGCAGCGGATAGAGCAGGTACCAGATCATCTGGATCTCAGCATCAATTGACTGCTGGTTGCGCGATGAGGTGGTGCGAGAAGCCGCAGCAGCTCGAGACCGAACGATCGATTGGCGCGGCAGCTGTCAGGTGGCCCCAGTGTATAGACATGATCGGAGATCTGGGCCTCGATCCTAACGCGATTTGGCCGCACCTACTTTAGTATCGCCGCGGCCAGGTCTCAGCTTTGCAGAAAATGCCACCATCTGTGAGCATGTGGTACGAAGTACTAGGAGTAAACAGCTCAAGCTACTGAAGTAACGGCGGCTAACCACCTCGCAGTGGCACCAAACCATTAAAGAGACAGATACTATTGATATACAGGCATATATTACTCGACAACTGAGCACATAGCAAGTGTGCGAATTGCTCACTCTTCATCCATATCCGTTTTGATCGCTGCCCTCAAATCTAAACAGTAAGCCTTGCAAGTGCTTGTACATTCTGCGTAGATGCAAAAATAAAAATGCGGAGAATGCTCGCTGCGTTGCAGGGTACCCCTGTATTTTCCTCGCTGTAGCGACGCTTCGTCGACCCAGCACCGCTTTCTTGACGGCTTCACCCAACCACCGTCGGCGGGCATGCGACTGCGATCTGCGAGGGCCACAGCAATGGCAGCGTGAATAGACCGCCAGCCGAGGGAAAACCAAGCACTGGCCAGACTCGCTTCATCTTCCTAGAAGCCTCTTCAAATACCGATACACCGACACCCCTTGTTTGGCGACGCCGACACCGCCCACGTCGAGGGGCAGATTGAACGGCTACCTCAGCCAATCTCGAACAACGACAGCTATTTCATCTTCCGCGTCCACCCACGCATCCACGCATCCACGCAGCAATGGCATCGGAGGCAGACTCTACACAGGGCGGCAGCCAAGCAGCGGCTGCTCCCAATCCATTCAATTTCCAGACGCAGGTGATATCGACAACCCCTGTCAAATCGGTTCGTTACACATGCCTACACAACGTATCAAAATGCGCGCTCGTTCCCTCAAACTGACCGCCCCAACGACAGAACGTCGGCCAGCGTCGCGGGCACCGGTATAAGCATAGCAGCGTGTCGACCCAGCATCAAATCTTCCAAGAGCCGCCCCCAAGACCGCCTCCCGTCCTCCCCGCATCGCTCCCCACGCCCACCCTCAAAGAGGCCTGGAAGAGCTTACAACGAGACCAGCGCATGCGCCTCTACTGGGGCCTGTGCCATGTTGCCATTGCCATGTTTATATTCTACAGGTCGGGAGGCTCTCTTGCTGCCATGGCCTTGTCGCATCTCGTCTTCTTCGACGCGGGCAGCGCTGCTGTCTGTGTGGTGGTCGACGTGCTGGGCAATTTCGAAGTGTGGCGTCGCAGCAGCATTAGACACCCCTTTGGCCTTGAACGAGCAGAGATCCTTGCGGGCTTCGCAATGTCTATTTTCCTCCTGTTTGGAGGGTTCGACCTGCTCTCACACAATCTAAAACACATCCTCGAGTCGGTTGGAGACCACGAGGCTCACCACGAACATGAACATGCTCACGACCATGTCTCCTCCAACTCTCTTGATCTTGTGTCAGCTGCTGCAATTGCGAGTACACTTGTGTCCGCTTACGGGTTGAAAAATCATGCTCGGATTGCCAAGGTCATGAGAGTGTCATATCTGGCTACCCTGCCCAGCATACTCTCCAACCCTTTCCACTTTTTCACCCTCTTCTTCTCCGCCTTAATTGCTCTGTTGCCCCTGCTATCTATTTCCTTGTATGACTGGCTCGACCGGCTGATCTGCGCCGTCATTTCTCTCGCAATGTTCAGTTTGGGCATGCGCGTTGCTGTTGCCCAGGGACTAATGCTCCTCATGTCTTATGGTGGGAACAGAGGCGATGTTGGTGTCACAGCCGTTCTCCGTGAAATCGAATCCGAATCAGGCATTGCTCGCATAGACGGTGCTCAATTCTGGCAAGTCCACTATGGCTTGTGCATGGCCAACTTGAAAGTCATCATTACGAATGGATATGATGAACTGGCACTGGGAAAGCTGCGCAATCGGATATCAACTTTGATACAGAATAGATTAGGGGAAGGCTATGGCAACGGAGGCAATGTGAGGTGGGAAGTGACGCTAGAAACGACTGTTGATGCTACGATTTGAAAGATTATTGCATGGTGAATACACCGAGTTATACTCTGCAAATAAACTGGTTGAGTTGCGTTGACGCATATACATATACATATACATTATTTGATAAATCAGTAGACTGTAATTCGGATCTAATCCTAGAACTCTTTCCTTTTCCCCCTCTCTTTTCCTTTTTTCATTGCGTAACTGTCATTCGTGTCTTCATAGGGGATGGTCATGGCGCTTTATACACGGAAACATAAACAAAGGGGCTTTGCGGATGAAGAGTAAACATGACTTAGTGGAAAACTATCATCACCACACATCCAACCTCATAAAACCGAACGTGGTATACAATAGCTAACATGTGCAGAATGCCTGCAATCTGGGTATTGTGATGACTGGCTCAGAAGAGCCCCCATCGTCCACGGTCTTTGTTAGCTCCTCCTCGTCTTGGGTTCGTTCCATGGTCTCTGTCTCTCCCTTCTAATTGCCGGAGACTATCCATTTTCTCGAGTACCAATTCCAATAGCTCTTTCCTCCGGATGACATCGAGGTGTCGACGGATCTTAGGATCTTCCTTGGCGAATTTCTCAACCTCCTCTGCGGACAGATGCCGTCCGAGACGAAGATCTAGCTCTCGTGGGAAGTTGTAGTAAAACTCTGATAGTAATTCTACGTTGAGGAAGAGAACAGCTGTGGAAGCCAACTTAGTAGCTGCGGCGTCCAAAAAGACTTCCGGGCAATAATATTTGTTTTTAGGATTGTTGCATTGCTTCGATTTGACGGCCAGCATTCGCATCTTGATAAGGTCGGCCCTGTCTCGCAGAAAGACAGCCTCTCTCCCTATAATCGATGTTAGCATCATGAACAACCTATGCACATGACTGGCTTTGGAAACTGACCTTTACTCAGGAGGGCAGCGCTAAAGCCGCCCGCGCCGCTTCGCCCATCGCCCTCTACAACAATGTCGCCCTTTCGCGCCTTGTCCACAAAGGCCATTACTTCCTTTAGCTTCCTGCGGCCCCCGACAGCTGGCTCCAAGCTGGCCAGAGCAGCCTCGCAATCTTGCAGCTCCTTCTTGAGAACAGTGCCAACGTGCTCGCGGCCTTGATTCCATTCTCTTTCATCGACCTCAATGTCGAACTTGAAGGGTTTGATGCAGTTTTCAACTTGATCACTGGTGCTGTAGAATCTTTCGTTGAGGATGGTTGATGCGGCATCAGTGATGGCTTTCTTGGCGAAAGGATGGCTCACAAAACTCGAGTTTGTTAGCAATTTATCAACATGCGCCTGGAGAGACGCCGCGATGACCGTGGTTGCCAAGCGTCCAACTCCCAGCTTCGTAAGAGCTGAAGTCGAAGCATCCAGCTGACGACGCCAGTAAAGAGAATCGGGATCGGACTTGGGGAGGTCAGCGAGGTTGTCGAGGTCCAACTTTGCCTGCGCCAAATCTGTCACTGGCTTGTTCCAATAACGCGCGGCTAGCAGGTCTAGCACTTTCTGATCAAGAGCACTCTTCAAAACCTCATGCATTTCTGGGCGCCCAAATTCTTCGGTAAACTGTTTAAACGAATGCTTGAAAGCATCTAGGCTTTCGGCAAGGTAGGATTCCGCAGAGAGAGGGCGATCGTTGTACTGAACTTTGAATTCATAGGTTGCCTCTTCCAGCTCCTGTCTAATGGCGTCGCTTGTGCTCTGCAAGCTAGATGACATGGTCTGTTCCAGAACACGCATTAATGTCTTTCGAAGATTCAACGTGCCCACGTTGACGCCGGCGTCTGGCCCAAACTCAAGAGGATGCGATGAAAAGTAGGAATTTTCATTCTTAGAGATCGCTGCCAGTAGATCTGAAGAGCCCATCTTGAACAAGCCTTGTGAGAGTGGTGCCTTTGTCACGACTCCGACGTAACCCAGCCGTAGAGGATATTGCGTATCGTTGAGGATGTTGGCACCGCGGGAAGGATCTACCAGATCCATCTTCGTAATGACTCCAATAGTTCTTTCGCCTCGGGGATCGACTCTCCGCGACGCTCTAAGGGCTGCCGAGTTTGCTAAATCGACATCTGCAGCAGAAATGGCGAGAATCACGTTGGGTGGTTGGATGTATTTGTCACATAATTCAGATATCTTCTGCTTCAACTGCAATGGTTGGTTCTGTCCCACAACCTGGATGTAGCCGGGGAGATCGATGAGAGAAAGGTCCGGAACGTTGCGCGAATATATCGTCAAGTGAATGGGGTCGTCTGAGACACACTCTGCGTCCGAAACAGCCAAGTTTAGCTCTGTCAAAGTTCGCTGGATCGAAGAAAAGTCAGAGATTTTGCGTAAACCAAGGTCTGGAAACTCTCCATATTCCTCAACCGACTCGGGTGTGTTGACCAAGGTCAGTTCAATCGGTCTGCGAGTAACCATATTGCTTCCCTTTGGTAGAAATTCGTGGCCCACGATAGCTTCCAACACTGAGCTCTTTCCAGACGATTGCGAACCAATGACAACGATGGATGGCAGAGTGAGAGAGCTGGACTGGCCGACCTTTTGCAGTATGCTCCGAATCTCAATCATCTTTTTCGTTAATACCATCATCTGATCATCCTTAGAAGCTTGTAATGGATCTCGCGAATCGTCGTTTTCAGTTTTCTCGTAACCAACAGCGGCAGCTGAAGCACCCACGGCAGCAGCGGCGCCGACTTTACTGTGTTTAGGGTCGCCATTGGGTCCTCCTGAGCCGCCAGAGCCGTTTTCCTCATTCTTTCCCAGCATGTTCTTCAACCAATCGGGGGCCTCTAGTCGTTCTTTCGTGCTTTCCCAGCCTTGGCGTGTTTGATCCGCGACATCTTTGGCAGATCCGTATAGGCTGGATGCCGTGCCGCTCACTGTGTCAAAAGTCGTGCTGAAGAGTGAGATGGCATAGTTGCCAGCCTCTGCAATCAGTCAGCTAACATCGCTTGTAAGGCATGAATGGCGATGAGAGTCACATACGTGTGGCCTGATACTGAACCCAAGCAAAGCCACCAATGGCCAAGCCGCCAAACAAGGCAGGGACTCTGGCAAACTTGACCACCAATTTGGGCAAAAGCCGAACAAAAGACGCATTTCGAGCAATGACCAGGTTGTGGATAGAGTTGCCCCCATACCACATGCGTTTTCTAGTTTCTCGAATCGAGGCATCTGCTCGGAGCAGCCCTCCAGTTGGAAATCGGTGTAAGTGGCGGACGGCTGCGGTGGAGGTATTTCGCGCCGCCACAGGCCGCAGACTAGCTGCGAGGAACCGGCCGCTCATCGTGGTCGGGCTCTTCCAGTCTGGGCAATTGTTCTATTGACCACCATGTGGCCTCGCACCACGCCTGGAAGAGAGTCGAGAAGTTATAGTGATGTTGGAGCAGTGATAGAGGGCATGGCGGCGCTGCATTGATCCCAATATATGGTAGGTACCTAATGCGCTGGGCGTTGAAACTAGCCCACCTCTTATCGCCACGTGATGGCGTTATCGGCGCAACTTTCCGACAAAATTTCTGGATTTGCTCGAGAGTCTGGCAGAACGCTTGGGATTCATCTGCGTGATTGGCGTTTCCTCAGCATCATGGCGATTCAAAAAAAGCACGGCAAAGGCCGTCTTGATAAGTGGTACAAGCTTGCCAAAGAAAAAGGTTACCGTGCCCGTGCTGCATTCAAGTTAATCCAATTGAACAAGAAGTATGGCTTCTTGGAGAAGAGCAAAGTCCTGCTGGATCTTTGCGCCGCGCCTGGAGTAAGTTGCTTCTTTTTTTCACCATATTCGATTTCACTTGATTCTTCTTCTCCTTTTTATTTTGCTTTCTTTTTCTGACGGTCATGCTAATGATACTTTAGTCATGGTGCCAAGTTGCTGCAGAGGTTATGCCTGTTAATAGTCTGATTGTTGGCGTCGACTTGGCGCCCATCAAGCCTATTCCCAGAGTCATTACTTTCCAAAGCGATATTACTACAGAAAAGTGTCGCGCTACCATCCGACAACACCTCAAGACATGGAAAGCGGACACAGTTCTACACGATGGTGCCCCGAACGTCGGTACCGCTTGGGCTCAAGATTCTTTCAACCAAGCAGAACTTGCGCTGCAGTCCATGAAGCTGGCGACTGAGTTTCTTGTCGAGGGAGGCACGTTCGTGACCAAGGTTTTCCGATCGAAAGATTATAACCCATTGCTATGGGTTCTGAACCAGCTATTCACAAAGGTCGAAGCCACTAAGCCCCCGTCGTCTCGAAACGTCTCGGCCGAAATCTTCGTCGTCTGCCGCGGATACAAAGCGCCAAAGCACATGGACCCTCGCTTCTTGGATCCGAGATCGGTTTTTGCAGAGCTATCCGGCGCAGCTCCAAACAACGAAGCCAAGGTCTATAACCCAGAAGTGAAGAAGCGAAAGCGTGACGGTTATGAGGAAGGCGATTGGACTCAATTCAAGGAAGTGTCTGCCAGCACCTTCATCCAGACGAACGATCCGATCGCAATTCTTGGTTCCTCCAATAAACTCTCCTTTGCTCAAGCGCCCAATGGCGACATTGCGCTGGCTGCTTTGGATAAACTTCCTGAAACAACCCCAGAGATCCGGCAGTGCTGTGACGATCTGAAAGTCCTCGGGCGAAAAGAATTCAAATTGCTTCTCAAATGGAGATTAAGGGTGCGAGAGATCTTCGGCCTCTCAACAAAAAAATCGACAGCCCCTGAAGTCTCCGAGGAGGTGGCTGGGGTGGAATCAATGGACGAAGAGCTGCGAATACAAGAAGAATTACAAGCTATGAAAGACTCGGAGAATTCCAAGAAAAAGCGAGAGAAGCGCAAAGAGAACGAGAAAAAGCGCCGAGAAATCATCAGAATGCAGTTGAACATGATGGCGCCTATGGATATTGGAATGGAAGAATCAGGGCCACAAGGAGAAGGAGCCATGTTCTCCTTGAAGCGAATGGACAAGACAAATGGTATGAACCGCTTCACTCGGGGTAAAATGACCGTGGTGTCGAACTCGAAAGATTCCAATCCAGACGAGACGCTGGCAGCTACCGCAGATCCAGTTGAAAGCGACAGCGAAGAAGATAATTTGGAGAAAGATCTTGATGCTATGTATGAACAATACAGAGAGCGGAAACTAGAGACGGATACCAAGTATCGCGCGAAAAAGGTGAGAAAGGAACATGGTGATGATGAGTGGGAAGGCCTTTCAGCGGATGAGAAGGCGGAGAGTGACGCAAGCGAATTTGAAGAGGAGGATGATACATCTGATGACGACGACGACGAATCTGGGCCTGCGGGCGGACTCTTGACGGACTTGGATGGCAGCGCAGAGGAAACCCAGGACGGACTATCAAAAAGAGCGGCTGCTTTCTTCAACCAAGATATCTTCAAGGAGATAACTGAAGGGTCACTGCTGGGGGAAAATAATGCGACAGTTCAAGCATCTGGTACGAAGACACGTCAACAGATTCTGCCCACAGAGAAAGCAATGCAGTCTGTAACTCTAAACGGTGTCACGAGTGACGATGACGAATCAATGGATGGCAACGGATTCGAAGTCGTCAGAGCGGAGAACGATGACTGGGAAGAAGCAGACAAACGACGATCGGACGGAAGACTTGGTAAGCTTTTTTTACGCCGCTATTCCTATCGTTGGAAATGGTACCACAGCAATGAAATAATGAAGCTAACTTGGATAGACATCGATATTATCACGGCCGAAGCAATGACGCTTGCTCACCAGCTTGCCACGGGACAGAAGACAACTCATGATGCTATCGACGATGGGTTCAACAAGCGTGCTTTCCGAGATAGAGATGGCCTGCCGGATTGGTTTATGGATGATGAAGGCAAACATGACAAGCCTCAAAAGCCAATTACAAAGGCCGCCGCGATGGCGATCAAGGAGAAGCTGAGAGCCTTCAACGCCCGACCAATCAAGAAAGTGCGAGAAGCAAAGGCTCGAAAGAAGTTCAAGACAGCCCAGAGATTCGAGAAGCTGAAGAAGAAGTCCGACATGCTTGCGGCCGATGAAGGCATGACCGAAAAGGAGAAGGCGGAGAGCATCTCTAAACTCATCAGCAAAGCTGGAAAACAGAAGCCTCGGCAGCCCGCCAAGCTCGTTGTTGCCAAGGGCTTGAACAGGGGTATCCAGGGCAGACCCAAGGGTGTCAAGGGACGATACAGAATTGTTGATGCTAGAATGAAGAAGGAGCTGAGAGCGCAAAAGAGGATCGCGAAGAGGAAGAAGTAAAAGAGGCCGCGTTTGACCGTATATATTAGCTCGGCCCCGCGGGAGAGACTCTAGACTCAAAGAGTTGATTCATCTGTTCGAGATATAGACTGCTTGATATTTCCAAGTTCCCGAAGGAACGAAGTCATTGGATACAAGGGGCCGCTAAAGTCCATATCATACCTAATATAGAAGATAGAGAGTTAGAGCGCAATGTGTGTATAACTCGCAAACACATGTATATATATATGTCTTTGAGACTTACCAATAGTTGATAGCTAAAACAAATCCTTCGCCACCGCTGATACACGACTGCTTGACTTTATGATACCTTGGATGAGGATTAGCAAGAAAAAGAGCAATCTTTATATATGATGCACAAGGTCTGCTTTTTTTTTTTTTTTTTTTTCGTGTGTTTATAGGACTGGGAAGACAATTTGGCAATGAATCATGACCGGTTTACTCACCACATAGCTGGAAGATATAGCATATCTCCAGGGTTTAGCGTCACACGAAGTGGCTTCGCCAGAGTAGACATGTGCGTAGAGTTCCTTTCAGCATCGTCTGGGTCCCATGTTGCCAACGGCACAGGCTGAGAATCAGGATCGAGACGAAGAGCGAAGCCGTCGCCTCGTCGGACATACGTTGCTGGGAGAACAGGCCTCTCATTAACGCAAGCATGAAATAGCGGAGGTAGCAAGACAAAGTGTTTCCTGCCAATGATCTGCACAAAAATGTTTTCAAAGTTGTCTTTGTGCAAAGCCGTAGTAGACCTTGAGTTTCCAATCCATAGATTGATGGCGTCTGGTTCTTTTTCAAGAGCTATGCGCGCAAAAGGAATGTCTTTTTGGGCATCGGAATATAGAGCTAGATACTCGTCTCGGAGATTATCGTTTTCTTATCACAAATCCTGTCAGCTGACAATTCGACTGAAGCGGTAGAAATTAGTAGCAAGCTGGGGGACAGTCTGCAACTCACGAGTTTGGGCATATCTCACTTCAGAGTCTCTTGGAAACTCCGGGTCTGTCTCCTGCTGAGTGACATATGCAAAGAAGTCGCTGAATCGCTGAATCTCTTCATGAGGCTTTGAAATGACGGTTGTCTGGTGTTCGGCAGAGAATGTTGGCGCATCGGCATTGCTATGATGAGAAGTCACTTAGACATTCATTCTGTAGGATTTTTGTCTTCCGACTGTCTTTTTTCTTTTTTTTTCTTTTTTTTTCTTTTTTTTTTTTTTGTGAAAAGAACATCAAGAGCCTCGTTCTTACCCAAGAGGAGTGACGGCGACGTTGACAGATTGGCCGTCAAGAGCTGATTTCAGATAGCTCGAGTTCCATTTTTGAGTCGCTTTCCAGTGTGAGGCTCCTCCTCGTATCACAAAAGGCGTATTGCGAGCCACGTAGCGCATGAACTCCAGTGGACTAGGCTCTGAAAATAGCTCTTCCACACTGTGAGAATTAAGTTCATTGTAAGTATTCATTAAATTTGTCATTGAGCCGTCCAGATCAGGCCCAGCCATCTTGCATGTCCTAGGGCTTGGCGATTTGCCGGTGTCTAAAACATATACTGGAAAAGCTCAAAGTTAGAGAAGCAGAAAGCGTATAAGCCAACTGTTATATCCCTGCGTAAAGACCAGACGTCTAGCCCTTTTATTTATGAAGCAGTTTGAAAGAAATATTTCGTTGGAAAATGCGCATTTTTAGAATTATGTAATAAGTATGCAATTAATGAAAATTATAGTTTTTTTTAAAAAATTGTAGTAGCGCTTTAATTTGTCTTTTGTACGCATTTATTAATATTTCTACATTATAAGTCTATTGTGCTTGATTTTTTTGTTAAACTAGGTAGGTAGCGAGTTAGCTTATTTTTCCTCTTTGTTTTGAAGAAGAGACTTTTCCTTACTATAGAACCTCAAACTCCTTGAATCGCTCTAGGTGGGTGTCGCTGCGGCGGTATGGCTCCAAAAGCCTGTTAATCTTGGCCTGTCTACGGCGAGTAGTTTTGGTTGCAAGGCTTGTGACAGCCTCAGAGCTCTGGAATTCGGGGTCGAATACCAACAGTTGGACATGTCCATCCTTCAGCTTTTCCAAGCCAACAATCGTAACAGAGTGGCCTTGCAATCAGTCCATTAGTCAAACGAGCAAATGTGAACTTGTTGTGGTGGGCTTCTTACTGGGTCGCTGTAGATATATAGGTGGGAGCTGAGTAGATCGGACCTTGTGGGTTAGACAGTCTGCCGCGCCTTGTTGGAAGTAATGTTCAATTGCTTGTAGTAGGCGGCCTGTAGCATTGATGTCTTGCTCATTGGAGGTTCTAAAGGCTTGTACAGAACAACTGGACCATGGTAAGGCTCTTGAAAACATCAGTAGTATACTCGAACAAACTTACGGGAATCCCATGCTGGAAAAAAGAGCTTGAGCCTAGGATGAAGCATGAGTATGAGTAGACCATACGGGGCAACCGTCGAGAAAGTCCATACCTCAGGTGTCCCGATGTATTTGCGCGTCCCCCGGATCCCCCCCGTTTCAATGCGTCCTCTGACGTTGAACCCGCGATCCCATGCTGTCTCAATTAAATCTTGGATATCAAAGATGCTTGGGATATCATCCCCGAACTGCTTCCACCCCTCAGTCTGGGTTCTGATGACGTGCGCAGCAAGAACTTGTATGTTGCGATAGCCGCAAAAACCACCTAAACGAGCAATTGAGAGATTAGCATCTGCACTCTCCTCTCCTCTCTGTAGAGTCTGTTACACACGGAAGTTGTTTGACTACCTTCTCTTCTGACCTTTGCTACGTGTAAGGCATCTGGATGGCATAGATAGGCATATTCAGTGGGTGCGCTCAACTCAAGCAAGTGTTTTAGAGCTGGTATCACGCCTGCAACGCATCGTAAGTAATTTTGGTGTGTAATGAAGCTGCTTAAAAGAGTCTTACCGCTTGCCCGGATGGCTCCTTTCTTTTCTAGCAATTTAATTAGCCATACCGGCATCTCCTCTTCGTGAGCATATTTTCCAAGTTGCAGTGTCTAGCTCATATTGCCTAATTAGTCATATTTCTGAACGAGTACTTTGCATATAGACAAACCCCAAGTCTTGATGATTGCGGCGTCCCTTGATGGCTATTTGAAGAGCCTGAAGAATTCAGAGACCTTTCAATTTTCCCTCGAACAACGGATGCTTTTTTGGTGCGCAGTATATGTCCCGGGAGAAGCCGTTTCAATGCTGGCCGGAAGAGGCCTCGCTGGGTTTGCCCCGGAATCAACGATGCTGGAAATGACCGTCCAGATCGCGACGTCGAACCCGTTCTCTGGCGCTCAATGGAGCCGCTGGCTCGAGACTCAGGCGCATCATTCGATGCTCTCAAGATCTCATGTCGTTCGACAATCGCCATGACTTTATCGACAACGAGCTCCGGGTCGTCGTGGAGAGGCTGCAGCGTCATGACAATGACATCGTCTCTAGCACCAGACAGATGCACAGCCCGAGATGACCAGCGTGGAATCAACTAGAAGTCGCGAATAGGGAGAGCATTAACCAAAAAAGAAGGAAAGAAGGAAGGCCTCAGGCGTCCTCCCCCCGTCGGTATGGCGCAGCAGGAGGGAATTGCTCTTTGAAAGCTGATTTCATCTTTGTCTCAGCCAGGTCCGGCCGCCGACACCGAAATGGTGCCTGGAACCGCAAGCACGGCTCGCGTGACGTGTGGCGTGTACCTGGATGCGAGACGCTGCCGGGTACTGGTACTTGTGGAGTCGCCGAGCGTACAGGCGTCTTGGGCGCTTCACAGCCCAGAACCCTGCTGTGCGCCTGTAAAACATATGCGCGGCATGTTCAGCGCATCATGCAGCCATGGGTTTATCAACTTGCAGAATATGAGAAAACCGAAACGAGCATCAATGAGATGAGTTCGTTTATGTAGATCATATATGATAAGTTGAAAGCAGTATTTTGGAGCCCTTCCAAGCTCTCTTGGCGCGCGGCACATTATTTGGGTTGGTATCCATCTGATACCTACTACTATGCCTACCACTCAGGTAGCCCGCAAAAAAAGAATCCAGCTACAAACATTTGAACTGAGACACACACTAAACCGCTGCTAAATTGTTCATTTCCCTCAGCATATCATATCATTCGCACGCAAAATGGCTCCCCTCATTCACTTCATCACCGGCAACGCCAATAAGCTCAGAGAAGTCAAGGCCATCTTGGAGCCGGGCATCGAGATCCGCAGCCAGTCGCTGGACCTGGAGGAAATCCAGGGAACCATTGAAGAGGTTGCCAATTCCAAATGCCGCCGAGCTGCAGATTTAGTATGGCCATCTTTCTCTGATTTGAGATGCAAGAAAAGAAAAGAAGAAAAGAAGAGCGAATGCTAACATGGAAAACTTCATTGAGGTCAACGGTCCGGTGCTTGTAGAGGACACAGCGCTTTGTTTCAACGCCTTGAAGGGACTGCCTGGGCCTTACATGTAAGCTAAGCTATCCGACACATTGAGGGAGATCTAAGTGGACTTGGAAACTCATATATGCTCTGCGCTATAGCAAATGGTTCCTCGATAGCCTCGGACACCAGGGCTTGAACAACCTTTTGGCAGCCTACGAGGATAAATCCGCCGAGGCAGTGTGTACTTTTGCGTACTCCCCTGGGCCTGGGCGCGATCCCATCATCTTCCAAGGACGTACACCGGTAAGTTGAATCGGACACCTGATTAAAAGACACCATTCTCACATATGCCTCCTCCTAGGGTCGGATTGTACCTGCTCGAGGCCCTTCTAATTTTGGTAAGACATCGATCCAGCCAAGCGTCTTCTCTTGGGCATGACATGGCATGTGGACTAATGCGCCTCTGTCAGGATGGGACCCGGTCTTTGAATTTGAAGGGAAGACGTAAGTCGCTCATCCACTGCTTTCAACTGGTGATAGTGATCTAACGCTTATTGTTCAGCTACGCCGAGATGAAATCTGCTGAGAAGAACAAAATATCGCACCGCGGGCGTGCACTTGAGAAGCTTCAAGCATGGTTTGAGACTCGGCAAGAAACACCGTCGTCATAACGTACACAGCAATCACCAAGATAGATGACTCGCAATTGAACAAGTCTGGATACATGACAGGCCCCCTTTGACTGATTTCTACTCAACGTACGGATGCTCCTTTGTCCAACAGGTGATGGGCCCCACTCCATACGGAGTGAGGGAACACGAACAGCAAACATCATGCCAAGTTGTGGATTGCGCTCATCACGCTGCCGCTTGTGCTAGGAAGTAAGTATTCATTTCGTTCATGTTATTCTCCGCGCGTACATCGTATAGGTCGTTACTGATCTCTCTTATTGGAGGCGAGCAGTCCGACTGTAGTACAAGTATGAGTATTTGCGACATCCCACAAACACATACCCCTGCTTTTTATGTAAGTAAGCAGCCGACTGGCAAAGCAGCTCGGGAATCGCATGCAAAGTGGCAGTACCTAGCGGCCCCCTCCATGTAGGTACCGCGTCGTGCTAACTGACTTGGTAGCTGAATCCTACATGCAGGGATGGAATAGTTCAAAGGACAATGGCCGGCAATCTGCTAAAGCCGGCAAACGGCTGGTGTCACTCGTCGCCTCGCCGCCACGGCTCGCCCATTCCGTCGACCTTGTGGGGGTGCTTTCAGCTCGGATTGCTCAGGCCCCCCGGTCTGTCCCTGCTCATCTCATTCTCCGTCGACAGGGGGTGCTGCTGCGGGCTTCAATAAAGCCGATCAAGCCACCAACATCTGATGACACCAACTGATCTGATCGTGGACTTTGCTACATCAGTTCACCATCGAAATGTCTTAGATTTATCTTGGCCGGCCGCGAGCGCCGCGGGCGCAGCATCCCCGACCTCCTCTCCCATGCTTTTCTTATCACACGTCTCTGGTGAAGGAGTGACACCAGAGGCTGGGTTTCTTGCCCATGCTGTCGAATCTAAACCAATATCCGCTGTCCGATTGATAGCAGCGTGTTATATCGAAGCTCTGAGACCTCGTCATGGGCCTGGCCTGCCTGGCGGTTACACCGGCTGTGCTTGGCTCGACCCTGCCTCTGAATCTTCTTGGATCTACCTTCTGAATGGATGACGGCACTCCACTTCAAAGTCCGTTCACGCTGTAGCTTTGGAGCTCTCCCGCTGGTTCCCATGGTGGCCTCTCTCTCGCTCGCTCGCGATCCACATCCACCCTGTCTCTAGGAACATCATTGTCTAGCTCCACATCTGTTTAACATTGCCGTGATACAGAGAAGACCTTAGCCATCACATGTGTTGGCATCACTCACATGATGCGTGCTACCAACTTTATATTCCCCGAGCTCCCCCTCTCTTCCTCGCTGGTCAATGTCTCTCTATACACTGGTATCACCATATATATATATATATAAGCTGAAGATTTCTTCGCTCCTCGCATATCTTTGTTATTTACTCACAGCCAAGATCAGAAAAGAAACAAAAAAGAGAGCGAGCCAAAGACACAAGACAGAAAAGCAACGCCTCCTCCAAGTCTTTCCACTTATCCCCTCCCCCTCTTTCCACATTTGGCTTCACTGCAGCGGAACTGCAAGCGGCAAAGCGTGTAAGTTTAGGTCCCGTGCATCGGGCCATCTATCTAGCAGGCCCATCATGAGATTCTGGGGCGACCTCTTCGGTAATCTATGGGGACTAAGATTTCGATGCAGCCATCTCGTGTGGATCTAGATTTGGGTGTCCTGTGCTGGCATTTGCCCCTGGAAAAACAGACTGATCACAAGCGGCTAACTTCCGGTGCCAACAAGCAGAAACTACGCCAGCTACGAACGGCCATAGCGTTTGCTGGCCACCATGTCGTTTCATCATGTAAGTTTACTTGTACCCTATTTCTAGTTGGCTTGGATATATCTTGCTCCAGATACTTTCAAGATGAAGCAAGAAAGCTCACATCTTGCATTTAGCCCTTCCAAGAAGCACAGTTTGACCTCTTCGACTGGTATCCCGCATATCAGGCCTGTGCCTCTTTTTTCTTCCAGCGTGGCCAGCATTCAAATGAAGTTCAAGCCGTTGCTGCCATCGTCAACATCCGATTACCATTCCAACAAAGCCCAACCTCCGCACCATCTTTTAGTTCCGCTACATCTGCGCTTGGCCTTCCTGGCCCCAACACAAACATCTCTCTGGTGCCCTACGTTCGCCGTCTAGTCGCCACCGGATTCGACACTGCCGCCATCCTGCACGGCTTCTTCGGCGATTCCTGGGATGCTGGCATCGGCTCCATACACCGGAATGAGCGAAGAAACTACCTCTTCGCAGCCAAGAGCGAGACTTGGTTGAGAGTCAAGGCCAGCTACGACTTGGAGAACGGCCAGACGGTGCCCTTCCTCCGCCCCCTCCAAGGTGTTACCGAGGAAGAGATACAGGCGGCCGAGGCGAATTGGAGCGAGTGGCTCGCCATGCAAGATTGGATGCTGGGACCTCGTGCTCTTTCTGACAACGATCCTCATCATGTTAATTTGAATTGACCAGAGGTCAGGGCAGGGTAAGGGGCGTTTTTAGTAGGTATTATCAGCATCGGCCCATGACAGATTAAAGGCTATTATTATTACAGTACGGGCCATACAGAAGGTACTTTTTGACATTACCTTTTTTTTTTCTTTGGAAGTTATTAATTGGAATTGGGATACACATAATGAAGAAGAGGAGCGACTGTCTGGGCCTAATAAGACTTTCTTGTTTTACACTGTCCCGCGCCAATTGGGACGGCTTCAATCATGTTTGGCAGAGCCTGACACTTTGCCCAGGATAGCAAAGATGAATAGTATAACTGGCATTGTCCCCTTTATTCCTTTTTGCCGGCATAACTTGTTTTCCCTTCGCCTTATCAAAAAAAAAACAATTTTTTTTTCTCTCTTCGTCTTTCCTTTTTTTGGCCTTCCCATCCCTTGAGAAACTCCAAATACTATATGTACGACACCCCTTGGCCAATTCTTTCATCACCAACTAAACGAAGAAGTGCTAGAGGCGAACATTGGATATAAGGTAGCCTCCATATCAATCACGGTCCCTTGCCTGAAATTTTGCCCTTCCAAAGTCATAAAAACTCCACGACTGCCAGGGAAAAGTAACTGTCCCCAATGAATCTGCACGCAAAAAGTTCTCGTTCCTTTTTTTCCATGTGTTATGGTTGTATCCCTCAGTATCGTATTCAGCCGTTAATCCTAGGGGACCTTTGTTGCTTTTCTCTTCCGAGTAAAATCAAAATGAAAACACTCTCGTCCGTTTACCGTTCCCGCATTATGCCACCACAAAGTTGAAGTGCGATGGCAAACAGCACAACAAATAAAATAGAGAAAACAATGGTTGAAGAAAAATAAATAATCAAAATAACGTATTAAGCTTTGAGCCAAATGCTTGACTTTAGTGCGTTGTTTACCTTTAGCCGACTATATGGATGAAGATCGACATTCACCGCTTATCGTCTTAGTAGTATTAGGATTGACCAAATAATACCTTGAAGGCAAGGCGGGTATCAGTTGAGGAACCCTTTGCACGCTGCTGTGCCACATAAGCAGGGAATACGGTCCAGACTGCCGATTTCCCGCTCGAATTTGTAGTCGTAGGTTAATTCCTCGTCTAAAGTAGAAATGTTAGCTTGACTGAAAATAAGACCAGAAAAACCAATTGACATCACACTTACTCATAGCAATATCGCGAAGTGCATAAATGACAATCCGCTTGCTGCCTTCGACTTTGATAATCTTGGCAGTACAGTTTGGCATGCAGCTATGGTTGATGAATCGCGCAATGCCTCCCTTTTTCGTAGCATCGATAACCGTGTTGTCATCAATTCGGAAGAGATAGCTACTGCCAATGCCGCTCTTGAGGTAGCGGTTCTCCCGAATCTCCGCAATCTGCTGTCGAACTTCTTCACCCACATACTCGATAATCATGTCGTCTTTATTGATGTTCTCCATGGCGTATAGGCCCCAGTTATGAATAGCAGAGCGGGCAAACTTGACAGGCTTCTTCCGCTTCTTAAGCTGGTTGAATTTGAACACGTCCGAGTCCTGCCCGAGAGTCTTCTTCTGGTCATTAAGATCTGCAACGTATCGTCGATTGGTGGCGCGGTTGGCTCGGGAATTGCCTTTAGAAATGAGCTTCTCAGCCGCCAGTCTAGCAGCTTCATTCGCCGCAGCTGTGGCATCTCTCCCCGTCTTCTTGGAATTGGCCTCTCGCTCCTCTCTGGCCTTTTGTACCTTGATGTGATGGGGCAGATATTTCGACTTCTCCGAGTTCAAGATTTTATTGGCTCCTTCGGTTCGCGCGCAACCACTTGCATTCGGCACATAATAGCCTTCAATGCGGACTGGGCCACGCTGAACGCTATCGGCCGTGTTGAGTTCCCGGACGCGATTTCGTTTCCACAGCCACAGCTCTGGATTGCCAATCTCCTCTGTCTGAAATCTTTTGAGCAGCCTACTGAGATCCGGAACGTCCTTGGGGCCTAGAGTTAAGGAAGTCAAAGATGAAATGTCAGGCCTGAATCCGTCAGGGAGTGCTGCCGCCGTCGTCATTGGCTTGGTCGCGAAAAGCTTTTCATCATATTTCTCGATTACGATATCGGCCTCTGGAATATCCTCAACCGTGGGTTTCGCTTCGTCCGCAGCTTCATCCGCATCAGAGAGTTGAGATTCCACTTCCAGCTGTTTCTTTGCTGTCTCTCGTTCCTGGAGCAACTGTTTCATAGACTTCCGTTTGGATTTGGCTGATTTCGTCTTGGACAGCTTTTCGGATGGTGTCTCAATGAGCACAATTGAATCTTCGCGATCACCAGCAGTTTCCAGTTCCAGACCAGTGTCGTCCGAGTCCTCGACTACTTTGAATTCCGCATCGATCTGATCAATTTTGACACCGAATAGTTCCTCATCGGATTTTTTCTGTCTTTTGAAGGCAGCCTCGATCGAAACCTCCAGTTTTCGCTTCTTTATATGTGCACTGTCGATAGCGAGGCTAGCCTCCGTCATAGAGTCATCTTCGCCGGGACCCCAGGAAGCAAAATCATCCTTGGAAGCCTCGTCATCGGTGCTCATGCGGCTCCGTGGGCGTGATTCCAAGTGACTTGTCTCTCGCGCTGCCAGTACTCTTGCATCCGTATCATCATCCGATTCAAAATCACTATCCAGACTTTTGAGACGGTGATGTAATGATCGAAAGGCTGCGCGTGCTGCTGAGGCGCGCTTCCGCGCAAAAGGATCGACAAAGGTGCTACGATGTGCAAGGCCTTTTGTTTTGCTTTTGCGAATTCTCGGGAGGGCCTTGGGCTCCAACCGGCCTGTTCGACGTTCGATAGGGTCTGCTCGAGAGTTGGGCGTCCCCAATTTGGGGCTGACACTGCCACTATCAAAAACATCTTCTTCTGTTTCCACAGGATCAATGTTAAGCTTGCGTCTCTTGGCAATGTGCTTGGCTGGATCGAGGAAATCAGCCAGTACAGGAGCTGCGATTTGCGTGCGAATATGCCTGATGAGATGTTCCGTCATTTCGCGCCGAACTACCTCCATGGCGGCGAGTACAGGGTCAAAGTTTTTGGCCCTCTGCCTCTTTTCTTCTTCGAGATCCGCCTCTTCTTCTCGGCGCCTCCTTTCCTGCTCGGCCTTGTCCGATCGCTGATCTTTTCTCGGTGCTCGCTCGGGGCTGGGGCTCGATCTCGGGGCGGAGTCGATATATGCTGACCGTGGCAAGCAGAGCTGCATAGCCATGTTGTAGTTGAAGAATTCGGTGTGATTAACAGCCCGAAAACATCGTTCTGCTTCGCTACGCCCAGTGTATGAATTTCGAAAAACAATGTAGAACCCTGTCTTATCGAGGCGGATGTCTTCGAATCCATAATTCTTTAATCGCTTCTTCATATGTGGTACTATACTGGGTAAAGTAGGCACGCTTTCACTCCCTACAAATATATATGGATCATTGGATAGCTGGGAGCCAATGATTTGAGATTCGACGATTCCGTGAGGGCGAGCCTGTGTTGCTGCTGCTGGCGCTGGTACTTGAGCTGGCTGGGTAGCAGCCTGGGGCACAGGCGCTGGAGGAGGGGCCCTCTGGGATGCAGGACCCTTGGGTGCCGTTGGCGGTGGCCGCACAAAGCCTGGGGCAGTCGCTGATTTAGGTCCAGTCGGAGGGGGCTTTGATCGAGCCGACTCATTGGCCAGCTTCTCTCTCTCCCTTTTCAAGACTTCTTCCAGCATGCGCCGACTCTTCCGGCCTTCGGGGTCGTATTCAACCTTGACAAGATCGGCGTCAACTTTGATTCCTCGAGTACGGACGGCGCGCCGCGCAGCATCAATAGCAGATACCCGTGGACGGTCTGGGCGCTTGGAGTCGCGATATCGTATGGTCGCAAAACCAAGATAGCTGCCTGTGTCTGGGTGCATTTTGTTGCTGCTCTCTGCGATTTCTCCAAAGGCAGCAAAGATGGCAATCACTTTGTTGAAAGACACTAAAGGGTTGTATCTGGTAACAAGGACTTGTGTGGGAGGGCCGGGGCCAATGGATGTTTTTGGGTCATAAGGGTACGGCTTGAGGTTCTCTGGAGCATGCCGTAGACGTGCTTTGGGCAAATAATAGTCTGTGTTGATGTATGCTAACCTATCTCCTGCCTTTGTTAGGCGAGGGTCCGCAGGGGGGGCGTCATCTTCCTATTCCAACAATTAGCCATCAACGCTTTGAAAAAAATGACGCCCCCCCCACCTTCTCTGCAGCGGAGATAATCTGTTTTTATACATACCAAGCCAAACTCCTTGTAAACTGGTTTTGCGTTCTTATTCACATTTTTCTTGCGAAGTCGATCGAGGAGCGGGTCATAGGTGCATTTGATGCCCTTGATCGAAAGCAAAGGATCTCGAGCTGGGGGCCGTTCAATTGAAGAGGTGCCGTTTTGCTGCAGGCGTTGGCCAGCGGCCATGGTATGGTCCAAGGCCCGTTCGACGACTGAGGGCGTAGACATGTTTGATTTCGCAAGCGCGTGGGTAGAGGAAGGCGAATCTGTGGAAGTGAAGGGAGTCGCATTCATAGAGGGCGGCCCGGCAGACGTGGCTGTCGCAACTGGCAACGCGGAAGCGCTGAATAGCGAAGAGGATGAGCTAGCATGTGAACTTGCTGAGCCTCCGGTACTAGGCATATCCCCAGGCGACGATCCGTTATCGTCGGCATGTGGCTGCGTGGGATCTGATGAGGAGGAACTGTTTTGGCAGGGTCGAGCGAGATCATTCGTATCAGCATCTGTCACGACGGCTGATTCTTGCGCTGTATCAACTGCCTGGACGCCCCGCTTCGACCGCTCTCGGTCGGCACGTCCCTGGACTTCAGTCTTAAACTTCGGGGCGTTGGGGAAGAATTGCGCGAAGCTCACGCCTGGTGGCGGCCGAGTCATCGTGTCGATGAGCTCCTGCTATCTCATGCACCGTGGCGTAATCATGATACCTCGCTCTGTGACTGGGAGGGTTTACCATGCATAACTTCTGCCAGAGCTGGACGGCAGACGGTTTCTGTGGTACGCGCTAGAGCGCCGTCCACGCGACCTGGAGACGCTGCAAAATTGAGATTCTCGGTAGGCGGCGTGCGCTGCGTCGCAGAGAGGGAAAACGCAGGGAAAAGCCGGCAGAAGAGGCAGACGTCGTTCGCGACCACAGCGCGATGGCCGACAAGCTCGAGAACCCGGAGGTGGGCGGCTGGAATCCGGGAGGTGCTTTGACGAAGAGGTGAGGTTGGACGTCTTTGGCTCTGAGTTTAAAAGGGACAATGCTATGAGGATCCTCGTTTTCGCTGTAGTCAGCATGTGGGTTTGCTCAAGTCGCGGCCCGCGCTTGGAATGGCGGGCTGCGGCGCTATAATAATCCGCGCTTCGGCGGGGCATTTGAGTGAAGTCGTCACTGCGCTTGGTGTATAACCTCTGTATATGGATACGCTACTACCACTACTTCTACTACCACTACCTACGCCCTACCAACGCACCTCCGACTCATCTGGTATATCGGCACTATTCCATGTAAACTCTTCCGTCTCGCTTTCGTTGCGCTTTATCGCCTTCTCTAGTGCACTTTTCACTTCCTTCTCCAGCCGCTTGTCCGCGCGTGATACGCCGTCATCGTCCACCGGATTATAGAAATGCTCATAGTAGCCCTTTAGTAGATTTTCTTTATTTAGCCCCTTCAGACTAAGGCCATTGCTTGGAAAGACGTCGGACTGGTAGGGGAGAGGTCGAGGGTTGGGAGGGGCGTATTCAGGTTCGTCTTGGTAGGGGTCGTGCCCGTCTCTTGCCGGGAAGAGCAACCTCTTTGGCGCTGGCTCGGCCTGTCTTTGTCTCTGCTTCTGTCTCCTTTTTTGAATTGTGGCCTTCTTTGTCTCTGACTTCTCGATCCCTTTTGCGGCGCCCTTACCACCGATCCCATGACCTTCGTCGTTTTTGGCTTTGGCGTTTGTTGTCTTGTTCCCCAAAGGCGCTCGAATCCGAGGTCCTATTCAATGAGTTAGGATTCCTTTGACAACTATACCGCCTGCCTAGCTATAAATACGCACCGGTTGGGGTTAGTAGCGGTGTTTTGCCAAAAATTCTTGCATTTTCTCCTCGCTTGGTCGTTCCCAGTATTGTTTTTTTGGTTGCAAGGCCTGTCAGTGCGTTCTCATTGCCTCGCTGCAGATATCGCATGCCCGGCGTCTTGGGCTGCTGCTGCTGCTTGGAGGTGCCCTGGTGACTGAGCACCCGATTCTCTTGTTCTCGACGGGCGGAGAGCATGGCAATATGTGGCCAACCCTTTTTGGTATGTATGTTCTTCTTTCAAGGTTGTAAATCTCTAGGAAGTAATTCCGATTCTGTGGAGTAATTTCAGAAGGAGAATGATTGGATAGTGCTGCGGCATGACCAGGTTCGAAATCGTGGTCCAAGAATGAATGGCGCGCGTATTGATAGTCTCTGCGCTTGTTCAGTGGACCGTTGGCTGGGCAACTGAGGACGGTGCTTGGATTCGAGGCAGGTAAAGCGCAAACTAGGTGTCTAACACCAAAGTAGTACTAGCCCAAGTCTGCAAGATATTACATAATAAAGCTTAACCAGGCACCTGAGTCGGCAACGATAAAGAAAAAGAATAGCTCCATGCAGATGGCCTGCAAGGTTCTCAAAAATATAGACAACGGTGAAATTAGTATAGAGAAAGTGGTTAATTTCGCGTCGGTATATCGAGAGGCAACCTTGGTTTTTCTGCACCTTTGGGATGCTATTATTATCTACTCAGGACGTGTCTAACTTGTGAATGCAACTTTTGCTAGTAATACTCCTATCTTAGTACGGCATGGTACTCTTTACTCTTTGTGTTAGTTTGCATTGTCATTTGACCTGTCAAGTACTGCCTGGGTGAGATGCGTCACGAGAGATACCAGTCGGGCGCCTTGCATGGGTCAAAGTCGCCGTTCTCCTCGTTTGCACTTACTGGGTAAGAAGAGACGATGATACAGTATAGGTTTGCCTTGTGAAGCACATTGAAACTTTGTAGGGGGCTTTGTCCTTTGTTCGCGCACTGCCCAAGAGCTGCTGGGTACTTGGCAGGTACAGTGCGCGGCCTAGCTCGCGGTCCAGGTCGCGGTCCAGCAGTGCTAAGACGGCCGGTGTTATTGCAGTACCAGCTGGAGGTCTCTCAAAGGCCTGCGGGGCACTGCCGCCCACTGAAGAAGGCATCCGAACAGGCGGCATCGAGGGGCATCAAGGACACTCTCCTTTACCCCACCCCCTTTCCAGGACCATTCGACATTCTACATATTACGCCTCGAGCCCTCTCCAGACTTTCTTCCAACTTTGTTAAACAAGCAACCTAAGTTAGCTGCATCTTTCACACACCAAAATGGACCGCATCAAGGAGGTAAACTTGCACTTCAGGACGCCTCTTTGCAGGAGAGCTACACCGACCGGACAGAGGCTAACGGCATGAGCTAGAAAATGAACTCGCTCCGCTTGGAGGCTGACGAAGCTGTCGCCAAGGTGGAGGAACTCCAGGCCAGAGTCAAGACTCTTGAGCAGGAAAACCTGGCAAAGGAGCAAGAAATTACCTCGCTGCAACACAACAACGGCCTCCTCCAGTCCGAGGTCGAGAAGCTGGAGACCGCCATCACGGACTTCAAGAAGATCGCCGACGAGGGACAGGAGTCTGGAACCCAAAAGGAGACACTGCAGCGACGACTCCAGCTGCTAGAAGACGAGGCTGAGGAGGCCGACAAGACTCTCCGCGAGGCCAACGAGAAGTACGTTAACTGCCATATCATCTGCGACTCTTCGACACCTTTCCATACCTCGTCCTCCTATCGTACCTATTGAGCTAGTCGCTAACAGTCTCATTGCAGGCTTCGACAAACTGATGTCAAGGCTGGACACTTCGAGCGCAAGGTCCAGGCCCTCGAGAATGAGCGCGATCAGTGGGAGCAGAAATACGAAGAAATGGCAAAGAAACACGCGGATCTGCAGAAGGAGCTGGAGGAGCTCCAGAACGAGATCGGAAACATTTAATTGTACAGTACTTTCTTAACCAGCACACCTTTTTGTCGCCCCACACCACGGTTGTGCGGTTGGGCCCTTGTAGGAACCACCAAGGAACATAGTAGGATGGAGGCGTGTTGATAGACAAGGTTCGAATGTCACAAGGAAGCGCGTGTTTAGCAGCAGCAGCATTTCAACATTTACGTGTTTCGTCGCCCTGTCCTTCTCTCTTTCGGCTTGGGGTATCTATAGATTGCGGTTGAAGCTGGTAATAATGTTGTGTCTTCAAACTCTTCATTTCGACTTGCGCTCACTGGCTTTTGCACTTTTCTTTGCCTTTTGCTTCCTCCCTGCCAGCTGCCTTTCTATCTTTGACTCATAACGGAACTTTTGCTTCTTCTTCTTGGGTCGTACTGGGCCCTTTTTTGCTGACTTGTCGTCCTGGCCAGCCTTATCTGCTTCCTCATCTTTGTCTTCCTCCGCCTTTTCCTGCGGTTTCGCTGGTTTTTCCAGGCCATCCCGTGATATTGACACTGATTCAACGGTGACTGTTGTATATCGATCTTCGTCTATGTATTCTTCCTCGTGGTCAACAATGTCCAGATTCGGCCGGTCTGGAAATCCGTCCCACTCGCCCTCGTTGACGCCTTCATCTGATTGTTGCTCGGAGGCGTCATCCTCAATCGCTCCAGATTCTCGGAGCAGCTTATTGACGTGCTCAACATGCTCCTCGACTTCTTTCATGCGCTCATCACGAAGCTATTGGTAAAGCATATAATTAGACCAAATAATCAGAGGCGAAACGGCGGCTTTCCAAGTATCAATTACCTGTTTCCTTGTTCTTATTCTTTCCTCCCGTGCCTTTTTAGCGGCTTCTTCCTGTGCTAGTTTAATACGCTGCTGTTTCCGTTTGTGAAAGCCAGTCAGATATTCGTTTCGTGCGTCGAAGTCGAAAGAGACTTGTTCAACGCCATATTTGCGCTTCTTGCTCGGCGGAGGCAGGGGGCTCTTCTTCGGCCTTGGCTTGGCAAACATTGTGTTGTGATGCTGATTCTTGCTGCGGCTTTGGCACCGTCGCTAATTGTAAAATTTACTGGTCCCTTGGGGAAAAAATATTTAACTTTGCACCAGCTACCTACTTTGGGAGTGCTGCAGGGTGTATTGCCCACTTAGTATTAGCGCATTTCATAATAATGGGCTGTCTTGCGAGGGATCCGCATTAGCCTTGCTGGTTTTTGTAATAAACGCGATAGCTGCATACGTAATCGGAGGATGATGTAGCGCGCTGTCGCATCCCCGAAGCTCCAAGTCTCGGCCCTTAATCTGCAACCCAGACTGTCTGCAGGCCAGCATCACAACACACGAACCGGCCATGCATTTCCAGACGATTGCGAGCCTTTTGGCGCTGTCTGGCGCAGCAAACGCCTTTCGCGACTCCTCGCCTTGGATCCTCTTATCAACCTCTCCGTAAGGGCAGCCACCGATAACCTCTTCTGAATGAGAGACGGAGACACTGACAAGTTTCCAGCTTTGCCAAAGCTCCCAGCGCGGATCAGATCCAATCGAGCTCTTCAGTACTGAGCTTCGCGAAAGATGTGCTGTCGACATGCCCAACCGACCGATACCTTATTGTTTCTCAGCCTGGCCTGAACGCCGCTGACCTGCGACGATCTAATGGATGTGCTATGCCACACCTTTGCCAAGCCGTCGAAGACAGCCGAGTCAACGGCAAAGCCATTGTCTCCGAGGTCGTTGGAGATTTGGCGGGTGCTGATCTATCAGAATACATCAAGTCTGCGTGTGCCAAGAAGGATAAAACGGCCACAGTAGACGAGGTCCGCTTGTCAACCTTGTCTGTAGAGGACAGAACTAAATCATTCTCTGATAACGGTACGCTGTACTAGGAACGCAATAATTTATCTCTTCTGTGGCTAACATAAGAGTAGATGATGCACTGGCACGAAGCCTTGCGAAGACCACTGCAGACAACAGCTACACAATCGTCGTTTTTTCCACGCCACATGAGCCAACATACGAACCCGATTTCGTAGACCCCGTTCGCATGGACCTGAAGAGACACGTTCAGAGCGCACAGCTGCAACAACGAGACAACAAGACTGACTGGGACAAGCTTCCCCTTTTCGAGAAATACCAGTTCTTCACTCCCGGTATGGACCAAGCTACATCGACCCGTTCCTACAGAGACTAATATGAGAAATAGGTATTTTTATGGCCCTCATCACTGCCATTGTTCTGCTTTCTATTCTCGGTGTTGGAATCAAAGCCCTTGGTAGCCTTGAAGTTTCATATGGTGCATTTGAGAAAGACATGGGCCCTGCCGCACAGAAGAAGAATCAGTAATGATAATGCACTGCGCACCCAGCAAGATATCATGTAGCGAGTCTGTGCTTTAAGGATCCTGTAACAGTATTTTTTTTTCTCTCTCTTTAATTTAGAATATGGGAAATGCATTGCTTTTTCATGTGTATCATATCGAATAACATGCTTTGGTACTTTGTCCTATGCCGAAACAATGTGACATAGGCAGATTGCATCGTGTGAAGTATGACTCTTTTTTTCCCCCATGCAGCCTTCAGCCATATTGGATGACCAAACAAACGCCTAGACTCCTATCATCCCGAAAACCCTCGAGTTCTAATTTTTATGCTCTCATGCTTGACTACTTTAACTATTGCAAATTGTCAACCCAGGTGCCTCTAAAAGGTTTTCAGCTGCACGCAGTAAACTTACACCAGGTGGCTTGGCAGCAGGAAATTTGCAATGCCTTCCTTCACAGCATATTGGTGCCCGCAGTTGGCACAGACCAGCTTTCCCTCGGATATCTGAGTCTCCAGTAACAAGTGGTGAAGATCCCGCATCGTTTTCTCATCAGCCTGCAGCTCTTCTGTTGTTGGGGCTTGCTCAGGCAAGGCAGGAAAGCCCAGCTGTTGGAATTAGCAAAAGAATTCGAGTCAGCTCATACAGTCCGCTAAATCGCCAGTCATACATGATGAGTTTTTCACGAAGAGAAAACGTCCACCTACCTCTGATGATGTCGTGCGGAGAGCTGTCCAGTCCAGACGTGGCAGCACGTTGATTATCATATCCGGGTTGAGCTCGATCTCATCCTGTACCAGCTCTGCGTCCTGGGGGTGTAAAGGATACGAGTTGGACGATGACTTGCAGGCCTTGACGGCGCAAGTAAGGAAGTTGAGACTGAGAACCTTCATTTTCTTTTCTTTGTCTTTATTGTTTTCCTGTTCCGCCTTTTCCCTCTCTTTTTTCCGTTATAGTCGAAAGCGTTCCTGATGAATATGTGTGTTGAGCGACTGGCTCTTTAAAAAAAAAAAAAAATTGGCCGCGATGCATGTTTCCTAAAGCGGACCTCTCGACTACCAAACTAGTAGTTGCGCGACCCACGTGACAGCAATTTGGTGTTATGCTCAGCAACTCTCTACTTTTTAGCAAGAATAAAATCCCGTCTGATGAATTCTCCGAGATGGCAATTTCCAAATGTTTTTGTAACCAGAATCTGGCATTTTATTCATACGGCTCTCATATTTTACTACATTAAGATCGCGCCTTTGAGTAACGCTCGCTGCGGGCGTTCTTCAGGCGAAGCGCGAGACCAACGCCGCCAACAGCAACGGCTCCAACGGCCAACACAGAGCCCGCTCCAAATCCAAATCCACCAGTTGTCTTGACAACCGTCGCAGCTGCGTCAACATCGTCGGAAGCTCCAGCAGCCCAGCCAGCCGTGCCATAAAGCTCTGAAATGGAAGACCAAACTCATCAGCACGTCCGTGACGGAAATTGGATGGATGGATTGATTGATTGATTCAAGAGTTGGAGTGACGATGTAAAGATATGGTGAAGATATTAGAGCTCGACATGAATACCTTCGGGAGGGACCTCCAGCTCGCCGCTCTTGGCAATCTTGACTTCGACCTTGGGACGGTCGGAGGCGGTAGGAGTCATTTCAATCTTTTCAACAACATCGTAACCCTCGAGAACTTCGCCAAAGACGACGTGTCGGCCGTCGAGCCATCTGTTTGAAATTGTGTGTTAGTTTTCCAATCATTGCCCTGCCATTGGCCTTGAGGGGAGAAACGACTAGACGTACGAAGTAACAACGGTGGTGATGAAGAACTGGGAGCCATTGGTGTCAGGTCCAGCGTTGGCCATGGACAGGAGACCCTTCTTGGTGTGCTTCAGCTTGAAGTTCTCATCCTTGAACTTGTCGCCGTAGACTAAAGACGCCAATGTTAATCAACCAGATCCATCCAAAAAGCAGCACCTCGTCCAGGAAGAACTTACTCGACTTGCCACCAGTGCCATCGCCCTTGGTGAAGTCACCACCCTGGATCATGAATTGCTTGATAACACGGTGGAAGGTGGAGCCCTCATAGCCAAAGCCCTTCTCGCCAGTAGCAAGAGCTCGGAAGTTCTCAGCGGTCAAGGGGACAGTCTTTCCGTAGAGGCCCAGGACGATACGGCCGAGCTTCACATCGCCTTGCTCAATGTCAAAGTAGACCTTGTGGGTGATCTTGGGGCCCTTGACGGCCTCGGCCGTGCGGGCAAAGAACAGTAGTCCCACCACCAGGACAATGGCGGTGGTAAACAGCCGCCTGAAGCTCAACATGATGACTGCTCAATTCGGTGATATTAAGTCGTGATATCGAAGAAACAGGAATGAGTCTGGCGGCAGAGCGCTGGGAGATGGACACATATACTTGTACCTTACAGCTCGGTCCGTTTCAGGTCCTTCCCCGCCGCCCTTGTAAACATCAGTGGCTGCAGTTGTGTTTTCAAGCCCCACAGGACCCCTTGGCCTGCCTGATGTGGCACGCAACTCATACCTGCACGCCGGGTTTAACCAGCATTTACCCGACTAGCCGCGAATCTTTCAACCAAGCCGCTACAGAGAGATTTCGTGATCGCTCAGAAGAAGAGCGAGGGCGGCGCATTGCGGTGTTGTTCTTTTCGACGCTGATTTGATTTCGACATAGACATTCAAAATGGTACGAATTAGCCATCTTATAACAGTCCCATGAAAAAGGTCATTAGGCTTACCTTTCTTCCTCTAGGTCTTCCTATTAGGAGTCAGCTTCCACGAGGGACAGCTCGTCAAGGTACAATAAACCCCACAAACCGAACGAATTCCTTATGAGCCTCCCTTTTTAACGTACGAGTTTAACAATTAAACAAACAGAAAGCCCTCGAGTCCTTCTACGCCCTTGGACCGACTACCTCTGCCCGCATCATGGCCAAGTACTCGATTCACAACCTCGCCAAAGTCGGCTCGCTGGCGCCCAGGACAGTGACCTCGCTTACAGCCGAGTTATCGCAAATGACAATAGAGACGGACGCAAGAAGACAGGTACAAGAAAACATCAGAAGGTTAAAGGATATCGGATCGTACAGAGGCAGACGGCATGCCATGGGTCTGCCAGCCCGTGGTCAACGAACAAGAACACAGACCGCAACGGCCAACAAACTCAACAGAGTTGATCGTAGGGCTTAGACCACATCTAACTGATTTGGACTTGGAAAATAATAGGAGGAGGTTTTGTGCGGAGTTTCAAAGGACGCAAAGGAGTTTACACTTTACGACTATAAGGGTGGGGAAATGTTCAAAAAGGAAGTGGCCTATCTGTGTTAGGCATTGTATATTATGTGTACATGAACAAAAATAAGAAGCATGAGTAGATGCTACATACGACCATATCTATTGCGGATCTAGAACTCATCTTCCAAGATGGGGGCGCCGTCAGCTTTCATCTGGGCCGATACTGCGTCCACTTCCTTCCAGACCCGAATGACATTTCCACCGACAACCTTTGCGGCGTCTGCCTCACTGACTCCTCGTCGCAAGAGCTCAGCGATCAAAGCGGGATATTTGGTAACGTCCTCGAGTCCTTCAGGCACCCTGTCAATTCCGTCAAAATCGGACCCAATGCCAACGTGATCATAGCCGATGAGATCTCCGATATATGTAATGTGATCGGCGACCTTTTCCAGCGTAGCGTTCTTAGTGTCTTCAGTAGGAACGCCATTCTCGCTGCCTTCGTCAAAGCAGGAGATGAATCCAGGGTAAATGTTGACCAACACCACGGAATTGCGCTTCTTCACCAGCTGCAGGACGTGGTCTTTGACGTTGCGTGGGTGAGGGCAGATGCTAAAGGCCGAGCTGTGCGAGAAGATGACGGGTGCTTTGGATCCTTCCCAGTCATCTTTTCCACCGAGGGTATCAATCATTGTATCTTCGCTATATACGAACAAAGGCATCAAGAGTCAGCAAGTGAACGCCTATATGACTAGATGGAATGGAGTCTCCTCACCTGACATGAGAAAGATCGACAATCATGCCGATCCGATTCATCTCGTGGACCAATTTCCGTCCGTCGGGGCTGACGCCGCCCCAGACTGGGGTTGCTTTCTTGAACGGATTGCTCTGCAGAGCGGCATCCGCATACTTGTTATGGCAATTGTGTGTCAACGTTGCGTATCTCACACCGAGATCGCGAAACAGGCGCAGGTTGCTAGGCTGGTTGGCGATCTGGTGCAGACCCTCCACGCCCAGGGGCGAAACCAGCTTTCCTCTTCGGAAGGCCTTGAAGGCGTCGGCGCCGTCAACATCATGGGCAAAGTCATCGGGGTAAGCCGCGAAGAGCCTCTTCATGGTATCGATTGCCTGTAACGTGAACTGAAGACCTGCCATCAAAACACTATTATTAACAACCTGCGCGAAGACAAGGCGAAATATCAATGAAATCTTACTGGCAGCATAATTCCCATCCGAAAAGTCCGTTCCATTGTCTGGGCATGGAGCGAAGACGCTCCAGAACGCACCACCCGAGCGACCAGTTCTTAGCCGCGCGAGGTCAAGATGGCCGCTCAGAGTTCCATTCTCAAATGCGCTGGTAAAATCATCGCCCTCGATGTGGTTATCAAAAACACCGCGAAGGAAAACCGCGAAATCGACGTGTCCATCTAAGTTGAAAGCGCAGCGTTCGTTAGTCCAGGCCTACAACATGTGATGCGCACAGCGGATTTCTTACCAATCAGGGGAGTTGTCGTGAGAACTCTCTGCGCCCTCTTATCGACCGTGAGAGTCTTGGAGCAATCGTTGGCGATTCGCTGATAGTGCTGGAAAGCTGGCTTATAAAGCATGCCGATGGTGCCCAGGGCCAGGGAGACGGCGACAGCTATCCGCTTGAAGTTTGGCTTGCGTGGCTCTCCATGCACGCGACCATAATAGGCGTCCGCGCCCGAGATGGGCAGGTCCATGTACGATTTGCCAGTTCTCGGATTCATCGCGGCGTTGTGAAGCAGTTATCGAGAAAAGGAAAAAGGAACAAGAGGTTTCATGATGACGGAGTTTATACAGTTGACCAGCACGCCATCTTCCCTATTCGGCGCTACAAAAGGACCCTCTGGGTGACACTATCTGGTACACTATCTGGTGGCCGGCAGGGGACCAGATAATGAATCCCGTAGACATGCACCGCGCAGATTTCTCATAAGTATTTTTCTGTTTGCGACATGATGTTGATTTTGAAGACTACTAGCAGTAGAACATGTAAAAGTTTCTAGTATACCCTCTATTCCTTGGCAAATCTTTTGGAGTGTCGCTGTATTCAGCGCTGTAACGGGGGTTCTAGTCGCGGAGGCGACGGCGCGTTTTGGACGGCTATCTTGCCGAGGCTGGCTTGCTAGCACCAGGGTCACTGTAGATAAGGCGGGGGTATAGCCCATCAGCAGTAGCAGTTATTAGATACTTTGGTATTTGCCTTCCACTCAGCTTGAGGATCTATTGAACGACCTATTGTTTAGAAATCTCTGTTTCTCATCATCAGCTTTCCTATGTCATGTTTAATATCGAGCTAATGTTGCAATCCGCGATGCTGTTTGTAGGTAGTTCTCGTTGGTTCGCAGCGCCTGAGATGCTGAGTTGCCCACTTGCGTTAGCACAGTTTTCTTCTATAGCGCCAGAACGTGGCAAAGTAGTCAGTACGACAGATAATGCTGTGTCAGCATCGCTTAAGCAGGTAGCAGATACCAAGACTGCATTCAACGCCTCTTTGCGGAGAATACAGAGCAATCGTGCTCCGCCGTGAGGCTGAGCGCCAAGGCATACCCGACGGTATGTACGCGCACCCACTAATATGGAGCTGCAAAGCAAGGTACTAAGCGCTACCAGTCACCGCAGTCTATATACGAGGAGATGGGCGGAGAACAGAGCAAGACAGGCTTCTTTATGCAGCTACTTGTGGTATTTGTGTTTGGTATAGGCCGGAAACTCTTTCCTTCCCTCAACGATCCTCACATTGCTACAAGTAACAGGTAAGAAGTTGTGCTAGATACCTGCACAAGATTCAACTTCGTCGCTGACTGACAGCTGAAACGAGGCACTTTAAACTTCAAATTGTCCCTCTAAGCTGACTAGCGGCACATGTTTGACAAGTGCCACACATGGACGGGCATCGCAAATTTTGGTGCGCAAAGTAGACCCAAGCTGAGTGAGGCCTGCCTTTGTTGCAACCCCGGTTGATGAAATGTGACGAGACAAAGAAAATCGTTTATATATGGGGTCTACGGAGCAGCAATCTTCGTATTTCTGGCAATCCGACATCTCCAGCAGCTGGTCTGGTCCGTGCCTCGTCAACGATGCCGAGATGATGATGCGTCCCTTCATCAAAGCGTACCTTAGTAGGTAAGCACATGAAACCAGGAGCTTCGTACAACATCTGCAGAGCGCCAGCAGGGTACATCATGCACAATGCCGGTACATGCCAAGCAGGTACTGCATTCCATTCTCTTCTATTCGTAGTGCTATTCTCCCTAGAGGTGCAGGAGAGAGAACGAGTTGTTAGTGCCTACTGCATACTAGTAGTACAGATAGCATGACTACATGCGTGCTATTAATAAAATCGCTGCTGGTTGGTCGGCAGGAAAACGGTCTGCGAAGCGCCGCTTCTTTGGAGTTCTTTGTCTATGCCAGTGGTTCGCCAGCACAGTCAGCGCCAAAGATGCTGCTAGGCCCGCCAGAGAGAGACGGCGATTCGAGGACGAGAGGCCGGGTACCTGATGACCGCGTACCCTGTGCGCGGGCAGCAATAGGGGATGCCAGACAACGGCCCGCCAAACGCCTAACAGCCCGCCACATCGGGCAATGTACAGCGCATTTCTGCATTTCTCCTGGCAGCGCCCCTCACCAGCACCCTGCACCACCCTGCACCACCAGCTCGTATGCGCTAACCGCAGCCTGCAGACTCAGAGGCACCAGCCGCTGTACCTGGTGGTGCTAGTGCCGTAGGTCTCCTGCCACGGCGGTTTCTCCTAGGCCTAGTCCAATCCCTGGCTGCTGGAGGGCCTCTTCCATGTGAGCTTCTCACCTGCTCCAACCAACTCCAGTCGACATTTAACGTCTGCTCACTGCGGAGCACAGCGCCTTTCCTCTCCTTATTTTCGAGCCTTCTGCGAAGCTCTCCTCCAGCCTTAGCCCTCGTCTTTGTTCTATTCCCCCGGCTTGGATCCTTCTTTTCTTGCTGCTTTCGCCAGGCCTCTTTTCTTTCAACTTTGACAGGCGACCGCTTCAATTCTTGTGGCAGACTTGCGCCTCCTTCTTCGACGCCCCTATTACTTGCGAGCGACGACTTCTTTTTTTCTTCCCTTACCGCATAGACGCTTTTGAGTGTTACGATATTAGAGCTGCCCGAAGGGTTTTCTTTCTCTTCATATCTGCTCGCCAGCGAAGAGAGCTAAACCCCCTCCTCGGCAGCCCCACGACGTTACGACGCACCTACCGCATGATACCACGAGTCGACGCTTAAACAACGAATAGATAACGATGCCTGGATTCGCCGATTCTTTTTGGTCGAATGATTATGCTGCTGGTATTTCCCCCTTCTCTCGGCCCTCCACAGCTTCATGCGACCGCCATTTTCTAACAGCACCCAGGACTTGGCGTCCTTTTCAGCAAGCTGCAGCAGGGTGTGGTGGAAGACCGCCAGGTGCTCACCATAGCTCGGCTGCGCGCTGAGGCCGAGGAGGCATATGGACAGCGCTTGAGTGACATTGCGCCGGCCGCAGATAAATTGTCTGGTGGCTTTGGTCGAGACGATGGCGCTACAGTTCGCAAGGTTGGTCTTTTAATCTAGGTCATGTCGCGACGGTTTGTATTCGCTAGACTAGGGTTTCGCTAATTCTCACGGCGTAAAGGCTTATGATGGGATGCGAACGGAGATGCAAGAAGCCTCTCAGAGCCACATTCGAATTGCTCAAAACATTCGCGATCTAGTTGTCAACCCTTTTTCCAGGTGGTGCGATGCTCACGAGACTCGTATTCAAGACTCTCAAGACGTCCTTCAGCTACGAATCAAGGCGCACGACAAACAGGCCGAAGTTGTGAAGAAGCTCCGATCGAACTATTTCAACAAGTGCCGACTGGTGGAAGATCTGGAAGAGGAAAATAAGCTTGCCTTCCAGGATCCAGAGTCCAGCCCCAAGCAGGCCCAGCCGAACCCGGCGATCCCCGAGATCAAGGTTCAGCCTCACAAGGAAGAGGAGCCCCAAAATGAAGAGGTCTTTGAGATTGGCGACGACGTCTATCAGACCGAGCAGATGAAGAAAATTCTGTCCAACATGCTGTCGACAATTAAGATGGGAGAAACAAAGGTCCCTATCCTGGGTACCTATCTCAACACCTCAGCCGGCTCAGATATCGTCGAGTACCTCCAGCGAAGCATGGGCACGACAAGCGTCAGCTATGCCGAGAGAATTGGGCAAGACCTCATCTCCAACGGCATGCTGCGCCTGATTGGAAATGTTGGAAATACGTTTGCCAACTCTTCCAAGATGTTTTATCAATGGAGACCCAAGGCTTTCCAACTTGCGGGCATTCCTGAGAAGAAGCAGCAGCTGGGCCGGACCTTCTCCATGCCCACTACGGGCTCCGATGCTGGCGATTCGCCCGTTGTTGGAACCGTGAGCGAATACTTGTCCAATTGGAATGTGCTCAACAATTCTCGTCCTGGCGAGACTCCCCCCCAGCGGCTGCAGCGCGAGGCAAGAGAAGCCGATGACAAGTACAAGGCCAGTGTGAAGAAGCTCGACGATCTTCGTTGCGAGCTGGAAGAGCTCATCTTCCTACACCTCAAGTTCCTTGAGCGCTGTGAGCTTGATAGGCTGAAGGCCATCAAGACCGTCATTCTCGACTTCACTGGGACCATTGGCAATGTCATCCCCAGCTTGCAGTCCTCTGTCGACAAGATGATGCTTTTCCAGGAGACTGTACAGCCCCTGGGCGATCTCCGATACCTCTTGGAGAATTACCGCACTGGTAGTTTCATTCCAAAGGTCATCGTCTATGAGAACTACTACAACAAGGTTGACGAACAGACGTTTGGTGTTGACTTGGAGGCGCGCGCGAGGGCGGATAAGAAACGTGTTCCCATTATCATCACCACTATTCTGACCTATCTCGACAACCACTATCCCGATTTGGAAGGCGATGAAGCAAGACGAGGAGTGTGGCTGTTGGATGTACCTCTTGCCCAGACCCACAAACTGCGTGTAAAGATCAACGACGGCAAACCGGTGCCCCCAGAGGTGTTTGACGAATTCGACATTCCCACCGTTGCAAGCCTTCTCAAGCTTTATCTGCTCGAGCTTCCTGGTAAGCAGGCTTGGTTTCATTTGTCAATTGAGAGCTCACCATGTGCTAACAATTCATCTTCCTTCTCATAGATTCTCTGGTTTCTACTCACGTCTACGAAATTGTCCGAACTATTTACACCACCCCGGCTACCGATTCATCAGAAGCCTCTCGCGTTGCTGTACTTCAACAGACCCTTTCACAGCTGCGATTGACCAACATTGCTACTCTGGATGCCTGCATGAATCACTTTACTCGCCTTATCGATCTTACTTCGGCTGATGAAGAATACGTTGCGGCGCTAGCTGCTCACCTGGCACCATGCATTCTTCGCCCGCGAACAGAAACCTCTCTTACAATGGAAGAGAAGCACGCCAGCCGACTTGTCCGCGACCTCTTTGCCCACAAAGACGCCATTTTCACCGAGCTCAAGCGCATGTCGACCCTCAACCACTCCATTTCCGTCACGACAAACCGTCCTCGGGCAATCAGCACCGATGAAAGCAACAGGAAAGCCTTGATGGAGGAGCGGAACAGAGCTCTGCTGGAGAAGGCCAGCGCTTCACGAAGCCGCGCCACCAGCCCTGCGCCTGGCCCGCGAGGCCATCGACGAGAGCGAAGCAGCGGAGGCCCTGAGACTCGCTTTCCCATCCAGACCAGCCCGACGACCGCCTCTGACCGCCACCGAAGTAGTCTAGGAAGCTTGAACGCCATCAAGCGCTCCAGCTTAGAAGTTCCCGGGCCGGATGGCAGCACCAGCCCTCCCGATGCCACAAACGGATCCCCTCTCAAGTCAGAAATCGATGGCGAACAACCGGTCTTGGACAAGCGTGACAGCCTGGGCAGAGGTGCCGCAGCCAAATTTGGACCGAGGCTTCCTATAGCTCCATCATCACAGGCACAAGACTCCTCTCGTGGCGTAACTCTGGAGGACAGGCCCATGGAGGACTAGTGATCTCCAGGTGTTGGCTGGAGTTCCTTCTCCTTTGTATTTGTGGCTTTGCGCACAGTGACGAAATGTTTTGTGCTTTGTGTTTCTTTGTGGGTTGACCAGGGCCAAATGACGAAACCGGCATGGCTCTCTTTTTTCCTTTTTGTCGTCAGAGAAGGGAAAAAAATAAAAAAAAGTTTGGTATGCAGGAAAGGTAGATAGATAGATGCGTTGGCTGGATCCGGAGTAAAGGGAGGTATATCATGTGTGGGAGAGGGACTGAGATGCCATATATGTGCTACACTATCTTGATTTTTTTTTCTTCTCTCTTTTTTCTCTTCGTCTTTCTTATCCTTTTTTTGATCTTCTTTTTGGAAATATTTTTCTTACAACTTTTATTGCTTCCACATGTGTTCATCGGTGACATAAAGTGAGATGGGAAAACAAGAATGACAAATAATATATGGTGCTTCAACTCTGTTTAATGAAAGCCAAAGCTCCCTCCTTTTTTTCTTCTATGTAAATCGCCTACATATGTACGAAATTATGTTGCCTCATAAAGAGAAGAAGAAAGAGTCTCCTGTTTTTGTACTATTTGTTATAGAAAAGCGCTCTGCAAAGTCCCATCTTCAGCCTGTAGCCTCGGCCTCTACGACAATAGGAGCCTTCTTTTTCTTCTTCTTCGGAGCAACCTTGACCGGGACGCCATCCAGCGTATCTGCTGCAGCTGTGCCACTAGGCTCACCACCTTCTGACGTCTGTGCCACTGCCTTCTTCTTCTTCTTGGGCTTGACCTTCGTTGCGGCTTCGTCATCCTCTCCTTCTGCCGTCTTCTTCGACACGGCCTTCTTCTTCTTCTTCTTTATGACTACGCCTTGCACGTCCGCCCCTTGAGCCATCTGGATCCTTTCATTAGCGCGCTGCATCTCCAGCCGTAGACGTTCCACCTCCTTCATGGCCTGCTGCATCTCCGCCTCTTCCCGCTGCTGCCTCTCGTAGTCAAATCCCTTAGAGCCATCGCCTTCTTCTAGGCTAAAGGATCCAATAGTGCTAGAATCGACTTGTAAGAGGGAATGCTGCTTTGACTTCTTGGCTTTTGCTTTGGTAAGGGTACTAGAACCATTCTCCGAGTCATTTTGTCGCCCTGTACCGCTTTCACCCCCCTCTATCGTTTCATCTGCAGCCACTAGTACTCTCTGCCGTGGCCGTGGCTGCGGTCGAGATGGTGCAGCGAGAGAGCTATTGCCAATTTTCTCAAGATCTAGCTGCATGACAGGGATCGAGTCAATATCCAAATCGGGCCCATTGTTGTTCTGGAGAATGTTATGAATGGGTGTTGATGTCCTGAGGATGTTATCGCTCGGGATATAAAAGGGGTCGTCCTTGTTCTTTTCCATCCTATCTGCTTTCCTTTTCGCGAGAATGTCGGCGTCCAGGTAGCTCTCTTCACTGAGTTGTTGGTAGGAACTTGCCATATCGTCATCTGGATCAGCTAGTCGACTAATGGCTGGTGCTGAAGATGATATGCTCGAAGGCGGTGGTCGCTGATGGTAGTATACCTCAAAATCATCGGCCTCCTCAGACTGGAGTGTAATGATGTCAGTCTGGAATAATAGTCGGTTCAGGTCGCCGTGTATTGGTTCATCTAGATCCAAGCCCTCAAGAAGGGGCACGTTTTTCTGTGCATTAACCGCCACAGAGTTGAGCTCCCAGCCATTGAACAAAGACGGAATAGCCTGGGTTAGAAGTAGAGGTGGCTCCTGGTCGTTTTCATCCGTAGATGCAGGCTGTCCTGAGGCAGCTTCTGCGGTCAGCTTGAGTAATTCTATGTATTCTACCGCTCGCTCTTGTACTTCAAGATTCGGATGAAGAGCAAGCGGTTCCAATACATCTAATATGCGGGCTAGAAGGAGCGCTATCCTTGATTTTCTTTCTGAGGTCCAAGGCTCGTGTTCACTGCCCGCGATGGATGAGAACACTTTGGCGGTAGCGTGGAGGGCTACCGCTGATATCTCTGACTTCCCGATTCTCGGAATGGCCTGAAGAAGTCCGTTGAGACTGTCGTCTGGTATGGCCAGCTGAACAGAGTACTCGCCGATTATCCATATGGCCGACTTTAAAGCCCCCGAAGTAAGCGGATGCCCAGCCGGATTGTCGGAAAGCAGCTGCTCGAGAATGATATCGGCCGCTCTGACAGCAGTGGCCCTCATTGCTCGCACTTTAACGGCGACATTGCGCAGCGCGTCTCCTATCTTTTCAGAAACATCGACTTGTTGCCGTATCGGCAGTGCCGCTCCTGTGTTTGCGTCAAATGTTCGAGGAACAGGCGCCATACGAACAAGTTGCGTTAGGACGTCGATATACCAATCAAAATCCAGTACGCTCGAATAATTGTCTTTAGAGCACATGAAGAGAATTCTTTCGATAATGTCTATTCGGTAGTCGTCAGGAAGAAGAACGGTTTGAGTTTCTTGGACAGTTGGCGCTATGATTGCGGCTTGTGATTCATCATCTGATTCGGTCTCTGGCGTAAGGGCTGAGCTTCCTGGGAGGCGCCGATCCTTAGACGGCGACGACGACTTAAGCTGCTTCATCAAACGGCTCACAACAAGGACCAAATTATCGCTGGTAACCATGCCCTTTACAAGATTAAGAGCTTGAACACGGATCGTGATGTCTGAGCTATCAATGCACTCCAAGATGACATCTTCTTGCTGAGAGACCAGATGTGGATGTGTAAGAACAATCTTGTTGAAAGCCAGGAGGGCAACATATTTTACTTAATATTTGTGTTAGCATACAGGAGACACTTTTTATCAAGTAAGAAGTAAAAAGGAGCAACACAGAGTTAGGCCGTGATGACTTACAGTTAGCATCGCCGTTTACCATAATCATTCCTCGCAGCTTATTGACACACAATGTTGCAATTTCATCTGCTCCCGCGACATCATCTGTGTTGTCCAAGATGCCTCCCTGGATGATGCCATTTATGCACTCGTATAATAACGACATTGCGGGAGTGGTTCGAATTATGTTTGTAAGAGGAGGGAGTAATTTTCGGACAAGGCGAGGCTCAAGAGGTGTTAAAGTTGCAAACTGATTCAGGGGTTAGTTAAATACAAGTAGCATGCAACGGATAGCGAAGACACAAACCAGCTTGATGAGTTTGATAGCCATCCAGTTGTTGCCCCCATCCACCAACAGCTCAAAGAGCCGTGGTGCCAGGGGAAGAAAATCGTGGGGTCGCCGCCAACCGAGTTCACAAACAACGTTTACAATAGCAGCTGTCACACTCGGATCTTCGTCGGGGTCCATCAGTCGATCTTTGATCTTTGGCCAAGCGGCACGCAGAGCCTCGGGGTATACAAGAGCGAGTCGGTATAATGTGACGAGCGTCTTCTTGCGTATGTTGGAATGGCTATGGTTCAAGCGTGGTAGTAAGTCGGCGAGGGTTGAGAGCGCGAGAGAAGGAGTAATGACGTGGGGAAGCGCTGCAATCGGAAGAGATATGATTGTTGGCGTGGTGGCAGCCAAGTCCTAACGAGCGGAAAGAAGAGTCAGCCATCAACACCAGTAGGTTATTATCCATGTCGTGGAGAGAAGGGTGTCATCTGAAGAGACGTATGCGCACCTTTTTCAGAAGATTGGTCGCCAGCATGAGAACTTCAGTATCCTGCCGAAAGCTCTGCACAGCGCCCAGGTATCCCACCCTCTTCTGGTGATACTTGGGCGAGGACATGACTTCGAGGACATGAAACGAAGCCCATGACATATCGTGCCCAAACATTTCCAGGTATATGAGCTTGAGGAGAGCCGTGGCCTTGAGGTCTAAGCACGGAGGGGAAAGATGAGCACATCAGCATTGTTGCGGTGGTCGTCGCGTGAGAGAGAGAGAGAGAGAGAGAGAGAGAGAGATATCACCAACCCATGTCCTGGCTGCGAACCTCCGCGCGGCACTCCTTGAGGGTTTTCTGGATGTATTCCTTCTCATTGCCCTTGTGGTTGCGCAGACCTCGAATGAGGTCGTATAGAGACTTCTCGAACCTGTAGAATCCCAGCCATCAGCGCCCTTGATCCTCAATGTATTTTCGCCAAAGGAGGCAGCTTTGTATCGTTTACATGTTGACGGCGTATTGCCCCACGTGGGGCCTGCGCAAGCAATAGCTGAAGAAGACTACGAGAAGCGATTATCGAGGAGCGAGTATCGAGGAGCAGGAGGAGGAGATCCGTCAAGGCGCGATGAATGCGTGTAGCAGCTGCAGAGCCAGCCAGCTCATCCTGTTCTCGGCCGGTTGCTGAGTTGCGAGCTGGGAATTGGAGCTTTAGACGCTGGCGGCGGACTGGTTAGGCGACCGCTAAGAGGTACGTATATGGGTAGATGGCGTTAGCAAAGAGCAGCTGGCGTCGTCGCTCTTTCAGCGGGAGAGCATGATGGAATTACCGCCGAAACTTCGGTAGCGAGACGGGCCGGTGGAAAGCCCGTGTGACGTCTTGTCCAATAATTTGCGCCGGTCGATGAGATGGAAGCCATTTTTAGATGCATGATGCGACAACAAGCCGAGTCAACTTGAACAACATCCTATTTCTTTTGTCTTTCTCTCTGCTTTTCTCTTATTTTTCTCTACGGGCCCTTTTTCGCGTTTTCCCCCGTCAATACACCATGTCATTGATTCTGTAGATGCTCCCCGACTCTACCTATTTCTTATAATTTCTCAAAAGGCGCATCGCAGCGTCGCAACCCAGCAATGACCGCCCGAACTGCCACTCAACGGCTCCTACTCCGACCATCAGCCTCTGTACTACTACGTCCAGCGAAAACCTTTTCTCTAATCCCCCGCCGCGCCTTCATCTCCCTGCCAGGCAGCCCTCAGCAGAGTCTCGTCGCCACTCGCACTCTCCCATACCGTCACGAACCCCTCTACGAGCTGATCGCAGACGTCGACTCCTACTCAGCCTTTGTGCCGTACTGCTCGCAGTCCAAAGTCACAAAATGGTCCGCGCCAGACTCTTCAGGCCGCAGCTGGCCTACACTCGCTGATTTGCAGGTCGGCTGGGGCGGCTTTGACGAGATTTTTACTAGCCGCTTGCTTTGCGTTCCTGGCGTCTCCGTCGAGGCTCGCAGCGGCGGTTCTGCTTTAGGCGGCCCTGCCCAGGATGCGTCTGCCGTCTTCAAGACTCTCGAGACTGTCTGGTATTTGACGCCAATCGCTCGCCAGTCCGCAACGCCCTCAACCGAGGTTAAACTGACTATCAAATACCAATTCGTCAACCCGCTATATGCCGCGCTCAGCGCTGCCGTTTCCGACAAAATCGCGGCCCTCATGATTGAAGCCTTTGAGAAGCGAGTTCACTACAAGTTGGGAGCTCAGCAGCGTCTCTAGCATACAGACTCACTAGAGACTCTTTTGGGCGACTCATGAATAACGACAAAAGACATAGAGCATCACGGCAAAGTTAAAATGCAAAGTAGATAGATGTAAACCGCTTATATACTGGATAGATAGAACTCCCTCAACTTACGACAGCTAATCATCCCCATTTGAACAAACCAACAACTTCCCATTGAAGCAGAATAGAGTAAAAATGAACTGAACTAGCGAGAAAAGAAAAAAAGAAGAAAAGGGGGCAAAGTAAATCTTGTCTTCATCAAAACGTAGCCTTCCCTATCTAACCCACACCAATTGCTCCTTCATATTTGAATTCCACCCGCCCAAGTACGCCAAACATCTCCCGCCTTCAATGCCAAAGCCATTAGGTATGGGAGACGATGTAAGTCTGCGCCGCCACCCTGGATTCGACTTGCCTTCTTCCTCCTCGTGCAAACCCATGCCGTTGAAAAATTGAGCCCAAGATGACCGCAGATAGGCAGAACAGGAGGGGAATCTTTCGCTCAAAACATGGTAAGCATACCAAAAACAATAGAATAAAAAAAAATCGCTCATAAAGATGGCATAAAACGTATCGAAGCATCCAATTTTTTGGAACATAAAGAGTCGTGGATAATCGTATAGTAATGTAATTATTTTTTGCCTGATGTCCTATCCCGGATATTAGTCACGGTTCACTTTGTACAGTGAGTGAGTGCTGTTTCCACTTACTTCTTCTTGGCAGGGGCCTTTCCAGATAAGAAATTGAGCATGGAAGTGTTTGGCTTGCTGCTGGAGCTGCTCTTCTTCTTTTGTTGTGGCGCCGCGTTCACGATCTTAATATTGGGAGGTATACCTGGTCCCCGCGGAGGTGGAGGTATCCCGCCGTTCCATCCAGGAGGTGGAGGCGGCATTGACATCCCTGGCATAGTAGGTCGTGGTCGGTTGAGTGGTGGAATTCCAATCGGCGGCGGGGGAGGGCCATGACCATCAGGCCTCTGCGACATCGGTGGCATCCCCGGAGGCAGTTTAGGACCACCGACAGGCGGTGCTTTGTCGAGGGGCCACATGGTCATGGTGATGGCCCAGTCTGGCTCAATGACCTTTTCCCAAACAGACGGGAGGATGATGTCGCCATTAGGACCAATCAGGTCATAATGGCCTTCTTGGACATGTGGTCCTAATACATCGACCTGCAGGAACGCCTGCTTGATTAACTCTTCCATCCCCTGCCAGGTGTTGCATAGATGAAAAGGGAAGCTAAACTTTCGGCCCACCGCATCCTTGAACTTGATGGGAGCTAGCTCCGCCTTTTTGGCAGCCTCCTCTGCTTTCTTGTTGGCTTCGTCAATGGCCGCTTTAGTCTCCGCCTGGATTCTCTTTTTCAGCTCATCGGCCTCCGCCTTAGCAATGGCGGCGGCCTCAGCAGCCCTTTGCGCAGCAGCCTCTTCTGCCGCTATCCGGGCCCGGTGCTCAGCTTCGGCCTTTGCCTTGGCCTCTTCGTGTATAAGTCGGAGCTTCTCGGCCTCCTCTGCCTCTCTCTTCGCCGCCGCAGCCTTGGCCTCAGCATCCGCCCTGAGCGCAGCCTCCACACGGAGTCTAGCCTCTTCCTCGATTCTGGCAGCTTCTTCAGCAGCTTTCTTTGCGGCAGCGGCTTTGGCCTCATTTTCAGCCTTGATGGCCGCTTGGAGACGAAGGCGTGTTTGCTCCTCGATCCGAGCAGCTTCCTCGGCCGCTTTCTTCTCAGCAGCCGCCTTGGCAGCGGTTTCCGCCCTCAGAGCGGCCTCGAAACGAAGTCGGGCTGCTTCTTCGGCTCGAGCTCGGTCTTCTTGTTCTCTCATTCTCCGCTCTTCAGCAGCCTTCATCTCCGCCTCATACTTAAGCCTCGTCGTTTCCTCTAAGCGAGCCCTAGTTTCAGCCTCTACTCGTCTTCTCTCCTCTTCAGCTTTCTTCTCAGCCTCGAGTCTCTCACGAGCGGTGCGCTCGGCCTCTGCCCTGGCACGCTCGATTTCTCTCTTGGCTTCCTCAGCCTGTAACCGCACCTCCTCCATCTTCTTAGCAAGGGCTTCTTCGGCATCTTTGCGGATCTTATCCTCAATTTCCTTTTGTCTCGCAATCTCCTTTTCCTTCTCCTGCGCGGCCTTGAAATCCGCCAGCTCTTTCTGAAGACGCTCTTTCTCAGGATCGGGTGGCGGGGGTGGAGCTGGTGAGGGTTCTTTGGGAGGCGGAGCCGGGGATGCAGGGGCGGCGGCCTCAGTTGGCGGCGGCGCTGGTACCGGGGGATATGGATGCATGTGAGGTGGCATGCCGTTGTAGTGGGCCCCGTGCGGCCCGTAGTTATAGCCCGGCGGAGGAGGTGCGCCATAAGGCATCATGTCATACATGTGCCTCTGCTCGCCTCCATAGTAGCTACCAGTGCTTGAGCCGTTGGGTGAGAACGGATTTCCGCCGTATTGGCCATAGGGAGCCATCTGGTTCATCTGATTAGCGCCATTGTAACCCATGTACGGCACTACATGGTTTTGCTGCTGGGCGGGATAAGCTGGATGGCCGCGGCCGTAGTAGCCGTTGCGACCAGCGGCATGTTGCTGGTGCTGGCCATAGTGGCCATAGTGGCCATTGCGGCCGTAGTCCTCAGAGGGATCCACGCTGGGCGGTGCGGCGGCTGGTGCGTAAGACTGCACCTGTTGATGGTGGGAAGCGTCCTGCCTAGCGGGAGCTCGCTGGCGCCGTGCGGTGGTCGTTTCGGAGGGGCGGGTGTGCAGCCTTGGTCTGTCGTAGGTTGTAGATGCAGAATCAGAGGGATCAATGTCCTCGTCGTCGTATTCCTCATCCGTGTACTCCTCTTCGCTGGAGTACTCTGGCTCTGGGCGCTGCTTATACCGTCTGTCGTAGCCGTTCCGAGGATGGGGCTGCACGTGTCGATAACTACCAAGCAATACAAGTCAATAACAGCAAACAGAGGATGCCAGCTCCTGGCCGAAGCGCAGCAAGGTTGAACGCGGTACTGACGTAGACATAACAGGCAACTTGGGGCAAGATTGGCCTCTTACTCACCGCGTCCCGCACAGAACTGGCGGGCGATCGGACGAGCGTTTGTCCCAAGATGAACTTGGGAGGGATGGTGGGGGAGAAGAGGTTGGGTTGCGGTAGGGCGCGCGGTGGCCAGAAATAAAGAGCAGCCAGCCCAAGCAAATTCAGTCAGACAGCCCGAAATCGCAGTAGGAAATGTCCGAGAGCAAGCTGCAACGTGGCGAAGAGCTCGGAATCCGGGCAGCTCGAGGGCTGGTCACGCAATGACAGGCAAACAGTGACAAGCGTGAGAGGCCAAGCAAATCCTGTTCAGCTGGAGGAGACAAAGGCGCAGTCCTGTTGGCGAAGGATGAGGTGAGAGTGTGACGGGAGACGGGAGACGTCGAATGGCGCGTACAGATGCCGGGCAACCAGATGACAGCAAAATTAAATAAGGAAAAAAAAATAAAGAGACTAATAGCGCGATACAAGATGGTAGTGTCGCAGCAAATTAGTGCTCCCTCTTGTCTCAAAGGCGTAGAGGAGGGGGAAGAGTAAGAGGGTGAGGATGACAAGGCGCTCCGTGGCGGGAGGGGAGTTCCGAGGGTCTTATGAGTCCAACGAAGAAAAGAAAAAAAAAATCGAGAAAAATAAGAGGAGCAAGAGAGAGAAGTCAAAGGCCGGCAGACAAATTGTGCGAGTGGTGTGTGTCAGACGCAACGGCCAAGGCGGCGAATGGGCTGGCGACTGAGAGCCCAAGAGTCGAGCCTCGACGGGTCTGCGGGTGATCGGCGGTGAGGGGATACTGAGATCTTGGTTGGAGAAGCTGCACGATTGAAGAACAAAAAGGAAAGAAAAAAAAGTGAGGTGAGGTGAGAAGAGGGTGGGATGTGCGTGTTTCTGTGCGCTTGCGTGCAGATGCCGGTATCGACAACAGGACAAGGCAGAGCGGCTGTGCTACCCACTCAATGAAGGCGATGCCTGCAGCTGGTGCATGGGGTTGAGGGTGGAAATGGGCGGGAATCGGTTGAGGAGGGGCGTATTAGACGCCGAGGAGGAGAATAACAAACAAACGAGGGCCCCATAACTGCGAAGGGAGGCCAAAGGGCGAGGCCCAGCGCATCTTAGTCCGGGTGGAGAGATTTTTCGCACCTGCAATGTACAACGCAGAAGCCTTGATTGAACTTTGTCTACTGGGCTCAGCGGGACGGCTCGGGGGCTCTAGCAGTGGCCTAGCATCCAATCGCTGAGGGCCTGGCAAGGCATAGACCGCCACAGGGGACCTACGAGGCTTGGGGCTAAGAGCTTATATGGGCCTCAGCTGTGTCCAGTGTTTCTGTCGTTGGATTTTACATGTAAGGATTGTGCAGAGAGCAACCTTTTGATACCAGATAGTGCTTCAAGTCAGCAAAGAGCCTAGAAAATAAAGGAAAGTGCTGTTTCAGCGATGTTGAGCTTAAGTGGTGGTCTAGGCTGTGGCTTGGCGGCTTGTGTTGGCAAAAGTTTTGCAAGGTAGAGTCGGCAAGGTAGCGGCGATGCTGTACCCGATTGGGAAATCATTACTACTGGATAATACCTGATGCCAGCATCATGGGCTGTGCGAAGCTGGGTACCAATATCGCCAGGCCATATCAGCGGCCACGGGCGAAATTCTTCTGCAAGGCCCTTTTCTTCTGTCCCCAAGCCATGATCCAAGGGCAGTGCCAAAAGACCTATTACTACCGGGTCTCAAGTGCCCAAAACAGGGCGGTGCAGACGTCTTCCTCGGCTATCCAGCTTGCGGTAGGTGAGATATGAGCTGTGGTGTTACCCTTCTGCGGTGCGTCTATGAGCTGGCCGACTCTCATTTGTGTGCGTATGACTTGTTTCTTTTCCCTTCGAGAAGCACAAGGACAAGGAGCAGGTTCGGCTTGGACAAGCAGATTTGCCCACTGCGCCAGGTTCTCGCTCCTCCGGCTGCTGATGACATGTACATGCAATGCACCTGGGTGGCGAGAACTTGGTCAGCGTCTATGAGTGCTGGCAATCAAGCCATGAGCGAACGCCATCAAGATACCCAGATGGATTAGCAGCTGGAGCATTCCTCAGTTGAAAGAGCTCACCGACAGGTGAAGCGCACTGTTCTTGCAGATTGCTCAAATCTCAGCTGCTTTCCGCTCTCCTGCATATTCTAGCTGCAATTGTTGTAGCATATGATAGCTGACAGCCGATGGCGCGGTCAACCGCTTCGAAGCAGAATCCATCAAGCTCATTGGTGCCGTACTGTGCTGCATATGTGAGATGAGCAGCACACGACCGAGTGACCAACGGACGCGACACTATGCGCTGGAGAGAGCATTATCGATTACGAGCACATGCATGTACAGGCCTTTTCGCTTATGTCGGCCGACTGGGGCTCTGTAGGCTCGATGCTGCAGATATCCTGAGCCTTGAGCAATGCAACATGATACGTGTTCCTCGTGGTGGTGAATCAGGTCAAACTGAGAGGTGACAGCAGTTGGTTGCTTAAGCGAATATTCTTCACAGCCTAAACTCATGTGCCAGCAGAAGCCACAGCAGGTCTATGACGCAGGCTCTGGCCATCGTCCCAAAGCAGCACATGATTATTATATACACATCAACCTCCGTAACATGAGAGGGAGCTCGTGCTTAGATGAAGCTTCAATGCTTGACAGCCAACACCTAGAAAGATATCACATCGATCGATATCAAAGCCTCGTATCCACCACTGCACACTATTAGCTACAACTCCGGGTACTACGCACCAGCATCTGCCGCCCACTCTCCACCGATCCCTCAAGAATAGGACCCGGCCAACTGTGGGTTTTGCCATGGCTTTGATCCGGAGTCACAAGGATTAATTTTTTCCACGCTGCGGAGCCCAAAGCAAACCCACAATTGACGCCCAACCAGCAACCAATTTTGACTCATGCCTTGGAACAGCGCTGCACGAGTTGCATGAACCGAGCAGGCAGCAAAGGGAAGCCTAGGATATCGGGACAGTTTTGGATGGGAGAAGAACAAGGCGAAAAGAGAAGGCGTCCGGAAAACTGGCGACCCCTGCTTCTTGGGCAGTCTTCAGAGAAGATCCGCTCAAAAGCCTCGTTAGGTATCTCCAGCAGCGCCACCTCAGCGACTTATACATACATCCATTGGATGTAAAGTATGTGCAACTATGTGCCTTGGGGATCCGTACAAGTAATCCGCTGGATGCTGCCAGCCAATCTGCAGCCAGTATTAGAAGCTTTGTTTTTAGTCCCGTTTCTGCAACGGTGAGGCTACATGAAAATGCACCCTTGACATGTGCGCTGTCGTTACTCTTCTGGCAGCTTGCAGCGCACATCGTCTACCCGATGCATGATTCCGTCCAAAGGCTCTCTTTGCTCCGAAAGCAGATGAGGCGGCAGCAGCGCGGCAGAGCCCGAGCCACTTGAAGGTCGACACGGGATGCTTGGTATGCGCATGCTGTGAGACTGGCGGATTAATCGACCGGTAGTACTGCGTGTATTCCGTCAGGCTACCTACCCAAGTACTACAAGACTACAAGAGAGCATATACATATGATCCATCGTGGTATCCGCTTACCTATCAAGTACTGGCATGGCGCACATATGCCGAGTATGGAGGGTAGGTATTCAATGCCGATTGCCCTCCCTCTATATGAAAAGAATAGTGCTACTGTCAAACCTGGCATCGGCGTTTACCACCAGGCAGTGCTACACCCGGCACTCGTACGATGACGACGGCTTTGATTCACTGACTTGATCCAAAGGAAAAGTGGTCTCACATATTAATTGATTTTGCCACAAAACTACTTGCCCTTTATGTTCATTATGCCCATTGTTTTAACGGCCCTCAATGGTTCCACGATGGCCACTCCACGTGTCGGGTATCCTCTTCCCAGCCCCCTGCTTGCATGCATGGCGCCCATGAAGCGATTGGAACGCCCGCCCGCCTCGCCTCGGATGCACTGTCGTTCCGCTGACCAAGTATGTGATTTCTCAAAGAATGAAAGGCAAAACATAAACAAAGGTCTCTGGATATTTGAAACCTTGGAGCTTATGCATAAAAGAGACGCAAGGCACAGACTCGCCGTTGCTCGAAAGTCTTCGTTATCTTGGCTCAAACTCAGTTTTAGGAATTTCATCGCACAACCTTTTGTGAAGAGTCTGAAAGATAGGCACGGGCGGCCGCAACCTCCCCGGCGTCGTATCCTTGCCACTGAGGAGCCTTGGCGTCGTAGTTTCGCACAATGTCGCCCAATTTCTTCGTTGCGGCCAAGTTAAGCTTCTCAATCGTCGATGTCTCTGGTAGAGTAATTTCTTCTGACTCTGATGATTTCTTCGCTTTGGAATCTCTATTAAGGAGTTTATCAGTGACCTAGGATGAATTGTCAGTGGGTCTAACTTGATGATATACCACTAGAAGCTTTCTTACTCGTTTCAGCCCATAGTAGCCTCGTAGGTAGTCGTCAGACAGTTCAACGCTTCTGCAAAAGCGCTTTAAGCTCTCAGCAAGATAGCTTTGAGAACTTCCTTCACTGCCAGACTCAGCAGCCATCAAAAGTATTTCGCCAAGATGGGCATGGAGCTATAAGACAAAAGAAACTATCAGCATCAAGTTTTTCAAGTCAATAAAAGTCTCTGTAGACGCAGCTTACATTCCACGCATTGGGTGCAATTACAAGTGCCTCTTCTTGGGCGTAGATGGCCTGAGCGTAAAGCCCTTGGGACAGATACAAATCTGCCAGCTCTATCCAAGCCTCGGCGTCGTTGGATGCGAAATCTAGGAATTGTACTAAAGCTTCAATTGATTCGGCAGTTTTCCCCATCGCACGTAAGAGTGCAATCCTCCTTTTTGCGATTGGCTGTTCATGTTAGCGTAAACCATGGTTCGTTGCATGTGTGTATTTGCTGGGTGCTCACTGCGTTGGTGTTGTCTTCCGCCAGGATCGCCTCGTATTCCTTCAGCACTTTCTCAAGCTCGCTGTTGTTCGTTGCTTCGGCCTCTTTCACTAGGCCCTCAAGAGCTGCAATGCGCTCATCGCTCGCTCCGAATCGAACCACCAATCTCTCAAGGCATTGGTGCGCAGTAGTGTTATCACCAGTGCGCAAACAGGCCAGCAGAAGATTCTCGTATATTGTCCATATCTTTGAGTTCTCGGGTGGGGAAAATAATGACAGCAGGGGCGATGCAGAATAGGATGCCGGATTCTTTCGTAAGAACTCTGGAGCTTGTTGGGCGACTTGTAGGGCTTCGGCATGGGAGAGGCTGGCATGTGGTTGAAGCAGCAACGGCGGCATGGCGACGGTATTGTAGGCGATAACGCAATGCGAAATGTATGTGATTTGATGTTTCTTCTTGGTCAATCCTGTAACGTGCTGCCTTGGGGGCGATGTATGATCGGCAAAGGCTATAATGGGTCTGTTGCGTTGCTGGTGAGCTGGGAGCGATAGCTACGGTTAAGTTAGTAACAGATGTTCCCCATGATGCTATCGCGCTGCTATAGATGGCATGCTCTATGCCACGTTCCCCACCTGTCGACATAGGTAGCCTACGGAAAGCTACAAATTCCGATGCCGACAGAGGCCAGCCAATTACTGCGCATAAATTCAAACCCCACCCCCACGTCTAATCTCTCCCAGCAATCCATTTAAGAATATTTTTTTTTTCTAGCTTTCTCTTTTTTTTTTTCCTTTTCCTCTCCAGTCAATCTCCTTTCTTTCTTTATCGTTAGAACCCACGCTTTGCAAGGTGACCCTTCGCCGCTAGCAGTCGAAAGACACTCGCAAACCTTCCTTTGAGGACTTCTGTGCGTTGTCAGACCAGCTGCGGCGATGATCGACCTGGAAGCGGGCAGTGCTATTGCCACTGCCTCAGGGCTGGAGGATATGACAGCCCTCAAAGCAGCGACTGAGGCTGTTGAGGCTGTCGAGGCTCCGACCGATGTACCTTCCCATCGATCGCATGATCCGGCCAAGAGCTTGAAGCGGAGCGACCCCTTCCAGTTCGGTAGCCGCTATCTGGAGGCCGGAGACGATGTTTTCGAGTTTAATGCCTGGGACCACGTTGAGACTGACGATGCGTACAAACTGTATACTGAGGAGCAGTTAGAGAAGCAGCGTCAGTCTCCCGTGTCCGATTTTGACAAGAGTAAGTTTTACCTCGTCCTCTTCCACTGTCTTTCTGCTCGGTATTATGATGATACCCATTCCAATGCATAGTTCATCTGAATTCTCTGATGAAAAACCTTACCTTCAATATTCTTTCGCTCCCATCTGATATACCATCTATCCTTCTTTATTTCCACACTATTTACCTTGTATGCATCACTAACACATGCATAAAGACAGGTTCAACTCAAATCCGGCCATGTGGTGGAACAAATTCTATAAAAACAACACGTCCAATTTCTTCAAAGACCGCAAGTGGCTGCAGCAGGAGTTTCCCATACTGGCAGATGTAACCAAAGAGGACTCTGGCCCGACACTCATCTTGGAGGTTGGTGCGGGAGCGGGTAATACTGCTTTCCCAGTGCTGGCCAACAATAAGAATCCCCACCTGAAAATCCATGCCTGCGATTTTTCTAAACAAGCCGTAGAAGTCATGCGCAATAACGACGCTTATGATACCAAACACATCCAAGCCGACGTCTGGGATGTTTCTGGAGAGAGCCTCCCGCCTGACGTTGAAGAAGGAACTGTAGACGTGGCCATAATGATTTTCGTATTTTCTGCCTTGTCTCCCCGCGAATGGGCACAGGCAGTGCGGAACATTCATAAAGCTCTGAAGCCTGGAGGTCTAGTCTGCTTCCGGGACTATGGAAGAGGTGATCTAGCCCAGGTACGCTTTCGAAAAGGACGATACCTGGAAGAAAATTTTTACATCCGTGGAGACGGCACCCGTGTGTATTTCTTTGACAGGGATGAACTCGCAAACATCTGGTCTGGACCGGACGCTACTGAAACTTCGGAAGAGGCTGACGTGCCACGATTTACGATTGAGAAGCTCGGCGTTGACAGACGGCTGCTCGTTAATAGAGCTGAGAAGATCAAAATGTATCGCTGCTGGTTGCAGGGGCGGTTTAGAAAGCAATAGAACTCTAGACTTGACGCAAGCGCTTGCTCTTCCTACATCCCGATGCCAAAGCTTGTCGTGATGGGGCTCACACTCTCAGTTTTCTCTTAATAGAGTAAAGTCTCTTGGATCATAGCTCGCTGATCTTGGCCAAACCCAATGGAGTCAAGGTAGCCCTCTAAGCTTCCGTATTTGGCTTTGATGTGAGATTCAATCGAGGAAATCATGTCGTTCGCGGTACCCGCCCACTCATCCGTCAGGCCAATCTCATGGATTTCTACAAGCATCTGAGGCCGGCTGGGCACAAGGGCAACGTCAGTGAGAAAGTAGTCGTGCTCTATGGCCGCTCTGGGAATCTTCAGTATCATCAGCACCAAAGCGCATATGAGCCCTAAATTGGCCTTGTTAGACAATCCGCCTTGAAGCTGAGCGACAAGGAGAGCTCAACTTACCAGTACGATCTTTTCCCTGTGTACAATGTACGACAGAGGGAAGCGACTGAAGAGTAGTATATAACGAGAGGGCTTCTCGTATCTCGGAGCCACAGTAATCGAGCGTGTCAAGGCCAAGGCCGACAAGCCCACGGGGCAGCATGACTTGATGGCTAAGTACCCTAACGGCGTCTATGCGGTATCCTAGGACGAAGAAAAAGATGACTTTGCTATAAAGGGTGAAAAAGTTGACATCAGTCGACGCCCGAGAGAATACGGGGCATTGAGGTCGTGAAAAAAAGGAGAGTGGGGGGGGGGGGGGGGGATGAAAGCTTAAATACTCACAAGAAGTCCCACCATGATAGCAAGCTTAATAGATGTCTCTCGAATGCTTTGCCGTTGATTTTAATTCCGTGATAGTTTAAACCTTGTATTTGGAGAGACGAGGCGGAAGAGTAGCCGGATTCAAGCTGGTGCTTCTTGATTTGTTTGAGAATCTCTGTTCTATTCGAAACAAATGAGCCCAGGTGTTTAACACAGCCGTGTTTGTTTGACGTAACAATTCAGCTTACTTTGTCCGTAAATCAATGACAGTCTTCATCTCAAGCTCATCTCGGATGAGATCCTTGTCCGCAGCGGTGGCATCGTCTAGTCAATATTTTAGTGTGAGTAAGTGGCTGATGGAGACTGATTCGTTCAGACTGAGATTTGAGGCTTTTTCATTCTCTCTTACCTAGCCTTCCGGAGCGGTAAAAGAGACCCTCGCGAATGCGTCTGCCAGGTTGTTAGTTGATGGGCTGCTTGCGTATGGGATGCTGCGGGTTTGCTGACCTTTCTCCTAGGAATTGGTTGACGGTTTTGCCAACGTCTCTAAAGTTGGGCACTTGTTGTAATAGAGGTCCATGTCCCATGTTCTCTGAACCGAGTTCTATTAAATAAGATATGTAAGATGTGCGACAGTGGTGTCTCCAATGGTTTTAATTGGCGTGAAGTAATATCTGTAGATACGATGAAAGAAAGAGGAAGATGCGAAAGTGTTGTTTACTGTGGGTTTCTCCTGTCAGCGACGCTAAGATGAACGGACCAGTAGCTAAGCCGGGCGAGCAGGCCATAGAACAGAAAAGGATTAATACAGCATAAATAAAACCATTATTACACAGGTTTTATTTTGCTATAAAAGTTCATGTTATTGCAATCTATACTGAGTATGTTTTATTACTAGCTCATGGTTCATATCCATGTTCTGTATGTTTGTCTTCGTTTTACGGTCTGTCTTTTTTCCCTTCCCATATTCTTTACATACCCTAGGCAATTTGCGTCCAAGCAGGGCGTGTAAGTCGAGATACATGAAGGGTGAAAAGACATGCTACAATTAATATTATTTTTCAAATCAAACCTTTCAACGTACCCAGTAGAATGCCTCCCACATACAGAAGCGATTGGTAACAATAAGTAGGTACCCGAAGTCAGTCGCTGTGGCTGGCTTATTGGCGCTGAGAGTCAATTGCCATCCGAACAATAAACTTCGTTGCATGAGATGAATACGAGATGAAGGCTTTTCTATACTAAGCATAATTGGCATACTCCCTCTTCTAGCAAGCCTACTTGGGCAAAAGCCAAGAATGACAGCACAAACACGGAGTGAGGTTAAAAACGCCTCGAAAGGAACAGCTTTATCGGGCCCAGACTAGCTTATGATGATGACAGATTCTAGGCGCAAGCGAGAAAAAGCCAATCCGCGCATCTAGGATCTGTACTTGGTATCTGCATACAGGGAGACTGAGGCATCGAGGCTGAACAAGTGCTGCGCCGGTTATGCTTCGCGTCCATCTAATATTCTGTACTCTGTAGTTTTGACGATGCTAGCCATGCTTGCTCGTGCTAGGTTCAGGCCTGCGATCTAAAGGTTACGTCACGGTTGCTCAGCCCCCCACTGGTATTCTTGATATGATAGAGGCTATGGGGAATTAGCGCAATCGGTCTCAGTTAGTGATGGAGCACAATGTTAGTCCAATTGCGGTGGGAGAGGAGAAGAATTGGCAGGCAGAATGCCACGCGGAGGAGGCTGGCGAGGGAGCTTCTGGAGCTGCTCTGCTGTGGTGACCTTGACCCTAATACGAGGCTCAGCTAGGCATAACCAGCATGACGGGGCTCAAATAGAACTCGTGTCTCGCTCGCTTAACACGGCTTCTCGAATGTTGCTTGTCTTGACAGAACTTGCCTGGTCCCAAGCAGCACAATGTATGATATAAAACCTGCCCATCCATTACACGTACTCTCAATAGACTCGAGCATCCAGCACGGGAGGTCCTTGTCTTTTTTATCACGGCCTGCTAAGGCACGTTCCCGTCCCAGCTCGTTCCACAATGGGGGGCTGATCGACAAGAGCTGCTGCTGCCGACCGGGGACCCAAAGTGAAATTGAGCGTCAATGGCAGCTGGTTGTGGCAGCAAGACGGGCAATCCCAATTAATAGCTGGAGTATCACTAACCACTACTTACCTAGGCCTAGCAGCTGGCTGGCTGAATTGGTGTCTCGACCTGAAGCTGCGGACGTGCCGGCCCAGAAAAGTTGAAAAAGAAGCTGCATAGCGTCATGCACCAAGATCTAGCCGGGCTGTCATGACGTCAGGCCTGTCGCTGTGACATGTGGGAGGCGTTTCTGATGGGTTCTTCTTATTCTCTTTGCGTGTGTCGCCCTTACGAGACAAGCAGCCCGTCAAGCTTCAAGGGCAGCAATTGAGGCTACTGCCAAAAGCCTACTTGTGTCCAATGACAGAGATCGATCCATCCATTGATGGGCTAGAATCTCACTATCCTGCTAATAGACGGGGACCTGTTGCTGCCAAACGCTCGACCGCGATCCGCTCTAGTGCCTGCGCCGCCGATGCTGCCGTTCCAGCTTGCATCTCTCTGGTGATTTACATAAAAAGCTGCCCAAGCCATCCATTGGCACCCATTATTCATTCATTCACTCATTCATTCAGGCATCATTTTTCGCCTCGTCCTACCCTCCAACTCCAGTCTCTTTGCCCTCGCTGCTCTGTGGCTCCTCCTCCTGCGTACCACTGCGGACCAGACCCTACGATCCGCCAATCCGATAATCCGCCAAGCAGACAGACGACGAATTGAGAAAGCAGACAGAGAGCCGAGCAGGTCCCCTTTGGATCCCCTTTGGATACTTGCGGGTTTCCTGATCCGACGACGCATCTGCATCGCATCTGCATCTGCACCTGCACCAACAAGACAGGTGATGAGCGTCGAGCTCTCAGAGCTGCTGTAGCAGGTTTAGCCTCGACGATCGTCCAGCCGCTCGCACTGACCAGCGCTCCTCGCCTTTGGCCACCACGTCGTATCGCGCCCGTGAGCGCAGCGTCACTTGACCAGCAAGGCTGCAGCATCCTTTTTTTGGCCTGGCGGCGACTCGCTACCCGCCGCTTCTGGGCTTCCTCCTCGTATCTGATCTCGAGTCTCCCCACCTAGACGGGGGTCAAGATGATGCAGGCAGCGACAGCTGCAGCTGCGGAAGCTGGGGCAGGGCCGCGCCCATCCGTGGCAAAACCGCCGGCGCGACATAACTCATGTATGTATGCTGAATGAGTGACTGAGGAAGCAAGAGTGATATTTGCAAAGAGAAGAAGAAGAGAGAGAAAAAGAAATATGATCGACCCCGTCCCCCCTCTCCTTCGTTGCCACCATTTTCGTTCGTTTGTTGCTGTTCTGCCTGCAATGTATAACTATTTCCTTCACTTGCATCTTCCCGCATTGCCTGCCTTGCCTTTTCTTTCTCTTCCATGCCTTGCCTTGCCTCGCCTGCCGTAATATTTTATTTTTGTCACACTTCCTCGTATTTGCACCGCTGGCTATTGCTGTCCCGTAGATAAGCGGTTTCTTTATTTATGCCTGGCTAGAGCTCGATATTGCATACACACACACACACACACACACACACACATTCATTCACACCTTTGTTACTGGATCTGTCTGTCCCCCATACTCCTTGCTTACTATCAATCATAGTGTCCGCCAGCGGCAGGCTCAAGTACGCCGATCCTCGTAGCCTTCCAAGTTATCCATCCTCCGGTCTGAGCCCGGGTGGCGCAGCTGCCAGTGCAGCGGCATCTCTTGGCTGGTTTAGCCACAAGCCCATCGAAACGTGGAAGCCAGATAAAACGTCATCAGCCTCCGCCGCCGCTGTTCTTGCCAAAGACTACAAGATACACCCGGCCTGGGAGCCTGTCATGGACGGAACTGGAGCCAAAGCTGCGGTGCTGGCGGTTGGATCTGCCAGCACTGCGTATAGACACTCGAGCGTCAAGAAGTCTCGCCACGATTCATGGGGCAACACAGCTGCGGCGTCGGCCTTCACCACCAGTGCGAATCGTCCAGTTTCCCCAGAGCCGACAACACTGACCGCATCCCATGGAAGCTCTGCCGCAACTCAAGCGTTTCAAGCAAATCTACTCCAATCGGCAAAAGTGGCCAGCTCACCGCCCCCTTCACCAAGGGAGAAGCCTCTGGCGGCTGCCAAGGGAGCCATGTCGCCCTCCAGACTCGGAGTTCCTGCCTCAAGGGCACGTTCGTACTCTACCCCTCCGGAGCCATATTATGCAGATGCCAAGAGGGCTTCCGTGAGTGCCTTGAACGGGGCATCTATAGCTCACCAAGCTGCCATGAACAAGCCGCCAGAAATTGAGGATACCGGTGCTATCCCGGTTACTACCATGACTCGGAATATGTTTACGTCACACCCACCCGTAAAGCTTGAGGTCGACGAGCAAACAACAAACGAGAGAATTCATCAATCTGCAGTCGAGATGGCCAAGAAAATGTATCAGCAGCAGCAGTTGAACCGAGTCGACGATTCTGAAGACGGGACCGAAGGCGACGCTGGCCCATCTGCGAACCGCTTTGTCAACTTACAGGATGCTGCATATAGGCAGGCGCAAGAACGTCTTGCCAAGCTTCAAGATGAACATGAAAAGAACCGACAATATCACGACTACTATACCTCAGAAAAGCCTCTGCGTCGCCGTTTTACCATCATGGACAGAATACGACGTCGATCCGCCAGTGAAAGTGATGTGGAGGATCGCACACGGTCAGACTTGGTTCACCAGCAAATGTCTTTATTCACTTCCCAGCTCGAACAAGTCGATGAAGAGAAGCGGGAAAGGGATCGAGAAGCTCTCTTGATCGCTGCTCGACGCAATGTCAAAGCCAGCCTCCAAGGGATGGACGAGCAGCACTATTTTGAGACTGGAAAGGTCAACCCGACAATATTAGGCGACTGGCAAGTCAGAGCTCAGCAGGCGGCCCAGCTTCGGCATGATACGCGGACGGATGACGGTGGCAGAGTGGACATTGGAGGCGGAATGTTTATGGATGCTGACGAGATCGACGCCATTGCCGCCAGGAGAGTACGCCCCGTGCTGGACGACATTCATGAAAAGGCCGAGGCAGAGCGGGAGCGACTAGCGTCGCTCAAATTGGAGGAAGAAGCAAAGAAGGCAGAGGCGGAAAGGGAAAGGGACCGCGAGCGCGAACTGAAAGACATCCAAAAGAGGGCCAGAGGTAAGCTGGATTTAATTTCATCACGGTTTGCTTTACCATACAGACCAAAGATGTATACTAACCGTGACCAAATAGAGGAGGATAAGCAACAAGAAAAGGCCAGAAGGCAGCAAGAGAAGATTGAAGAAAAGCAGAAGAGAGAGGAAGAGAAGGCGGCCAAAGCCGAACAGAAGAGGCTAGCCAAAGAGGACAAGAAGAAACCGAAGCCACAGGCTATTGTTACCGATCCCCAGACTCAGGAAAGCCATCCTGAAACCCAAGAAAGCCCTCGTGAGATCCAGGACGTCCATGGCGAAGACCCAGAGAGCCGCCATGGGGTCCAAGATGTCCACCACGAAGGCAACGTAGTACAGGAACAGGACCAAGACGCTGAGACACAAAGCAGACAAGAAATTGTCACGCCCGAGCGTACGATTACTCCAACGCAAGAGACGGCTGCTGCCACTGCTGCAGTTGCTCCTCCACCTCCTCCTACCGCTACCACCGCTGTCGCTGCTCCTGCCCCTATCACTGCTGCTACTGATAACGCCGAAACCTCACAAAGAAAGTCATCTTCTGAAGCACCCACTTCACCAACAGCGCGAGTCAAGGGCTGGATCAAGAATCGCTTTTCGCGAGGCAAGTCCATGAGCGAGCACGGTGAAAAGAAGAAGAGCTTCATTGGCGGCGCTGCGCTCAGAGACTCGGCGGCTGGCGGTAGTACGGCCAGCTTGGGTAACCGCTCTTTGAGCATACGTGATGTCACTCTGGCGGGAAGGACCGGTGAAGAGACACCGGTGAATCACACTGCTGAGATTGCGCTTGAGGCCACGCCTGACGTTGCTCTCGAGGCCCCACCTGAGATTCTGCCTGAGACTGTACATGACACTGTACACGAGACTGTGCCTGAGAGTATAGGTAGAGATTCTCGTGGCGTAAGCCCAGTCAGTGCACGCAGTGGAATGGGCAGTAGTGGGAAAGGCAGCGGGAGGAGCAATGATATCGAAAGGTTTGAGACACCAGCAGCCATAAGAGACCCGGCGCCGCGCCACAGCAACAGCCCTGCGCGAGATTCTCGGTTCAGAGAAATGATGGACCATTAAATTGGGCTAGGGGGAGGATTTTTTGTTACATTTTCTTGCAAGTTGTGGGGAAAAGAGTCGTTTCATTCTCTTGCAGATTACGGGAAAGAGGGTCTTGTCTTATTTTCTTGCAAGTAAATGCAAGCTAATACCATGGCGCACAAAGGAGGTTTTAATCTTTTCTGTTTGTACAGTTATATGATCATGACGTTGATGACTTTTTTCCGCTGAGCTGCAACTCTTTGTCTTTTCTTTATACCTCACATTGTTTTTGTCTAGTCGAGTAGCATTACTCCTAATAATCCATGCTGATACCAAAAGGGGCCATCACGGTGTCACGCGTTGGAAAGAGGCTTACAAATTCCCTCAAATCATGCTTGTAGTGTCATCTATGTAGTAAAAATACAAATTATCTCATTACTGAAGAAAATAGTCTCGTCGTGCATAATAAATCATCCAATGGCCCGTTCGTGATCATGGTATTTCCAAACAATGGATCACAAAAAAAAAAAAAAAAAAAAAAAAATCCATAACAAAATCCGCCCAACGCCTTATAAATGCCTCTTTGAACCGTTTCCCTTCCTCTTCTCTTCATAATAATACATCGGCTCCCTTATTAAATTCGTACAGTTGGCCTGTTGTTCTTTTTCCTTTCATGATTAATTAGAAGTTGTATCGAGTAACACCCTCCTCGTGGCCGTTCTGGTGCTGGGCCATCTGGACGCTGCTATTGCCGTCTTGGCTGTGCGATGATTCCATGTCATGCTTGAGACTCTTGACGAAGCGCATGCTGATATCTTTTGTGCGCACGGCGGGCAGCAAGTCAATGACAAAGGAAAGGATGTAGAAGGTGAAGATGAAGGCAATGATCCATTCGAAGACGGCGGCCACGTTTTCGTTGTTGCTCCAGTTGGTAGACACGAAGATGATGGCAAAGACGAACTCGACGATGACGAATGCGATCTTGACCCAGAATGAGATGCGGAGGATCTTGTGATGGCGGTTATCTTTTTATAGTGTATTAGCAACAATATTCATAAACTTGCATTTTTTTCTCTTCTTGGAAACGATTTCAACGTACATAAACCCAGCACATAGTATTCGGCGCAGATGAAAATAGCAGAGATGATGTATCCGGCAATAAACAACAGCAGGAACACGTCGTGAGCTCGGTGGTGGTGGTGAGTATCGAAAATGGACAGCAAAATCAGTCCACACGTGCCGACGATGGCAAAAATGATGCTCAAAATCGAGAATATCTTTTCTTTCCCGGTCGTGTTGGGCACGAGGCGTCCGTTGTGACGCAGCAACCGCTCTGCGGCAAAAGACAGATCGAGGAAGGCGGTCGTGACGGCTGATCCGGCGATGAAGAGAGGCTTGAGCTTGGACGCGCCAATGTCGCTGATGAACGCAATGTTGTCGCCCTTATCCATATAAGAGTAATGCTCGCTGTTCGTATCGACGACCCAGTAGAGGAGAAGGCCCAGGAGCATGCCGCACCAGACGAGACTGGAGATGACTGGGAGTATCTGGAAGATTATGACATGGTTAGTTGGGAACTGTGCCTTTATTGGAGACAAAATGTGCTTCTATCTAATCTTTGCTATACAAACTTACCCAGTATGAGACGAAGCCTCTCAGAGCCATTGTGGGATAGTGGGCGGCTGAAGTGGCTGAAAGGCTGAGTAGAGTTGGCTTTTATAAATACAGTTCGGATGTCGGGGAATGGGAGGGAGAATATCTATAAAGTGTAGAGGTAGATATTCGAGAGTTGGAAGAGGAGTGGTAGAGAGGGAGGGAAGGGGTATCAACGGAATATCGACAGTAGACGAGAAGACAAGACGGAAGAAGAAAAAAGAGAAGATCGGGAGACACGCAAGGAAATAAGAAGACCGACGAGAAGGAAATAATGGGTAATGATGTAAAAAAGTATGACAAGGAAAGATCGGAGAGAGACGCAGCTAGAATTACGCGGAAAGCGGATCGCTTTGCTAAGTCAAAGGGTGTATGCATGCAGGTATTATTCCATGTCCATTACTGTACACAAAGATGGTGACCGTCACAGCCCAATTTTACCCATTTATTTGCTTGCTTATTTGCGTTAAACTCGCCTGGGCAACAAGCAGTGCCAATCAGCGTTAATCATCATTCCTTCTTTGTTTTACTGCTCTCTTGTCAATTTCCAAAAAGGCACGCAATCTGGCAATCACTAACAACACGCAACACTTGTGCCGGGCGATTTGGCATCTTGGCATCGATGACGTAGCGCTATGACGGCAGATGGGGACGTGATCAGAGGCTTCAGAGGCTTGTTTGCGGAACAAGTGGCTTCGCGCTTGCCGGCTTTTGGCAGGCGGGGTTACCGATCCGGGACTCCGGCGCCCCGAGGAATTTTTCTTTCTTTGTTTGGGGCTTCTGTTCCGCATGGATTTTAAATTGGTTTCTTCCGCACGGAGAACATGTTAGGCCCGAGCGGGCGCGAGCCAAGAGATTGTCAATTAGTCATGATGACTTGGTGGGCGGTGGCTTGGAGAGGATGGAACTGGTGACAACCCACTGCGCTTGCGTGTTGTAAGCAGAGAGGGACTGAGGATTAAACGTTGGGTTTACGTGTCGCTGTGGCTTTGGCATCTTGTGCGGCTGCTGCATCTTGAATTGAAGCAATGAGCCTCAGCCGCCCAAGTCAGGTGAGGTGGGTGGTTGTTGTATCGAGATGTCTCTATTCGTAACATCATTGCTTCTTTGGTGGAGAGTTGCTGGACTGAGTGGTGGGTACGGGCTAATCTTGACGGCCGAGTTAAAGTTGAGCTTTAAATGCTGTGAACCAATTAAGTGCACCTTTAATCGTACAGGCATTCGTATAGTGGCCTTGTGCGACTATTGTATTGCTTTATTTGGTTCGCTCCCAATTCAATCCTCTCAAGGCTTTAGGTTAAGTTAGAGTATGCTTTATCTGCAGAAGCTATTTTTTAGATAAGCTTAATTGCAATCTGCTATATAGTACATCCGACAAATATCATGAATAATAATTTTCATACGAACGGGTGTATGGTAGAGACGGGAGCTCTCTGGAGTGTCAGAGTGTGTAAACGTTGAGCAAGATGGTATATCTATCAATAGCCAAACATAGCCTATCCTAGTAGAGGTAGTTATCAAATGCTTAGTTTGAACGTGTTCTTCACGGACTAATAATTGCCTGGGTATGCATTTTAACTACCTTTGTTAGTGGGTTTTAATAGATTAATATATAGCCAACATATGAGTTTCGCTTTCTTTTTAGTCAACAACAAATTCAATAATTGTGGTATACCTAGATATGTGGCGACTTGAAATATATCCCCTGTGCTTATAGGCTGCAGCACTGGTAGTACCTACCAGGTAGGTAGTTAAAGCAACAAATGACTTCAAACATTCTCAGTTGCTACTGAGAACAGAAACAAGAGTCTGCCACAGAAAAAGAAAACGCCTTATAAAAGGACTCAGCAATGCCGCACCAACATAGACACTGGCGGATAAATTGAGTTGTGATGCTGTGCCTTGTTTTCCCGCCAAAGATTAGTACATATTTGTGTGCTGATCATCACGGATTTCCCGCCTGTCTTACAGGGCATAGCGGAATCCTTCGCTCCAGTCGTGAGGCGCTTTATGCTGTACCCGCAAGGCTGAATACATGTAGGTACCTAGCACTCATCGCTCCTGCCCCCATGTACACAAAATCTACAAGCTGCTGATATCCAACTCTGGGTAGCTCATCTCCTGTCGCCTGGTTTTGTAATATTGCTATCCACAGAAAAAAATGCGAACAACACCATGGCCATCCCTTCTTCTCGTCTCGATAGTGATATTTGCGGCAATCCTGTCATTTGGCCTGGCGCTGCTTATCCCTCGTCCGCACATCAATCTTCACAGACAAGTGCATATACCCCGCAAAAGTCCACGGAAATACCTGACCATCAGGATCTCCAACATCCCTCGCGATGTGACTAGAGATCAGTTCCGTGGCATTTTAAGAAGCCTATCCAAAACTACCTCAGACTTCACCTCCAACAACATACTGGGATGGTCTTTCACACCTGCTGCCATCGCTGGCCTTTCAGAGCGATTCTGCGTTGCCACCGTTACATTTCGCGTAGCTCCAGCGCTGAGCGATCTGGAAGTGTCTTTGAAGCGCAAACTCGGCGAGGGAGCCACTCGCTTGCTCGTCGACGAAGATTTCTTCGGGCTTACACCTCTGGCCGCTCCCCTACAAAGCCCAGCAGTAGAGTGAGTCGCCCTCAACTGCAGAGTGGTGATGAAATTGACCTTTTTCTAGTATAATTGCAGTGACCGGGCTGTCTGGGCATGCCTTTGGCTCTTGGAAGGCAAGAGGCAGGCCAGATATGTGGCTTCGCGATTTCCTTCCACCCTCAGTTCCAAATGCGCGCATCATGATATACGGCTACGACACCAAATTACCAGGAAGTCAGTCGGAAGCATCTATTCTTGAACTATCCAAAAAATTACTCGAATCAGTCAAAACGTCTAGGTCTGGAGATTCTGTAAGTTTGGTAACTGCGAGGATTCTAGGGGTTACTTAAGCTGACACAAAACAGAAAAACCGGCCCCTTGTATTTATTGGACACAGTCTTGGAGGTCTCGTCTTAAAGCAGGTATGACGAAACTTGTGTCTTATGAACCACAATCTTTATGCGTGGTTCTATACACACACATACCCTGAAAACGGTATTCAAAACGCTAATCATGATACCTAGGCCCTTGTTCAAGCGTGTGATGGCAGTGACGATGACAAAGCCATTTTCATGTCGTGTTTTGCCCTTATGCTATTCGGTGTTCCTAATAGAGGCCTTGAAACTTCGAGCCTTATGGCTATGGTCAAAGGGCAACCAAATGAAGCATTAATAAGAGACCTTTCCGAGTCGTCACGTTTCTTGAGTCTACTGCAGAGCATGTTTTATGAGCGACTCACAATCGACAGTTCACGCATCATATGCGTTTATGAAACGCAAATGACACCCACAGTTGAAGTAGGCATTCTGGTCTTGCATCGCTCCATGTCTAGATATCATCTAACACTTGCATAGTGGTCTGTGAAAACAGCATCATGGGAAAGGACTGGGCAAAAGGTCATGATGGTACCGCATACTTCTGCAACGCATGTCAGTAAGAACGAAAAAGCATATGACCATCTTCCTATTGACGCAGACCACTCCGGTATTGTCAAATTCCATAATCCATCCAACCAAGATTACGCTATTATAGAAGCAAGGATCAGGCAATTAACAGATCAAGCTCTCCCGATTGTTAAATCGCGGTTTATCAGTCACCAAAAAAGTAGGTGCCTTGAATGCAAGAGTCAGCGTGAGAACACGCGCATATGCTAAACTCTTCACAGAGCTATCAGCTTTAGAATCCCAGTATATCAACACCCTCAACTCTCCAACCTATGACTGGTTTAGACACGGCAAGGTTGATGACCCGGCACCTGGGACACTTCGTTGGTTCTTACGCGAAAAGCAATTTCTTTCTTGGAAAGATGGCAATGAGTCCTCTATTCTGTGGATCAGAGGATCAGCAGGCCAAGGGAAAACGGTTTTGGCCAAGTTTCTCCTGGATCACTTGGAGCGCGCCACCCCTGACTCTGGTTCCAAACCTACCGTCATCTATTTCTTCTTCTACGACCAGGATCAAAACCTCCGAACCGTGGATGCCGCACTAAGATCGCTCATCAAACAACTCATTCTGCATCGCCGCGGACTTGCTTTCCAGGCGATTTCCGAAAAGTTCGACATTGAGTCACCCGTTATACCAGAGTACATATTGTGGCGGGTTTTAGAGGAACTGCTACGAGCACCTATTTTTGGCACTATATACTGTGTATTTGACGCGCTGGACGAGTGTCGGGACGACTCACCGACACCTAGATTGCCAGACTTCTTTTCAAAGCTCGTTAAATCGTCATCTATGAGCAAACACACTGACCTCGTCATCAAAGCACTCATGATTAGCCGCCCGAAAGTAGAGCTGAGCCGCGTGCTGGAACAACGCCCATTCATACATTTAAAAGCCAATCCTCAAGATCTGGAAGCGTTTATTCGGTCTCAGATTGACAAAATTGGATTGAGTGACGATCTTCATGGCAATGCGATTAGGCTGCTGACAAGCCGGGCCGGGCAGACTTTCATCTGGATATCTATTGTTCTGAAGAAGATCAAAGCTGTAACTTCACCGCTATCGGAGGTGGATATGGAGAAAATCATCACCCAGAGCCCTTCGGACTTGACAGCCCTATACGAAGATATCATGACACAAGTCATGCGCAGCGAGAATTTAATACAGCAGAAACTTCTTGCTTGGGTTGTTTACGGCCAACAAGCTTTGACTTTGCCCGAGCTGCAAGAAGCGCTCTCCGTTCAGTACGACTCTAGTAGTGCAGAATCCGCAAAGAAACATATGATACGACTTACAGAGTACGTGGTCACGAGTGTTGCGATCCTGGAAATTAGTCTTGGGAGAGTCTATTTGATACATCAATCCGCAAAAGACTTTCTCCTCGTGAGCGGACATCTGGCTGCTGCCGAGTTCTGCCGCATCCTTCGCCCTTCTGCATATCTGGGAAGGATCTGCATGGTATATCTGTGTTTTTCGGAATTCAAGAGCGGACCTTGTCGTGATCGCGCCGAGCTAGATCAGAGGATCCGACAGTATCCCTTTCTTCGCTACGCTGCGCGCAATTGGCACCGTCATATCCAGGCTGAGGACGATATCAGCGGCTTTGCCAGTATCATCCGCCAGGTAACAGAGCCCAAGTCTCCCACGCTCCAGGCATGGGGGGAGGTTGCTGGTATACTGCATCTCGACAAGGCAGAGAATGTATGGGATATTGCGACAAGAGCTCACATCCCATGGCTGCCCGAATTGTCTGAGTTTCGTGCCAGGGGCACCACTGTTGACCAAAGCAGAGTTAAGCTGGCGGCTAGCAGTGGTCTTGCGGGCTCCGATGCTTTGAGCGCCCTCGTGAGACGCGGCAATGTTCAATTTACCAACGAAGCCGCGCAAGCAATCGCTCGCTACTTTGACCAAGAAATGATGCAATCATTTTTGGAAAGCAGCAGGCGCGTCATTGTCACGCCATCTCTCATGAGAGCAGCCGCAGCTAATGACAAGTATGGTGCCTCAGTGATACGCCTATTATTGAAGAGCCTAGATGAGTTTGTGATTACGGAAGACTTTGTATTGAAGTTGCAAACAAACCATGCCTGCAGAGATGACATTATGGAATTTCTCTTACATGAGAACGTGAAGATCTCGAATGAAGCGCTGGCCAATTTAGTGAGAATTTTTGGCGCAAAAATCCTCAAATTCGTACAGAGTTCACAGTGGGATGATACTTTGATTACAGAAGCCGTCGTTGCAGCTGCAGCTGGTTGTGCAGATGGGGAAGAAGCAATGACTCTGTTACTGGAGCAGCATGAGAAGGAGATTGAGATCACCGAAGAAGTGCTCAAAGCAGCGGCCGGTAGTGATCATTACAGTCGAAGTGTGATGGAGCTACTTATTAGGCGAGAAGAAAGAGTTGAAATCACTGAAGATGTTGTCAAAGCTGCTGTGAAACAGTGGGAAAAGAGCCCGGAAATAATTTCTCATTTGCTTCAAGAACGCAAAGAGGTCATCCAGATTACCGAAGATATACTTCAAATCGCGGTAAGGAATTACAGAAACGGCAAAGCGACGGCTGAAATTCTTCTCGAGGGCAGTGACAACAAGATTGAAGTCACAGAAGGCATAGCTATAGCATCGGCGATCAGTCCTTCCAATGGCAGGGCGATAATTTCGTTATTTCTCGAGAAATCAGGGAGTAAGCAGAATATTCCAGAAGAAGTGCTTGAAGCCGCGGTAGGGTATTCTGGGAGCGGAGCGCTCATCACATGGCTTTTTGAACAGCATGGAGATAAGATTCGCCTCACAGAACCTGTTATGACGGCTGCCGCATCGTCGTTTGACGGTGCTGAGTCGTTCGAGCTACTTCTCGAGTACCGTGGAAACGAAATCAAATTTACGGAAAACGTGATTAAAGCTGTAGCCAAAAGCTATTACGGAAGCGCAAAATTGATGGCCTCATTACTCGAGACACATGGAAACGAGATTGAGATTACAGAGGATGTCCTGATAGCTATAGCAGAGAATGACAACTGTGGATTTGCAACGATGAGGCTTCTCCTTGATCGACGCCCAAAAGAGGTCATAATAACAGAGAGAGTGATGGAAGCTGCTGCGGACAGCCAATCCGGCTTGGAACTGATATCACTGCTTTTAAAGGAGCGCGGAGATGAGATTCGGATCACTGAAAAGATAGCAAAGGCTGCGGCGGCGAATCGGCATGGTCGCCTGTCCATGGCACTTCTTCTTGAGAAGCGTGGAAGTGAGTTCCAGATTACAGAAGATGTGGTCAAAGCGGCTGCAGGAAACTCTTCTAGCGATGTTTTGGCATTCCTTCTTGAGAAGTATGGAAACGAAATCAAGATTACAGAAGAAGTCATCAAGGCCGCTGCAGGGAGCTATTACAAGGAGGCAGTCGGACTCCTTCTCGAGAAGTGTGAAAACGACATCGATATTACAGAGGACATCATCAAGGCTACTATAGGAAGCTCAATAAACTGCACCTTGGTCATGACGATGCTTTTCGAAAAATACGGAAGCAAGATTGAGATCACAGAGGATGTCGTTGTAACTGCTGCTGGTAACGATTACAACACTGCGCCAATCTTGACGCTTCTTCTTCGCAAAAGCAATGCCAAAATCACAGAGCGCATCACCAAAGCTATGGCAAAGAATTCCCTTTGCGGGAGAGCAATGATGATTTGGCTTTTGGACAAGTACGGAAGCGAGATTGAAATCACGGAGGACGTGGTTATAGCCGCAGCTGAAAACAGGGAGAACAGCAGAGCAGTTCTGGCTCTTCTGTTTCAAAAACGCAGAGGAGAGATCAAAGTCACAGAGAAAATTATAAAGGCTGCCGCTGGTAATAGCAGGGCGGCTTTGCTATTCTTGCTGGAGAAGTTTGGGAACGAGATTCAGATTACAGAGAGTATCGTGAAGGCCGCCGCAAGAAATTCTGGGAGCGGTAGAGCGGTCATGCTACTGCTTTTCCAAACATATGGAGAAAGGATCAAGATAACGGAAGATGTGGTTCTAGCTGCGGTTGGAAGAGGGGGAAGCAGCAGATCGATTATGCAGCTACTGTTCAAGGAGCACGGAAGCGATATTAAAATCACCGAGCGGGTGATGAAAGCGGCTGTAAAGAATAATAGAGGAGTTACAGCGCTTCTCTTGGAGGAGCGTGGGCACGAGATCGAAATAACAGAGGACATACTGATAGCTGCTGCAGGGAACGCGGAATACGGCGAAGACGTGATGGATCTCCTTCTTGATGAGCGACTCAGCGACGTTGCACCCCTGATAGGGGACTCGGTATGTCTTGCAGCCGCTGCATCTGGACAGCAGAACGTTCTCAAGCTCTTATGCAGTCGCCATGGGTTTCTTCCTCTCCGTAAAGAGTGGACTGCTATTGCGACTTTCTTCAACGCTGCCAAGGATGGAGACGTGGCAGCCGTCAAGAGGCTTCTGAAAGAGGGAGCAGAGCCCGATGTGAAGAGTGCCGACATTGCACTCGTAACTCCGTTATGGGCTGCTGCTTGGTATGGCCACACGACCGTTGTGGAACTGCTCACGCAAAGGAAAGACGTCAACGTCAACGTCTTGTCGGACGCGGGTAGATCGCCGATATACGGGCCAGCTGCGAGTGGCAACGGGGCCATTGTCAAGTTGCTGATTGCTGCTGGCGCAAAAGTCGATTTTGTGGATGAGGACGGCGAGACACCGGCTTCTGTGGCGAGAAAGAATGGACATGGGAGAATAGCTGACATGTTGGAGCGAGCTCGCTCCGAGAGAAGTGATTTCGGTGGCGTTGATATCATCTGAGAGATTTGGCTGAACCTACCTGGGATTAATTGAAGATGAATTAATGGGCGTTGAAGTTGAGATGTATGTGTAAAGGGAAGATGTTCACACTGGTTTATTGACTATTCACGATGGCTTTGCAATATGGTTGGTTGCTGGCTATCTTACTTTCCATTCAACCGAATATCTAATCGGAGTTTGTTGTATGTACTGTCATATATGTATTTTACAGCCAATCATGATTCCTATCCGTGAATTTTTATCCATACTATGATGTAAGGGGGCATATTGTTATCTCTGCTTTGTTGCTGCCTAGCACTGCCTGGCCTGGAGCACGACCTTGTGAGGCTTTGAGTAGAGAATAGATATACGCTCTCATAGTATGCAATATAATTTATCTGGCTGACTCAGGAATTTCATATGGCGCACAAGAACACAATCTCTTCGTGTACTTCATGCAATATCAATTTTGCATCGGTTTATGTTTTCGATCTTGAGGTAAAGATAGGTGTGAAAATAAAGAGCCAGTCTCATAGGAGAAAATATTCTTATCATTGCTGTTAACAACTCTCCTGTATTTCGAGATCCTACCTTCCAATTCACTTTTCTTTAAGTCTATCTGTCTTTAATTACTTCCTATTGCATTAATATTTGGATGATGGGTGGTCAACACGCTCTTCACTTCTCTTAGTGATGTCCATTATGACTGAGCTCTACTGTCTAATTTCTTTCTAAGCTTATGGCACTGATGGCGTCTAACACATGTTATTTTCTTAATTTGGGAATTTGCTTTCAGTCTCTGAAGAAGATGGTCAATATCATGAGGATAAAACCTTGGCGAGGGTTCACGGGATAACATCATAGCGATGCGCACTACATGTACCAAGATATCCATGTTACCCAAAGAGGGGAAGAGTAGCAGAAAATAGGCAGCAGTAGTGGTTATGACGAGATATAAAACTCAGACTGCGCCTCTGCGCCGTTGATAGCCGTGGGAAAACCGCATATCGGCGAGGACTGAGCTGATAATTGGTGCCAAGTAGATGTCTTGGCCGCAGCAAAGCGATAGAAAAGGCCTTATCTCGCATAATGCATTTATGCAGTGTCAACATTTGACTTTGGTATAACGATACTGCAACAGTTCCACCAATAACACTCATGAAAGCTGAGGCTGCCTGAGGTGTCCGATTAACAGCCTCATATCGAACAAAATTTATAAATTCTGCTCAATAGTCTGTTTTTTTTTTCTGAGGTGAATCTCTATCCTCTTCCAATTACATCGGTATTCGCCAGCTTGGTTTTGCTCAGCCATCAGCGTCATTTCCAACTCATCATTCAAGTTTGTTCAATTGGCACTGCCTTTTCAGCCCACTTCATCATGTCGACATCTCAAGAATCCAGAGTCTACCTCGGTGCGCATGTTGTGACCAGGCCAAACCCAGGTGTGGTTGGCAGGAACGGTGATCTTGCAGTAAAATCCTCCGATGAGCTGCTTCGTTGTGCTAGAGCATCTGGGCGGCCCAACGTTTTCAACCCACATGGGGAATACGGCATCAAGTCACGTCAAGTGCTCTTTCACTCCTTCAGAGATATGGATGTTTCTCTCCGTGGTACGAATCAGGAGCCAGCAGTTATCGTGCCCTATGAAAATGGGTTCGTCAACGGAATTATCCGCGCTTTCCAGCAAGACCTTCATCTTGTGCTACGCCCTGATGATGTGTGGCTCGCAATCATGCTTCAATTTAGCCGTTACGTCAACGGGCATGCCGAACAGTTGAGACATCTTTTCGTCGCGCACAAAGGACAGAAGCAACTCACTGTTGACCTGCGGCCTCATAATCTCGCGACTCTGGATTTCCACCAGGTTGCCATGCTTTTCGCCGATCAAATTCAGCAAAATGTAGTTGATCCCGATCTGAAAGCTTGGATGTCGCCAAACTTTTCCACAACAACCAACGCTGATTTGGGAGTGTCCGCCATGGTCATGATGGCAACTACAAAGAAATACTTTACATTCTTGGGCATGGCTGGCTGTGGATTTCCAAGCGTGACTTTACTTGGCGAAAGAGAGGATTGGGTGCATCTTGTCCAGAAAATAGGCAAGCTAGCTACCTATGGCGAAGAACTCGCCACTTGGAGCACGTTTCTCGCCAAGATTGCGGAGAAGATGGTTGACACCTTTGATCAGCCGGATTCCCAGTCAGTCAAAGACTTTTGGATGAGGGCAGTGCATGAAGCAGGAGAAAATGGCTCAAGCGACGTCAAGACGCTCTCTGGATGGCTTACGGTCTTTTGCTATTGGAGCGAACTCGGCAGCAAGGTCAACCAGTATTCAGATGAATATTTGAACCGCCGGAATCACCGAACTGACCGGAGGAGACTTGTGGTTGACGGCATTGTTTTCCCCATCATAGCTGCTGGCGATGTTCCTCGCGCCATTGCTGAAGTGCCAATTGTGTTTCTGGATTACGAGAGCGGCATCCGCTATGATACAACAGTGGTAACTGGTTTTATGGGGGTGGAATCGACTACAAGCGAAGAGGGAAAGCAGAAATCCGCATTTTCTACTGACACTGTTCAACCACGATCGGGTTATTTTATATTGGTGAATAAGACTGATCGGATGTAGCAGTCTGAAAGATGGAACTCGAATCTTGAGTGCATTAGATTGAGATTTATGGTGGATTTTTTTCTTCTCCTATGTAATGGACAGTTGAATAGCTTACAGTGTGATCTTTTTTTCTTCTTCTTTTACTAGTGAGACTCCCTTGGTGGTGGTCGATATTAAGTTTTACGGAAAAATAAAAAGAATGGCTGCTTCTAATTAATTGCAGACGTGAATTCGTAATGGCCGAATCGTACATACATGTGTGACCATATCTGCGATTTCGTGACGGCCTGAACTGTATAACGTAGTTTACCACCCAATGTAATCCAAATATTGTATCAACTAAATGATCATGTACGCATAGGTAAGAAACACATGTGCCATTTTCTGAACCGAGTTCCCTATTATTTAGATGATTAACTTGACCTAATTACCCCAGATTATCAGATAATTCTGACTGTTTCCGTCCCCGCCACCATGTAAAATAGTCGGCGATCTTCTTTAAATCTTTTCCTGCTCCCAATTGGAGAAAGGTGTCATGTGAGTTTCCTTGCAGCCCTTATATACGAGAAATACATCACTAGGTCAAAAGAAGAATGAAGACAGGCTCCGCGGGCATGGCTTTGATCAGGTTGCGGAGAAAATATAGATGGCGCACAGAGTAAGTAGCTGAAGTTGATTAGTGCTGATGGCTTCTCTGACAAGCCATGGACATTAAAGCAATGATTCCATAGACACTGATCTTGCGGCAACTGTTGACCGACCATCATTCATTATGCGTTGGAATTGGATAGCGGACCGCTAAACGCAGCTGCTTTCGCAGGTAAAACATCCCATATCTCGACACACACTCTCTACCGACACGAATCAAAGGTTTTTGTTGATGGAAATTCGCAATGCTAGTCCTTGATCTTACCATTAGAGGCAAAAGCATTGGGAATCTGAAGCTAAATTGTCCAACTAATTGCTTACATGCGTCTTACAGCATGGTCAACGGCTTATTTCAAGGGGCGGCAGGCTATATTTAATATCTTTCGCCTATCTCTAACTCCTCTATAATCCATTGCTTCAAGTACTTCCATTCCATGCCGACGCCAGTATCATTCTTATATGGTCGTATAAGCGCATTTGAGTCATTCGAGGCAAAACATCAGGCGGAGCAATGGCTCAGGAGGCCAAACAGCCAACAAAAGTCATCATCATTGGCGCAGGTTAGAACAATTCACTCTCAAAGTATTAAAATAATACTTGTCACTGACTGTCACTAGGATGGGCTGGTCTGGCTGCTGCGAAAACGTATGAGAGCTTTATGCATCCCATAGCAATATACCATGGAGACTCACCAACTTCTGCTGATACAACGTAGATATCTACAAGTAAACCCTACTATATCGTTGACCATCATCGATTCGGAAGCCACAGTAGGCGGTGTGTGGTCCAAGGCAAGATGTTATCCGGGCTTCATAGCAGATGGCCCCGTCGGCCTATTTGACTTTAGTGATCTACCAATGTCCAGCGTCATCGGGCTCAAAAACTGGGACGAACTGCCTGGCATTAAAGTCCATGAATACTTGCACGAATATGCCCGGAAATATCATCTACTCGAGCGATGCAAATTGTCCTGCCGAGTCACGAATATTCGCCGAGCAACACCGGAGGGAGGATGGGCTTTGGATACGCAAACTACCAGCGACGACGGCAAGCAGGTTTCTAAGTCATTTACATGCGATAAATTAATTGTTGCGACGGGGCTGTATTCGAATCCTAAATGCCCAGACTTGATGACGTCTGAGTTCAAGGGGCCAGTGATGCATACCAAAGACATTGGACAGCAATATGATGCTCTCCTTGGCACAAACGTCGAAAGCGTTGCTATATATGGTGGAGGTAAATCAGCCATTGATGCCTTAAACCTTTGTATCGAAGCAGGTAAAAAGGTCCACTGGATCATCAGCGACAAAGGCAGCGGCCCCAATGTGTTATTCAATACTCGGCTAAAGGGGGGGTTTCACGTTGGCCAATTTGTTGGAAGATGGAAAGACATCTTTTCTGTCAGCATCTTCAGCGTCGACACGTTCTTTGGGCGGTTCTTTTACAGTGGGAAGAACAGGCTGGGGACGTGGTTCATTAACAAGTTCTGGTCCTTTGCGGCGAAGAAGATGCGGACGAGTGGGCTGTACGCTGGCATGACGGATGCAAATAGAGAAAAGCTGTTGCCTGAAGACGAAAGGTGAGTGTCATTGCTAAGACATGTATCAACATATAACACGTTGTAGTGCCTTATTTTCGGCTGCTGGAGGCGCTGCTCTCCATAGCTGTCCCAAGTTCCTCCCAGAACTAAGCAAGCCCGATGGTCTTCTCACGGTTCACCGAGCCCGTATTACATCTGCTCAAGGCCAAACGCTGCATCTTTCAAATGGCGAGACTGTCAACTGCCAAGCGTTGGTGTATGGCACAGGCTGGTCAGGTGAAGACGTGCTCTTTGAGCCCTCTCTCGGACTCTCTCTAGGCTTGCCAAAGCCCGTGGCACAAGAAGATCAAATATCGAGGGACTATTGGCAAAAGCTTCATACGAAAGCAGATGTGGATGTGCTATCGCTTCTACCGATCCTGAAAGACTCGCCGGGACTTCGGAACACGCCTGCTCTCACACCATACCGCTTACACCGATACATGCTGCCTTCGACTTTGGCCGCACTAAACGACCGATCTCTCGTATTTCTAGGATATCTGATTAGTTTTCAGACGCATATCCTCAGTGAAGTTTCCGCTCTATGGGCAATCTGCTGGCTTGATAACCTTGTCGATCTAAACATCCCAAACAGCAAGGCGGACATAGACTATGAGATTGCCAGGGTAAACGCGTGGTCGCTTCGGAAGAACTTGACGTTGGAACCGAGGCCCGGTAGTGGAATTCAGCATTTTATTGATCTGCTGATGAATGATATGGGACTCAAGGCAAGGCGAAAGGGAAGACTTGGAATCCGAGATACGTTTGTCCCTTACAAATCTCAAGATTACCTAGGAATTGTGAATGAGATTTTGCAAAAGCCAAAGAGACACATACGATGATTACATATTAATTTACTACACAGGTCGCAAGGTGTTTGCCTGCCTTGAATTTCACATATATTGACAGAACTACTTCTTCTCTTAATGCATTCCGAAGCTCGCTCGTTACAGAGATCTGAACCTCAGCTTTGTGATGACTTGATCGTTCTATTCATCCTTGCCTGGTTAGACAGGTATATTTGAATTAAGACATTTGTATAGTGAATGTTCATTATGCGGGGCCGTCGGTATGTGGGGGATACGCGGAAGTGAAGCCAGCTTTAACCGTTAGAGATCTCCTTTAATAGTACTTCAGAATGCTATAGCCGATTTCTAGACAAGTATATTTATCCAGAGAATCCCATTCGTGCGGCAAACGTCATCCCGGTTCTGTAAGATGCTGCTCGTACGACCATTTTATGTCCTTTTTGTATCTGAGCCTTTCTCCGATCTTCCGTGATAAACAACCCTTTATTTGCCCTTTTCTCGGCGAAATAGCAATTTGCCCGGATTAAGATATCAGATTTCTCCACTGTTCGTTTTAAGGATAAGCGAGATCTTCTCCTGTAACTGACAACCCGCATAAATTATGCATGTGATTGGTGCGTTTATAACAGATTGTATGTGGTATATTGAGTCTAGATCAGCACGCGCAATTGTTCCCTAATAACCTGCGGTTAATACCAAATTAAGGTCGCCGATTTATCATGGTATGAATTGACTCTCCATCCACACCATACACCATACAAGTGAGGAAGTAGAGGCTCTTTATACCGACGTCTGCTCTGTTCACAAGCTTCCTAACCGATTAGGTTTCAATTCAAGGAACATGATGCTCCTTACATTCTGAAATTGTTCTCATGTACTCTCTCAATTGGTTCGTTCATTAAAGAAATGTCCCTTCGTTTTCTTCCCCCTTCATCCCCATTTACGGTGTAAACCTTGTTCAGGTCCTTCACGCGGCGTACTTGCTTTGGCTCAAAAGATACAAGTATACGCAGAAATGGACTTACAAAAAAGCCGTCAGTTTAGATCACTCCCGACTTACAAATGCCCAAACGCTTGGATAGACATACAAACACGTTCATAATAGTTTTCGCAGCCACAACCAATGTTGTTCGATGGATGCGCCTTATATTAATATCTCTTGCGTCATTGAGCGGCGCAGTGTTAACATATACGTGGCAATCAGGCAGAATCTTCTTTTTGCGCACCTATGACATGTTCTGATTCTATTCGAGGCTGTCTAAGCGGCGGCATGTAAGGCCGTCAGAGATCTTGGATCTTCATACTACGGCAAACTCTTACTAGCCGACGAGTACAGACCTCTTAGTAGATGGTAACAATGGGCATAAGTAAGTAGGTCATCCCGATACTTGAGAGTTGTCTGAAAGCCAGCAATACCTTCAAGCTTGTTCGTTCATACATCCTTCTATACTGAACATGGGCTCCTTTAAAGCCATTATCATAGTTTCTCTGGCTATCCTGGGACAGTTCGCTGCGGCTGCTCCAGCAAAAGGTCAATCCAAGCGAGCTGATATCTCCTCAATCGTCAAAGGAACACCAGTAGGCTTTGCGTCCTCAGTCACTGGCGGTGGCACTGTCGCCCCAGTATATCCAACCACGATCGCGCAGTTGAAGAGTTACCTCACCTCAACCAGCCCGCAGAATATCGTCATCTCTGGTACCTTCAACTTTGCTGGCTCTGAGGGCACAGTGACTCTACCAGCGTGTAACGCATATCCTTGTACGCCCTCCAGTGGTGGACAGGCATTGCTGAACACGCTGAATGGATGCGGATCGCTATCAACTTATAACGTTACCCTCGATAGTGCTGCGTATAGCGCTATCAATGTCCAATCAGACAAAACGCTTGTTGGCATAAACGGTGCAACTCTCAATGGCAAAGGCTTACGCCTTTCTGGCGTTTCCAACGTCATTATTCAAAACATTGCCATCACCAATCTAAACCCGCAGTATGTCTGGGGTGGCGATGCCATTAGTCTCAGCAATACTAACAATGTATGGATTGACCATGTAAAGGTAAGAACAGAAGACATATAGAAAACCCTTATAAAAAGTGCACAACTAACTAGATGATTATGTATTCCCAGACATCCAACCTGGGCCGTCAACATTATAGCTTCGGTACCGGCTCCAATAATGCAGTCACCATCTCCAACAGCTTCATCAATGGCCAGACATCTTACTCGGCGAGCTGTGATGGTCACTCGTACTGGGGTCTTGAACTAGTCGGAAGTGGTGACCAAATCACTTTTTACAGTCTGTCAACGTGTATATAATCTAAATACTAGAAGTCTTCACTAACAGGTGTCTTTAACAGAAAACTATGTCTACTATACTTCAGGACGCACCCCTGCTTTATCCGGCAACACCCTCTTTCATGCAGTAAACAACGTCTGGTCCTCAGACTCCGGACATGCAATTGAAGGTACTTCGAACGGCATGGGCTTGTATGAGGGCAACTACTTTGTCAACATCCCGACGGTTGTTGCTTCGGGCTTTGTAGGGCGTCTTTTTAGTTCACAGTCATCTGCTGTGTCTCAGTGCGCGCAGTATTTGGGACGCAACTGTGTGTCAAATTCTTTGTCAAACTCGGGTCCTTTCACCAATAGCGACACAAGCTTCCTTTACCTGTTCCAAGGCAAGACCAATATTGTTTCTGCCGCTTCTGCTTCATCAATTCAGTCGACTGTCCCTTCGTCAGCGGGTAATACGCTTTAATCGCATGAACCCTGTCAGGGGAAATCTATCTTCTTGGTTGGAGTTATAAGCAAGAGGTTAGATAGTTGCCTGGAGGACACAGATATACATGATACATGTTGTTGAGCGCTCAACTCTGCAAGAATCTATCCACGCTATCCATAATGAACAATAAGGGAAACTTTAACAGCTGACCACCATTTATTTAAACTCGCCTGCCCTAAACAATGCGGTGTAATACTTCTTTACCCCCTAACCAGCGATCAACATTCTCGGCAGTCTCAGCATACCACGCGTTCATCAGCCCTTCATCAGCATATCCCATGTGTGGCGTAGTAATCAAACGGGAGCGTCCTCCTTCGCCCCAATAGTTTGCTCTCCTCCACGTACTATACAATGGCAGCGGCTCAATCTCAAATACGTCCAAAGCAACACCACGAATAGCCCCTTTCTCCAGAGTTTCAAGCAGAGCTGCTTGGTCAATCAGTGGTCCTCGAGAAGTATTGACCAGAATTGAGGAACTCTTCATCTGCTCCAGCTCTTTGATACCAACAATATGTCGCGAGCGAGTGCTCAGCACATAATGCAGACTGATGACATCGGCACTGCGGAAGAGCTCCTCTTTACTCACAGCTCGAAATATCCCGGACGGCAAACCAGCTTCAGCTGCAGTGCGATCGGCCTTTTCTTGGGTCAAGTTCTCACTCCAGCAAACCACATCCATACCCCAGGCAAGATGGCTAATACGAGCAACAGCAGCGCCGAGTCGCCCAAGCCCAACAATTCCCAGCGTTTTTCCCGTCAAGCTCATGGCCAAGCTGTTCTGCCATCCAGAGCCAGTTTTCAACGCTGCATCATCAGCGGCAACATTGCGGGCGAGAGCCATGATGAGAGCCCATGTGTGCTGCGTAGTTGGGTGTGAACCGCCCTTCTTGATGTTTGGCTGCGAAGCAATACCAGCAATTCTATCTGTTCGTCCAAGGCCGGGAGCAGCAACGACGGTGATTCCTAGCTCTCGAGCGGCAGCAAGATCAAACATTTCAAACTGCGTGCCGGTGGCCAACAAGAGCTTCAAGTTGGGCAAGCTACGCAAGAGTGAGCCGGGAAATGCAGTTCGTTCGCGAATCGCTGAGATGGCCTCAAAAGGCTTCAATCTATCGACTAGGCGAGCAGTCTCTGCCTCATTGATTGGATTGATGGTATCGTTGAATGTAGTGATTTGCAGCCTGGTAGACGGAATGTGCGCAAAGTGAGGCTTGGATGTACTGAGGTAGTCGTCAATAATTGCAAGTGAAGGAAGTTTGGACACCTTTGTAAGAGTTTGTCTAACAGCAGATTTCATCATTTTTATAAGAGATCGAGGCAAACTTAAGGAGTCGGCCAGACTGTGAAGTAGAGTTATATGTGAATGGAGGTTATGTGATATCAAGAGGATAAATCTATGGTGGGAGACTGATATTGACGAAACAGAGATATGTCTTACCGGTCGCAAGTATGTACAACTTTCCTCTGAAATTAGTGACAGCAGATTTCTATCTTGATATGTCTATGTTACTGCTTAGTCCTTGATTGCATGACGATCAGAGTAAAGAGAATACAGCTCACTTTCTATGCATCGTTGGCTGAATGAGAGATGATGCTGAGATTGCTATTACAACTCTGTGGAATGGTGTCCATCGTCGTTTTAATTAAATAACAAAAGAATGATTCTCATCTTTATGACAAAGCTCTGGCTCGGCTCGGCTCGTATTAGTCGCACACTAATACATGTAGGCTGATTGGCAAAGCAATATGGAGACTACCCAGTCCGTTTCTATCCCCAACCGCAACACCACGATTTTGATGTTTATGCGCAAATCATACCCAAACCATAAAATACGACAACTCGCATTACCAAGTTCATAGGATCATTAAAACATTTCGGCGTAGTTGCTCGGGCTTACGCTTTGTTTGTTTCGGACCCGCTCGGAGTTCCGTACGGAGTTCCGGTATGCATCGCCAACTATTAAATTGCGATAGTTGGTAACAAACTATTACACTTTACAAGCTGTATTCAGCTGGCGTAATTTGGTTAATCAGACTCGGACAACTTCTCATTCTCTCTTCATACTATATACAAGGCGTGTTAAAGTATGTATCCGACAGAGAAGAGCGCTATCTTTGATGAAGACGTACTTGAACTACTGTATAAGCATGATGAGATTCTTACCGAAGCCATTTTCATGATTAAGCAAGAGACTATTTCCTTTGCGGCGCTGCGTCTAGCTGAAGCTTATTTTAAAGACAAAAGAAAGAGTAAATTGGTTTCTGCTTGTATTTAGACCATATTAGAGTATTATCGGCCTAGAAGTACAGAGTTTCATGAAAATAATAGCCATCAATATTTTGACAATAACCATGCAAACATACAAGAGATAGCTTTTTGGCTCTCTAAAAGTCTTAATTTTATTCTGCATCCATAAGGAGCTATATGGAGACGAAAATATAAGTATATTACCTACCTAGGTACTTGACGTCAGTTCAAATAAACTCAAAATAGCTTTATAATCATTAATACTGTCACAAAATACAAGCATTTTTGACTCGTGAAAACCTGTCAGTAATGTACTTGCGTGTACCAGATCCATCACCCGGTCCAATCATGCCGGTACATTCAGGCTATATAGCCATAACCCACCAATGAGCAAATTGCACGATGTTGGAGCTGTAGAGAGCAGCTATACAAAATGGGTATGTCCTTGCCGAGAATTTTCCCTATTGGATAAACTTCCACCCTTCCACACAAAGATCCTGTATAGTGATCAATCCAAGCGGTTCTTGCTCGCAAGTGGTTCATGAAGCCAATGTTCAGCGATATGTTCTTCTTACTAATTGTTGCATAATTAACCGGACAAATGTAATTTTCGTCTTCTTCATAGAGACACAGTCTTTTTTCATTCTTCTTTCAACTATAATCATGTCAAAGACACGCTTGGCCCACTAATACGTCTTGAGTAAAACATTCGATCATATTTTACCGGTGCCCCTCGTCTAGATCGAATATACTCCGCAACTCTGTGGGGTTTCGGCTGTGGTGCTCCGACAGATACCACCGTTATTATGGCTTTCAATGCGGGGAGTAGCAACAATATGGGGAAGCGTGTAACCATAATAAACTACTACGTACGTTAAACAATGCATATCAGGTCTACGACAGTCATGTATTTTCCATCTTTCAAGTTAGCAACGAAAAAGACTCAGAGTCATCTGAGTTGCACAACTGAAGCCGAATATCTCACAAAATAATTATAGTCTACTAACCGTTCAGCCTGTTTATCCATTGGTACTATCGCAGCTACAGCTACAGAATTTGCGGATCCATTCGTCCACCCCCTCAGTCTCCAATGCAGCCAGGATCTCCAAGCCAATTTCTGGGGTTTGTCTTTTCTCGTACTTTAGGCTAAAGGCATTTCCCTGACCGACAACGCCAAGACTGAGAAGCTTGACCTATACTTGGAATAGATGTGTTGACAGCTGGGATCTCATTGATTACTCCAACAGGTGGAAGCGGTGTATCTACATATAAAACGACAACAGCCATTGGACTCGTACAATGCCTTAGCAGACAGCTCATGCGGCCAGTCTGAAGCACAAGGAGACAGCCATGATATTACAAAGTCTTCTACTTCTGTTACTCACGGCCATTGCGCCCGTCTTTGCCGAGACCGGCATCGATGCATGGTTGCGATATGCTCCTCTTCCAAGCTCTGTTACAAGAAGCCATCTTAATTCTTTCCCAAACCGCATTATCGCCCTCAACGCCACCAAAAACGGGCCTCTATCAAGTGCTGCATCAGAGCTACAAAAGGGTATCAAAGGCATTCTAGGCCTCAAACTAGGTGTCAGCTCAAGCCAAAAGAGCTGCTCTGCCCAAAAGACCATTGTTGTTTCTACTCTCGATTCTTACAAATCAGCTTGTGGAAAGCTTCCCCCAAAGTTGGATCTAATCGAAGATGGATACTGGCTCAGCACAAAAGGCGAATCAGTGCAAATCATCGGCCAGAATGAGAGAGGCGTACTTTACGGTGCTTTCCAGTACCTGTCTTTGCTTGGCCAGGGTAACTTTTCCCAAGTTGCCTTTGCTTCCAACCCCAGCGCACCAATTCGATGGTCCAACCAATGGGACAATCTCAATGCAGGAACCGCAGCTCATGGCAGCATCGAAAGAGGCTACGGCGGTGTTTCCATCTTCTTCGAGAATGGCTATGTCAAGAAGGATCTTTCTCGAGTTCCGCTCTACGGCCGTCTGCTGGCTTCTGTTGGCCTGAACGGCATCGTCATCAACAACGTCAATGCCGATGCGACGCTTCTCAATGAGACAAACCTCGAGGGCGTCAAGCGAATCGCTGATTTGTTCCGGCCGTGGGGCGTCCAGGTCGGAATCTCACTCAACTTTGCCTCGCCTCAGGTCCTCGGAGAGTTGGACACGTTTGATCCCCTAGACGAGACCGTCATCAAATGGTGGACGGACAAATCCAACAGGATTTATGAACTTGTGCCCGATTTTGCGGGCTACCTGGTCAAGGCCAACTCAGAGGGCCAACCCGGGCCGTTGACATACAATCGTACCCTATCTCAAGGCGCCAATCTCTTTGCCAAAGCTATTGAGCCACATGGGGGCATTGTCGTTTTCCGAGCCTTTGTCTACGACCAGCTAAATGAGACCGATTGGAAGGCCGATCGAGCCAATGCCGCAGTTGAATTCTTCAAAGATCTAGATGGCCAGTTTGACAGCAACGTTCTGGTCCAGATCAAGTTTGGTCCTATCGATTTCCAAGTCAGAGAGCCCCCCTCTCCTCTCTTTGTCAATATCCCCAGAACACCAGTGTCAATAGAGCTTGAAGTCACTCAAGAATATCTTGGCCAGCAGTGCCATCTAGTCTATCTCCCCCCTTTGTGGCAGACTATCCTGGGTTTCGATATGCGAGCCAATGGCCGGCAGTCTTATATACGCGATATTGTCACAGGCAAGACATTCAACCACAAGCTTAGCGGCTATGCTGGAGTTATCAACATTGGTATGGATGATACGTGGATCGGTAGCCACTTGGCAATGTCCAACATGTTTGCTTTCGGCCGGCTAGCCTGGAACCCTCAGGCAGACTCTCAGGACATAGTTGAGGAATGGACTCGTTTAACATTTGGTCTCAACCGGGATGTCGTTTCAGCTATTGTGAGCATGTCCATGAAATCATGGCCGGCGTATGAGGACTACAGCGGCAACCTCGGTATTCAGACTCTTACCGATATCTTATACACTCACTATGGCGCAAATCCGGCCTCTCAGGACAACAATGGCTGGGGACAGTGGACGCGAGCCGACAGCAAAACTATTGGCATGGACCGCACGGTGTCAAACGGTACAGGGAATGCTGGCCAGTACGCCAAAGATGTTGCACATATGTTTGAGTATACTCAAACTACGCCGGACGATCTGATGCTATGGTTCCACCACGTGCCTTATACCTTCAAGCTACATTCTGGCAAGACGGTGATTCAGCATTTCTACGATGCTCATTACTCAGGATCTGCAACGGCACAAACCTTCCCCACCACTTGGAAGTCACTTCAAGGCGAGATAGACGCCGAAAGATACAAAGAGGTCTTGTACAGACTGACATATCAAGCTGGCCACTCGTTGGTATGGCGTGACGCCATCAGCGAATTCTACCGCAACCTTTCAAGCGTTCCAGATCAGCTGAATCGTGTTCGAAACCACCCCCACCGTATTGAAGCCGAAGCAATGGACCTCTCAGACTTTACGATAGTCGATGTTGATCCTACAGAATGCGCATCCAAGTACAAAGCGATTGCGACGAATGGAACTGGCACAGCCACTACAAAGTTGAACGTCCCAAGCGGAAAGTACAATGTCGCAATCAACTATTACGATGTAATGGGTGGAATTGCCAACTACGAGGTGCTGCTTAATGGCAAATCTGTCGGCACTTGGAAAGGCGATTCGGAGAACTATCTTGGCCACGACTACAGCTCATTCCTCGACTGTCACTCGGCAATTCGTATCACATTTGAGGGTGTCAAGATTAAAAGGGGAGACAAGCTGACTATCAAGGGAACTGGAAATGCGTTGGAGCAAGCGGCGATAGATTATGTCTCTATTCTGCCACTGGGCGTGGTTGATTAGCAAGTAGGGGATAATATAGGTGTTATCTATTTTCCATGGAGATCTTTACAGTAATGTTAGTGTAGTTTCATAGACTGACTTGTGGGAGACTTTCTCTATTAGACAATAATGAAATCCTCCCAGTTATCGTCACTATCCCATGCACTTTTCATCATCCGCCCAACCCCTACCCTTTCGACTACACTCTTTCCATCCAAGGAGTCATACATTAGCTGTGAGGAAAGAGTTTCGGTAGTCTGAGCTGTAAGCTGGACACGATAGCGCGCTAGCTCTTCGCCTTCAATCCTCCTTATCATCATCACATCATACACTTCGAAAGAATTCATTTTCTTGGCTGCCACAGATGCCATCTCCTGATGATTGAACCCATAGCTCTCCGACAGAATAATGAACTCGTGGTCTTGTGCCATTTTGGCATGATATTGCACAGGTAGGAGAATGGTTCCTAGCCATGGCCGGTCACCTGTATTTGGTGACGGCAAAGAAAGCCCGAAGCGGCCACGCCGTTCAATCGGATAGTCATCCTGGTTAAAGGTTGAACTTAGCATCAGAGTGGTTAGCCGAAAGCGTGCAATCCGTGTACGCAGACCGAGTCCAAGCGGGGGCAGCATCGTATTGGACTCTCCCGACTTGCCAAACGAGGAGATCAAAGGGACAGGGTGGTATCGGTGGATATCGGCGTCCATAATGTAGCAATTCCCATCTTCCGCCGTGGAAACTTTTGACCAACCAGGAGACAAACTGTTTGTTGCCATTGGAGAGAAACACTCGAGCTCTTTTAATCCTACCAAAGCCAGTTTGACGAAAGGCTTGACACGCTCTGCACGATCTTCGATCCCCGGCATGCCGTTGAACGCATTCCAATCTTCATAACCAACTGGCCCAGTCCAGCCTGTCCATGACCAACTCGGGAAGAGCGGCAGACCGGTTTTAGAATCCTTCGGTACGCGCTTGAGCTTATTTCGCGGCTGCCAGAGCAGAGCCATATATATGATGGCCTCTGGTAAACCGTGAATGAAGCTGAGGCCAAATTCTCTTTGCAGAACATCCAGCACTCCACTGATCCCCAATAGCCGATCGCTTGCATATGACATGTCACGGCCGGTATACTCTTCGACGAGCCGGCCGTACTCTCGTAGATATGAGGTGTTTGCTATATGAACAGTTGGGATGCCCCTCTCTTTGACACTCCCAGGAGCCATCCAGCTTCGGTTCAGTGAAATTTCCATCATGGGCGCACAACGCTTTAAATGTGGTGTCTCTGCGTAGTAGTCTTCGCCCCAGACGGCCATTGAACACTGGAAGCTCACAGACCCGTCAGGGAAAGAGAAAAGACACCGTTTCGAAAGAAGGCGCTCCTGGTATGTCCAACCTCTAGTGTTCCAAATTGTTGCCGCCGCGCTACGATACGTATCTGGGTGTAGCGCAACCAGCGTGAGATGATCCGAGATTTGGACCGTGTGCTGTTTGCGAGATCGAGTTTCAGGCTGTAGACCGGGGATTCCTGCGTCAGCATGCGAACCAGCTGCGGCGACAATGGTGAGGCTCGCACGGCTATAGATGCAGTCCATCATGCGAAGCTGCTGCACTTTATCCTCCGCAGAGTCTTGAATGATGCATAGAGAGTCAACCCAGATGTATCGAAAGCCGAGCTCTTTTGCCAGGACCATGGCATCGCGGATGGACTTTGGAAAGGATGACACCGGCAGTCCCCCTGGCTGCACCAGCATGTCGATATTGTCTCGTATCGTCTTGAATACAGCGGCGGGTCCCCATACATAGCTCAATGCCGCATAAGATGGCGGACAAGCTGTTTCAATCAACCTGTAGTCGTCCAAAGATATCATGCGAATGAACGGCACCCCAAAGTCAGACGTCTTCCAGGGCGCGGCATCGATGCATTCGCTGCCATGCCATTGTTCGCAGCTCTGGACCCAGGTCTTGACCAGTCCCAAGTCGAAGTGGCCATTGTCGATCCTGCGTCCTAGAAACAGATTGTCGCTTTCATCAAGATTAACAGCCAGAGGAACCAAGTCAAACGGCTCAAACAAGTCTTCCCAACCGATAACCTCTGGAGCAATCCGCAGCCGAAGCGTTCCCACTTTGCCCTCGCTGTTATTGAGCACTCCGTCCCATATCCAGCAAGCAATTACTTCTATATCCTTGCGCTCCAGCGTGGAATTTGAGGGGTCCTGTTCAACAACTTCTGCAATCAGGCCGCATACTCGACACCAGCTCTTGCGAGAAAGGATGTAATCGAGATTGCCAAAATGCCAGTCGCGATGAGGAGTTGTTGAATCTGCGTTAGTTGGAAAAGGACTAAAAGACGCTCTTTCTAGATGAGCAACAGTGATGGCATGGCGAGGACAGAATGGCTGGCTTGGATCCTCGTCAGGGAGTGGGATATCAGAAGAGTCAGCGTAACTCCATCGTAATGTGCGAGTAGGGTCGCTGGAAGGATCATCGGCTGACGGTTCACCTGCAATAGGCATATTGACGTAAAAGAACAGAGAATTCTTTCGATAGTATTTGGAAATATATAGCTTCAATTTGTTTAGCCTCCATAGTAAAAGCAGCGTAATATACTAACGAGTACTCATCTCATTACCAAGTTTCAATGAGACTGTACCCCGCTTGGTATCTGCCGTCTACATGTCGCCTGTTATAGACAGACAGGGGGTTGCTTATACCAATTAGTGTAGCACAACCGCGGTGAAAATAGTGAAGCTGAGACTGTAATCAAATTCGTTGGAAATATATATTTTATGACGTTGATGGAACTAGGTAGATAGAGCCAGATCCCACTACGGGTTTTCATATAAAAGACAGTAATTAGAATGATGATGTAGACGGAATGAAACGTCACCAACATTCGCCTTTGGCCAGCCGCTATAGCCATCGTATATTAGCACTCTTTTTATCAACGAGACAAGTGTGTGATTATACAGAAGACAAAAAGGACTTCAAAATAAAGCTTTGTAGAGCGGTAATCCTCGCGATAGGAAAGTGTATGTGTCGAGGTCTTGAGAGTACCTCTAATAGCGCCTAATTCATATGAGAATCCAGGTACCTACTCTGTGGCTACAGTGCCGATAAGATAAGAGGTGATTGTAGCGATAGCGTAGCTCCTTCAACTAGGTAAGTACATTCATCATTTCTTCAACACCAGCTTTCATACACGCTGTCCGACTGCCCTCTCCAACAATTGGGCTGAAATTTCCCCTCCTCTCTCACCAGACATCACAAAACTTCGTCGTATCCTCACCGCTTCGGCTCGCTCGCCAAGCAGCGCCCGCCGCCAATCATGGCGCTCTCTCCCGTCGTCACCACCACTTCTTCCTCCGCCCAGAACCAAAACGCCAACAACTTCCAGACATTAAGAGCCGTCTCCTCACCTCTCAAGGCCCTCGCTTCCGGCTCAGGCCAGACGTCATCCAATGGCACCCCCAAGCCCGCCCTCGCGGCCGCGCCGCCAACCGGCCAGACGCTCGCTCCGACCCTCGATCTCGCCGAGCAGATGAACGAAGAGGAAAAGCGCAAATATGTCAAAGGCAAGAAGCTCGGCGAAGGTACCTACGCCGTCGTTTTCCTCGGCCATCTGCGCTCCAGCCCGGCAACCCGCGTCGCCATCAAGAAGATCAAGGTCCAGAAGGAATACACAGAGGGCATGGCCCCCGACGCGGTCCGCGAGCTGAAGCACCTGCAGGAGCTCCAGCACCCAAACATCATCTCGCTCCTCTCCGTCTTCTCCTCAAAGGACCAGAACCTCAACCTGGTGCTCGAATACCTGCCCCTCGGCGATCTCGAAATGCTCATCCGCGACACCGACAATGTGCGCTACGGTGCCGCCGACATCAAAGCCTGGATGGGCATGCTCACCCGCGCCGTGTGGTTCTGCCACGAGAACTTTGTCCTGCATCGCGATATCAAGCCTAACAACTTGCTCATCGCCGCCGACGGCGAAGTCAAGCTTGCCGATTTCGGTCTTGCGCGAAGCTTCGCCGACCCCCATCGCCACATGACATCCAACGTCATCACCCGTTGGTACCGCCCCCCCGAACTGCTCTTCGGTGCCCGATACTACAGCGGCGCAGTAGACGTCTGGTCCGTCGGAACCGTCTTCGCGGAGCTCATCCTGCGCGCCCCCTACATGCCCGGCAACAACGAGCTCGACCAGATCAAGATGATTTGCGAATCCATCGGCACCCCCACAGAAGACAATTGGCCCGGCGTCACAAGACTCCCAGAGTACACGGTGCCGGGCCAGCACCCCACGCGAGGAAGGGACTGGTACGAGATGCGCTTCGGCATCGTCGGCACCGACGGCGTCGACCTGCTCATGAAGACGCTGTCCCTGAACCCACAGAAGCGCATCACCGCGCGGGAGATGCTCCAGCACCGCTGGTGGCACTCCGAGCCCAAGCCTACGCGTAAGGATGACCTGCCGCGCAAAGATGAGAGTGCCGGAGAAGACAAGATGGGAATGGATCTGAAGCGCCGACCTGGAATGGTGGCGGACGAGGATAGAGGCGCCAAAGTAGCCCGCAAATTGGACTTTGGACAGCGGTAGAGCAGGAAGGATTGATTGCTTGAAGTTTTGGGCGTTTGCTATTCCTTTTTTTTTTTTTTTTTTTTGCGCTAGGAAAAGCGTTTGATAATTGGATTTTTGCACATATACCACATCAATGAAGCAGGGTTTAGTCTTCATGATAAAATTCAAGGACCAATAGATTACGGTCATATATATATAAATATATTTCTTTTCCAAATTCATCACTCTTTCATCCTCCTTGGCCAACACCGCTATGTAAAATGACTAATATATATAAATTCTATCCATTTTTATGCAATCTAAACACACAATCATTATCCAATTGTGACTTTGAAACCACCCAATCACTATCGAATGTTCTTTTTTTCTTCATGTCTCACATAAATTCATCAGCTCATCACTCCCATGTCTATCCAACAGAACAAATCTTTTTTTCTCCCCCTTCTCTCTTCTTGCCGCGTCCTTCTCACATTACCACACAGTCCATTCCGTACATTGCTCTCTCCACACTCCTCCTCACCTGGTACCAGTCCGCTCTGCGCTGCGCATACTCGTACACCTCTTCTGCGCGAAACACACCACTAAACCGATCGCCGTCCGCAATGACCGTGGCCATTTCCTTGGCGTGGCTCGGGTCAATGAGATAGATCTGGCTCAGCTCGCGCAGCGCAGTGAAGTACGGCAGCACCTCTTGGTTTCGGAGCGATCTCACATAATCGGAGAAGAGATTCATATCGGAAATGAGCTTGATGGCACCATCCGTGCTGATGCGCTGTCGCTTGAGATGTTTGCATATAGCCGTAAAGAGCCGCTGGCCAACTTCACCGTTGAAAACGTCCAGCATCGACTTCTCCGTTGTACCCACCAGCATGTTAGTGTGGGAGCGGACAAGATCGACGATGCGGCGGGCTGTGGGCGTCGGTCCAATGTCCAACTCTGCCATGGAGCCGATAGTTGCTCGGTTGGACTGCCGGTTATTCGTTTCATCTGTTGGCACGCGGGGAGTAGGATTGTAGTCTGTAGGTTGTTGCAAGGTTCCCTGGAGGTATTCTACCTCGTCCATAAGCACATCGATACCCTTGTTGAGGCCTGCTGCAACACTCTCGTCTAGCATCTGCTCGAATTTCTTCTTGGCCAAGCCGGCAGGATCCAAAAAGTCGTTCTTGTCCGCTATCTTGGGGGTTGCGAGCTGTTGCTCGTAAAAGACGTCAATCATCTGTGAAATGAGGTCTCCAACGTTGACTAGCTCAATAAACATGACGAGCGGCGCCACCCCTTTTTGATCGTGATCGCTCACGTCTCTTGGGTTGTAATGGGAAAGATGGTCGACAGCCATGTCGAATCCGAATTTTACGTGCCTCTGCCCCAGTATCCGAACGAGTGCAATGAAGATGTTAGCACATTGCTCGCGGGCTTCTCCTCCGGCCTGTCCGCCTAGGGGAATCAGCACTGCAGCACGTCCTAGACTGCTCTTGGCCTTGTGTACCAAGTCTAGAGCTACTTCGATGCTGAAGAGTGATTTGATACCTTCCAGTTTCGATGCCATGATGGCTGCTTTGGCTGCAAGCTCATCGGTTGGAGCTTTAGCACCTGGCATTGGGCTGCCTCGTCCCTGGAGTTCATTGCCCAGGCCCGGCGTCTGAGGTCGAGACGACTGTGGAGTCAACACCGCAGAACCATTTGCAGTGACTGCGGGAGAAGGTGTCGGTTTCGTTGTTGCAAATGGAGAGCCTATTGGAAATGTCGGGAGAACAGTGACAGGCATCATGATGACTTTCTTGAACGAGCTCAGAAAATCATTCTTCTCCGCCGAGCGATTGATGTTGGAATAATAAAACGACTCCAAGGACGAATCTTGCTCGGAAAGCTTCTTCTCCCATTGCGCAACCTCAACTTCTGCCTGTTTGGTGAAGAAGTCCAGCTCCTCCTGTAAGTATAAGTCGAGATGAGGTTCAAAGACTTTCAGCGTCAACTGCTTAGCGCGGTCTCCCAAATCTTCCCCAGGTCCTTTAGGAGGTGTCAGTGACTGGAAAAATCTCAGTGTTTGTTCGAATATGCCAGAAACGGCCTTGAGGTAGGAAGAAATGCTGCGCTCGTGTGCCTCATCGAACAGGGGAGTTGTGTATTCGGCGACAATGTCTTCCGCTATCTTCTCAGCGAGGCTCCAGAAGACGGTGGCGGGCTCGGGAAATATTCGTTCCAGGACACTGGCTTGGTCATTGACCTTGGCGAGTAAGATCTCAAAGAAGCGTCGCGATGGCTCCAGCACTACATCGTCCGTGAATGCCTGATTCAAACAGTCCATAGGGTTATGCACCACCTCGCGGTCGCTAAACAGAGGGTGTTTCTGTACAAAGAGGTCGATGCCAGTCTTAGCACCGTTGAGGGTATGCAAAACATGTGCATATCGATGCATCCTCCCATCGACATCCCAAAACTCGTAGCCCTGTTCAAACTCGCGCAAGACGGCAGCCTCAAAGATGCTTATCATTGATGCCAACTTTGAATCTCTATGGCCCCATCCCTCAGACCAGTCGCTCGCCGCGAATCGGTGCAAGTTGGCCAGCATCTGGGCCTGCTGTTCAGGATCAACAAACGCCTTGAATACGATTGGATCCGTATGCGTCTTTGCCGTGACAAGGTCAAAGTAGAACGGTGCCAGAGCTTTGTAGACTTTTCCGTATTCCTGCCTTGCGCCTCCTCTGACGCTCTTCACATGCTTGAATACATCGAGGTACGACGCAGGATCCTCAGCAGCATCGCTTGGCCCTATTTTCATGGTCTCGAATCCGTCTCGTAGTTCTGAGGCAGCTCGCTGTCGACGTTGTTGCTCGACCGTGGCGTCGAACATTGTGGTTGACGAGATTGTGTTCCGTTTGCCGGCAGCATCAGCAGATTGGCCAGCCGCCGCCGCAGCAGCAGCCTCTCGCCTACGCCGAATTGCATCCTCAAACCTCTGCCTCGCCTCTCGTTCGTCCCAGCACCCCATACTCTTTAACCGGGATACCCATCGAGTATCATCGTATACCATCTCTTGGAATCGGCGGGAAGCGCGAGCGCAGCGCATCTGATCGGCCACGGGCAAGTAGTTGAGAATGGTCACCATGATTTCTATCCACAACAGTCTAGTTAGCTGTCATTGAACTTGCATAGCATCACCCCCCAGGAGAGTGACAAAGAATCTGCACGTCAGGCTTTACCTGCTGGAAGCCTCGCTCGCACGTCGAGCATCTCGGTGGCTTTCAGAGCTCCCAAGATGCTGCCCCGAGCCCGAGGGCCACCACCTCCAGACCTATACATAGCGGCGACGGTGCACAGGCGATGAGGCCTGCGCTATTCGTAAGATAGGCGGTACGGTAGACACCATTTGCGGTCTCTATGCGGAATCGGGCAGCGTGCGACGCATCGCCGTCGTAATGCTTGCTGCAAAAGTGGCTGTTTAGAGTTGAAGCTGTTTAGACGCAGATACAGGAGAGTGTAAGTAAGTGTGTCGTATTTCAGTAGTGTTGCAGGTGGGGGTTGGCGTCGGTTTCTCACCGAGCTTTCGCGAGAGGTATCTTTGCCCATATTTTACTACCAGAAGTACCTTCTTTTTCAGCCCAGCTTAGTAGTACTCTTGGGTCGCGCGTCAAGTTCCAAAACGGTCTGTAAGAATCAAGTGACCGTCACCCTCATATTTTTATGTGTTCTTGAAGATTCAGTGCATTTCCAGTCTTGCTCATCTATCATCTATGAATTTTTTGACTCCGCAGCAATACATACACTACAAATACCGGCCGTTGGATGAAACAGCAAATGGCCAACCTCGATCCTTCTGCATCAAACCAAAGGTATGAACGAAGACGGGAAAAGAAAAAAAAAAAAAAGAAAGAAAGAAAAGAAAAGAAAATATGAAATAATGGGGAAAAAAAAATCAAAAATGTGGTGAGGCTCATAATGTAAACACCACGCTTCGCGATGCATCTCGCACTCCGCAGCATTGCTGAAATGGCTCATCCTAAACCTTTATATATGAAAATATGTGTATAAAAAACAATCAGTGCCGGCACGCTGGATATCATCGCCAAACCTCGCCCTACTCTACTCCAGGAATGTGAACAAATGAGTGTGGAGAACATTCATAGCTCTCGTGGCGTCAGAACCGTCAATGACACACGATATGTTAATCTCGCTTGCACCTAAAAGAAGAAAATGTGTCAGTCGTTGACGGATCGCAAAATATCTCAGGCCAAAAAGGAGAAAGCATCGTATGGGCTTACCTTGTGAAATCATCTCCAAGTTGACATTGTGCTCTCCGAGTGTCGAGAACATGCGCCCAGCGATACCAACCATGTTCTTCATGTCAGCACCCACCAAGCTCAGAATGGCCATACCCGTCAACACGCTGACGTCTCCACACTCTTCCAAGTCCCGCGTGGCCGTCTCAAATGCGTCTGATCGAATGCCGTCCGCATGGATGGCCAAGGAAACATGTACCTCACTTGTAGAAATGAGATCAACAGAGATGGACTGCTTGTCAAGGATGGAAAAGACCCGTGCAAAGAAGCCATGTGAAATAGACCTCTTATTCGAGTGGACGTTGATGACACTGATTTGGTCCTTGATAGTCACAGCCGTGGGCCGCTTCGGGTTCTTGAATAGAGGTGCATCCGAAGGCCGTGATCGGTGAAGCTGCTGTCCTGCGGACAAGACCCGGTCTGGAATCACCACTGTGCCGTTTCCACGAGGATTTTTGACATTCTTAATGCGGATAGGAATAGGTGGGTTCGCCCGGATGACTTGGTCCATGGTAAGGTGGTGGATGACCTCGGAGCCATAAAACGTCAATTCAGCGGCCTCGGAGGGAGTGATGGATGTGAGTAGTCGAGCGGTGGGCACCTTTGACGGATCCGCGGTGAAGATGCCATCGACCTCTTTCCAAATCTGCAGTTCGTCGGCTTTCAATCCCACAGCGCACAAGGCAGCACAAAGATCAGTGTATCCGCGGCCAATGTCTCCGTCAAGCAAGCTGCCAGGAACATTGCCAAAAAATCCCGTAATGACTGGAACTCTGTTTTCACATGCAGTGAGCTTCTTCATAAACGCATTGATAGTCACAGAGTAGAATGCCGCGTCCAGAGAGGGGCTAGGGGTGTCGTTGTGCAAAACATCTGATAAATCAACATATTCAGCGTCGACTCCCTAATTAAGGGGCAAGAAAAGCAAGTCAACATGTCAGCGAGGTCACAACGGGCCATATAGGAGGGATTCCTGGAGCGCAACGTACCGAATCTTTCAGCAAGGTCGCCATAAACAAGCAGCTGAGCTTCTCGCCGAAGCTAACGACGCGGTCTTTTGATCTTGAGTTGATTTCAAGGTTGAATCTCCTAGTAGCCATGATATACTCAATCAACTCCTGGCATTCTGACTTGAGCTTCGCAGCAAGCTCCTCTCTTAACTGCAGGTCCTTGACAAAGGTTTTGGAAGCAGCCACATGGTCGTTGCAGACATCTTGGATGAGCGCCGTAGCCTGCTCAATCAGCTCCTGCTGCTCCTCCGCGGAGCTGATGGGCGTAGCAATGTCCTTGAGCTTGGTAAAAACAGCCAAGAGCCTAGATTGAGAGCAATCAGATGAGAATCTGCTTGGAATCGCAGGAAGTGACTCCCCGATGCACGGGGTAGTGCGGGAACCTCTCTTACCGGCTGGTAGTGCCCTCAGCTTTCCTGCCCGTGCTACGAGCGGAGCACACAACCGCAACTCTATGCCGTGAAAGATTTGCTCTGCAGCAATGCGCAATCTGTCAGTTCATGTGCCTTTGAGTGACTCAACGTCCATGGTAGGTATCATGATGCGCCCAACCTACCTGACAATATCACGAGCAATCTGCGATGACACATGTCAGCAAGTTTCTCTCAACAGCGTCTCAAGCAGCGAAAGCCTCTCTCCATCTTCACACAAGAGTAGAAGACAGCCAATAAAAAAAAATCAACACTCACCTTGTCTGGGAATTTCCCTACACTCGTACCACCAAACTTCTGCACCACCCAGCCCAGGTCGGACGAATTGTCAAATGTCGCGCTGACCATGGTGACGATGACACCCGTTTCTGGGACTCACACGAGTAAGGCAAAGCGATCTCGGAATCTGAAGATGAAATCCACTAAGGGGGATTTCGAGGTCCACCGGGTGACGTCTGGATGCTGGATGCCTTTGCCTATGCCTATGCAAAATGAAACAAAATAAAAAAAGAACAAGACAAGAAAAAAGTAAGTATACAATGCCAGAAGACAATCTTATGCTAGAGTGAGTAAGAAAAAAAAGAGAGAAAAAAGAAAGCCACAGTTTAAGTAGCATCCAATCGCAGATAAGGTGTGGGAGGAAAACGGACGGCTCAGCCCAAGCCCAGTCCCAGACACAGTCATAGCCAGGATTTCGCAACCGACTGAGGGATCCAGCATCGGCGTGGAGGGGCGTCTGGCCTCCGAATGCACAAAGGCCTCCGAATGGATAAAGGCCTGGCCGGTGGAGTCGCGAGTGGAGTGGGCCGAGGAACGGCGACGAAGAGGCTCCACAATCGTTTTCATCCCATTTGCTTGATCCGTGTTCCCGTACTGTGGCGAGGGAATTTTCAGTTTCAATTTCAAGCACGGGCATAGCGTTGTTATTAGCTATTTGGTTGACTAATGCCATGGAGATGCCCAGCCACGTATCTATCTCATGCTTCTTTTTGTATCGCTAGATTTCAGATACAGCGGAGAGATTGGGTAGTATATGTGGCAGTACCTACTAGTATAAAATGAAAGCACAGTTCAATGTCTTCCGTCTTACCCTGTCAATAACGTGGCGGCTTACTGGTAATGCTCCGTAAGTGGCCATCAGCGTACAAGTATTGGCTAGTGTTAGCAGGGGGCCGGTAGGGAGGTCATACTGTATATATTTTGCGAGTTTATTGGTATCTAGAATAGAGCAAAGCACAGGTACTAATGGTTATTTACATATAGATATGTACCTACTAGTAGTATTATATACTGCAACTACTAGTAGTAATTTTGGAAAGACAAACACATGTGTAAAATATCACCTTGTAGATTTATTTCAATCACATATAATTCTTATGGCTTAGAGTTCTTTGCAGTGTCTAGACCCTGGCTAAAACACCCTGGCTGGTATGCATGCATTGGTGACCTACCTGAGTTACTGAGGTAGCATTCGGAGACAGAGATCAGCAGTAGGAGTATCGCAAGTACATTGCCTCTTAACCTCATCTCTAAATGTGTAAGCCGAATTCATCCAGATTGCAGCCGATGGCAGCAAGGTAATTAAAGCCTACTTAATTTCGTCAAGTGCACTCGTAGGTAGTCATATCAAGACATAATCCTCGTCTCAATACCTTGTCTCATAGCATAGAAATCTGAGCCACGCAACACAAGACTCTGCTCAAACCAGCTACAAATATCATGATATCAGTGAGAAAAATCTGTAATAGAAACCCATACACCCCATCCCGAAGAACCACGTGATGAATGCATCATACACCTTATCCAGTAATTGCCAACACCCATCTATCCCAACGCGCCCTTTTGCCATGGCCCTCCCACATAAAAAGCATATAACCCGCGGGAGACGACATTACTTCGCCCCCAAGGCCTTTGGAAAAGTATATAGCAAGAAAAAAAGAGAACCTCATTCCCACAGCCGGAAACATCCGCGTGGGAACCTTTGAATTACAAACCCAGGTATCGTATCCTCATCCATTCGTCCGATCATTCGATCATCATAGTAATTAATCCATCTCCTGCTGTAGAAAGCTTTGACTGAACTGATCTCGGCGTCAGCTTGGAAGCGTTTGACAGCTTTGAAATCATCTTTCCGCCTCCCTTTATCTTTGTCAAAGGTCACGCGCCGTCAGAAGCTAGACGACACTATAAACCAGCGCCTGTGGCCAGCTCCAGCCCTTGATTTTCTGTCCCTGCAAAGGTGAACTTATCCATGGGAAAATCTTCCTCGGGAGTTCGAATGCCTATGCCACTATCATCATGGGAATCGGTAGCCATCGGGGCTGGGTTTGTGTTGCTCGGTGGAGGAAACGGTGCCCGCCCTGGCTGAGTGTGTGATATGTGCGCCAGATTGGCATCGTCACTCCCACTGCTGTACCGAGAGGCTTGCTTGCTCGCGGGCTTGCTGGATGCCTGGGATTGAGGTTCCTCTGGTGATATGGGTGTCTTGGCGCCCTGCTTGAGAAATCCACCTTGCTCAGCCAAAAAGCAAGTCATTTCATCCACCCACGTCTTTGTCACCCACCAAGACCCAAAGCTCTTACCTTGGGCTAGTGTGAGATCTCTCATGACGGCGGTTCCAACTCTTTCAACGCACCACACAATATCTGCATGAGATGCGTAAGGGAATTTCTCGGGCAGGCCCTGGAGAAAATTGACCCATCTGTCTAGGACGTTCTGGCCTGACGTGTCACTGCCGCTATCACCATCCGGCTGCCGACCGCTGCGGGAGGCTACATCTCCATAAATCGTCAGACATTCCACCTCCCAGGGGACATTTGCTGGGTCAAGCAAGTCTCTAATCTCTGTCACGAGCAGGTTTACTACGTCGTCCATTCCACGGGTTGGTACGCATTCAGCAATCTTGCGAGCACGAATCATGGTGATCCAATCAATATACATTTGATCACGATTGGCTGGGTTCGAGAGCATGTTGGCGGCGGCATGCGCAGTCAGGTTGACTCGCAGTGCACGGTCCAACAGACCTGCAAAAATGGCTGCTGGTGACTCTTTAGCCGCAATAACATGCTGGGGTTGGCCCTGGAACGAGTCTCGGATATGAGGAACCAGCCTCTCGGAAATGCTGCGAAGGGTATCAAGAACGGGCTTGGGTACGACTTGAAGCGTCAAGCCAGAGACAATCCGCATCATTCGTTGATACAAGGCAATGTCGCACCCTTCGATCCATGGAGCCAGAGCAGGATTACTAAAGAGCTTTTGGACTGGCATGGTGAGTGTGCCCTGGAAGGATGTGTAGAGGTGGAAAAACGTCTTTTCTCTGCAGTATCGGATACACTCCACCAAGGACGTGCAGTGTGATCGATATAATGCAGATAATGATTTGGCCGCGTCAGGGTCAGTTCCATGAGGGAGGTAGGATTCAATCGGAGGCAAAGCAATTGGTTCGGATTGCTCAAAAGCCGTTTCGTCCAAAGGCGGGAATGCTAGCTCCAGGTGCGTCTTATTAGATGTAGAGTTGACGTTGTCAAAGTTGCTGAGGTCTGGTTGGTTGTAAACACTGTGAGATCTGCTCGATGATCTGGTAGGCGGTATTTGGATTTGGGGCTGTGTGGCCGTTTGAGGTGAAGGCAAAGGCTCACTGGCGACGCTGTTTCCCTGCTGTGTTGGGGCGCTGGTAGAGAGTCAGCAATAGAACTCTTCACACTTTTTTTTTTCCCTCGAGGCAAAACCTCATTTCCTATTAAAACTCACCTAAAAGTTTGAGGAAGGCCCTTGGTTTCTGAGACTGCTCGTGGCTGTTGCGGTTGAGGTTCCTGCATTTCTGGTTGATCCTCGACTAGAGAGAAGTTGACGTAGTGATACTTTGATTCGCCTCGAACGCCAAGACGACGGGTCTTGAGACCAGGGAAAAGAACTCTTACTAGCTTTCCAAAGCTGGCTGGATTCAATACCGTGATCCTTTCAGTAGCACATCGCGAAGCGTAGTTGGCATAGACCCGGCCGCGAGGGACAGAGCCTTTTCCCTTGGAGCAGACTGAATTGATCCTGGAGACGTAAGAAAGGTACGAATTAGCAATACGTTACAATAATCATCAAATACCGGATGGCGCATACCATAGCATGGCGAAAACCTGGCGGGTGCGTTCTGAGTTAGGGCCCCGCTCATTTCCATGTAGCTCGCGTGCCACCTCTTGCAGATTGCGATGGCGGTTTGCATTGAAAAGATGCCGCATTTCCAGTTCGTTGTTGGCGCTAGATCTGGTGCCTGCCTTCATGGTGCCAGCAGCTCCGTTCATGGAGTCGCCGTCCTCGTTTTCCTCTCGATCGAGCATCTGGCTGTCGCCTTCGGTGAAGCTCGCACCCGCATTGTACTGTTCGGCAGGCAGGGGATGCCTCGCTATTGAGTGGTGCTGCTGGTACTGCATGTGATGGCTCATGGGAGCACTCATGGGCCCGTCCATGGAGAAGTCGTGGCCCGCTGATTGCATGTGGGTTGCCGCCTGCAGGATCATGTCTTCAGGGGACATTTGCGGTGTAGCGGCCATGTCTTTCGGATGGCTGTGGTGCTCGCTCGGAATCCACTGGCCGGCATAGAGCCCAGACGCCTCTGCGAAAGCCGTCTGGTCCAGATTGGGCTGTGTAGCGGCGCTGTGAATCGATGTTGTCGAGGCACGAGAGAGAGGGCGCTTCCGAGCCTTGGCGGCAGCGCGTGTCGCTGAAGTGTCTGCGAGAAGAGGCAAATGGTTAGTTTGGCAGGGCCAAGAGATATCACAAGTGGCAAAGCAATTGCTGCCGCTGGTCGAGGCCCACCTGGCTCCATAGTGAGAGTTGCCGATGGAGAGTTTGCGAGGCTGCAGTTTGACGACCAAAAGCTACCAGACAACAAACATGGGCTGTGGCGGGAGACACGAACAGGCCGGATGCCGCCGCGACCAGACGCGAGCAAGGAAAACAAGTGCAGAAAATCGACCGATGAGAAGAGCTGAAGCGAGCGACTTGCACAGGACCAGCTCGAGCAATTATCCCGATGCGCGCGCCTGGTGGTTGGTGCCGGGTCGTCTTTGCCTGCGGCTGTTGTTGTGGTTTGATTTCTGTTGCGAGGCCAACGAGAGGAGAAAAGCAGACGGACAGACGCAGGAGACCCCAACTGGGCAAGAAAACCCGACTAGGCAAAACTATAAACAAACTTTGGGGCAGAATAACAAACTGTGCTGGCGTTAGGTAAGCAGGCTTGCGCACTAATTAGGTGGAATTCCAGCTCCCAGCGCACGATTCGAGCAAGCGGGGCAGCAGCAATAACAACAATAATAACAACAAAAGGATGCTGTGCCGTGCAAAGGGAAGGAGGAACTGTTTCCTAGTGCTATTCATACAGCTGCTTTGTTTTCATTCGATCAGGTGAAAACACCATCATGAAAGGACTTGTGCTCGTTCTCAATATCAGATTGAATATACTAGATAGACAACGGTTAAACTTTCCCCATCTTCAGACGAGCGGCATGCCATCTTTGCGCCAGGTTAGACCCGTGCATGGCTTGGCTGTTTAGTAGTATCCTCTCTCTGTCTATTTTTACTCTATTAAGTCGACGCATGGCACTTTAACTCTAAAGCTTCCTACATGGCACTCGCAGCGTGGGTACTATATCTGTTATATGTGCCATGAACTTCTATGCAGCTTGCCTATCCGCAGCCCGACGTGTTTCCCTGTAGACTACAGGTTAGGCCGACGGCCGACTTGACGTACTAGGCAATATCACATGCGCATGCAGCTGCTGGCCCCGACAACTTCTGGTCGGATGCTCCCTGGCGGCTCATCGAGACTCGTCCAGAGCCCCTTGCTGCTGACGTCTAGCATCTCTGCTAGTACCTGTTCAAGCAAGGTACCGACTCAGGTAGCGCGGAGTAGCCTGCCTTGTCTCGAGTACCTCCCACCGGCACTGAATGACGACAAGATGTCAATGCTGTGTGATCCGCCGCGCGGTATTGGTACTCATTATACGCTATCCGCTCCCACCTGGGTACCTGCTAGGCACACTCGGCATATGCTCCGCAGAGAGCTCCATCCTGCTGCGTTATCTCTTCCAATGTCTTCCATTGGCAGTCGGAAGCTGCCCAGCCCGTATTTCTCAGGTGTGCGTCTTGTCCTCCACCAGGACACAGAGAGAGAGACCTGAAGGGGCACCGCCGCGTCCCCGACCCTTCCAGAGCTGTGCTAGAGCTTCATGTACCTCGTCCAGGGCTTCTACCCCTCCGTCAGCTGATGTCTGGTTGGCTGAGCAGGTAGCTTGCCGGATCCCACGACCTTGGCCCTAACACAGGCAAGGCGACCCGGTTTCAGTTCGGCGTAGATCGACTCAGCACACGTCAGTCGCTGGCCCCATTCCCCAAGACCATAGTGCCAACCTGTTACTTCCACAAGCCCCAAGCCACTGACGCTGAGCAAAGCTTCTTAAGCTGGGCTCGATTCACAACCTCTTTATAACATCATCGCTCCCTTCTCTTCTCCATCTACAGCATCTTGCTTCCGTAAACTTCTTCCCCTAGCCTTCTGCCCTGCTTGCAGCACCCCTCCAGCGCCACCATCTACCAACCACTGCCTTTTTTCTTCTGCGGGGACCTTTTGCTGTCGTCGCGAGCTTCACATCACCACGCCGACCGTTGCGCAAATTTGAGCATCTAGCTTTATCCCAAGACAAAATGGCGTCCGCCCAGGCAAAGGCTCAGGACTACCTGAGCGTCATTGACAAGGAGGTTCGTCTGCAGCGCCGCCACGGCTTGGCCGTCTCTTCAATCGAGCTCTTCCGTGCTGACATACGAGGTGCATAGCTCTCCAAATACCCCGCCCTTAACAACCTCGAGAAGCAGATTGGTGTTCCCAAGGCCTATGCCGTCATCGGTGTTGCCGCTCTCTACTTCTTCCTGATCATCTTCAACATTGGTGGCCAGCTCCTTACAAACTTTGCCGGTTTCGTGGTCCCTTGCTACTACTCTCTGGGCGCCCTGTTCTCCCAGTCCAAGGAGGATGATACCCAGTGGCTGACGGTGAGTTTCAATTTGCCTGTCCCTGCGCGCTGCCGCAGGGCTGCACCAGCCAAGAATCACAAAGACTAATTTGCATTGTGTACTAGTACTGGGTTGTTTTTGCCTTCTTCACCGTCGCTGAGGGCTTCTTTAGCATCGTTTACTGGTTTCCCTTCTACTTTGTCTTCAAGTTCATCTTCCTGCTGTGGCTGGCTCTCCCTACCTTCCGGTAAGTTTATCCTCTAGAAGCTTTCTAGCAGAGAACAAAGAAGGTCTAATTGTAACCCGCAGTGGCGCTGAGATCGTTTTCCGATCCTTCATTGTCCCTACCCTCGGCCGATACTTCCAGGGCCCCGGCACTTCTGCTGGTCTCCGCTCCAAGACTGACGCCTTTGACAAGACTCAGTAAATCATGGCGGCTTGAGCAGCTGCTTTGGTCGCAAATTCCAACCACTTGTCCAAGTCCAGGACCAGGCGCTGCAAACTAGAAAATGCAAACTCATCAAGATTGAATCAATCGACTATTGAGGATAAAACGGGGACATGGCGGGATTCTCGGCACATGCCAGATTTCCGGAGAGGGACTAGGGTATTCGGGGGAACAAAGAGCATGGAAACCAGAATTTTGATAACGCATGCTTGTCTTAGAAGGTGTCATGACTTGGAGGCTGTAGGGCGCAATGACAGATTGGGTTGAAAGAGAATGCACATGTGATAATGAAAGGCTCTTTTTACTTGTTTACCTACGAAGTATTCTTGCATCAAACGATGAGATTCTACGCAGGAATCGCGCATGTGAATTACAGAACGACCAGCCAATGTTGCTGCTAATCGCATGGGATGTCTCTGATGTCATTTAGCTGTGCCAATCGCCTGAGATGGCAACTTTTACTGAGCATCCTTTATGCTTCCCAGAACAGCCAGCATTTCGCAGGCGCGCGCGCCATGGATGGGCGTACCTCGTGTCTGTCGATGACCGAGAATGGAGGGTCCGAGCTACCGGGTTACGTGGCGGTGCAGACGGAGCTGCGCCTCTCCCTCCCTGAACCGCTAAGTGGCCCCCCTGCGCCATGATAGCGGCCACCCGCTAGGTAGATAACCGGCATCTTGTATGCACTCCGTACTATTGTGAAACAGCCATCTGACAAACAGCGGCCCTGACGATCCATGGACGTCAAACGGGCAGTTGAGGGGCCAAACGATTCTCATCCTCGTTTCCAACTTTTGACCCCTTTGTGCATTCGATCATAGACGTTACCCTAGGGATTCACCATGAAATCACATGGCTACGGGGCGACGACATATCAAAGCTAGGACATGCCGCACGATTAGACAATATACTCGTAAACGGCCGACGAGACTACAACTACGAACAAGACGGCGGACGCGCAAGCGCTTGTGATGCAACTGAGTCCGCTGGGATCGCGACTTGCGGCCTCGCTCGCAGGGCTGCTTGTTGTTTTGATCTTGTATATCCTTCTCTTCGCACCCAGCGCAGCGTTTGCGCTGGAGCTTGTGGCGCCCTCTGTATCCGACCCGACAGGGCCATCAGAGCTTCTACAGCTGGGTGCTGAGTCGCAATATGACTATGAGCCCGAGTTTGCTCTGTTTGACCGAGGGATTCTGGGACGAGCGTCTGCGGATGCGACGCCCCTGGTGAACAATGTGCCGATCCCGATGAACCTTCAGCCAGGCGCATCTGCCTGTTATGTGGTGAACAAGAATGTCATCCTCAGTGGCCATCCAAGCACGGGGTCCTCGAGCTCCAAATCAGAATTGAAGAGAGATGCAAACTCACACGGGCGCCACGACGACGATGACGATGACGACGACGACGACAACAACAACAAGACACCAAGCGGTAATCAGCGCAGTGGTGGCTCCCAAAGAGTGCTCTACCTGTCGGCAAATACCTGTCTTCAGCCACAGAGCGCTTCGAATCGGACATCAGTACCTCCGCAGCTTCACATCTACATATCTACTTCCAGCAAGGATGGGTGTCCTGATGTGACCAAACCTCCCGCTGGAGTTCAGTCAAAGGGTTTTGTGGAAGGCGCTGTCATGTACAGCTTAAATGCAACAGACGACGTGTATGTGACGATTGCAGCTCCAAACGTCGCAAAAGATTTCCAGGGCATTTACAATTTTGAGATTGCGGCATCGGTTGATGACTACTATTATCAATATAATGATGTGGACGGGCAGCTACTGTGGATGGACAGCGACGCAACGTCAGCCCTGCTGCAGACGGCGCCATTGACAAGCAACGTGAATCAGATTCCATCCATTATGGGGGCCGGCCCACAGTATGAAATGTACGTTCAAGGGGAGAAGGCGCCCATTCTCAATGGGCTTATGCGCTCAGCCTGCGGGCTGAATAATGTCGCCCAAATCGCGTCAAAAAGACTGGATAATGGACAGATGAACAATAACGAATTGGTCCGAAGCAAATTATACGACAAGGGTCCGGGTGGTTGGCCAAGACAGCAATTCTATTTTGAAGGACTCAACTCGAGTTCGTCTTACTCTGGCATCTTGTTGATACCAGGAAATAAAACAGCTGGTTCGAAGAGACAAAGCCCGGGTGTGGTTAGGGGCGGTGGCACAGTCTTTCCGCCTACTTCCTTTGAAACTTCAAGAGGTATGCTCCCCTATCCCCTATCTTGACGAAGATGGAAATGGTTGATATTCTGACTTACTTGAAAAGGGACAAACTGCAATCTCATCACTGATCTAGACTTTTGTGACGACGTACAATGGGCAGCTCCCGGCAATACCAAGTATAACAACACAGAGCTGGGCAATCTCTACGATAACTTTGCGAAAACGATGTATGGCAATTTCCAAAACGCCATGATGCAAATTCCATGCGAAGCGCCGTCTACGCAGCGGTACTCGCTAGCAGCCAACTGTAACAACTGCACGGTTGCATACAAACAGTGGCTTTGTGCTGTGGCTATACCCCGCTGTGAGGATTTCTCAACTGTAAACAACTACACGATTCCTCGAAACGTGGCTCAAGCCTTTCCTAACGGCACCTTCCTCCCAGACGAGCTGAGGCAGCAGCTCATGCAGACACCAGCTTTCAACTCGTCTCGGAATTCCTTTATAGATGAAGTGATTGCGCCGGGTCCTTACAAAGAGATCTTGCCTTGTGCCGATCTTTGTTATGGGGTCGTCCAGGGTTGCCCGGCAGCCATGGGCTTTGGATGCCCACTGGCGCATCATGGAATTGGATTCAACTTGAGCTACGGGTTGCGCGATCCTGACGGCAAAGCAGTGACTTGCAATTATCCAGGAGAGCCTAGAACCATTGTTAGTGCAGCAAAGGCGATTACGCCTAGTATGATGCTCCTCGTTAGCTTTGTTGTTCTCGGCTTAGGTTTGTTACTATGATGGAACGACTATCCGAATAGAGGTAGAGACAGAGGTGTATAGACAGACGCATAAAGAAAAGAGCGAGAGCGAAAGAGAAAGGAAATTCATGCTATATGCAAGGCGTTTATGGTTAGCGTTTATGGCTTTGAAGGGCTGGCTTGATTTTGATTTCTCTGAAAAGAAAGCGGCGCATGGCGTTTTACAGGCTGAGTAAATTTTATATATTATGATAGAGAAGCTGATGACAAGGGCCAAAGTTTGGAGGTTCAATTGTTCCTTTTTGATAGATGTTGGGACACTGCTTAAGGAGTTGATTATATATAAAATTGGCATGGCATCAAGGTATAGAGCGGAATACAAGTATCTGTATGCATGGATAAAAGTTGCTCGCGTGTGTGTGACTGTATTGACAATGCCGTTCAAATGTGCTCCTTCCACCCCCTTTGCTTTTTTAAAGTCATTTGACATAATGTCTCAGCTATTATACAAAACTCTCCATCGACAAATAGTGTATACGAGTTATGAAGTTGCTCGTGTTTCGTTACAAAGTGTTTAAATTGGCCAACTTCCCCTCCACAGCTGGCTTAATTTAGCCTCCGTAGAAGGATATCTTTCCTTTTGATGTCTCTTACTTCCCCTCCTTTGTCTTTTGGTACTCGTTCACGGTTGTTTCGAGCGCAGCAATCGTTGCTATAACATGCATGTCCTTCTGTTAGCACCATTTCCCCAAAACGTATGTTTTTCCACCAGAAGAAGCTTCCCACCTCTTCTTCATTTATCGACTCGCTTTCTTCCCTGGCGCTGCTTCGAAAGAGTAAGGAGCTGCTTGGGCTTACCGTCGGTTTCTTCGCGATGCTCATCGGCTTCGAGTTTTAGCCACGTCCAGTATGCGACCTGGTATGTGAAGACGGCGAGGACGAGGACCTTGCCTATAGGCCGGGTGAAGGTTTTGTAGAATTGAGCCTGGAATTTCGTTCAAGGATTGCAGTTAGCAACGGGGCAATGGTGAAGAATTGAGGGTAATTTTTTGTTTGTGCATACTGCTGAGCCAGACTGCTTAGTGGCATAGCTCCTCGCAGCCGTCCAAGAAGCTGGAGCTGCTCTATGCGAAACTCGGATCGTGGATGGGCATCTCTGGCGCAAGACCCTCAGCGCCGAAGACGGATTCATGGTTCAATTTCACTCTTGTAAAACTGTGGATGGCTGCTGTGTTCTCAATGGCTTGGACGTCTCCCATTCATCAGACCCGCTGGTTCTGTCGCTCATTGGGCGCTGCAGCGCATGCCATTCTCCAGAAACGAGGAATGCATTTTTTAGCATCGATCACGAGCTGCACATTCTTTAGCATGATCCGTCAAGGTGCATCCGCACTCACTGATCGGCATCGCTGTGGCGGTGCAGACTGCCCTACAGCCCAGTAGCTTCCAGCGCTCCCATGTGGCGGCGGCGCATTCTCTTCCCAGCACCCCGCGTTTTCTCCAAAGGACACCTCTTTTTAGGCCCCAGCACAGCTAGAAGCAAGCCTGGCGCAACCATTGCCTGTTCTACAGCAAGCCGCGTTGCGACAGCGGCACGATTGCATGTACCCGGTACCTTGCTGTCTGCGCTGTCTTCCGTGCCGACCAGACCCCTGCGCCCCGTAGCCGGTACCCGCCTCGAGATTAGATAGGCCACAGCACCCCGTCCGCGGCTATTTTCCCTTGACGACACATGTCCTGTCCAGAATCCCTGGACATTCAGCGCTCTCTTTTGCCTTGATCTAGTTTCTTTTACTCTCAGCATTGCTACATATACCCTTTTTTCTTTTCTTTTTCTTTTACTTTCCACGCTCCTTGACTCATTCATCTGCTCCAATCTGTCCTGAACGTATTGGAACAAGAGGAATAAACCGTTTCGCATACTTGACACGATACCCTGAAAAACATTCGCCGCCCTCCTCGCCCCCCTTCCAATTTAAGTCTTGTATAAGAATCGCATCACTCCCCGTCCGAGCTTCTGGAACCACAATCTGCCCAGCTAGCTTTAGTACTTGTTCTACGACTTCCAACTACCAGTACCTTTCAAATACAACATACACTATACACAATCACAATGGTAAGTTCTGAATGACTTCGCTTCGAGCTATTGTGTCGCAAAAGGCCACGATTTCTAACGCGCTCCTCTTTGCGCCCAGGCCCAAACCCTCGAGCAGCGACGGCGCAACGCCAAGTTCGTCAAGGACCAGGAAGCCCGCAGAGGCAAGTCCGAAGAGCAGATCAAGAAGCGCACCAAGGAAGCTCCCAAGTCGCCCATTTCCATGTTCTGGCTCGGTATGTCCTTCCTTCAACTCGATGCGAAACTCTTTGTCCAACTGGAATCCGTTCTCGCGCTAACTAATTACCAAACAAGTCATCCTTGGTTTCGTCATCTTTGGCGGACTTGTGTTCGAAGCCCTGTCGCGCTTCTTTGGCCTGTAATTCAACATTGGCCCTTGTCGAATTCGAGTCGAGACAAAACGCAAAGAATCAAAAACGAAAGAAAAAATGGTTGAAAATACGCTAGAAAAGAGCAAATGGGCTGGCCTTTCGGACAGCAGAAAGAGAGGGGGGGGGGAAGAGAGGGAGAGACTGAGCGCGAGAGGCGAGGATCATTGGCGAACCAAAGAGGCCATCAGTGTCATACTCATCGCAGGCGCTGCTGTACCATTTGATATTTCACCTGCGTATCCTGCCCTTCTTGCAGCATTTTCCTAGAGTTCTTATATCATGGGGATCTACGGCGCATTGGCATTGTACATCTAGTATTTAGGCGCTTTGATGAGCGAGAGAACAAGCAAAAGACAAATTCAATTCCATTTGGTATCTCCTGTGAGCTCTGTCAAACGCCACGTTACCTTGATCCGTTTGAAGCCAACACGATCAACTGATGCAAATATATCAAGTAAAACAAAACGACGAATATGGTACACGGCGGATATGGTACGAGCGACCGATAGGCAGCCTTTGCCAGAGCATCATCGCTCAAAGCATGCGGCAATCCTACGCACCTAGACCACGGCGTTTCTGGCCGCTTTCCTTCAGCTGCATACCGGCTTCGTACTGGCGCTGGATGGCTGCCTCAGCCTTGACTGAGTCATTCTTGCTAGTGGCGATGCCTGGCTTCGCAATGCTGGCGCCGGCCTTCTTGCCTCCAAGGAGTCTGAGAAACTTGTCTTGGCGTGCGGATCCTCCTTCAAGGCCTTCGACATTGACCTCCTCCTGCTTTCCCTTCTTAGCGGCCGGCTCTTCGGCCGCATCATCCTGTCGCTTTCTTTTGCCATCAGTCTCCTCGGACTGCGACTTCGAATGCTTCTTTTTCTTCTTCTTGGGCTTCTCTTCAGCATCACTGGCGGCCTGAGTAGAGGCAGCTGCTTCCACCTTGGTCATCTCGACATCGCCGCTCTTTCTCTTCTTCTTCTTATCCTTCTTCTTCTCGCCCTTGGTCTCCTGCTCAGTCTCCTGCTCAGTCTCCTGCTCCTTGGCCTTATTGTCGTCTTGGCCATTCAATGCATCGGCGGGATGGCCCATATCACTGATGAGACTTGCGAGGAGCTTGGTATCACCGTTCTCGGCCGTTTTCTGCACACAGAGTCAGCTCTCTCTAGCATGCTCGAGGAGTAAACAAAAGACATTGAAAGGGAGTGTCTCACCTCGAGAGCTTCGGTAATTTGCTTGTACTTCTTAGTAAGCTCTTCAGCTCGCTTCAACAACTTCTGAGCTTCTGCCTCAAAAACCTTGGACTTCTCCAAGCACTCATTGCGCTTCTTCTCTGCCAGCAGACGCTGTGCCTCTAGGGCAGGGTTCTTGTCTGCCTTTTTAGCCTTTTTGGCTTTGGCAAACTGTTCTCCTCCGTCTCCAGCCTCTTTCTCCAGAGACTCTGCTAATTTCTTGGCCTTGCGCTCAGCTTTGCGAGCCTTCTTCTCGAGTTTGCGCTCTATGGAAGTATATGAGGAAGAGTTTATGAAAACATTTTATATGTGAGGGGCGATAAGATGGAAGAAGAGCTGCGATATGTAGCTGCCCGTAAAATCAATGGCCTTACCTTGGTCGGCCTGCGCCTGTGCATCAGTCGCTGATTTGCCCATAATGACACTGGGATTCGAGAAAGTTGTGACAAAATTCGAGCAGAGCGTTGCTAAATGGCAGATAATTACTGTCGTAAATATCTAGTTGCAAGATGATGCGGAAATCCTCGGCAGTTAGATTGAAGCTTTTGAGAAGTTGTAAAGTACTGGGTGCAAGCTCGCAGCTGGAATTATAACTGCTGCGAATCAAAAAAAATAATGGGCTTTCTGCCGGGCGGTGGGAAGCTCCCCACAATTAGTGCAAGGTACAGCGGGAAGATTGCCGAGTGGCGGAAGGTGGGGTGAGTAGGAACTGAAGAGCTGTGGCACCTGCCAGGCGGATAGCGCTGCGGAAGGCTCCGAAATGCTCTACTGGGAGATGACAGTACAAATAAAATGAATGTGTACCTTTTCCTCGGCCGTTAAGAACTGAAAATCTTGGATGGATAGGGACAAACCGAGTTGCGAAGAGTTCAGAATAAAGTGAGACAATGTATAACATTGCAGAATTTAGAGATTCAAACCTACGTGTTGACCATGGGTAGCTGAGTAGTAGTGAGCTCTGAAGTTGGTTTCGACCATCAACATGCACTTAGAAAAAAAGATAGATATCACTGCTGTTGCGACAAGATTCTACAGCAGCAGATCTCCCGCCCTTCGAAGGCTGCTTAAGATGGCTTAGCCGACGATCTTTGGTATTTAACTCCACTAACAGCTATTCTATGCTAGAAGGGCCATGAAGAAGCTCGGGCATTTCTGGGACAAGACCCCCTCGTGTCTCCTGCTTACGCTTGTTGGAAATGGAATGCTATCGAAAGAAAAAGAAGGAATCTCAACGAGCCTCTATTTGTCCTTTGGAATTACAACAGCCTAGGCTAGCATCAGTATTTTGTGGCGCATATTATGCACAGCTAAAATGCTGCATACAAGCACAACACAGACACGGCCCTAGGCGAGGCTTAGATGATCGGCCAGCCCGCTTGGACAGGCCTAGATCAACAGCCACAAAAATCCCCTGTCTGTCCTTAATCGAAGCCGCTGGAAGCCGTATTGAGCGCGAATTTCCGACGTTAGGTCCCTGACATTAGGGCACAGATTTTGCTGCAGCTCTGTTTGAAGTGATGTTTGTGTTCAGATTCAGCTCAAGGCAACCCTCCTGATGCTTACTATTGTTAAGCACTTCGTTAGAGTAACATGTTCTTCATCGTATTTGTCTACCTAACTATATGGACTGCCTTTGAAAAGCTGAACAATAAACTCTTTATCTTATCTATTAATTCAGGACGCAAGACGTACTGCCCCTGAATGCCGTTTCTGGAACCAATCTCTGCGCCTACGCTTCAACAGAAAAGGGGAAAAAGTGGTATATACATTGTGTCTTGATCATACCCAAGAAAAAAAAAAAATTGACACTGGAGAATTTAAAGTAAAAGTGTATAGAACAATTGGAGATAGGAAAAAGGGCCACGAAATCATAACGTGGGAAAAGCTTGACCAATAAAGCAAGCATCGTAAATATATGGATTGTCCTCCAGATAAACATCGTTAGCACCGCTGCTACTATAGGTGGCAGATTGGCGCATATCAGAGTTAAGAGATGACGTATAATTCGGAGAGGCGAAGCCATCACCTTGGTGCATGCCTCGGCGGCTGGCTTTTCGGCTTTCGGCCTCGTGTCCTCGAGCCACGAAGAGACTCATGTTCATGCTGCCCCAAGGTAGCCCTGATGGCTCTGACTCTATGTCGATGTCGTTTGAAGAAGGAATACGGTAGCTGTTGCCAGCATGTTCCTTGTCTCTAGCCTCGCGCTCCGCCCTTTCTTTCTGCTCTCTGGCTTTTGACCCTGTTCATTGTCAGTGAGAAGGTCAGAAAAAGCCAGTACCACACGCCGGAGAGTTTGGTTGGGGGAACATACGAAACTTGCGCTGTGCGACGCGATTTTGTATCCGTCTCCTCTCGTCTGGATCTGCCACATCGGACCACTCTGTGTCTTGCACACCAGCTTTGCTTCTTTTGATTGGTGAAGCGCAATTGCTGCTTTTGTCGGATAAAACGCCGGGGCTACGCGAAATACTTTCCGATCTTTGAGCTGCAGGCATAGTGACAGAGCGATGTCACCAACGCCGAGATTCTTGCGGGACTTTAGTGTAGAAGAATGCTTGAGTTGCTCAGTCCCAAAGAAAATTTTGCGTATTTCGAGCCAGCCGGCTTGTATAAGTCAAGGATAATCCGCAGCGAGATAGGTATTTTCCTCTGTAGTACCGAGACTTGAACAAATGACCATTAAGCCAGAACTCAAACCCGCGTATAAGAAAGCACGTGCGAATGAGATATACTGCTCAATAAGTAGAGTAGAATATTTTGAGCTTGCATACAGGTATATTGGTGAGGAGTGATGGGTGGCGTGACAAAAGAGTATAGGCAGGTATATCAGTCCCAAGTCATAACATGCCTGGTGTTGGGACTTGTCAGGGGGTTATAGGCGATTTCAAGTCGCTGCTGCATGAGGGGCTGCCCGAAATGGCACGGCGAGGCGGCTCTGTATGTGCCGTGAAACTGCGCTTGGCCTTGAGGCAACGCCCCCAGAGCATCCCAGCATAGGCGCCGGTCCTCGAGCAGCGACAGCCGTGAATGGATCCATTCACGTCGAGTGATCTGCAGTACTCTATTCTCAGGGCTCCACCGGCGCGGATTCCAGGGTCCCGGCGGGTAGAGGCAAACCTCCAGCGTGCGTGGCTCACAGTCCCCAGTACGCAGGATGCGCGTGTGGAGGGCGTGAGATTGGCATGGCAGTACCTGGTGACTTCGGGTCTTTTTGGCGTTACGAGTTTACGAGGCCGATGTCCGGCGATGGCCTAGAAGGAATTCCGTCCCAATTTGGGTCGAGAACCAGCGGTGTTGTGCAAAAGCAGGGCTGATATGCTAGCACCCGTAGGCTAAAGCCACCTAGGGCTCGTATGACAAGCCAGGCAGGATTGCATCTATCCGGGACGGCAGCAGTATGGTGGCAGCCACTTTCAAGGCAGACGGCATTGAGAAGAGGTCGGGAGGCTGATCCTTTGGGGATTGTCGGCAGGGGGTGCCATCAGTTGATACGACGTAGCAAATAAGGACCATGTGTGTTTATTGTCCGGCACATGGCTTCGCTTCTCTAGGATTGGGAGCCTCACCAAGATATCCCATGGTGTATAGTAGATACTTACAGAGAAGATATGCTCATGTGGCGTCGGAGAGTGAGCTTTGACTGCCGCAAAAGCCGCGTCTAGTGATGAAGAGCCGCACACATCTACCTTTCCAAAAGCCCATCCACAAGGTGCATAGACTACTAGTAGATGGGAATAGTACTCTTGTATAGTTGGCATATGATAATTTACGCGTAGCGTACCTGGTCGTGTTTCACACCCCATCTATACGGGGCAGCGCTAGAGCTGGATATGGCATAAATGCTTGCAAATAGGGCCAAGGATAAAGCTTAGCCTGGTCTTCGGGCCAATCGCAATATTGTACGCAAGCTTTCTTTTATGGGGCCGAGTCCCTACGGCAATGCTTAAAAGACAGCTTACCGAGAGCACTTCAGGCTAGCAACGATCATAGGGAGAGGCGGTTTTCGCTCAGCAGTGGCATCAGCGTGATATTCCAGAATCATGCATGAAGCCGGCCTATGGCATTTCAGCAACATCCTTCTTGTTACAAGGGTGAAAAAAGCAAGGAGCAATTATAAAGTAAACGGTAAAGGAAAATGACACAGCCACTAACATTCTTTCTGCCTCAATTTGCGCACATGCCCACTTTCCCTTAAACAATGCTAGATGGACAGCTAAGGCAGCTAACATGATTAGCTGGGTAGCTCGACGAATGAGCTGAAGCTGGACTGCTCGCCAAGAGCCAATTGCACGCCAGAGTCTGTCTATAGGGGGGGTTATTTATAGGTGAATCAAGCCCTAGAATGCAGGAGCAACCTGCTTGTACAACTGGCGGCGGCGCTTTTGATGCCGAGACGAAGTAGGTACCGAGTACAGTCATGGAAGTGCTGGGGAACAAGGTACCTAAGAAGCACGTGTAGATGATTTCCATTTCTGCATGGCCTTTCTGAATTCTCATTTTCCAATCTTCAACCTTGCTTCTCCACCACCACCGCCGTCCCCGCCATCATCATCGCCATCACCGCCACTTCTCTTGTCACCTTTGCATCCTGGCTCTCCTCAGCAATCAACACACACACACAAAGGCGGTATCCGTTTCGAGCCACCGGCTATCCTACCCGTTGTGCCAGGCTAATAGCTGACACTGTACCGCTAGCAACACATCAGGTGTGACTCTTCACAACGGCCAAACGGCTTTTTTGGGGGCCAAAGAGCAGGGCTAGGAGCGCCAATGGCAGACAACTTTACAAAAGGTCCACAAATATGCCTCCCACTCATTCAGCCCGACCTACAGACTTCCAAACTACTCTACCTAAACCGAGATATACGACGACGAGCTAAGCAGCGCATCCCTTCCCGCTTTGTGTCAGCGCGGTCCTTGCCAAATCTTGCGTCTCCGTGGCTGTCGCATCTCACGGCAGTAAAATACTGACTTTTGGTAGGTACCGAGGTGCTTCTTTTTCGCTCGCTCTCCTTGCACGCAGTGCATAGAGGTGAGAAATAGACGCGAGACACAGAGGATCAAGTTTAGCAACTCGTAAGTCAGACCGGATCGCATCTCATAGTTATGTCTCCGCAATGATCGAGGAGAAAGAAGAGGAGAAAAAGGTTTCCTGATCTCTTGTCTCACTGCACGAACTTTTCGCGATGCGAATACCGAACTCGACCAAATGTGCTGCACTTGATTCCACCAATAGGGCAAGAAAACATTCACATTGGTCAGACCAGTTTTTCAGCTTCTCAGTCTAGAAGTGTAGTAGGGTTACTTCGTCTCCAACCGCACAAGCGAAGAGGTGATTGATACCACAACCACGAACCCTTCACACCATTACCAGGCACTGCTATGACCATGCATAACTGCAGCTTTGTCTTGGCCGTCGTATTAGGATCTCGTGCATATCTAAGGCTGGATTGGACTTTCGGGCAAGTGTAAGCCTCGTTAAGCTGTTTTCACCACGGAGTATCTATTCTACTCACAAACCTAGATGAAAGTGATGGCACTGAATATCTGTACGCCAATTGAGTCTTGGTCGAATCTATTTGAATGACTACAGAATCATAATTGTAAAGATCGACAATGTTCTCGGCTGTTACTCTAATAATGATGCAGCAACTGGCGTTGGCAGAAAGATGTACTAATGACTGGACCTTGCTGCCTAAATTGTTTCCCCAGGAAGACACAACTCAACCCTCTTTAACCACCCTATTCAGAACAATGCGCTATTATTCTCACTCTAACGGTATACATGTGCACAACGATTCGAACCACTACTAATAGCGGCACATATTGCAAATGCAATGCTACGACACGTCACACGCATTTTCTCTTCACCCCTGTGCGCCATGTGTTCCCGCCCTTTGAGCTAAAGCGCGGATGACAGTTTGCATAGTCCGTAGGGCTGCCAAGAGCACCTCGGCTCGGATGGGCATTAAAATTAGGACAAGTATCGGCCCATATAAAAGGGTCGGCAATCTAGACTAAACCGTGACGAGTATCCAGGGCGAGGGATTGGGGCTTAATCTCAATTGCTTTGCCAATTCTTGGATCTCACAGGATTTCTCTTCGTTGACCTACATGTTTAGCTCTGCATATCTTCGAAAGCTTCCGCCCCCACATAAGAAATATACTCGATAGATAAGAACAAATAGAGAAGGTCGAAGATGTAGATACTTGGCGTGGGCTCGTAATTTGACTGGATACACAAGTTCGCACGGGAAAACCCCTTAGCTAAAGACACTGAATGATCCCTCTTGAACTGCATTCTTCCTTTGGCTGTCTCTTCCTGGGCTGAACTTTGGACCGTCATACAGATATTTCTTTTCTTTTTTTTTTTTTTTTTTTTTTTTTTTTTAGCATTTTTGAAACTCACCTTTATGATTATCAACTGAACGGCCTTCAGAGCATCAAGACTGAGAATATCTTTTAGGTAATCAAACAGCATAGCTCATGGTTTCCTATTGAGTACCATGGGTGTTAGAGCTGTATCAAGAAGCATGGGACTAATGGTCTTTGCGACTATAAGCATCTTAGCTCAGATGTGTATGTATATCCATGATTATCATTAACACCAGCTCTCGTCAGTATTCCTCCTTTTCTCAAGCTAATCTAGTACTACATCCCTCATGAAGTTCCTATATTTGACTAATACAAATGACGTAAATTAATTACATGCCCTCAATTGTAACGATTTCTCAATAACATCCACCTAGCGACTACGACTGAGAATCACGGGCTCTCCATCTCAGCTAATTCCGCCAACGGCGGCGACATCGATGCCGGTCTTGCTACCACAGTCTCATGAACATTCTGTCCCATCTCATGTGGTTTTGGCGGAGCCCAGAACCCTGACACGCTGTTATGCGCTGTCATGTACGTCTCTTGCGGGACTGAAGTAGATGCCATGCTTGTATGCGGATTTGTGCTGTAATGTGCGTGGGTAGGATAGGTAGGAGAGCCATAGCCACCAGAAGACACGGGCACAGGCACGATCTGAGGTCTCTTCGATTGACGGCGGTAGTACAGCATTAAGCCGAGTGCCAGAAGCAAAACGGCCGCGCCGCCGATTGCGATGCCTGCTATTGCTCCGTTGGACAGGACGACAGAATTGGAGTTGGAACTCGCGCTTTCCGTCGTGGGTGTGGCCGTAGAGGAAGTTGTAGCCGTCGTTGAAGTTTGCGTCGTCAATGTCGGAGCTATCGTAGTTGTCACGACGGTAACATTGCTCGTTCCACCCGGTGAAAGGTCCTTGTACGCATCGCAGTCGGGCTTCGGCTGTGCGAGCGGACACTCATCTGCGGAGCAAATGGAGTAGAGCTGGCCATTGACGGGAGGGGCGCACCGCACGTTGTACCTTGCGTTCATAAAAGTATCCAGCGTCTGCGCGTCGTCATCTGAGAAGCCAAAGTATTTACTGGCTACGGTGAGTTGCTCGATGAAGTATCCGATGTCTGTCTGGTTCAGATTCATGAATTTGTGGACGTAGGCAGCGGAGAGAGGACCGCCGCTGTCTGCTGTTCGTGGGAATTTGGGTGCGAAGCTGCAGCCGTAGATGAAGCCAAATGCAGTGAACCAGTGGGTAAATAGACGGCTGATTTGAGAGAGGTTAGTGGCTAATGAGGGGATGATAGCTGATGGAAGTGATCTAGGGAGTAGGGAGACACACTATTGATTCGTCGAATTATTTATATTAACAGAATTCGTTGAACCGTTCAGGAACGACAACAATGGACCGGTAGCACCACCGTCTAACCAGTTGATTCCCACCGGCTGATTGTTCAGATTTGTTGTCGCTTCTATTGAGTATTATGGTCAGCCCAGAAGGATGTGCGAACGAAACACTCCGCTAGAAGGAAATTGCTTACTCGACCCATCAAACCAAGGCCGAAGATATACATCTAACCCCTTAAACTGCGCCCTGTTGAAAATGCCAGAGCTTTCGTCTGGTGGATTCGGAAGGCCAGCACCCCCAGCGTAGGCAAGAGTGACGATGCTCTGTACGAGAAGCAACTGGGTGGTACTATTGTTCTCGCCATACCGCTGAGTGGCATAGTAGTCGCAGATTGACTCGTTACCGGCTCGCTGGGCGAGAGTTAGGCGCCCTGCAGCTAAGAGCGAGACAGCCGCGGCAACTTGTTTCCACATTTCGTACACTCGTAGTACTGGAAGATTGTCTCACGGGATTTGAAACCGACGGGCAGAAACAGCGAGGATTTAAGATTGAGATGGCCACAGATGAAAGAGTGCAGAGAAAGTAACGGCAATCAACATTACAGGGGCGGCTGATGGCATTGGACCAGATAATCTGGGCCTGGCCAGACTCCCACTCCTAGCTGGCCAGCCAGGATGCCTATGCCAAGACGAGAATACTCGCACAACGTGGCGGACATGCATATTGTGGCACATGAGGCCTTGGGCTATTTGCTCGGCGAGAGAGCTATGGCGTTAGCTGTCAGCCTAATGTTTGCTTCCTCCTGCATGGTGCTCCTCAGCTTTGGAGGCAGTGGTGAAGATGACAAGGTTGACTGACCAGGGTGGCCTCCTACGGCTCCCGAACGAGATCATCATTGCGCTTGAATCTAGATTGTGAACGATTTGCTGTTGGTACTGCACCCATTTCTCGTCTTGATGCCTGATAGCAGTTGCACCGGCACTTGGACTTGGAGTAGCCGGGGATGTTGGCGTCTGGGAGCGTTGATTGGGCCAACTACTTCAAGCCGTCCTGCAGTCCAAATGCTGATACCCAGTACTACTGCTAGCTGACGGCAGGCATGACTTGTCTAGACGCCAGCCTCTTTTGCGGCTGAGGGCGCTTGCCGGCAGTCGAGAGCTGCGAAATGCAAGGGGCTTCAATGGTTCAATGTCGCTTTCAATACTTCGGTTATTAGCGTGCATAGGCTGATGCGGGCGAGCAATAAGCGAGTTTGACTTACTCAGTCATAGTCCAGCCAGCAAACAGTTGAGTCGGTGTGAAACGAGAGCTGCATGGCCTATTCATTGGTGATTTGTTATGTTGTGGTAACAGTTGGTATTCGCCAAGCGATCCTTATTTATGCTTAAAATGCTTAGCTTGGCCGGAATTAAATGGCCACACACTGTAGTAACATCTGTGGACAGCCGGATGCAAATACCTGAGCTCTGCATAAATTGTTTCGAGACACCAAAGCCCATCCGATTAAATGATCATAAGCGTACGAATTGCTGATGGTTCTGGATCCTTTTCCCTACCTGTAGATGGCTCGCAATTAAATGCGTCGCAGTTCTCCACCACGCCCTGATGTATAATATTAGCGAATCATGACATGAAGGCACTCTAATTGCTGCAACTCGAATAAGAACGGTTTGTTACATGATTTTCATAATATACAATGCGCCAGCCATCACAGTCCTTCCAGACACACTCCTTTTACAAGCCGGCCAATGCTTCCGCCTCGCGCTCAGCCCTTCGCTCCACCGACCGTCTCTTGAATCGAATCTCTGCCCTTCTTCTCTCACCACCGTCAATCTTGCGGCCCTGGCGGTGTTCCCACATGCCCTCTGTGACCTTGACAGTTGCGCCAGCCTGCTGCGGCAGCGGTATCGCGTATGGACCTGCTATTGACCTGATTCCCCTGACTGTGTAGCCATTGGGCCGTGGCAGGACTTCTGAGTCTCCAATAGCAGCTTCTTCCTCTTGAGGCACGTTGACCACATATTTTGCGTCGCTGATGACGGATGCTGGCGGGGTAGCGACTTTCAGCAGAGCCTGGCCGTCTTTAACATACTTGAAGTCTCCGCCCGGTCCCAGCGCTCCATTGCGATATCTCTGCATCCATTGCAGAAGGTATTTTCGGTTACGAGGCGGCTCGATGCCCAGCTCTTTCAGTTGTGGGGAGGTAAGAGAGAAGAGAGACTCCCACGACGGGAATTTGGATGCGTGCTTGTTCAGGCCACGGCCAATGAGTGTGAGAAAAGTCTGAACGTCAGGGACGAAAGGCCTCGGCTGTGGGACCTTTGGGGCTGGTCTCGTCTTATGGAGCCATCGTGTCTGGCTTGCACCGAGGAAGTTGGTGCTGCGAAGGAATCGCAAGGGTGATGTCGATGGCGACAGGCCGGACTTCATTGTGACTGTTGTGCGGAAACCCTAGTATTAGTTGTCAGTGACGTCTTTCGGATGGATGAGTTGATGGCCAAGTAGAATAGGCATTACCAATTGTTTTGACCGCAGTAAGATTGGCTGCGAACGAGATTGAAGCCAACGACCCTCCTCAAGTCCAGCTCGTTCGGTTCTCTGATTTGCCAACTTTCCTGGCTGGGCCGATTCGATTTTGAAGATATTAGCTAAGCAAGGCTGCATGGAAAATAGTGGGGCAATGTCGAAGCTCACTTATCAGTGCAGCTTGATTGGCCCCGCTGAATTATCCAATTGATAACGCCTTGCATCAACGGGTATTTAGAGTAACTGGTCGCATCATCGCTTCTTCACCCTTCCAATCCATCATGGCGACGAGTGTGTCCGCCAGATTTGACGGCGGGCCATCTCCAAACCATCCAAGATAGCCAAAAGTACACGCACAAAACGCAAGTCGCCCAACATGGCTCCCAGGAAGCCAGTGCACATGCCCTTGGCGGCGTCACCTACCGCATTCGATATAGGACCTCATGGTGAGATCGTTCACGCCACATGGGACTCTGCACAGACTAGTGAAAACTGACATTTAGCCTTCAAGATGTACTACCGAATGCATTTTTAGAGTTTTTCGACTCTTTGTCGATCTCGAGTTCTTCTGAGAACACGATAGACAGTTCTCGTAACCTTAAGCTACCTCCATCGAAGCGTCGCAAAGTAGATCGTGAACCAAACGACGGCATCTGTATCGCAAACGCCACAATATCATTCTCGCGTCGATGTGAAAATACCCGTAGCCCAGACTCCAGCAGTGATCATCACGGCATTGAGCCCTTGCTCATTTTCGATCTCGATGATGGTCGTTTATCAATGACAACTCGAACGAGCGGTGGTCTCGGACCCTTTGAAGCCGATATAATGCTGCACCGGAATGAAATAGATGCCAATGTGGGAACTATGCTTGCTGTTGGAAAATCTAGTCTGAAGAAAGCCATCCCCGGTGCTATTTGGACGGCTGTTGATATTTCAATCAAACAACGCCAGGGGTTGGCCTCGTTGACAATCTCTTTTCATCTTTATTGGAACGAAACACCAAATCCGTATGCATACTTGAGGCGGACTAATGAGCGACGATACAGCGAGAAGTTGATTCACACTTTCTTCCCACCTCACGAGAGCGCTCTCAGCGAGATCTCGTGGTCACCGATGGATTTCTACAATGCAGCGCACGTCCCGTCAAAAGATGATACTGATTCCCTCTCTATTGACGTTTCTGGCCTAACCGCCACTCTCTATCCTTACCAAAGGCGAACGCTACAATGGCTGTTGCGCCGAGAAGGTGTGAAATGGACTGGCCAGGACGCAGCCCTCCAATTTTTGTCAGAAGATGAGCGAAGAGAAGATCTAGATCTTTTTCGAACTGTGCAAGACGCCAACGGCAGCAAGATATATCTAAGTGATGTGTTTCAAACAATTACCCGAGATCCCACGCCGTACCATGAAGCTGGCAAATTTGTCAAAGGTGGCATTCTAGCGGAAGAAATGGGGCTAGGAAAGACTCTGGAAATGATCAGTCTGATTCTTTTGCATCGGCGCCGAGCGGAATTCTCTCCGGAACCTCTACCAGGCCAAGAACACCTTGTTCCCAGCGGCGCAACTTTTATTGTGACTCCAAAATCATTGCAACTGCAGTGGATATCCGAACTATCCCGCCATGCCCCTGGACTACGAGTGAAGCACTACACAGGGTGTCGAGGTGTTGATAAGGATGGTGAAGCGCGACTTGTAGCCGAGCTGGCTGGGTACGATGTGGTGGTGACAACCTACAGCGTGCTCTCCGCCGAGCTTCACTTTGCTATCAGCCCCCCTGAACGGTCGCGGAGGCACGAGCGAGCATATAGCCGGGTTCTTTCTCCGCTTGTCCAGATACTGTGGTGGAGAGTGTGTCTTGATGAAGCCCAGATGATTGAAAGTGGCGTCAGCCAGGCGGCTGCACTGGCCAGAGTAATACCTCGAGTAAATGCCTGGGGCATCACCGGAACACCAGTCAAAGACGACGTCAAAGACCTGCTTGGCTTACTCTCCTTTTTGAGATATGAGCCTTACTGTTCCACGCCACAGATCTGGCAAGCACTTACTGCCCGCTACAAGCCATTATTTCAACAGCTCTTCAAGTCAATATCTATTCGGCACACAAAAGCGTCTGTAAGGGATGAGATAGCTCTGCCTCCACAGAGACGATACGTTATAAGCATGCCTTTTACTGCGGTAGAAGAGCAGCATTACCAGTCGTTATACAAAGAAATGGCGGAAGCTTGCAAACTCAGCACAGATGGTGATGCTCTTGTTGAGAAGTGGCACCAAGAAGATTACGAAGATGTTATGAGGCTATGGCTCAACAGACTTAGGCAAACTGCTCTTCACCCAGAGATTGGTGTCTATGGGCGCCGGGTATTGGGTGGCAAGGAGCGTCCCATGAGAACAGTGGAAGAAGTATTAACTGCCATGTTGGAGCAGGGCGAGATCGCCATAAGGATTGATGAGCGAGCGTATCTTTCGAGCAAGTTGTTACTGGGCCAGCTATTTGAAAACAGTCCTCGGGTAAGGGAAGCCCGGGAAATCTGGGAAGAGGTGCAAGGCGAGTCCGCCAAATTGGTAGCCGATGCCCAAGTGGCGCTCAGAGATGCGCTTCAAGAGAACGGAAACACCAAAGACGCGGACGAAACTTTGGAGAGAGTGCAAGATGCGGGAGACTCGGACATTGAACTGGGAGACGAAGCAGAGGAAGAGATTGGCAGTAAAGGGAAACTTGGCGAGCTGCAGAACCGGCTGAGAACTAGCCTGGAGCTGCATCACAAGGCCATTTTCTTTTGCGCCAACGCATATTTCCAAATGAGGGATAATCCGGAGCTGACGCCACCGGATTCAGAGGAATTCCAACACCTCAAAAAGCTCGAGGACGATGGTTATGAGAGCGCCAAGTTGGTTCGAAGGAAGATACTCGGGCAAAGTCAGCGCAAGGCGATGCGGCTCCTGAATAAAATCGCTTCAGCGGCCAAAGAGCAGTCTTTTGTTGAGATTCCGGAGCTTGCTGTGCAAAGCGAGCGCGGAATAGAGAGTGGGGGTATTATTGACAACCTACAGGTTCTCTATGAGGACCTCAACGAACAGGCAAACTTGATTGACGAGTGGAGAGAACAAATTATCCAACTCCTTTTACGGCCTCTTGTTGATGAAGAGGATGCTACAGAGACTACTGGAGAAGAGCTCATAGATGCTGCGAAAATCCAGGACGAGCTCATGGTTTATGTCCAAGTTCTTCGAGCCGTTGTCGCTGATCGTCAGTTTATCGTTTCGGGCCAATCAAATGGACTGCTAAAGCATGAGATAGAGATGGCGGTCAGGATGGCGAATGAAGGCGAAGGGCCTGCTCCAGAGAAGCTCCTCGATCTGGCCGAAAAAATGACTGAGGCGAAGCCTAGAAGAGCCAATATGTCTATGCGCGCTGCTATCAGCGATCTCCGCGGCTTGTTATCTCGACTTAACCGAGATCCGAATCCTAGTCAAAGAGAACGTCTCGAGTCTAAAATTGCGTCTGACTTGATGAAGACAACTCAGACACTGCTTGGTGAACAAAACAAGGCAGTAGTGGCTTTGGAAGCGGAGGTGGAAATCTTCAAACGGGCCATGAACGCTCGACTAGATTACTATCGACAGCTGCAGGCCCTCTCGGACGACGTAATGCCCCTTGAAACTCCCAAGACTGAAGAGGTCATTGAAAAAGCAAGGAAAACTATCAGTGACCTTCACAGAAAGCTGTTGGCCAACGAAGCCAAGCACCGATACTGTAAGTTGTGATGCAGTTCTCATCGGATGGAGACTTGTTATGTGTCTGTGCTAATTACATTACCGTTAGTGCTGAGCTTGAAGGAGACCGGATCAAAGTCTAACGAGCCTCGAATGTGCGTCATTTGTCAAATGCCATTCTCGAGCGGCGTATTGACCGTGTGTGGTCATCAATTCTGCAAGGAGTGTATCATGATGTGGTTCAAGGCTCACCGAAACTGTCCTGTTTGTAAGAGGGCACTCAAGGCGGACAATTTACACGATATCATTATCAAACCTCAGCAGCTCCAGGTCCATGGAGAGGACGCGGGTGTACCAAACGCAAGCTCCAACGATGATGGCCCACAGCGCCGTCGGGACTCTTCAAAGCAGACTGCGCTCTATTCAGAGTTTGATAACAGAGAGCTTGAGCGGATGAAGAATATCGAGCTGGATGGCCCTTCGTTTACAACAAAGGTTGATACTCTGGTTCGGCACCTTATGTGGCTACGCGAGTCTGATCCAGGCGCAAAGTCGATTGTATTTTCACAGTGAGTCTCCTATTATGATTTTGCATACCACAACATGATTTATCAAAGTGTGTTTGAACTAACGGCATGTCCAATTGTTTAGATACAAAGACTTTTTGCACATTCTCCGCAACGCCTTTAACCGCTTCCGTATTGGATACGCATCAATTGACGATCCTGACGGAATCAAGCGATTCAAAGAAGACCCCGCCGTAGAGTGCTTTCTTCTCCACGCAAGAGCTCACTCCAGCGGCCTGAACCTCGTGAATGCAAGTCATGTCTTTTTATGCGAGCCCCTTCTCAACACCGCCCTTGAACTACAGGCAATTGCCCGCGTGGACCGAATCGGACAGCAGCACGAGACGACGGTGTGGCTCTACATTGTGTCTGGGACGGTGGAGGAGTCGATTTACAACCTTTCCGTCAGACGGCGCATGGAGCACATGGGCAGGAACCTCAAGGGAAAATCCAAATCCAAGGAGTCGACGCCGGAATTGCTGGACGCGAATATCGAGGAGGCCAATACGCTAGAGCTGGAGCAGGCTGCCTTGTCGAAGCTCATGAGTAAGGATAGATCTGCGGGCGAGATGGTGGATCGAAGCGATTTATGGGAGTGTCTGTTTGGGCATGCGAATGGTAAAGATGGAAGAGGCAAATGAGTTGTCCATCTACTCAAGCGGAGTCGTTCTGGCCTTGCACGAAACGAATAATGAATGGTTTATATATATGTGATAGACACACGTATGTACACTACAGATTGAGACATGTATTATGAAATAAAAGATTAAGCGTACTCAATGTCATTATCATTTTGTCTCTTTGATATTATTATACATGGCTTCGTTCTAAACACTTTCTCTTTTTTCCTTCTTTTTGGCATCTCCAAACCCATGGGAATCACCCCATGATCTCGACAACCTCCCAAGTCGGCATTTGCTGACCCCCTTTTTGGAAAAATAACGATTTTGCTAAAACGCCAATGTTGCTACACATTACCATTTCGCCAAAAATAAAAATGAGTTATACAGGAAGAAGAGTAGTCAACAGAAAGTGTAGAAAAGAGGAAGAGCAGAAGAAGAAGAGTAGTAAAAAGCCAGAGCCATAAAAAAAAGAGGAATCGAATCCTCCTTCTCGTTGCCTCGTCTCCCATTGGCAAATATATATATATATATATTCCAATTTTTACTCGACAACCTTCTTCTTGCTGCTGGCGCTAGACTTTACGCGCTTGGCGACAGGGCGGTTGATGTGGTGGTCGGGGATCCAGCTCTCGTCGTACGACTTGCCGGCGGACTCGGAGCCGGAGAGGGCATCGGCGGGGTCGACGGGCTTCTGGACAGGCTTCTTGGGGGCGCGCGTCTTCTTGGCCTGGGGGAACAGGGCCTCGATCCAGGTCTTGTAGACAAAGAAGAGGGTGCCTCCGAAGGCGGCGGTGAGGACAAGGTAGAGGAAGATGCTGTTGAATTTACATTAGCCATGGGATTATAACCCGGTAGAAGACAAAAAAGGGAGAGAGTGGCGTTACATTTGGGGATCGAGGAAGCTGGTGGGCGCCTCGACAATGGCGGTGCTGCCCTCGTACGCAGGCACCTGGAAGACGACGCCCTTTGCGTTGGTGAAGACGGCGAGCAGGTGCAGGCGCACGTCCTGCGGGTTCATGTCGAGCACAAACGAGTAGGGAAACGACTTTGTCTCGCCGGGCTCGATCTCCAGGCTGTACTGCACCACGGTCAGGTTGCGCACAATGCCCTGGTAGGCGGGCACGTCGGCGGCGAGCTCGTCGGGCGTCCACAGCGCGCCGTTGGCGAAGAGGAACTGGATGGGCCCGTCCTCGTGGTTGGTGACTTCGACGAGGGCCGTCGTGGTGCGGCCATTGACCAGCTTGAGGCCGAGGATGTCGGAGTCGGGAAACGAGGTTCTGATGTCGGCGTTGAGGGTGGAGGGCTCAGCCACGGCCTCGGCAACAGGCTCCTAAGAATTGAGCAGCAGCGTTAGTTTTTTTTGGCTCCCTTGTTGTTTTATTCCCGTCTCTCTTCCAGAGAAACTATAGCTCCCGAGTATCGACGGGGAGTCAACAACGCACGCACCTCTTGAGCAACTGCGCCAAAGACCTGCAAGGCCAGAAAAGCGAGCAGAGACGACTTGAACAGCATGACGGGCAGACGGCGAAAGACGCGAACCAAAAACCTCGGCTCGGCCAATTGATGAAACCACAAGAGAAAACGGGAGGGGGGAGGTGAATTGAGAGGAAAGGAACAAAAGAGAAGAAGAAGAAAAAGAAAAAGAGAAAGAGACGGCGTTTTGGAGAAAGTTGGAGCTTGTATGGCCCCCCGGTTTAGAACATGTGGCCACAGCACTAGCTTTCGTGGAGGGTGACCCACGCTTACATAAACATTGAAACTGGCGCCATTCGCAAAAGAAGGGTCTTGTCCGAATTGGGAATTTCTGTATACCTCGCATGGAACATTGGAAGCTCAACGTGATATTATAAGAGATCCATTGTGGAATGTTATCCGCTAAGAGGAGAAGATTATACCACAAATGAGACGTATTGTCAAGTCACATGTAATATCATACAATATGCATTTCCTGGTTCCTTCTATTATACCCAAATACCCAGCATAATCATCAACTTCCGCCTCTGTTGGTGTACCTAAAATACGCACTGGAGCACCGCATACAGGCAGCTTCGTCTAACGATGGGACCCATGATAATAGATAATGGCAGACCCCTCAACATGTGCGCCCGTCCGTCTAATAGCCAAATACTAAACCCACAGTCCATAGTCAAACAATGACTCTCACCCCTTTCATGGCCCTCCGAGATCCATCCCGCTCCATCCATCAAACACGTCCATATCGGTGTCGTCGAGGCTGCCGAATAGATCTGCCTCGGCTGAAGCGTCCAGCCCGCCGTTGCTGCCCGGCCCTCCCAGGCCCAGGTCAGACGAAATGCCGCCAAGGCCCATATCCAGGCTGCCAACGCCATCCATTGACATGGTGCCATCGCCCGAAACGCCAGCAGCGACAACAATGGAATCTTCTAGGTTTGTCGCATCCCCTGCCAAGTCCAGCTGCATATCGGCCGCCTGCAGCATCGGCGGTGGCGGCAACACCATCTGCGCCTCAACCCTCCTGTGAAGGCGAACAACAATCTCGGCCAGCTCAGCATCCTTCTTCTGCAGCTTCCGGTAGTCCTCGGCCTCCATTTTCAAGACTTCCCGGAGGGTAAGCGGTCGCTGCAGTATCGGGAGCATGTTTCCAGTCTCATCCAAAAGGCCACTGGTCGGCGGCAGCTCGTTGCTGACATTGGGGGCACAGACCAGTGCCGTGGCCACATCGTAGACAACGCTCCCGTTGCCGGCCAGAGTCTGTTGCCGGATCTCCTCCAGGATGACGCGCAGAAGCCTGCTGGCGCCCACAATCTTGAGCGTTGCAATGACCTGTCGATGCGTGTATGAGGTTGGCATGACTGTCTCGTCAGTATGCACGCACCACTGAACAAGCCCCTGGATCAGGTGCTTGGCAGCCCCAGAGAGACCGCTGCTGGAACTTGTTGCCCACAACTCCAGCTCTTGGTGCTCGGCAGCCCCTGTTCGCCTCGAAAAGGGCAGACTGTCCTTTAGAACCCTCAGTAGTGGCTCAATGTCTTGATTCTTGGGATCTTGCCGCTGGTAGGATCGCAGCGAGTGCTCAAGCGGTTTCGCTACAATTCCCTTTACAGAAGCAAGCATGGTAGTGGCTTCGCCGGAAATGGAGGTGGGCAGAAGTATGAGCTGCAAGATTTTGATAATCGACTTTTGCTCTTTTTGCTCGACCCAGAGATAATCAGACAAGAACCGAATCGCAGGGATGAGAGACGGCAGGAGAAACGTATCTATCAAATCTATTGCAGGTCAGCTTTATGAAACAGCAAGACCATCACAACTAGTCAAAGGGGGAAAAAAAAAAAAAACTTACACTCCACGCCCGACCTAAGGGCATCATCGGTCAGGAAGCCCTGGGTATATGCGATGACAATATTTTGAAAGAGCGTCGCAGTGAGGAGATAGAAATCTGCAGGAGGGCAGGATGACATCAAGTCATCTCCGAGACCGCCGGCATCGCTGTCGAAAAGGCCGTGGATCCATCCGCCGAGGTGTCCATTTTCTTGCGCAGAAAGCTCGTCCAGCTCTCGGCTAATGTGAGCTCGGCCAATGATTTTGGCTACATTGGAGTCTGGAGAAATGATGCCAATGTCTGCTGGTGTTAGGCTGTACCGGTAGGCAAAGGCCAAGACCAAAAGCAGAATGGCTCCGAATTCTTCATAGACGGGCTGATACTCTCCTTGGTCTTCCTCGTATCGCCAGCCGTCTAATAGCTGGCATATAGGCTCCAAGATGGTTGGTAGCTTCTCAAACAAGAGCAGGATGTCCAGAGACTGGGGCTTCTGTACCAACTGGCTGCACAGGATTTTCAGCGACATTGTGTCCTTGCTATGGCAAAGTTGCCGCAGCAGCTATCTCTTCTTGTCAGTACGATGGATATATCTTTTGGTAGATGGGACACGAGGACAAACAAACCTCTACAAGGGCCTGACACACGGCTCCAACATTGCCATCCATCTTATCCATGTCGCGAATGAGGGCTTGTATCTTGTCCGGGTCCGATAGGCAGCTTTGGACTAGCTTTTCCTTGGAATACTTTTCCTGGGAAGGTTCGTATGACATGGAACTCTCCCCCAAGATGCGCTCTACATGCTCTCGTTCAATCAGTCCATGGAGGGCGCAAGCCGAGCAGAAGTCCTCTCTGACACTCTCAGTATATGGATTGTTGTTGCGTGATTCGTCAAACATGAGCGACGCCGTAGGAAACACGCTTGTGTCGACATGCGGAAGTGCCTGGGTAATGCAAAACTCGGCAGAAGGCGTTGAAAAGCCGGGGGGGCACAGTTGGGAGAGGATCAGGGGCACCTTGTTGATCAAGAAGGACCGTAGTAGCTGTGCGTCTCTGGGGCCCTCGTTTCGGAAGACGGCATTTGCAAGCAGGTCAAAGGATGCCAAAATCAGATCAACAGCGCTTTGTTGAACGTCTCCCTATGATTGGGTGAGTAAATCGACTTCATTTGATATGGAAGGAGAACATATACCTGATATCTGTTGTTTAAATATGAAAAAAAGGCATGGTCATCTATTAACGGTCGGCCAACAAGCTGACAATCAATGGTTAGAATGCAACATGTTATCGCAGAGGGTTGAGGATGTATAAGGCATACCGAAGCACCAAGATATATGTATAATCCTGCACGCGTGTTGGATATTGGTACTTCCGGGATAACCAAGTTGTCTACGCCGACGGTTGAATCTAGAATATCGTCCATGACAGCATTGGCGGCTTGCTTGCTCTTGTCCACCGGGTCCAATGGTGCCAAAACTTGGGTCCTAAACAGCTCAAGCTTGTTGATGAACTGCTGGAATTGCGGCAGCTGTGGCGATTGCTGTATAACCTGTACAAACGACGCAAGGCTATCTGAAAACAGCTTTCGGGCCCCTAATCGCATCGACAAAGAGAGAAACATGATGGTTAGTATGTGAAAATGTGGCCGGAGAGCAACGATGTATAACAGTTCACGGTAATATCATACCTTTGGCGGAGGGTTGGCTAATGACCTTGACAAAGGCGGCATTGTCCACCAGCCGAAGCACCAGAGGGACAAGAGCGCCCCAAGCAGTCTCCATCTCATGACGGACCTGAGGATCTTGCAAGCTGCCGCCCAGCATGTCGGCAGTCATGGAATTGGACGCCGTAGTAAACAGTACCATCCACTTAGAGCTGATATGGATGAGCTCCAATGCCGTGCGCGAATCTCGAAAAGCAGTTCCCTCGACGAGAAGCTTGATGACGTGATAGAACATGACCTCCTCGAGCCAGGACGAGCTCTTCCACCTGAGGGAGGACGCCCGGTGGCCATCTTGTCTGGTCGCTCCCTCTCCATTGGCCCCGTCTCCATCATGTTGCGCCTGCTCTGGCACCAGTGCATGAAGCGAAGAGTACCTATATAGCGATCGGAGGATGGACACTGCGTCGGTGTATCGTAGCTTGGTAAGGACGGATATGTAGGGAGGGATTCGCGGGTCGGGGCTGACGCAGTTGGACTTGATGGGCCGTATGAAGAAGTCGGCGATGATCTCGGGGGGCAGCCGGTGCTTGGCTTGGACAAGCTGGACATAGTCCTCAAAGGTGCTCGCGTCGAGGCGCTTGGTCAGGCACTTGGAGACGAAGCTGGACCAGTACTTGATGGACTCGCGAAGGGCCTCGCTGATGGGGATGCGCCCCTCCATGGCTCGCCGCGCTCTTAGCGATGGGGCAGAGGATCGATGTGCGGTAATCGACTATGGGGATTCGAGAATAACGAGTTGTTGGGTATAGATGCGTCGCTGGGTTTTGAAGAGAAAAGATATAAGGGAAGGTGGTGTCGAGAGATGGAGTCGAGACGAGCCAAAAGGAACGAGGCTGTCACGGGCTGGTTGGTGCCATTGAAGTACGACGCAGAGTTTCGCGCACAGCCATGGAGTCTATTGAGAGGAGCGCCCTGTGGAGAAGCAACTGCCAAAGCGCTCGACCGGTCCCGTCCACTGGGCTTGCGCGAGGCTGCGAGTCAAAGTTGAAGCTTCGCGGTATCGCGAGCTATTGAAGGTTGGGTGGCAGTAGCAGCATCAGCCACGGAATGCTCCGTAAGTACAGGCGCATGGAAAGCGGCGGTGGATCTTGGCGGCTATTGTTCCGCGCCGTTTCGGGTGGGGCTCGACCACGTTATTCTTTTACATGCAGACTGCTGGTAGCACATTCTCTCTCATATACATCATCCCACCAAGTAGCGAATCCAGTCACACAACCTACAGCCCTCACTGTCAGTTATCTCGATTAGAAATTCAGAAAATGTGAAACAATTATAGTCAATGGATATTTATTATCTGCCTTGAAACTATTGCTTTACAACCTCAGCAGAGCGCTACAGCATCCAACCAATCCATCGCTAAAGGCAAACACTGATAATACCTAGGTACATGCAGTCAACTTTTCAATTTGGATATCATCTTCTAACAAAGAAAATTACAAACAAAGAGTGGATATCTTATTATAAAAAAAAAAAAAAAAAAAAAAAAAAAGGAAACGAGAAAGAGACAACAAAGAAAAGGGCAATATAGAGTGCCAACTCTCAATGGCAACCACAGCCTGACACATCCTCATTAGCAGCAACCGTCTACTTCTCAAAATTCGTCAGCATCGACTTCTTGCCCGCCGCAATCAGGTGGGCATAGTCCGTGCCCAGGTATCGGCCCTTGGCGTAGTAGATGAGGTAGCTAAACAGCTTGAACGAGCCCATCTGGCCAGTGGCACGGCTTCTTCCCAGCGTCACGGCGGAAATCTCCGTGGTGTTGGGGCTGTACGCGGGCATCGCGCCGCCCTTGAAGTAGATGGGCAGCGCCTTGACGAGATGGATCGTCTGCGCGCTTGCAGTGCCGGCCTTGCTGGCCTCCAGGTTGCCCACGTCGCCGAGCACAAAGATGTTGTCGTAGCCCTCAGCCAGGAGCGCCTTGGTCTGCTTGATGTATCCCCTGCTGTCCAGGAGACTCGCCGGCACAAACGAGCTGTTGGGGACCAGGCCCGTGGACGGGATGTAAGCCTGCGTCGTGAGCGTCTTGGTGGTGCCGTCGGCACTCGTCAGGGTCAAGACGGTGTCGCTGCCCGACTGCTCGACGGCAGAGACGGTGGTGTTGGGCACCAGCTTGACCCTGAGCTTCTCCAGCTCGTTCCTGGCCGCCTTGCGCACGCTGTCCATGGTGGGCGGCGTGAGTGGCAGCGCGTCGTTGTACACGAGATAGACGTCCTTCTTGCCCGCCTTGGCGTACTCAAAGCCCAGCTCGCCCGCGGTCTCGGTGCCGGTTGCGCCCGCGCCGACGACGACGATAGTCCTAGCGGCCTCAATCTGCTGCTGCAGCTCGTGCAGGCGCTGCTTGGTCTGCTCGGTCGAGCCCATGGCCTTCCAGGGCATGTCCGGGGACGAGCTGCCGGTGGCCACGACGAGCGTGTGGTAGTTGACGATGCGGCTGCCGCCCTCGCTGGGCGCAATGGTGACGGTGTTGCTGGCCGGGTCCATGGCGCTGGCGGTGCCGAGGACGAACTCGAACTGGGCCTCGGGGTACTCGTTGAAAAAGGGCCGCAGGTCGATCATGGCCTTGTCGTCGGCCAGCTGGCCCGGCACAATGACGCGGGGCATGGCAATGGGCCAGTGGAAGTGCGTGTTGGGCGCAACGACAATCATCTTGTAGTCCTTGTCCTTGAGCACGACGTTGCGCATGGTCTGGCGGATGAGCGGCGCGGCGGCAACGCCAACGCCGAGCACAACGATGTTCTTCATTTTCGGTGCTTTTTCTTGCAATTACAGCTTGCAGTGAGAGATGGGCTATCCAAATGAGTCAAAGTGGTTGCTTGGGAGGAAGAGGGTGGGCAAGGGGTATATATACACGTCCTCGAGGGCTGTGAGTGGGCTGGAGCAAGAGGAGGGCCACGGTTGAAATAAGGCTCCGGCAGGGAAATGGTGTATCCCAACAGGTCGAATGAATTGCTCCGCAACTCCTCCACGGAGCCATGCACATGCAAGCTGTGCGTAGGGCGATGGCGCCACTTACACACGTATCGTTGGGCAATCCATGTACAAGGAAAGCTGCCGTTGTTGGTAGCTGAAGTAATCCAAGTCGTGTCTATCTACGTAATCGGAACATCGCATCCTTCCAGATGTGCGGTTCCCCGTTTGGTAGATGAATCGTACATAGGTGCTGCCATCAGCAGTAAGGATCACTGCTGCCTGCCCGACTTACCAGCATCAATTACATCGATACAGCCTGTCCAAGTGATTCTTCAAACGCGCGCGCTACATCTGCTGACCCAGCGCTAGCAGAACAAGGCCCGCAGTAGATATTGGCATCCATGGAAATCTGATCTGCCCAATGCACTAACAAGGCAATGGAGCATGTCATCTACCGGCGCATCTACCAAATCAGCTCGGGCCGAGACAGCACGAGGCTTGCACTGCTTTTGTGTCTATATTCTCCTACATTTAGAGGCCAAGAGCACCGAAACCCGTACAAATACGTTGATGCACTGAATATTCCTTCTCCATTCCTCGATCCTCTACCAATTCCTCTCATCAGCCTCCCGCTGCAGCAATCCAGGTACAAACAGAAACGGGGCAGCGCGGAGATCAGAGGCAGGGATCGAGGCGCTGCACCAATCAGCGTCGTTAGCGCCGGCTTCCCGCTCGAGACGCCCTGCGGAGTTTTGAGATTGAGGTGAATGATTTCTCATTACAGACGCGATGGTGTGGCATTGAACGGCTATAAAACATCAGGTTTTTGCTTGTTGGCGATAGAATTGACGCAGCTCGATGAACAATCTTTGATTACGAGTGATATTATTCAGCGTAGGCGCTTGCGGAGTTGAGATGCCGTCGTTTTACACGGTTTTCTTTGTAAGAAGATGCATATTTGGCTTCGATGCGGCCCACGCCAGTTCCGTGGATAGCATGGCAGAGATGAGCTTTTCTCAATTATTAAATTAGACTTTTTCTTTTTTATGTCTCCTATTATCAATACAATGACTAATTCAGGATGCATATTGCCGCTGACAAAGCGGCGTTGTGGCATATTGATATCTTCAGTCGTCGTGCTTGCTCATGCTCTTGCTTTCACTCTCCCGCATACACTCCTTGATCACTTCCATTTTACGCCAGTTTTGTTCAATTAGCTACAATATGAAAAAACGAGGATCCGGGGGCATTATCACACTTTAGTTACGGCAAATATAATTCTCCCCTATTCTGGGTCTTGCCAGTGTTGCCAACCAAACTTGGACAGCCCTCTTCATAATCGGTACTAGCCTTTCGCCTTCAGTAAACCAATAATAACAATACAAGATGTTACAGACGCTGCCAGAAGGTTAGCAGTATGCCACAGAGCATCTTCAGAGGCAAGCATCTCTCAGTGCATACAACTGGGAGAGAAACTTGTTCCTCGTTTCCTTCACACCAGAGGCCTTGGAGAGATGCCACGCTCCTGAGATCAGTGTCTCTCCTAGCCATTCCACGCCATGAATTCGTCTTATTTCTGCTACAGGCTACTGGAAATGACGCACATCATACCTTGATTTTACCATTCTTGACTCTGTGCGACGATCAACGGGTCATCTCATTGGCCTCATACCACCACTCTCCCATGTTACACACGACACTCCCTAGTAAAGACCAGGGAAATGTAGCTAAAAGAAGAGGGAGAAAAGAAAGACCACAAGCAGTGCAGGGTCAAAAAATGCCAGTCTCCAATAGACATTCTATCCAGCCCAAGCACGGCTCGTACTAGCCACCAGCCCCATCACGACCCCTTTACCGTCCAGTCCAACAGCAAATGATGGGCTTCAATCCCTGAAATCAAGCCCGCCCTCAAAGCGTTTTTTTTTTATACCTCCTCCTGTGTAAAGGAAAAGCGTCCAAGCCATCTAACGAAGGCCAAGAAAGAGCCGAAAAGGCAAACCTGCGCGGGCCGCCACAAACGGCGATGGATCGAGCCGTCCGTAACCCCGGCAATCATGGCGTTGGCCAAAAAAGCGTTTATATCTTTCGAGGCACACATAACGAAGGCCAAAAACAACCTAGACGGGCATCTTTGTTGGTATTTCTCCTACTGCTGCCCTCTTTTCTTTTTCCCTTTCTTGTTCAGATGGAGAGGACCTGTGTGGGTAGAGTAATATTGCACTCCCACCTACGCAGGATGGCCTTCTTAGCCTCATGATGAAATGAGTTTCCTTTCCCCCTTGTTTCCACCAACTCTTGGGCAAAAAATGGCATAATCAAAACACCAGTCAATCCCAAAGTTGCCTCCAATCTTGCCAAGTCTACCTTTGACAGCGGCATATCGTGTACAACGCCAGTTTCAGTCCCAGCACACCGCATAGTCTGGGAGCACAAGATGGTATAACATCAAAGATAGTCGAAAACGCACACCCCCTCCATCTTTGATGCCCAAATTGAGCCTGTGACTGTGTATCCCTTGAGATAGATAGCCCCAAAAGGCTGCCAACAGGCATTTCACATGTGAGATCTCTCTACGCGCCGGGTCGTGCGAGCATCTCATCTCATAGGCTCTCATTGGGCCCTCGGGCTTTCCCCTCCGTCTTGCAGGGGGAAACATCCAGTTCAGTCTATTTGTCACGATGGGTACAGACGCCATTCCGGCTACAACTACAAAACCACTTTTTTTTTTCGTTTCTTGTTCTTTCGAGTGCCGAAGTAGGCAGAAGAGAACGCAGTGGCATCTCTTCCGTCTGGTGAACAGAGTATGGATGCCTACCTCTCGTCATATGCCGAGCCCACACATCTAGATCTGATACGCCAGTCCCGATCCAGATTCCTGTCTCAAGTCGTGTCTTTCAGCTCAAGGGTTAAAACGACCAATCGTCGGGCCAAAGGTCATGAATATGAAGATGGACGTGAGATAGGAGAGATCAAAAATGTGAGATGTGACCAGGAAATGAAGAGCTTGTCCATATATGGCACCGTATGCCTGGCTGCGGTCCCGAATAGTCGGAGCCTGTCTCGCCCAGCTCGGGAATCAGATCCTACCATCACTAGTAGTATTACTAGTAGTAGTATCACTGTCTCTCATCGCCCTTGGCCCAAAGGCAAAAAGGCAAGGCGGACCAACAGCTCTGTTTCCTCCCTGGTTTTTGCCCGATGTGTGACGAAATGATGCTACTACCGACATGCTGGAATTGGAGGGAGGATGAGCTCGTGGGACACAATGCGAGGGCTGGACACTTGTTCCCCCACGCGATGGCAGCCTCAGGAGAGGGGGCCTTCTGCTGTTTATATTCTCAGCTCAGAGGAGTAGAGCAGCAGCACGCATGCCTATTGTTCAAGATGCCTTCTTGCTTGGGCCTGTGCTCGTAAAACTTGCGTCATACGCATGCCAACGGGATGCTTTCGTAATCGCGAGGCGTGCTGTTTCTTTCTTCCTGATGCGTGTCTCTCCCCGTGCCTTGGCGTCTGGATCGCTTCCCCGGCCTGCATTGCAGTCAGTGCCAATCTGTATTTGTGTAGACGCATGCAAGTAACATAGAAAAGAAGAGCAAAAAATTGCTAGTGCTGCTTTGATTCGTCTGTTGGGTCCAGCGTCCGCGTTTCTCGCTCCTCACTTCTCACGCCCGCACCCCCTTTGACCCGAAATACTGGTTTGATCGCCAGACGCGTTCCTCTGTGCTGTGCTGTGCTGTGCTGTGCTGTGCTTTTCTGTATGTACCTGTACATGTACGTGCTGCAGGGCGGTGACTGGAAATGCACCAGTGTTGGTCGTACCGCTACCGCCGAGTCACCCGCATCTCTGCCTCTGCCTCTGCCTCCTGTGATGCCACCGTGATGCCAGGCCCAGGCCATCGCCCAGCTTCGGACGGTATCCGATCTGTACTCGTACCCGCTCGGGAGGTACACGTCGCCCACACGCCCGTGTACAAGTACAACCTCAACCGCGATCAGCCCGAGATCCAGCTGCAGCACCCGCTAGTACGGGATATATGGACACAAGCAACATGAGCTTTGCGTCAACTCGACTCGGTACTGAATCAAGAATGTCGCACCGGGCCCCAAAACAAAAAAAAAAAAAAAAAAAAAAAAACACAGCCGGTGGGGACTCGATGGACCTGATTCGTGCGCGGATCGATCACTTCTCAGTCTCTGGACTCTCTGGCTCTCTCGGGATCCTCACCAACCAAGCAGCTGGACTCGCCCTCCCCACATCCTCATGCAGCAGGTTGCAGGTTGCAGGTACCTAGCCATGGCCGTCCAGCGCAACCAGCTGCTGGTTTCAGGTACTAGCCTGCCTGCCTGCGCCGGTATCCAGTGCAGCTGCAGCCTCGCGGACCCAGCGCTGCCCATATCCACAGTAAGCCCCGTAGAGCACCGAGTACCTGCTGCAACGCCTCTCTGCTATTGACTACAGCATTCTGGATCGCTGTTGTTTCGATACCGGTCGGATGAATACGCAGCTCCATCGCCATGCCTGTGCAGCTCCTCAGGCACGAATCCCTGTCCTTTGGGTTCAGCGCAGATCTAGCAAATCCTAGGCTGTTCCCCACCCCGAAAATTGTCCAAGACCCCTGCTTGGCGTCCGTTTTTTTTTTTCTCGCCGTGGCTGTTGATGGCTGCTTTTTGCTTAGCTCGCAAGATTCAGACTAACATGAAGCTTGCTAAGCACACGCCCCCCCCCCCCCCCCCCCCCCTCTCTCTCTTGTATCTTCGATGGACGAGGGTCGAGGGTTTGATTCCGCTCACTTTAGATTCTTGGCGGTTGACCAGGGGAAATTGCCCGGGTGCTGGGCTTCGGCTTCTGTACTTTCAACAGCTCTGATCTTGCGTCTCTCGTCTGTTCCAATATAAAAGATTCGCGCCCCCTCCCGCGAGCTAAGGCCATTGGGCTCTGCCAGATTGATCCGATCCATCTTGCATTACTGCCGAAATAGACTCTGCTCCTCGGCCCACGTCGACAACTGCTTTGTATGATAATCGACATCTTCTTTTTCGACCGACGACTTACACACTCTTGACTCTTGACTCGCTCTGCCCTCTCTCAAAAGCCCTTTCTTGGCCTGTCCCATCCGTCCTCCACATCGGCTTCTACGTCTATACGCCAAAGACCGACGGGAAGCACATATACAACACATCATCACATCATCACATCTTCACATCTTCACAAACATGGCAGACGCCGCTGGCCCCGTCGTCCAGAGGGAGGTGGACTTCATCCCCATCGAGGATCTGCTTGCCATGAGTCCCAAGGACATCTCCCAGGTGGCCATGACGGGCAAATACCCCCAGCGAAGAGGCCCCTGGTCCCCCGACGAGAGCTTCCGCCTGGTGACGCTCATCAACAAGACGGGCGCCCAGAACTGGGTCACCGTCGCCTCCTTCATGGGCTCCCGCAACGCCAAGCAGTGCCGCGAGCGCTACCACCAGAACCTCGACCCGTCGCTGCGGCACGACCCCATCAGCGAGGACGAGGCCGCCAAGATCATGGACCTGTACCACCGCTACGGCTCGGCCTGGGCCCGTATCGCCGAGCAGCTGCCCGGCCGCAGCGACAACGCCATCAAGAACTACGTCAACGGCCTCGTCAACAAGACCCGGCGCGCCGAGGGCCGGCTGGCGGGCCAGCACCCGCGGCCTCGCACCGCTGCCAGACGGCGAAGCTCTGCTGCTGCTTCTCTGTCGACGCCGTCATCGGGCACTACCGCGGTCGAATCGCCCACCTTCTCCGACATGGCAGAGTCGGATAGCGGCAACAACTACTCACTCTCTTCCTCCTGGGGCCAGTTCCCAGCCAGCTCCGGGCCGCAAACCTCTCAGAGAACATCTTCCGAGTGGTACCGCCCTCTCAGCCAGTCTCCGGAACTGGCACACCCCCATATCCACCATCCTGCTCCCCGCAGCCACGGAGCTTTCAGAGTGTCTCCCTATGGCCAGACACAGCCTCACCAGAACGGCTACGCTCAGCAGCAGGAGAGCTGGCGGCCCATGTCCCGCTCCTCAGAGCCCTCGTCCACCCGACGCCTCAGCACTGATCTCGCCAGATTCTCTCTCTCTTCGCGCAGATCATCGCGAGACTCCAACATGTTTACTCCATCGCCGACCCTCAGCGCCACTTTGCCACATGGCCGCAGAGCCGATCCCAGAATGGCCATTGGGAACCTGTTGGGTTAAAGGTCTTGACGGATGATACTCTTGTATCTTTCCTCTTCATTTCTTTTTACTTCTCCACCATCTCTTTGCCGTATCTCCTTGTATTCTGTCATGTCTTTTACTACTATTTCCTTTTACTATGCCTCTCCTCGAGACTGGCTCACAAACATTTGACCAAGGCGAGCACGCTCTCTGCCTTTATAGCATAGCAATCTTTTTTGTTCTTTTTTTTTATTTGCTTTTAAAGGAAATCATGTATATCACGAAGGAAAAAGGCGCTTATGGCATCATTCATCACCCTCTGCTGTCCCTCTGCTGTCCTCGAGAAACTCGGAGGAGGGGGCGATGAAGGAAAGGGGAAAAAGTGCGTTTTATTGGGATTTTCAGCTTGCGTGGCTTTATATCAATACCCTCAAATAGCTTCTGAGAGAAGTCTATCCGTCCGTTTTTTTCTTCTTCTTTCTCTTATTGTTTCTGACTTTGGTTTATTTCCTTTTGTTTCCTTTCATTTGTCTCCGGCTCGAGTGTATGAGCCTTACATGGCCATTTTTGAGCAGCAGAAAAGGGGTGACTGCTGCTCACAAACAAAATTCCATAATGATCGTAGATCGCAGGGAACAAGTCCCCAGTTTCATTTGTACCAAATAGATTTAGATTGGTTAATAACAAGATATGACTTGAAGACTTTTTTTTTCTCTTTCCAAAATTTCCATAACAATAGGCTCCAATATTCTCTTTTTTTCTTGAACACAAATACCTAAATGGCTGCCTCTCAGCGCACCCGCCTCCTTAGTGTGTGGATCGATAGATAGGTACAGTAGGTGGCTATAGATGGGTGTGCGTTCCTTTGAAAACGCCGGCTTTTAGACTGCCAATTTCCGCTCTAGCTCAGCTACACAGGACAGAGTTTGCCCCGGGGCATCTTCTCAACAAACGGTTAACAATTGTATTACATAATCACTTCATAAATAATGCAATTCGTCATTACTACTATCCAATGCACGGTTTGTTTGTGTTTGTTGCTGCTGCGCAAAAGCCGAGTTCCCGCTCTCCAGCTTCACGTTCCCCATCAGCAAACGCAAGAGAAGAGGAACAAATCTGAGTATACAACCAAAACAGCCCTCACCCTTGTCGGCACCCCTCGCCGAAGCTGCGATCGAGAACCAGGTATGCCTTCGTGACGATCCAAGTCTGAGAGAGCCATCGGAGCGAGTCAAACGGTCTTTGCGGGCCCCCCCTGCGTGGATGATGCAGCTGCTGCAGCTACTTCCTACCTGTAGAAACAAAAGCTGCAGGCTTGCTCACACCCCACCCTTGGTAAGCCATGGGAAAAGAAGGAAAAGGATACCCTGTCATCATCTGTATCGTCATATATATATTTTTTTTCTTCTCGTTCCTCAATCTCGCAGTGGTCCCCCCAGTTAGGTAGGGGAGTGGGAAGAGAGAGATGGGGAGGGGGGGGGGGGGGGGGGGGGGGGGCAAGGAAGCCACACTTCCTGACCGTTGAGATGGCCCTAGGAATGATTCACACAAGTCCAGTCCATCATAAAGGCTCCTCCCACCCGATGCATACTGTACTCGCCTGTACAGTCATTACATAGTAGGTACGCAGCTGGCCAGCGCCCCTGTGATATGCAACGGCTAGTGGGCAAGGAAATACATCACTACCTATACTCTATATACGCCCTTCGCTCTTCTCGCTCCTTCACTCCCTCACTCCCCCCCTTGTTCGGGTTTACGGTGGGAACATTGGCCTCGAGATAATTTGGTAGTTTTTTTTGGGTAAGAAGTAAAAAACCAAGCATGGTAGCACAAGCAGGTATGGAGATGTACTTTGTAGTGCGCATGTGGGCTACTACGCTACCGAGTTCAGTTGGTCGGTGGGAGAAAGAGAAAAAAAAGGGCGAAGGGGGCACGCAGCGATCTGGGACGGTGACCATTGCGAGGCTTTTCGGGTCCGAGCTAGTAGTATATGTTGGTATCAGATGGAAAAGAAAGCAAAAAAGAGAGACATATAAAAATCTCAGCACTTTTATTCGTCGACAATACGAGCAGTCGGGAAAGCACAAAAAAAAAAAAGCGAAACATGCTCTTTAGCAAACAGCGAGTGGGGAGAGCCAGACACCAGACATCAATCTTTCTTCCCCCCTGGACATTCCTTCTCAGCGTCGCAATGGTATACGTTCTTGGGCATTATGACATAGCCACTTTCACGTTTAGACTCCTTTGTATATCCTCGGCAAAGAAAGAAGACGAAAGAAAAGAGCGGGCCATGGCCGACGATTGGGTCCGTTGGCGTGCTCGGCACCTGCAAGCTGGCCCAGAAAAGGCGTGCGACGGGTGCCATCAGAAGAGAAAAAGAAAAAGGGCCCCCTAAACTACCGGTATAGCGGGGAGGATTAGACCCAGGCGGACCCTTTTTCATCAAAACGGTTTCTTCTTCTTCTTCTTGTTTACCCCTTCTTGCTCCGTTTGCGTCGTTTTGATGAGTTTTATTTTAATTTTTAATTTAAAGCTAGGCAAATCTCTATCGCTTTTAGCATCGCATCGCAATCGCATCGCATAACATCGTATCGCCATCGTGGTTTAGCGTAGCCAGCACCCGCAGTAAACAGGGATCAAAGTACTCCTACTAGTGATATGCATGATACAGTATAATAGTAGCACAAGTATAAGACCTCCATAGACAACAAGAGACTGATAAAGCACCTCGCTCAAAAGGGTTCTTACAAGACGTCCACGCCAACAACCACCAGGCAAAGCAAACCCAAAAACCAAGACAGTGGAAAGCGCTACAGTGTGATGCAAATCGGCCCCCAAACGCCGCCATATCGGGGGGGAAGAGCCCAGAAGAAAACCCAAACCAAGCAAAAAGTTGAGGGTCCCCCAAGACTGTTTCCTAAGCACACCCCCGCCGAAAAGGGGCGTTCACGCAGTAAAGCCCGAAGCTGTTCGGACGCATGTCCCGAAGCCTTGCGCTCAGCCCTTGACAGATCCGCTGCCGAAGGTGGGGGCGCACTGGCAGGGGGCCGCACGTGATTGGCCGCGGCGGAGCGCACGGGGCAACGGCGTCGAGATTCCCGGTCTTCCTTGCAAGACGAAAGTAAAGAAGAAAGAAACAGCTTAAGGTACCTCTGCGATACTGCCGCCTAGGGCCCAATGCAGCTAGAGTGTCTCAGTACCGCTCAGGTAGAGCGGGCCATGGGGCATGGACCATGACCGCGATTCGAACCCCAGAGATCTGCCTAGTGCCACCACCACCACCGCCAGCTCTCAACCGCTATAGCCAAGCTTGTAAGCCACCTCTCCTCTTTTATTTTTCACGCTTCGTGCTACTAACCGTTCTGCTTTTCCCTCTCACCCTGTTTTCCCACAGAAGAACCCGGCCAGGCATTTCCAATCCGGAAATATCTTTTCCATCTTGCCCCCCCTCCCATCCCCCCAAGAATTGCCCGGTCCGCCCGCCACAATTTCCTAACCGTTTTCCTTCAAAATCGGTCAACGTCTAGATAGTCCCTTGTCGTCATAGTAGCAGCATCATTATCCAAAGGCAGCAATTTCAGAAACCCATGATTCATCTAGCCCAAACACGCCCCCTCTTTTTCTCTTATGTTATGCTCAGCGATTGAGGCTCGCCCGCTGGTAATCCCATCAAAACAGTGGTCGTAATCCTCGATGGGTCCAGCTGAGCTTCGCACCCCTGCCACCCAACGTTGCTTACCAGTTTACTGTATGTGCCCAACTTGGACTCCGTCAAATGGAAATGCTGCATCAAAACAAAACAGACACAGTCAACCCTTGATAACCATAAAACTGCCCCGAAATTTCCCTGTCGCAACTCCCGTCCCATGCTACCGTTATACGTCGTGGTCCCGTGCTTTGATCTGGCCTCTGCGTTGTTGCAATCCTTGCTGCCGCGGCTTCTATCGTGTCTTCCACGGCCTCCGTGTTTCAAGCGTCCCCGCAGCGCCCCGAAATCTTCGTATAGCAACGCCGGTAGCCTATACGTGTATGTAGGTACGGCAAAATAGCCCAATTTTAGTGCCGACCTCAGCTCTCTTCCTCCCGCCACTCATTTCCGTTTTCTGTCGTCTTAGTTTGGCAGGTCGATGGGCAGGATTTCTCGGAAAGCTGGCATCCGAACGGAGGATGTGCGGGAGCAACGTGCGCAGCGTACTTGCACACTACCCTATCAACCTTGGGCTTCCACCCAAGAAAAGAAGCCAACCAACAACAATAACAGGGGTGGGGAATAAAACGAAACGAAACAAAAAAAAAACGCTCTCAGGCGAGCACTAAGTCTCCATACTGTACCGTTTGCTTGCCCCTCTGAAATGCTGCACGTCCCAATTGCTCTCTAGCTCCAAGACCACCAACGTCATTCCACCTGTTTGCCGTGCAGTACCAGCCAGCGCTGGAGATTGTGCCCATAGCGCTGGGGCGCGGGAAACGACGCCCAGCTTGTCACCACGAACAGCAGCCAACAGGATGCTCAACCAACCAGCTATTGTGAGGTGCATGCACAAGTATGTATGTATATAGCGAAGTGGGCTCAGCTCAGCTCAGCTCAGCTCTGCATTGTACAGCACAGTACAGCATCCATAGCAAAGCAACGCACAGTTCATCATCACGAGCATGGAGTCTCATTAGCAACCCTAAATGAAGGGGCTGTCGGTCCCCCATCAATCTATACCGGTATCCCGCGGAACCAGCCGTCCTCCCAGGTTCTTTTGTCTGCCGGAAAGCCACCCGACGCAAAATACCTGGAGTGCAAGCCGCAGTGGCTTCAGCAAAAAGCCCCGGGCATCCAGCATTAGTGGTTTGCGCTATAGTGAAAGGAGAACCGCCATCCGCTATTACTATTAAAAACTAATCGCAACCTCCACCCAAATCTCGCGGGTCTCGCCTTTATGCCTTTTCGCGAACCTGCTGTTCTGCGTCTCACCTTTCCCTCTCCTTCTTCCCTTGCTCGTGCGGTGCACTTTTCAGGGGATCCCAGGAGCCTGGAACGACCGGACCGTGGCCAACACATTCGCGTATATGCGAGCAACTCCCAGTTGAGAACTGAGCACAGGTCCATTTATGATCCTCCGAGCATACCCTGCAGCAGTTTGTTTCCGTCCGTAAGTTGCGCTAGTCCTATCTGGTCACTGCGTCACATATTTCTTTCGCTTATCTAATCTCTCCGAATTGAAACCTTTTTTTCCTCTTCGGGAGCCGGTAAACTTCGATCGCCGGCTGTCGCTTGCCAAAACGAAAAAAAGCCACGCCAGCCACACCCGTCCTTCTTTTGACCCTTCTCTGCTAACGTTGTATGGCCCCAATATATATCAATCTGACATATGACAATCTTACTTTTGTGCACGCCAAGATACTACAGCAGGCGCCATCGCCATCTGGTCTTGATGATTTCTTAACCCCTGAGCCAACTACGGTTCTAGCTATGAATAATCGGCCAGCTGGTTAGCTAAAGGCAAGTTATTGCGAGACGAGAATCCAGCTTGTAACAATCAAAACAAAAGACCTCATGCCCTCCGAGACTGCTTAAAACAAAATATTTTGTCATTTTTTTTTTGTTCATAATCCACGGGCAAGCATCTTTTAAAATTGTAGATAAACACACGTCCATCATTCTTCCCGTCCCCGCCCCATCTAGGCCAAGCTTTTTCTTCTACGCCCAGTAGGTGTTTTCCTTCTTCTGTTCCATTCGCTTAGCCGGTTGTATATGGGCGTAAGTCGCGGGTCTTCCCTGCAGCTGAGAATTTCTCCTTCCTATCTGGTACCGCTGTTGAATGCCTGGGTATCATGACTTTCGGAATTAGTCCGATGCTTATTGCTATATGATACCTAGCAAATGGGTACATTAAATACCCCTAGAGAACGTATAGCGTAATCGAAACGCATTGCTTACCTAACCGTTAACATGGACCAAGGCATACTTCGGCCTGCAAACAGGTGTTCCTATTTGTGTAAGTTATTATATGACTACCGAATGAGGAGACAATAAGAGCGGTAAGACAAAGAGAGACGCTAGATTCCATCTTTCCATTTCAAATGTCCATTCTATATGCGTTCCACCGTCCTAGGAATAAAAGAAGAGTATCAACAGATTTTAGTGTTACATCGTGATATATAGTAAGTATTGTTACAATGCCAAAAGGCTTGCTCTTCAAGTTCTCTCAACATAGCCCGACCTAGCCACGCTGTTCGCAAACAATTCGCGGCATCTCACCTTGCTCTCCAATCTCGCGCACAGCAGGAAAGCGCCGCTCAGTTTCCGGTGCAGACTATACGTCTCTTCAGGCGGTGGAGCCAATCGTTCGTGAAGCATGACCGGGATAAGTGCCTTCACTCGCTCCGTAATCGTCTGGTCCTTGAAGTCGTAAACCTCGGGGGCTGAGTCCAGGAACGGCTCCGCCAGCGTAAGCACAGATTGGATGTGAGCGTCCAGCATCGTCCTGCTCTCGTGGCCTGTCAGGTAGCCCAAACCCTCCGAATACTTCTTCACGCCCTCTCGATCAGACCGCGATGCAGACTCGAGCAGCCGCACATACTGCGAGATGAATTCTTCCGGAAACTCCCGAGAAGCGCCAAAGTCAAGGAGCTCAAGCTTGTTCGTTGCGGCATTGTAGAGGAAGTTGGTCCAGTTGGGGTCCGTCTGCATGAATTTGAACTCTGTAATCTCTCGTAAGCAGAGCCGAAGAATCTGCGTACCGATCCAATCACGCTGCTCCTGAGTAAACGAGTTGACCCTTGTTACGCCAATGCCGTCGAGAAAGTCCATGGTCAAGACTTGTTTGCCAGAAGCCTCCGGGTACACATCCGGGGCTTCGAAAACGTCTTCTTCGCCTTGGAGGAGCTGCTTGTAGCGCTTGGCACATTCCGCCTCGCGTAAATAGTCGCATTCCCATCCCAGCTCCAACCTAGCATTGTCAATCGTCTTGTTTAAATAGAGGCCTCTGGGAAGTAGTTTGGTGGCCGTGAGCAAGATGCCAAGATTGTCCAGATCAGAGTTGATAGAATCCGCCACGCCAGGAAACTGAATTTTGACCGCCACTCGCTTTCCGTTCGATTTGAGAACGGCTTTGTGTACTTGGCCGATTGATGCGGCGGCAATTGGCTTTTCCTCAAATTGGCTGAATAGGTCTCGCCACTCAGACCCAATATTGCTAGCCAGAACCCGGTCCCGCTGCCACGCCGGCATGTAGTCGGCTCGGTCCTGAACCCGTTGGAGCACTTCCTGGAGAGGGGCCGGCAGCATTTTCGAATCTTGGAAGCTCATCATTTGGCCTAGCTTCAACGCAGCACCCCTCATGCGAGATAGCTTTGCAACCAGTCTCTCCATATTACCGCCGCTGAGCAGCACGGATCCTTCACCACCGCCTCCAAAGGCCCTGCTCATGCTCTCTGTTACGGCTCCGCCCAGCATCCCGGCTGCCAGGCCGCCATAGTTTAGTATTCGACTAAATCGGGTGGCCGGTACTTTTGATTCTCGCAGTTGATAAGTGTGCATGTTTGCTTGTGGTGTTTCAGGAAGGACTGATGCCTTTACAGTTTCAACCATTTCCTGATCAACCTCGCCAGCGTCCAAACGCTCCTTTTCGATAGAAACGGGCTCCGTCACTTCAGGTGGCGCACTATTTGACCCTGATACTGCAGAATCTAAAGAGTCTGGTTGCTGTACATCCGGCTGTTGAGGCTTGCCCTTAGCATCCTCAATATTGCTATTCTTGATTTCAGGAGCGGTTGCAGGCGTAGAAGCCGAAGCATCAATAGACTCAATAGGAGGAGGTCGTGGCGGCCAATGTCGCAGGGGATGCTCCTTCGGGGCACCATCAGAAGCAGCCTTTGCTTGGCTCTCTGCTGTCCTTCTCTGCTTTCTTAACGAATCCAAGATCTGGGAGCCCCGTGTAGTATGAAAGATGTTGACATCAACGCCCTCAGGTGCACCCAATTCCGCATTGAGCTCATCCTTAGTTGGTGGAGAGGCAGACGCCTGTTGCAGCCTTTGCCGAACAAAGTCGCTGTCTGGTATTGAAGTCTTGAAAATCGATTGCTCGCGGGGCTTGAAGTCCGCAGGCTTTGGCCCTTCAGGAGCTGCTGTAGATGGTGCCGCAGGCTGTGAGCTCTTCTCGCCAGCAGCCTCAGTAGCATTCACAAAGTCGTTGTTTGTGGCCTCACTGCCACTATCCGACTCCTTTCCCTTCTCCGGCGCTTCTGCCGTTCGCACTGACTCCGCAGCAGCAGCAGCAGTATCCCGATTCCTCAGTATCGCCCCAACGCTCGATGTCCTGCTGTAGACATCGAGCTGCCGGCCGCGAAGAGCAACATGCTTGGATGCGACAGACCGGGAGGCGCTGAGCACTGCCGCCAGGTCAATCGCAAAATCCACAAAACCCATGTGGAATTGAGCAGCCGCAAATCACTGGGCACGCATAAAAAAGAGCCAAAAGCTGTCGTATGAAACTGTGAGCTTCAAGCTTCCCATGTGAAAAAGGCAGCTAAGTTTTAGCTGTCGTCAAAATATGCAGTTAAGCGGGGCAGATGCGAGATGCGGGATCTGTATGTCACTGGCATTTAAAACAGCACCTTCTGAGGAACTTTCATTCTACAGGCAATTATGAGCGTTCTGAATTGTATCCTAAATTAAACTAAAGATAAATAAGTCATATTGATTGTATATATATATCTCCAAAAGTGTACCAAGGCATGGTTTCTTGCGAACCGCCCTGTCCAATAAAACGCCACGCTAATAATATGGGCTCAAAAAGGGCGTCAAAAACAATCCAAATTGATATAGAAGAACTGTGCCTTCAAACCCTCCGTCTATTTTCCCAAGAAAATGAAAATATCCAATGCGTAATCGCATCTCTTTCAAACGAGAAGAGTAAGAAGTGCATCATGTTGATTTGGGTGGCACTCTGCTGACGCTCTTCAAGAGCGAAGTTTTTGGCTTCCTGGGAGTTGCCTGTCCGAAGGAATCTACTGCCCTCCCTCTCATTGGGGTCGCCATCTTGTTAAATAACCTCTGGGCAGCCGGTGTCAGCCCTCCCGATGTTCTGGGGCCGCTGGTAAATCTCGGCGTCTCCATCCTAGCAGCCTTCCCCGTGAATCCGTTTCGTTGAGAATCGCTTTTGGATTTGGAAATTCGATCCACCATTTGTTCATGAAGAACCTCTCGCTTCCTCTGGTCCTGTATCTTAAAGGGGTTGTTTGCATCTCCAGGCCCAAGATTAATCGGTGCTGGAAGGCGTACAGATGCAGCTTCATTATCATCGTCTTCTTCGTCCACAAAGGCGTAGCCATTCACGCGAGGAGTTTCACCGCCCCCGATAACACTGGAGTCGGCGTCGTGTCGTCGCGGCCTGCCTGCAATCGCATCACGAACCGACGACATGGTTGGTGATGGGGGTCGCTGTGGCATGTGCGGTTGCGGCATCCTCGTGTTCTCATAGCTGATTGACCTTGGCGCCATGCGAGACAGCTCCTCCGTGCTTTCAGCAGCGGTTTTGACGCCATCTGCTAGGCCTTCTGGCTGAAACATTAGGCCATTCCGAGGGGCGACTTTCCAAGAATCTGGCTGCGCAGGTCGTTCATCATTGTCTTTAATAGCTAACCGGTCTCTTTTGAATCCGTCATCGACAAGACTTCGCGTCTGTTCCAGCCTATCTGTGACCTCTTTCTGTTTGATCATCTGCTTGGAAGGAAGCTTGTTGCCGCGCCAAAGCCAGGCGTATTTATCAGCCTTCTTCTGGTTTTGCTTGTCGATCAACTTGTAGAAGCTTTCGTTATCCTCGCTGGTGTAGGTAGCCTGAAATTTGGATAGGCTTAGATTAAAGTCCGGCCGCTGCTTGACTTGTGCGACGCTTGTTGCCACAGAGGCTGGCGTGTCGCCCACAAAGCTGGTAGGAGTCCTGTTGCCGTTTGTAGCGTTGGGCGATGGCGCTGACGTTGATTTCCGTCCAGGCGTCATGACGTGGCGAAGCCTCTGGCTGGCGCTTGATATCCAGGCAGCGTCCTTCGATTCCATGGCGTCCAGGTACTCCTGCTGGATCTGCGTCTCCAATAAACCCGGGAAGAAGTCTCTTGCGATGATCTGAGAGAGCGCCTCGGTGTAAGTATCCTCGTCCAGCACCTTCTTGGGTCTTTTGATCTTCTTTGCGCGAGGCGGAGGCGGCATCAGATCTGTGTCGGTCCTCTTGCGCACCAGGGCGTTCGAGGACCCGGCCGCGGAATCCATCGCCGGCCGTGAAACGAGTAGAATCTGCTACCCTGTCTGCTGTTTTCTAGACGTGTCTGTGCCTTTAAATTTTCCTCTTCTTTTTTTCTTTTTTTCCTTTGATGTAATCAGTCGGCGGTCTCCTTGCTTTGATAATGCAAGAGTTGAAACCAGGTCCAAAGCGAGTCGTCCAAGTCACGGGCAGAGCCGCTTTGTACTAGGCCATTGGAAGGAGTACTCCGGGCTACTACCGTCGCAGTAGCAGGGCTCGATGTCACTCGCCCCACTCGCCACCACCTGTATGTTAGTACTTGAGGCTGCATTGTTGCATCTATCCGAGGCCAATGTCCAGACGCTGCAAAAGCCACAGCCTTAGCCTTAGGGCTGCCGCGCCTGGGAACACGCCGTTAGCAGGCGCTGGAAATATCCACAGGGCACATGGCAGCGGCAAAAGCACAGGCTTGCAGGGGAGACGGGCCTATAAAGCTAGCCTGCTTTTCTCCTCATCTGGACTCCGTCTCTTCTAGCCCAATCCAGCGGTTTCGGCAATCCACTTCTGTTTTATCGGATTCTCTTTTAGGTGGTTTTGGGCACTATTGCGAAAAGTCCAACCCGTTCGTTTTGTCTCGGATCTTTCTCTACCTGAAGGCGCTGTGATTGACGTTAGCCGGCCGAAGAGAAGGAGCTGACTGGCATTTTATACACGATATCTGTCGCAAATTCCCCGACTCTCAGTCCTGCGAACCTCCCCCCACCAAGGTCTGGCGCACGCGATATCATATAATCCCGGTATAATATATTTCTTGTCTCTCTGCGTGCTTCAGTCCTAGGCATCCCGCTTCACAATGTCGCAATCAGCCGTCGACCTCAAGAATCAGGGAAACAAGGCGTTTGCTGCTGGAGATTGGCCTACAGCGATCAGTTTCTACGACAAGGCCATCGAGGCAGACCCTACCGAGCCCACATTCTTTACCAACAGAGCCCAGGTGCGTGACAACCCATCTTGGCCCGCTCTCTGGAAATACATGGCTAACTGGCTGCGATCTTACCTTGTAGGCATATATCAAGACCGAAGCATACGGATATGCCATCGCCGATGCTACCAAGGCGATCGAGCTCAACCCGAAGCTGATCAAGGTACAAGCCCACGAATACCACAAGTGAAACGAGCTGGGAGGCTAAGAACAATGGTCTTTCGATATCTAGGCATATTTCCGCCGAGGCCTCGCCCGTACTGCGATTTTAAAACCGAAGGATGCCATCGAAGACTTCAAAGAGTGCGTCCGGCTAGATCCCACCAACAAGGATGCGCGGCTCAAGCTGGAGGAGTGCAAGAAGATTGTGCGCCAGTTAGCCTTCTTCGCCGCCATTGAAATTGGAGATGAGCCCTCAGCTGCTGAAGGCCTTGATTTGGAATCCATGGCTCTTGAGGAGGGCTACGATGGAGTGGCGCTAGGAAATGAGATGACACAAGAATTCATCGATGACATGATCGAGAGATTCAAGACCGGCAAGCTCCTCGCCAAGAAATACGTCTATCAGATCCTTATTGCTGTTAAGAAAATCGTGTATGATGAGGCCACTATGGTGGAGACGGATGTCCCCGAGGGCGTCGAGCTCACCGTTTGTGGTGATACTCACGGTAGGCAAGATTTGGTCAGTTTTATTTTTTTGAGATGCTAACATTTATCGAATCCAGGCCAGTACTTTGATCTTATGGAGTTATTCCGACGAAACGGCCACCCATCAGATAAGCATTGGTACTTGTTCAACGGCGACTTTGTCGACAGAGGATCATGGTCCACCGAGATTGCTCTATTACTCTACGCCTACAAGTGGCTGCGGCCCAAGAACTTCTTCTTGAACCGAGGAAACCACGAGACAGATGATATGAACAAGGTATACGGCTTCGAAGGCGAGTGCAAAGCCAAGTATAATGAGAGGTAAGCGTCATGACTGAATCCTGAAAAAAAAAAAAAAAAAAAAGTATGCTGATAATCCTGCGGACAGAATCTTCAGGTTATTTTCCGAGAGTTTCTCTGCATTAGCCCTGGCGACATTAATTGGATCCAAATATCTGGTTCTCCACGGTGGTCTGTTCTCTGATGATAAGGTCACATTAGATGACATTCGAAAGCTGAACCGACACTCGCAACGCCAACCCGGCCAAGCGGGTTTGATGATGGAGATGTTGTGGACTGATCCTCAGGAGGAGCCAGGCCGGGGGCCCAGCAAGCGAGGAGTGGGCATGCAATTCGGACCAGATGTCACCAAGAGATTTTGCGAGAACAACGGCTTGGAAGCTGTTATTCGAAGTCACGAAGTGCGCATGGATGGCTACGAAGTACAACACGATGGCAAATGCATCACTGGTGCGTCATTTCCTTTTGACCGACTATTTTTGTTCATGTTACGGTAAAGCTAACAGTTATACTCTTTAGTCTTCTCTGCTCCGAGATACTGTGACTCAACGGAGAACAGGGGCGCTTACATCAACATCGGACCTGATTATAAGCTCCGGTATGAACAGTTTGATGCAGTACCACACCCGAACATTCGGCCGATGGTGAGTTTCCCCCACCCTTTCCCCTCTTCCTCTCGCCCTTGCTATCACCATTATGGAGTCTAACATGGTCTGCAGGCATATGCCCAAAACTCTCTCATGTCATCTCTAATGTAAAGTCTCCGGATGGCAGTCTCCGGATGGCAGATAAGGCGGAGGAAGGATGTATACGAACTAGAGGCATATATACACCCCTGCTTCTGGGTATCCAACAGCTTATCAAAAACAGTAAAACGTAAAATGAAGAATACGGCCAGGTAACGAGGCGGCACTTAGATATACCCTCTGCGGTTAGGTATTTTAGGTTATGCAGCACCAATGCCTCAGTTATTATTCCACAGCTGGTCTTGTCCATCGCTTCCGGCCATCATACCGAGCCAGTCGGAGCACTGTTTGATACGTAAAAGGCACTTGACGCCTCCATCGCTCGTACCTTTCCAGGCAGTAAGCGCGGCAGCAAACGGGCCAAGGTCATCTCGAGGCACCCGGATCCAGCACCCAGACTCTTCGATTTTTAGTATATCGAGAGAGATTGCAGAACCCGTTATGCCGAGAAATTGGGTCAAAGCCGCTGTGCAATAGGATTTGACTTGAAGATTGTCCAGTTCAACGCTTGCATCAGGGGGGTCCGTCAAGAGCTCTAGATGGATGTATGAGAAGGATGGTGATTTGATGGTGCATGTGAGGAGCTCGTGAGATTTCTGCAGCCTTGGTTTCTTGATTATTGATCTCTCGGCGTCTTGGCTCTTGACGTCTTCCATTTTTGGGGGGCGATTAGAGGGAAGAAAATGTAGCATTTATGGAGTTTGGAAAGTTGGCTGAATTAATCTGAAGGGTGAAAATCTAGGTTGCGTTTGTTGCATGTTTTTGGGATAGGTGCATGATTTTGTAGTGCTAGCTTAGACGCAGTTTTCGAATGTTAGCTGCAGCGCCTTCGACAACAGGGCTGGATATGATATAAAGCGCTTGCTATAATTTGCGTATAATTAGGGCGATATGTCGAATGCGACAATATATATTTTCTCTCAAATTTATTTAAATACCTAGGTAGGTATTGGCGTTCGAATACATGACACTCACTTCTAATCAAGGCTCTTGTCGTACAGTACAGGCACTCCATGCCCCGGAAGCAATTCCGCACTAGCGCTCCTCGAACGCCTTTCCCTTTCCGCCAAACCAACTCCCATCATCCATCTCAGCCTTGCCAATTCAAGACTCTTTCACCAACCTTCCATTCGCCATCCATCCATCCATCGCCACAGCCATGTCCAGCTTCGTCACCCCTGGCCAGCAGCGCTACATGCGCGCCTGCATGGTCTGCTCAATCGTCATGACATACAGCGTAAGCGTTTCTCACAAGGCCCTGGCTAACAAACGGGAGTTCAACTCCTACGCTTTCTTTTAGCTGCTTGGCTAACCCAAAGGCCGCGCCCGCCTGCGAATAGCGCTTCCGCGACGAAGGATGCCCAAACTGCGAAGAATTTCTGCACCTCATCGGCTCGCAGGACCAGATCGAGAGCTGCACGTCGCAAGTCTTTGAGGGCCTGATAACGCTGGCCAATCCCGCTAGGTCATGGGTCGCCAAGTGGCAGCGTTTGGACGGCTATGTGCCGGGCGTGTACGCGATCAAGGTTTCGGGCCAGCTCCCCGACGAGATTCGGTCGTCACTGGAGGATGAGTATAGGATACAATACATTCCGTACGTCTATTTCCATCACAGCGTACGACGACGCGCTACGACATGATATTCTTTCATTAGAGAGGGTGGCAAAGAGAGAGTAAGATGGCTGACGATATGATTTTAGGAGGGATGGCACGCAGACCGAAGCCGATGCTTAAGCGAGCGAAGATGGATATTTACAGCATAATTTAATTTACAACAGAGGAAAGGCGAATACGGCGTTTTGGTAAAAGAAATGAGTTTGGAAAACCAAGATATAATCTCCAAATTGTTGTTTCAGTCATTATGGTATCTATGGTAATGCTATACGCAAGCACAAATATATCCGCTGCCATATACAAAATATAATCGCTCTATCAAACATAAAGGGGGAAAAACACGCCGTCCAATATTCGCCATAAGCGAAATGCACCATGCCCGTTTTTAATGATTTCTTTGCTTTTTGCCACTAGGCATTCCAAACCCAACCGAGCCACTTGGCCTTTTCCTTTCCATTTCCTCTTTCATAATCCTTTCGGCTTCGCTCATCTTCTTGGGTTGCTGTATTAAAGATGCCTTCTTCGACCCTGAAGCTAACGCGTTCTTCTTTGCTTGGGCAAACACGTTTTTTGTCTGTGGCTTGTCGCCAAGCTTTAATGATATTCCACCGAAACCCCCTTTGCTTGCGACTGGCTTTGGTTGTACGTTTGGGGCATCGGAATCTGCTTGCTCGGCCTTGTCGGCGTCTTTTGATCCCTCTGGCTTCTCCTCTGCAGGTTTCTGGGCCTCTTCCGGCTTTGGTTTTGCACCAAATGACAGTTTGATTTTCTCTCCGTCCTGCCTTTTGAGTTCTCTGCCCTCTTGTTCCTCTTCTGCTTCTCCATCGCGTTTAGCGGCGGCTTGCTCGGCTCGTTTGATTTGTTCCCGAATCATGCGCTGCTCGATTTCTTCGTCCCCTTGGTCTTGAGCTTCTTTCCTCCTCAAAGCCTCTGATCGCCGCAGGGCATCGGGGGAGTTATCGATCCAGCTGATGTGAAATCCCTTCTCGTTCTCTTCCACCCGACACAATCCCTCTCTCCCCAGATGTTTGGCAAACTCGGTCAGCGACGGCCATTTCGTCGCGTTCATGTGAATGTGTTCCTTGTTGGCAATGTATTCTTGGTAAAATTGGTTGATCTGCACCTGTTTCTCTCCGTGGCCCGTCTTCAACAGCTGCAGGAAATCCTTGAGGAACTCGTTGCTGTACTGGTTGATGTACTTTTTCGGATCCTCGCCGACGACGAGCATTTGGCGCACATGGCCTTCGGATTGGGTATGCATTTTGAACCCATTGGCGTCGCGGCACTGCTTTTCGCAGACTTGGCAGTACCATCTTAGACGCTGGAGACCCTTTGACTTGAGCCTGTTGCTCAAGTGTTTGGTCGAGCCGACCTCGGCTTTGGGCATGTTGAAATCTTGGCGTGGAGCCTACCCTCGATAATTGGGAGCTCGAGCTGTAACAGGTTACTTGAGCGCTTCGCGTGTCGTTAATGCGATTCGACTGCAAGAAGACCGAAAAGTCGATGAAGGGTGCGATGAGTGACGGTAAGTTATCTCTAGCGCTCAGCCTTGCAGGAAAATAGAGAGCTAAATCTTATCGCCCTATTAAGAATATCTTGCCGAGAATTTGCCGAGTAGATTACCTCAGCCTCGTGGCAGTCAACAATAATTCCAATGATGCAAACTAGCGCTAGCAGCATCTACATCAACTCAACGCCTCTCCAAGTTTCTTCCCACTTGCCACTCTAATCCTTTCTTCAGCATCTTCTTCTACAACTAGAATTGTTCAATATCGCTGCAGACGCGCCACGGCAATCTCTCTGATTCTATTTCACAATGTCTGAGCGTAAAGTCCTTCAGGTATGTGATCAATCATTGTGGCAAGCATCCATCACAGTATCATAGGCTGACCTTTTGAAAGAAATACTACCCCCCAGACTTCGATCCTAATGACATCAGTCGCCGTCGAGGGCCTAAAGCCGCCGGGCCGCGGATTCAAACCGTCCGACTCATGGCTCCTTTCTCCATGAAGTGCTTGAGCTGTGGTGAATACATCTACAAGGGGCGCAAATTCAATTCTCGCAAAGAGATCCGACCGGACGAAAAATATCTAGGCATCCAGATCCTCTTCTTTCACATCAAATGCACAAGATGTAGCGCCGAAATCACTTTCCGAACGGATCCTCGAAACACAGACTATGCGATGGTCAAAGGCGCCATGCGATCATTTGAACCCTGGAGAAATCGAGAATTAGCTGAGGAGTCGGTAGAGGAAAGACTGGATAGGCTAGAGCGAGAGGAAGCGGATGCCGCTGGCGAGGAAGAGAAAAATGCAATGGAGGACCTCGAAGCGAAGAACGCCGATGCTAGACGCGAAATGGCAGCAGCTGATGCCCTCGATGAAATAAGACAAAGAAACGCAAGGATACATCGATCTGAAAAGGAGGGGACCGACTTTGCGGACACCATTGTTCGTTCTGAAGACGAGGAGCGGGAACGGCAAGAGAGAGAGGACGACGAAGCCGCCAAGGCGGCTTTTGCCGCAGCCAAACGATTAGGCAACTCTACTCTTGATAGCATAGGCGAGGCGGAAGAGACCGCCGTTGAAGTCGCTGAACCTCCGACCCTGGCCAATGGCGACAATACGGCAGAGAAGGCAGCATCGCCAATAGAGACGAGCATAACAAAAACTTCGATGCCCGCCCCGTCACAGCCGCCATCTTTCAAGAGAGTGGTGAAGAAAAAGAAAGACCATGCCGCATTGCTTGGTATCAAAAAGAAGCCTTCTCTAGTGTGAGGATCAAAAGGGTTTGTTTGAAATGAAGGGGTTACGGTGCTCAATATGTGTTTTGGAAATAATGGCTCATGGGAAATTTTATTACGTATTACATATTAATGTTGATTTGCTTTATGACGATATGAATAGGGGCGATTTCAATACCAATAAGAACTGATTACAATCGTTGCTTTTGACTTGCAACATATTACATCAAAATGTCCAACATGCACTGTTATATGAATGAATACGGGATAGATTTGAAAGTGTTGTAAGTTTGAATGTAAATTCAATGATATTGAGACCAAATTAATCCCAACATGCATTAGCTGCTATTATCATGTACGTAGGCCATATAGCCTGGCAGCTCTTCTTGCCTTCCTTGTATATACACAGAGTTAAACCCTCCGAAAAAAAAAAAAAAAAAAAACCTGCCTATTAGCCCTGTTGTAAATACTCCCAACGCCATGCGTGTATCATGTAGTCGTAAAAAACAGAAAATGCTATAAACAAAACGGGCGACAGAAACAGTGAGTGGCTCAGGTCGGCTCGTCATCGGAATGACGCGAATGGTGCGTTTTGCTGTGGATTTTGTAGTACAAGTCGTGTTCGGTAATCGTGTTCGGTGATACGGCTTGCTAGTATGCCAATCTTTGTTGCGAATGAATATCCTCGTCGAGTGGCTTTGAGGCTAGATGCTGTGGCATGCATCTCGCTTCTAGAACACTCGCTAGGAGGCGAGACTCTAGATTGGGGGGGCGGTGCCGTTGGTCATGGATGTGGCGCCGACAGAGGTTCGCGATGAGGTGCTGGAACCTGAGGAAGACAGGGCGCCAAAGGCTTGCATCTGACGTTTTGTGTGGTCGTGGATGAAGCGAGAGTAGCTAGAGATACTCTGTGGCGGAGAAGGTGTGGGGAGGGAGACGGTGAAGTCTTGTCGGCCGGGCATCATGAGGGATGGTTTGCGAATTGTGTTATGGCGATGTTGTAGTTGTAGTTGTGATGAGATGCTTGCTCTCGTAGCTTTTGCCAGCAGAAGGTGATAGGAAAGTTTGATAGTGGTTTTGCTTCTTTGTAAAAGAGAAGAGAGAGAGAGAGTTGAATGCCGACGATAATAGAAAGTGTTGCTGGCTAAATGGCGTTGTTGTACAGAGTTGCGAGATAAGGCTGAAGAATCACACGATGTTGTTGCTTGCTGACTATAGAATGGAACGAGGCAGAGGTGCGGATCTCGGGGTCTTTTATAAATCTCGGGACTAGCATCAGCCCTCCAGCCAAGCTTTCTTCCCCCCTCACTCAAGCCATCCAACATCTGATACTGGGACACCACTGCGGCACATGCAAGCAAGCACGCATAGCGCTGCTAGTCATTCTAGCATTCTAGGGGTCTAGGGCTAAGCAAGAGGGCCTAAGGCGACGAGGGGGGGTTGCTGATCGTCTCCAGACCGTGACGCTCACAGCCAGTTTTTCCCTCCTTAGTTCTTCCAACTCTCTTCCAACGACCACTGAAACACGCACATACACGACGCCCACACGGTACTTGCGGTGCTCCTCCAACTCGCCAATCCAAAACGACGACGCAGCTGACGGGGTGGCATCTTGTCCGCCCCAAACAGCGAGCTGATCGGCATCTGAGCAAATCGGCCAGCGGTAGCGCAGGTGGAAATGGCGTAAGTCGGCCAGGCCTGTTCCCTGCTCGATCCTCCTCGCCGCACGTTTCTCCTCTTTGGCCACCACCAAAGACGCTGATAGTCGCCCTGGAAGCCGCTTCGGTATTAGAGCCACTCCACCCCTTACACCCACTCTCCTGCACGAGCTTCGACACCCTCGTTTTCTAGCGGCTGGGGCTGCTGTTTCGTTCAGGGTCCTTGGAGGGGCCCCACGCAGCAGCAAGGTCTATGGACGTCGTTTGGGTTATGGATGCGCAGAAAGACGAGTGCTGGGTGCTTTTCAAAGCCGGAAATGGGGCCTTTGCTCACAGCCTAGAGAAGCTTCTCTTCCCAAGTTATTTTTTTTTCCCGTACAAGACCCTGCAGATCGGAATCGTCATGCTCGTCACTTGGATGTCATACCGACCCTCATTGCCCGCTTTGAAGGCCTCTGGCTGGGACCTGGAGGAAGCTGGGCTGTGATACCGTCTGCCAGGAATTCGAACTACGGGGCCACCGTTCGCTTCTTGTTGCTGCCAGCCTTGGTATGATAACTTTGCTGCTACGTCTCTACGACTGCTATTGCGACTGCTACGACGTTGTGCTGTGGAGGTCATACAATACCTACGTAATGGCGCACTACCTGCTCTTTTCCAAGTCAGTACGCGCCCGCAATGGCGTTCAGCAAACTAATGGGCAACTTCCACTGGTTGAGGCTAAACCGTTCGAGACTCGTCTCTTGTCGCAGCAGCTCAACGGCCGTGCAGCCTTCGTACAAGCTCGCAGCAATTTGTCTTCATTATTCAGCATCCGTCAATGCTAGAAACCGGGGCTTCCGGATATCCTCATTTCCTCATTGGCTGTTGTTTTTGAAGAATCGCACAATTAGCGCAGCTGGTGTAAACACCCGCAGATCTCGTTAAGAACCAAGATGGACAGCCTAGGCCAGAATATCGACCCGCGGGGTCGCCAAATGAGGACGCTTCACGTTGATTATCTCTACGGGTCAAGATCCGGGCAGAAACGATCCGAGCTACCCCTTCCCAATGCATCAACGCTTGAAGACCAAGTGCCTGAGTCGTGCCACTTGGTGTTTATTCATTGCCCCTGGCTTTGCAGCTCGACCGTTTAATCATGCGAGATGCACGCGTATTTCAAAGCTTCGTCAAACTCGATACTGCCATACATCGAGATAAAGCCACAAACCGAGATCAAGCGGCGCCTCTAGAGCCCGCTCAATTCTAAAAAAAAGTATAATTTTTTCGCCATTTCGAAACGACGGCCGAAGCCTCTACCCGCCTGTCCTGTCCTTATCCGACTTGTCCTCTCCATTCGCCGTCCACCGTGGCAGCCTGGATGAAGTCACAAAGCCAGAGGAGGGAAACAGTACAGCCAATGCCTTTGTGATGACGGTGGTCGTACTGTAGGGCTGGTATGGACATTACCATTAGCGGACATGTCGCCAAAAAAACAAGGTCTGGATAAACGATCGGCACACAAAATTCTAGCGTACGCCTGCAGCAACGCGGGCCAGATTCGCGCATATGGTGGCGGCTCATATTGCGATGAGGTGTGCACATATTTGACCGTCCCGTGATGTCACACGATACCCACCATGAAAACGGTGGCGGCAGTCCAGTTTTCAAAACGCTGCAGGATACGGCGACGTTTTCGCCTCTTCCGTCACAGGGCCCACATAACAGCGTCGACGGCCTAACAGCATCGAGATGGCACGACCATATCAAACGTTGCTCATTATATCACGATACTGTGGGCCTGGAGGCGAGGCAGAACAGATTGATTGTGTTTGCCTCTGATGGACAGCATGCCCAGACACCAGCCAGATGGCGCTGTCTCTGCCGGACGGAGTGAGAAAGCGATAGGTGGTGAGCATTTTGTCATTGGCTCCACCGCAACCTGGCTCAAGGTTCCTGCGTCACACGCCTGGGATCGACATCCACGCAACCAGGGCTTCGAAAGGCTTCTCTCTGCCAAGCGAACCAAGCTTTTTCCATAATTCACATCCGTCATTTCACCGAGTTGGACGGAGCCACCACTCCATGTTTTACCTCTTGAGGCTACGTTCTCACAGAGTTGCACGGCACCATCCGTGAGTTTGAATTTTACCTCTGCCTACTATACCTACGCGTATTGGCCAGAGCCAACCAGAGTTGAACGATCCACAAAGTCCATGCTTGTTTGCCCAGATCGTGTGTGGCATATCCACCAGCCTGGTCTTTCTACACCTTGCTATTTCACACCCCACCCCTGACCGTTCGCTTCCATTTCGCTGTGAGAGAGTGTTGTGAGATCGATCGAGTGGCCATCACTGACCTGAAAATGTTGCATTCTGCTAGTTGCAATCATGGCCAAACTTGGCTTCAGCCAGAGCCGCACCTTATTCAACCCCCTGTCAATATTTGGAAGGCGGGAATGATTTCATCACTCTTGAGTATCAATTATACAACGATATCAAGAGCAGCAGAATTGTAATCATTTCTCATAATCAGCCATTCTCAATACTGGGAAATCACTAGTAGCTTGTCTTGAACTTTCTGCGCAGCGACAAAAGAGGCAACATTCCTACAAGAACGGTATTACGTAGCGATATAAAGTGGAGAGCGGTGGACGCAACATGCTGCCATTCACGTCATATCGCCTCAATTGGGATATGGCGCTGCGTGGCCAAGATACCTTCTCGCCGCTATGCAAGAGATTCTACTTTGCAGCTACGCATGGCTTGTGTGTATGAGAGCCCTATTCAGAGCATGGACGCATTCTAAGAGGGCAAAGTCTCCAGTACGATGATGAAAATGGGCGTCGAGACCCTGACACACGAGGCTACCCGCCGCGCCAGGGGTGGGTTGGAATCACGACAGGTGTCAAGGTCCTCATCTTGTGACGACGTGGCAACTCAATAAGTGTTGCTCAAAGATATTACAGTGGTACAACAGGCTTCTGTTATTTGCTTCTGATTCTTGGTATCTTGAAACGAAGAAGCGGCAATCGCCAGAGCGTTAGCTTCAGTCTCGATGTCGGACTGAAGACAGTAGACCGGATATGGGTTGAATCATATGCAAACTACGACATACTTTGACATACTCACATGTTCACCGGTGTGATGTTAGGAAGTGCACTGGCAAAAGGAAATAGGGGTTGGCTAGCAGTCAACTTCAAGACACCACACACCTGGGCACTGGTAGAGTTTGTCGAGTTTGCCGTCGCCGCGATGATCAATGACCTCACAAGAGGGGGAGACGATATGCCTCGAGCCGCCCCCAAGCCTTTGAATGCTCAGGTCAGCCAGTGACGCATCTGACTATCTAACACTGGGTAGAGGAGGAGATCTGCGATACAAGGCGAATCTGGCTACCACTTTATCCAAACTTAATTCTGGGTCGATGGTGCTTCTACTGTCCCTGTCGGGTCAATTCATTGCAGCTTCACGTCACTGAAGGCGCACAACCCGTTCACGATGAAAACGAAGCAAAGAGACGCCAAGAAGGCCTCCATGAGCGTATCTTGTGCGTCATCTCACGCCCTGCGGAACTGCAAATAGAGACAGGGGTTAACATACTACTCTGTACTATTGTCATAACTTCATTACAAGGCGTATTTGGGGTGAGAGGCGAACAGCGCTCCAGCTCTCTAATGACGTCTCGATCTCCTCTCCAGCGAAATCAGTTCCTTCTTCTCCTTTGACGACACCTTCTTTCTCTTCCGCTCAATAGCCTTATCGACTTGGCCCTTACTCATGTCGGCATATCTGTTCATAAGCAGCTGCTTCTTCTGCTCGCTCTTGCGCAGATAGAAAGGCTGCTTGCCCTGCGCAACAAGTTCCTTTTCCTTCTTCCGGTGCTCCTGAAGCAGCTTAATTTCGTCCTCCTTCTTTTGGCGGGCCTTCTTCTTGGACTCCATGGACAGCAGCTGTCGCTTCAGGTCTTCCTTGGCCGTGACGTCCTTGGTCTTCTTGATCTGCGCCCGCAGGTCTGCCATCTCGCTCTCGCGGTACTCTTCCAGGAAAGCGTAGTTCTTGGTAACTTTTGCCTCGTCTAGTCTGCCCGTCAGGGCTTCGAACCGCGGATCGCGGGCCTTGCGGCGCGGATCGGTGAGGATTTCGCGACGCCTGCTGACGGGCTTCTTGGAGCTCATTTCCTGCGGCGCATGCTTGGAGCTTCGCTTCGATGCCTCCTCTCGTCTTGATGAAGGCTTCTTCTGTTCTCGTCTTAATGGCTCTTTTGATTTAATGTTTGTTGGAGCGCCATCTGACTCGCCATCGGCCTTGTTTTTCTTTTTCTTCGAGGGTAGGCTGGCTGCCGCACGAGATAATGCGCCGAAAGATATGGACGAGAAGTCGACCTTTGATTCTTCCTCTTCAGGTTCCTCAGACTATTTCAGAATGGAAAGATCAATACCAGTAGACACGTAGATGTGTAAAAAGTATTTGTCCAGGTAGAAACAGCACATACCTCTGAACCAGAGTCTTGCTCCTCCGAATCTCTACCCTCATCACCACTGTCATCTCCCTCTTCTGACACCTCTTCTCCTGAATCTTCGTCGCTGGCACTCAATTCTGGATCCCATTCTTCTTCTCTTCGCGCGCGTACTCGCCTCTCCAATCCGAGCGAGGTGGCTTTTCTTTTGGAAGACATCTTTGCGGTAATGTATTTTGGTAGCTTCTACCAGAAAGCTGCGATTGTATGGCGCATCAAGTAATTTTTCTGGAGCTGGCGATAAGCAACATTTAATCTTATCGATAACTACCCCTGTTCACGCCAGCCATTTAGCGCAGCGATTTTATGCAAGTAGCCCACAAAAACTTCAGCGGGGCACTAGCGGTTGCAAGATTCAACGCCAGAGCCCGAATCGTTCTAGAAGAGAAAAAGGGCATCTCGGACATCCCGCATAGAAACAAAAAGTATCCGTTAGCAACAAACTCCACGGGCCCTTTCATGTGGCCGCGCATAATTCTCACACAGCCTGCCTGGTTCATCCGCGCTGTGCTATTCCAGACTCGAACACAGCAGCAATACTCCACCCAACGATTCAACCCTTTGTCTCGCAATCTCTCTCCGCGCGCATCATCTCGAAAGACAAAGACATCCAAGTCTCAGGCGGCGGCCCATACCACGCTGCTGCAGCCGCCCGTTTTGATTCCTTCGGCCGCATATCTGTACACGCCACTGAAGCGCGGCAAGATGATGCCTCAGAGCGTGCAGATCCCGGGGCTGACCCTGATTAACAATCTGGCACCCCATCCCATAGCGCCAACATCAGAAGGCGGCTTCATCAGCGCCGGGTCGGGTCCCAGATCGCAGGGAGCTGTTGCGACGACGACAACAACGCAAAATCCACCTCCGAGGAAGAAAGAGAACAAAAAAGCAAAGGCGAGACGGTTGTTAGCAGAAGCAGAAGCGCAAGCGCAAGCACCAGCACCAACAGCTGTGAATCGCAATGGATCTGCGCATCCTCCAAACCAGTACGTTACGAATCAGCTTTCTTGTCCCGAGCTCTTGCTCCATGGATTATATCGAGGACTAATAGGTATATCTACAATAACAACAGGCCCTACAATCCCAATGGCTTCAGTCACAACAGCCACATCAATAACAACTTCATCAACACCAACCACACCATCATGCGAGCCCCTCCAACCGGCCCTTGCACCTTCACCAAAGACTCCCCTCGAGACCCCCGCGTCGCCCCAAGCAAAGCCTCCGGCGGCATCCCAAACCCCACGCCTCGCTACCTCGCGCAGTCTCAAATGCCCTCGTCCTCCCTCCGTCAGCCCCGCCGCATCTTCGTCATCATGGACCTCAACGGCACGCTCCTCTACCGCCCCAACAAGCGCAACCCCTTCAACTTCATCCAGCGGCCCCACGCGCGCGAGTTCCTCGACTACTGCATCGACACCTTCCACGTCGCCATCTGGTCCTCGGCCCGGCCCGAAAACGTCGACAAGATGGTTGCGCAGCTGCTCTCCCCCGCCCAGCGCGCAAAGTGCGTCGTCATCTGGGCCCGCGACCAGCTCAACCTCTCGCCTGCCGACTACTCCGCCCGCGTCCAGGTCTACAAGCGCCTGACAGCCATCTGGAACGACCCGCGCGTGCTCGCCTCCCACCCGGCTGCGGCCCACGGCCAGCGCTGGGACCAGACAAACACCGTGCTGGTCGACGACTCGATCGAAAAGGGCCGCAGCGAGCCCTACAACATCCTCCAGCTGCCCGAGTTTGAGGGCCTCAACACCGAGCCGCTGGATGTCCTTCCGCAGGTTCACGACTATCTCAACACGCTATGCTATCAGACCAACATAAGCAGCTACATACGAGACCGTCCTTTCAAGATCGACCCACACTATACATTGACGCCACCACAAGACTTTCATATGGGATAGAGACTCCCATGTGGGATAGACATCTCCATGTGGGATAGACATCTCCATGTGGGATAGGAAGAGAGATACGACTAGCTCATTGCATACAACACCAAATACACAACCTACACGTTGCTGAAGTCTAGTTGGGCGTCGCATCTTTTAGATAGATAGATTCAGACATGCATGCTCTGAGAACTTTTAACACCGATTAGAACGGCGAGTAGACAAAAGTCTTTTTAGGCTTTTGTTCTTTTCTTTTAGATACCCCCCCATATCTTGTTTTATCTCCTTTTCCCTACACACATGCATATTCAATGCGATAAAAAGCTGGCACAAGAGTAGTACTCGTATTTGACGGTTTTGAATTTTCAGTCCTGCGCGGTACTGAGCCGCTGCTTTCTTAAAGGACTACGTAGGTATTCGTAAACACACATCCCAAATCATCATTCATTCCCACCAAAATTCTGGTATATTTTTTTCCTACCCATAACCCGTTAACGTTTCATTCCTCTCCATCGCCGCTGTCAGCGCTGGTCGTTTATTTGAAGACCTTGCCGTCAGCGTGGGGGTACTCCTTGCCGTTGACGATGACGGGCTTGTCCCAGGACCACTGAGCCTCAACGTAGGCACGGTCCTCAGGCTTGGAGGGGTCGAGCTTAATGAACTCGTAGCTCTCGTAGTCGGGAGCGACGTCAAAAACAGGGACGTAGTCCTGGCCTCGGATAACGAAAGCACCCTCGATCACGGAGTCGTTGTTGGCACCGTAGACGGAAGCGCAACCGAAGAGGTACTTGCGAGAACCCTCCAGACGGTTGTTGAAGCCGCCGATGAGGTTGTTGGACATGAAAGTCAGGGTAAGCTCATCGTTGTACTTGTAAGCAACCTTCCACAGGGAGTACTCGTCAAACTTGACGTTCTCCCAGAACCACTTGAGGGCATCGGGGGTCTCGCTGTTGGAGTACTGGCGCTTCCACTCATCGAGGGGAAGAGAAGCCTTGGGCAGAGCCTCAAGGGGGTGCTTGGCCTTGGGGGCAGCCTCCTCCTCGGGCTCGGCAGCCTTGGGGGCAGCAGCGGGCTTGGGGGCAGGCTTGGCAGCCTCAGGCTTCTTGGGGGGGACGTTGGTCAGGGCAGGGGTATCGAGGAAGGGGAGCTTCTCGGCAACAGCAGAGTAGATGGGCTGGTTGACGATGGTCTCGTACCAACGAGTGACAGCGGGGTGCTGCTGGCGCCACTGCTTGTCGAAGAAGTTCTGGAAGCCGCGGTACAGGAGACCAGCGCTGAAGAGATCAGCGAGGGTGATGCGCTCGCCGACGAGGTAGGTGTGGTGGGTGAGGTGCTCCTCAGCAGCGTCAATGGCAACAGCAACCTCCTTGGCGGTGTCATCGACAGTCTTCTTGTTGTAGGGCTTGGTGCCGTTCAGGAGGGCAGTCCAAGCACCGAGCTTAGAGGTGACCTCGGTGTTGAAGAATGACATCCATCGCAGGATGGAAGCGTAGCTATTCAAGTTGTTAGGACTGGGGATAGAGCCATGGTAAGCGGGGAAATGAGTCACTTACTCCTGCTTGGTCTTGCCGAGAAGGGTGGTCTTCTCGTTCTGGGAGGTGACTGTATCATCATCAAGTTAGCCCGGGTGCCACACATATTTGACTCTAGAGGTAGATATTGATGATAAAAGGGAGAGAAATGTGTAAGATCAGAAGTTGTCGTTATCAACACAAAGAAAAGTTATAATTTATACAGTTCTTTCAGACAGGGATAACTATAAATATGTTCATCATATGGAAGTGGCTGGCCATATGAGGGCCAGCCAGGTGCGGCAAAAAAAAGAGCAAGAGGGGGAAAGTTGCTGTCTATATCGATCGATATACGTACCGTAGATGGCGATGGCAATGCACTCGCTCAGGGCGAAGCCATCCTCACCAATAAAGGCAGGGTACTTGCCCAGAGGGTGAGCCTTCTTGTGCTCGGCAGAGGGCTTGCCAGCCTCAACGAGGGAGATGTTGAGGTCGAGGCCGTTGGCCTTGGCGACAGCCTTGATGGCGGTGGCACGGGGTTGGTCCTGCAGAACGACAAGAGTGAGCAGCCTGTCACAAGAAAAGGCATTATTCAGATGAGGATGAGAGACTAACGGCGGTGGTGAAGAGAGTTCCGAAAGCCATTTTGACTGATGCTTGACTGGAAAGTTGAAGCTTGAAGAGAGGAAAGGAAGAGAGAGGGATGGGGCGACGAAGGAATTTTTTTTTTTAATGAGGGGATGTAGCTCTGCCCCGCGCGGTGGCTGGCGCTGCGGCGGTTACAGGGGGCTGCTGTGGCTGGTGCTTTATGTACCACTGTGCGTTATCTTCACGTGATTGCATTGGATTTTCGCTGCCACAGTCGAGTGCTGCCATCGACAGTCGAGGTTATCGAACTTGAGGTATCACGACGTGGGAGGACCAGATTGGACGCTGTTTGGATCTACTCAACCCGGCGACGAGAAGCAATGGCGTCAATTGCAAGCGGCCTGCGGCATGCGCGGTGCGCAAGCTCGATTGCGGCGGCACCATGGCGATCGTCAATCGTTCCTCGATCGAGCTTCCAGCTTGCAATTCGCTCCATAACCAACGACGCCCAAAAGCCCTCCAGTACCGACCTCGAAGCCTCTTCCGCCGCTGAATCGGTCTTGATTCCGTATCAGGGCGTGACCCACGCGCGAGTCCTGCCGGCAACTCCGTCATACTTTTCGCGGGAACCTCTCTTCAACGACTTATACATTGGCATCTCCAAACTGCTCACCAAATACAACCACCTACCCACAGTCACCCCCAGCGAGGCGCCGCAGATGCCATGGACGAAGCTGGAGGAGATGCGAGCACAGATGGGAGAGCCCATCAAGTCTTCACATTACGCAAAAGTTATGCGGGTAGCCAAGCGCCTGAACCTCATTGAGCCCAGTCTACGGCCGGCCGAGGTTACGGTTGCGCTGTCCGAGTTTACCAGAGACATCAACCCCTTCTTGAACATGCCGAACCCGATCCAGATCGACAAGTTCGGGCGGGCCGTCGGTGTTGGCAAGAGAAAGGAGTCGACTGCTCGCGCATTCGTTGTGGAGGGTACCGGGGAGGTTCTAGTAAACGGCAAGACACTGAGCGAGGCCTTTGGTCGCGTGCACGACCGTGAGAGCGCAGTCTGGGCTCTCACTGCCACCGAGCGGCTGGACAAATACAACGTCTGGGCTTTGGTCGAGGGAGGCGGTACAACGGGACAGGCCGAGGCCATCACCCTGGCCGTCGCAAAGGCGCTGGTTGCTCACGAGCCAGCATTGAAAACTGCTCTAAGAAAAGGTATGTCATATGGACTCTCTTTACTATTTTTACACCCTGCTTCGGGCATCAATGAGGAAGGCTAACGTTGTATCCGCTCAGCCGGCTGCATCACACGCGACCCCAGGACGGTGGAGAGGAAGAAGCATGGACATGTCAAGGCCCGAAAGATGCCTGCTTGGGTCAAACGATAGAAGCTGCGCGGACCCGAGTTTTCTTTTTTACGGCGTTTGAAAGCTCGCATAGGCGAGATTACGCAGGATACTTGCGTAAGAACAAGCCTGAAGGAGCGGCTTACCTAGGCATGTTGACAGCGTTACTGTACCATCTACACAAAAAAAAAAAAAAAAAATGTATTTATAGAACCCTAGACATTGCTTCTTGGGGCAATTTGGGTTATCTTACATCTTACCCATGCTTGCAGTAGCATATCATAATGAAGTATGACCGGAACAAGCACTGTGCGCTAGAGCTGCTCGAAACATTTTGAATGCATCCAAGTGCCACTGATTAAACCCATCCCGTATGCGGATATAACATTCAATAGGTCATCTTGATCAAATAGCTCAGCTCTTATTCAGCCAGCCCGCTTCAATTCCAATGAAGGAGAGCTGAAAGTAAAAAGAAAAGAAAGGGGTGTATAATGCGGGCATCAGTACCGCGTTTACGTATCGTATCACTCGTAAGCGAAGGCTCGGCGAATTGACATCTTAGCCGCCGCTCACTCAACTGCACATTAATATTAATAGCAAATGACGACTGCACAACAAAGATTTGATGTTGTCAGTGCTTTGATTTTTTTCGGGTTCCCTTTCTGCTCGGTATTTTTTTCCGGCTTCGTTCCCTGACATTGGTCCCATGTCATGGCCGGCCGGGGGGGGGGGATTCCAAGATGCTGGTAAGGATGGCAAGCTGGAAGAGTTACCCGTGCCAAAAGAGGAAATCGGCGACGTCCGGCAATCTATTTCGTTTTCATACTGAACCATGTAATTTACCCTGATCCATGTAAGTCGTCCCTGGGATTGCGAGGCTGGCAAGCGGTTCCTGCGACATGGGGCTCTGCATTGAACAATACCGGAGCTTTGTGAATATCCAGCACGCGTTCCGCAACGGCTCTCTTTTTCCCGCATATACTTGTAGTCTTTATTGATAAGCTATACTTTGAAAGATGGTGGTCTACGTGCGTGTTGCCATCATGCGTGCTGGGGCGTGCTATAAAGGGGCGGGAAATTGGGAGAGACTTCCCAGTACGAGATGTTGAACAGGGATCTCGCAACGTACCTTTCGCTGACCAGGCAAGCTACGTGCTCGCCTCGTTTCTGTAAGTGGCAATGAACAAGCCAATCTGCCGGGTTCGGCCCTTGGCCGAGCAAGATCAGCTCAATACAAGATGATCTCAGCTCAAGTTCGCTACATTTGCCATTCTCGGGACGTCATGTCCATTTGCTGGAGCTTCAATCTGGTGACGGCCAGCTCTGATCTTAGCCACCAGTGACGTAGAATCACACCCCGATAGTGGTAGATGCGGCTGAGGCTGCGCGAAGCCTGCTGTGCCAAGTATATTGGCGCCTTCCAGGGTAGTTGGCAGAAGGGAGGTCAGGCGTCCAATAAGGTCGTATAATTTGCCCAAGGGTGACGCAGGAGGAATTGATTTTTGCCAATAGCAAGAAAGAACGTCACATCAAGTACTATGCCAACATGTACCGGTCACCAGGCAAGTTACATCCGCCCAAGCGAAAAGCACCAACAGTGATTCTCGCGAGTGGCGTAGTCCACTACTAGCAGCAGTATCATGTCGTGAATGGTTCAGGGAGATCGCCTCACTCTACGCCCCGCCCTTTTACTTCGCTAAGAATCGAGTCGAAGTGGGATAGGGCGGCAAGCAGTGCTATTGGCAGTTGACGGTCGATGATCGGCGCTTGTTTCTGGTCGCCCTGTCAGTATCTCTTGTGCGGCAAGCCATGTCGTAAACCCGGCCGAAGCCAGGCCTGACTTATCAAAGTCGAAACTCTGGACGCAGGGGAGCGACTGTCTGTGTACTATACGGAGCATAGACGGCTGGGGTAAAACACGACCAGGTTCTTGACTAGCATCAGAGCTGCCCGTTCCCCACAGAGCAGCTGAATGTCGGGCATTAGCCTGACGTGCCAGGCTTGCCCACATATGCGAGCTCTCTTCCGTTCTTCTTCCCAACAGCCCCCAGGGCACATGCCTGTACGGGTATGTAGGCTAGATGGCGGCACCAGATCCGCGGATAGTCTTTATTTACGGTGCGTCAAACGGTGTACGGAGGCTAGATGGAATCATTAGCCTGTGCTACTTGGCAGATGCATATTCCGCCAGGCCGGCTGCGCCTTGCATATACTTGGACTTGCCTGGTCGAATAGGACATATAATGCCTACCACTAGTACTGTCACTCCTTTACGCTCTCCGGATGTAACCCCGTAGTGGCGCTCCGTGTTAGCAGCACTACTATGTAGCAGTAGCAGTAGCAGTAGCAGTAGTGAAGCTCCATAGCAGAAGTAACATCCCTCCAGGATTGGATAGGCAGGCGTAAAAAGAAAATGTAGCCGTTTCAGACGGCAGATGCGGGCCTGTGAGACATCAGGCCACTCCTCCGAACTCCTCCGACCAGGAATACTAGCAGCGGCTCATATAGTCCGTGATTCATGCGTCCACGGACGGTAGGCGCCTCGTTCTCACGATATCTCGTTTTTGGCGCCTTTTGATTAGTAGTAAATCCCAAAGTTTTGTTGCTATTATTAACCGAAACAGGTGCTGCTGCTGACGAATCTTGTGGCGGTAGTACATAGATTGAGGTTGAGGATATATCCGAAGCCCTTCTCATTTCCGTCAGCGGGCTTGCCCAATAGTTTCGTGCCTGTGTAAGGTGTACGACCTGTCTTCCAAATCGCCAGATCTGCTTTAGCACTGACTCTTCTGAAAGACACTACTTGTTTTTTCAGCAGCACATGGATCACGGCTATCAAGAAAAAATATTCTTGGGTGCCACGCTACGCAAAGCCGCGCCATCTCCACACGCGCTCTCGGTCCTCTCAATGGCTGCTTGTCGATGGAGTCGCTGTGGAGGACTGAGACCTTTGGCCCTTAGCACGGCCCTAGCGAGGTGCATTTTGCCTGTATTTGCTTGCTGCGAGCCCGCAGATTGGCTGCCCTGGACCTGTGTGCAGCATGCGCTATCCAGCTAAAAAGCACGTTACTGTGGACTTTGATGCACGCTGCACATGGCCTCCCGCAGGGCCTCCACTCTGATCGAAGGTGCGTCTGTCCCCTGTTCCTGGCCACAAGATGGCGAGTGGAATGGCTGAGGTTGAGAAGAAACGAGGGAAAAGAAAGAAAAAGAAAAAGAAAGAGAGTGAGGGTAGAGAATAGACGGTGAATGATGCCATAAATGAGTCAGATGAGCTTCCTTACTTATCCCTATACTGAATGCAAACGCCAAGTTTAAGCACCCCTGGCTCCTGCCTTGGAACACCAGCCTAGCTGTGCTCTGAGAAACGGAAAGTGCGTTCTACTACTGTAAGTCCTAACGTTTGAGGCCTGTAAGAGTACTGCGCAAATACACTGCGTCAAGTGAATATTGACACTACAAGCACGTGTGCTGCTCGAGTACCCAGGAAGTACCTTCAAGTATTTGTGTTTCTGCATGAGCTTGAGCTTGAGCTTGTGCTTGAGCTTGTGCCTGTTGCCCAATTCCAAATATGCAGGTGTACGTCAGGCACAAATCCATCTTCTACGCTGTTGGGGGCCATTTTCTTCAACCTCAACTCCTTCACCCTCCCTCCTCTCATCGCCCATTCGGCCCAGCTCTAGGCCCAGCTTCTTCCACAGCGCTCGCCCAACTGTCAAAGCCCCTGCAGGTGGCTTGGCTTGTCCGACGGGCGTGTCGATTTTTGGGGGTGTGTGCCTTCACCAAGCGGTCTAGACTAGAGTAGCCGGCTCGTCTGAGTTCAACATCCCTTTTGCTTCGTCCAGCTGGGGTCTTAGTGGGTGGCACGCGTGAAACAGATCAGGTATCTTGTCCTGTGATTTGCCCTTGCGTTCGGTATCTTTCGACTGTGGCTGAGACACACAGGTGCCCTCGCCAAAGAGGAAACAGAAAATGGACCATTCCTCATTTCGAGCGCATTGTGCATCGCGCCCAGTTGGGACGACCCGGGTTGTCGGGACGCTGTTTGGCGGACTGGGATCTTCTGCGACAACCCTAATGCCTGACCACTGGACGGGGGATTTCCCCGTTGGCTGACAGGCTGCGGTTTTGATCGATGGACGGCCGGAATAGCCTGTTGGAAAACAATTTTCGTGTGGGCATTGAAACTTCGGCCATCCCCGTGTAGTGGACTAATTGTGCAAACAGGCCATTCGCTGCCAAGCTGCTGGGGCCTGACTAGCCACGGCAAAACAGCCGGCACAGAAGCGCCGTCATCCAGAGGCTTTTGCTAACTACAGTCTGGTCGGTCTGACTGGCACAAAGAGCAGTTTCCGCGGCTTACCACCGAGTCCCATTCCACTTGAAGAGCGAAGCGAAGAAATTACACGTGGTCTATTGGGGAAGCATTGGCTGGAAAATACAGAAGAGGAAAAAAAAAAAATCCTGTTTGATGTGGGTTACGCGTCATTATTCCGCGATATTTTACTGCAGATGATACAGTTTCTCATCCAAGGGCAGCAAGACGGCCGGGAGTCTCAAACGCTCCCATTCATGCAAATGCCTTCTATGGTTTCTCCTACACGTCTGTGGCGCGTTTCTGATTTCCACCCTGCTTGTAATGCGCCTTCGTTCGCAATATAGTAGGGCGGCTACCTGTACATTGAAGTAACAAAAGTGTTACATTGGCTAGCATTTTCCCCTGGCAATTGACCTCTCAACGCACGCAAGTGGACGGAGGATATCCATTCCAGTGGTGGCTTGCATTACAAAGCAGCAGCCTCTACATGGGCACGCGAGATGCGTTCCAACAGACGGCGCTTTATGCCCAAAGGACTGGAATGAAGCCTCGTTCACAGAACTTCTGTTAGCCAAAGGCGAGAAACCGGCTCATGGTGCCAAGCCTAATCCATCGCCGTGCCCACCTACTAAGTCAAGATGCGAATCCACTTTGTTTCGTGTCTGTGGTCTTTGGCGGAGAACAACGACTTCTTTGTGTCCGCCCTAACCAGGACTGATTTTTCACATGTGCTTCTGCCCAATTGCGAGCCTTGAGGCAACATCTTCACGCTTGTTGGCCTGCGTTTTCCTCAGGTACAATATACAGCGTACGGAGCGCTGCCTTTCTCATGTCACTGGTGTGATTTCTCGCTGTCCTCTTTTCCCACCTTGACCCATCGGAAGGGGCCCCTTGTCTTTGTACTTGTCCAACGACGCCTTTGTTCCGCCATGCCGGGTGGCCAGGGGGTGGCCACATGCAGATCCTAAATCGACAATTCAAACTCTCACACTCCTAGCTGCAGACTAGTGACAACCTATCAGCTCTATCGCCCCAAGTTCTTCCTTTAGGCCCAACGCAAGGTACAGAATACGACGGGGCGTCCAGCACCCCGGGTCACGGTCTTTTCTTCTTTCTGGTACCCTGGAGCTGAGGTCTTGTCTTGGCCGATGTGGCTCCCGGCTTTCGTCATGATCAAGCAGCCCTGCTTTGCTTCGCCGGCACACACTTGGACGGCATATTGCTGACGTCCCTCTTCCTGCACTTTGTGCTCCCACACTACCCACCGGCGACATGGTATACCACCTAGCTAGGGAGGACGTTCCTGTATTTGTGCCTCCCTGTCTGGGCATGTTCTTTATTACCTATTTCTCTCTTTCTCTCTTTTATTAGCGTGGGTATCGGAGGAAACGACTTTATCAACTAGTCCCCCCCTCGGTATAAGACCCGATGATTCCTCCAACGCCAGTCACCTGTCTCCAGCAAGGCTCCATCTATTTAGTGGTGATCTAGTATTACTGCTACTAGTAACTGTTCTTCGGTCTAATAATCCCCGCCGCCGTTGGGGATCTGAGCCGAGTTTCCATCTTCGCCATTGTCATCAAGTGCATAGTATTTGCTGCTCTCACGCGCTCATACATCACCTGATTGGCAAGGAGTCAGTCTGTCCTTGTCATCCCTCCTTTGTTCTGGATCGTCTTATCTCCAACTATTTTTGGAGAGACTACCTGCTCTGTCAGATTGAAGCAAGGTAAGCACTCAAAAACAAGTGAATGGCAGCCATCTTTCTCCATGCTCGCACTGGGGATTTTCCAACTTGAATCATCATGGCATAGTCCCAACCCATTCACTGAACAATTACCTGCCTTAATTTACCTAACATCCTTTGTACAGCAGGCCGGTGTGCCCCGGAGCCCAAGGCTAGATCGAGCCGGTGGAACCTGCAGCCTCTCTGGCGCCTGGTCCCTGACGTATTGCCTTTTGGGGGGTTGATTGAACAGACCGTTGGCTCCGCCAAACCCGCCATTGAGAATTTGCGATTTCACCCAGAGGGCACCGTTCTTTCTGTTCATCACTACCACCTTTCGTTAATCCGGGAAAGAACCACCACACTCGTTTATTTTTGCTTCTATGAAAGACCAGCTCCTCAAGCTTGTTGAACTCTGTGGATCAAAGATAGCACCAATCACTCAGCTTGTCAGCCCAGAGCCTTGTTTTCTTGGGGAATTCTCGGTCTGATTGTCGAACACCTCTAGCAGTCGTCAGCTAGGGAAATTACTTCGTATTGACAGATTTGATCTGTACTCCCACACACGTTTTTCTATAGCTATTCACAGAATTCTGTTGATCCGCGCTGCTCATCTTTTCTATAAGAGAGTCATTTAGAATTTCCTTCTACGAAGACTATCTGTTTGAGCACAACTAGCGATACGGTTAACAGTGCACTGGATTCGTTTCCTACACTGCCTTTTTGCCAACTTCAACAGCGCTGGCTCTCCAGCGCACCGAGGAAATTCGGCAGGCGAAGCTCTTCTCGACAACGCCCAGTAGGGCATGGACAATCCTAATCAACACAGAAGGCAGAATGACCCGCCTACCTATCGCGCTCCTGTACAGAAGTATCAGGTTCCAAGCTCTGTAGGCGGTCCCTCTGAGCGCTTTCGATCTGCACCCCTTGCGTCTGCTTCAACTCCAAGAGGTCTGGGGGGTGCGCCAGCGTACAGTACATATTACCAAGAGCCCTCGGCCGCTTTTTCAACGCCAGCAAATATGCCGACGACGGCTTTAGCGTACGGGTCGGAATACGGCGCCGATTCAAGACCACAAACTCAAAGTTTCGGGGGCTACAACACGGGTATGATGATGTACAACGTGCCTCAACCGAGCACACAAACTCCAGTCTACGATGGCCAACAGTTTGGGCAACGGCAGCAGGCGGCAATGCAGATGATGGCACCGGATGTCACCTCGGCATATTTTAATCCTGAAGCAGGGAGTGCAGCAGCAAGTATGCAGCATCCGAGCCAGGCAAGCAGCGCGTCTCCCGGAGTATATCAACAGGGCCAGCCCATGAATTACGCCGGCGGCATGCCTTCTACAAATGCCATGCAGCACACGTCTGGAACAGCAGATGCCAGTATGGGAGAAGGGCAAGACTACGCTGCGTCTGGTCTTCAAGAGAAGTGGTTAAACTACCAACGACAACTGGGTTCTGTGTTTCAGGATGTCTCATCCATCTCTCTCGAAAGGGCCGCTGAAACACTGTTGAATGTCTCCAGCTGGTTGCTTACGCAGGTTGCAGAATTAGGTATGTAGAAGAAGGCTCAACAGTTTGAAACCAGCTTGATGTTTGTACTTACATGCTAAACAGGGCTCAATCAAGACGACGCCAACCTCCACGCCGAACGAATCAAACTCTGGAATGACTTTAACCACGCGTGGCTCGCTCTCTGTTTCCGACAGAGAGAAATAATGTCTTCCAGCCAGCAACTTTCGAGATCGCAGAAAATCATGTCTCAGGAAACAATAAAAAAACTAGGAGACGAGCTCATTCGCCTCTGCGATGGAATCGAGAGTCATGGCTTAGTAGACTATCAGTATGGTGTGTGGGAGGATCGAATCGAGGCCAGTATGTTACTAAGGACCCCCCCCCCCCCCCCCTTTTTTTTTTTCCTTTGGCATGACACTAACCAAATTCTAGTTCTGGAAGAGTGCCTTGACCTCTACGACTCTCCTGAATCGAACGCCAATACAAGCGGAGGATCGCGCTGATCCGCCTACATCTTTTATATCTCGACGTTGGAATAAGCAAACGAGGCATGTTGGCCACATGTCAGAAAGAAAGAAAGACGGCTGGATTTTTCATCTCCTTCTCTTTTCTTTCTCTCTCTCTCTCTCTCTCTCTCTCTTTCTTTATTTCTCTCCTTATTTCCTTTGTTTACTTGCTTGTGCCCTTGCATTTCTAGCGGCTTGGGAAATGTACATTATACGATGGGAAACTTTCACGCGGCTTCTACAATAGCGCAGATATGGACATGGTTGGATCGAAAGGAAGGTTAACATATAAAGAGGTTTCTTCATAATTGGATATCATGGGATTTGGGCGGATGGAAATTGGGATTCTCTTTTCTTAGGGTGGGCGATGCATCTGCTTTGGGCTGGAACTGAATGGTGTTGGAGTGTTAAGGGAGACAGCCAGTGTCACAGCACAGCGTACCAAGCGGTGCGTCTCTGTATGCTCTATTGGCTGCCTCTTCATGAGCTGGGAACATGAGGGGGCCGGTGGCAAACATGTCCCATACGCAAACACGCAATTATTCGTGGACACACTCAAACCCACAGCATGCCATGCCACTATTTGAATGCTGCTTGTGTGCGGACATGTTCTGACGGAAATGGGACGACTATTAGACGGTTATTTGGATATACACTATGGGAACGACTACGGGAGCGGGCAAAGCGTGCGAGAGGACTAAAGGATCTGGGTGGGCGGCGTCGAACGGCGGGCTTTCAGGCAAGAAATGCGAAACTAGCGAATGCTCATTTCTTTCTCTTTCTCTCCCATCTTCCCCCACTTCAGCTTGGAAATGACCTGTAGGGATTTTTCAGCCCAAAGGCCTTTTTTTTCTTCTTTTTGTAATGTATCATTTGGGTTTAGACGTTGGGCTAGAATATGACGGGTTGGAGCCCCCACGGGCTGTATCAACGGGCTGGGAGTGGCATGAAAGCTAGCGGCTGCGTACATGGCAAACAAATGAAAAGTTAGATGGCAAACTTGAATAGATTCATTGGGCACAGCAGCTTGCGAGTGACGAGATACAAGGCCATGTAGTTGCAAGCCTAATGTGACCCTCCCTGCAGGGACTTTTTGTGATCCAGCCACCGCTCATCACAGTCCAGTAATCGGCACTTGGCACCGCTATGGGGGCAGCCGTCGGGTAGGACGATTCACGATGGCATATGACATCTGGCTTGGATGGTTTTGTCATCCGTGACGCAATGAAAGCACATGCTTGGTCTTGTAACTAGGGGCGTTACCGCGGAGCCCATGTCCGAGCCTCAACTATGGCACTCCGGCCACGATACCCGGGAAGCCATTGGAGCGCGTGACAGCTCTCTTACACGCACGAGAGGTTTTATCAACGTAGACCACAAACCTGGCAGAGGGGTAAAGTCAGCACTCGAGAAGCTGAGGCGGCTGGGACTTTGGGGGCCGAATCAAGGGACTGCTTGGCAATACCCAGCCCAGGATGGCTGCTGCTAGCGTTTCATGGGGCAGCGCTGCCTTGTGTAGCTGAGATTCACGTCGTGGCTGAGAGTAAGCGGGATCAGGTCGCTTTCTGCTTCCAACTTTGCTGGCTGCCATAGGTTGGGGGCGTCGGCAATCGTGGACGGACGCATAAACATGATGCTCCTAGCTGCATACGTGGAGACGCTTGGCAAGCAGCAGAAGTGACGACCCCCAACCAATGCTTCGGTGAGGCGAGAAAAAAAAAAAAGAAATAAAATACCACCATCCGTGAGTCACCTGAGATGAGCTGATGTGTGCCAGCGGGCGTATGCTTGTAGAATTCGTGGAGGGTAGTACTTCTGATCCATGTAGCCATACTCCCCTCCAGGCTGTGGCAGCATGAAGACTTGGCTAGGTTACATGCAGCCACCATCCACCATCTCGCGTTGGTTGGTTTGCCCTTTGATGATTGAAGCGGCAAAGCTGAGCTAAGATGGTGAATGCCAGGAGAAGGAGTAGGTATTTGCATTCATTTGGTCATAGCTGCGGCTAGTGAGCGGCATCCTGAGTTTAATTCTGACGAGCCCTTGCCGATAGGAACGTGACGGAGCTCTGGATCAGAGTCTAGAACGGATCCTGGCATATCTCGGCTGCTTCTACCACTGCCAGCTCAGGTGATCAAGATGGCACGGCCAAGGTAAGCTTTCGGTGCATTTTCGACGGTGCCGAGATCCAGTCTGTCCCAAGCATGATTTCCGATCTGTCGTAAATTTTGGGCTGGGCCTGCATGTGACGTTGACATGTATGTATGTGTAGGGGTAGCGATTGGAGCTTGGAGCTTGCGCATTTCGCCTCGCAGAACCCAGCAGTGGGACAAGAATGGCGATCCCCCCAGATCCCAGATTGAAGTAGCCTACTTGTAGTTGCCTAGTACGCTGCTGTAGCACGAACAAGATTATCTTGCATGGAGTCGGAGGATGGACGTGCCACAGGCATTTGGTGTAGGTGCGAATGTAAAGATGATGAGAGAGGAAAAGACGCGAGAGAGTGAGGGATGCATGTCACTGGTAGTAGAGTATACGAAGTATTACATCGGGAGGAAGGAGTGACGGAACAGGCAGCACATGACGGCACCTGCCAGCTGTGGCCCGTCATAGCGATCGGTAGGTACCAGGTACCGCCACGAGCTCATAGAGTCGCCCAAAAGGCTATAATGAAGTGTTACTCGAAGTAGCCGAGTTTTACTCAGACCGCACCAACCACATGTTTGCAAGTGCGCGTATCTTACCTGTAATTGAAAGAAGACGACGACACGCTGAATGAGAAAGAAGCAGTAAAATATCAAGGGAGAATGCAGAAACTAGATCTCTATCAATAAGAAGTAGAAGAGCTGCGGCGATTAAAAATGACATGTCATAATTGACATCGTGGAAAGGAGGCCATCGTTTCAACAAACTCCCTAGCCATATGATCTTTACCAAGAATTAGACTCATTCGCCGTAAATGAGGAGGAAGAAATTGAAAACGAACGAGATGGGAGAAAGAATGAAAGCCGGAAGTATGTTTCATTGAGATGTTAATGCTATTTATGACAGACAGACAACCCGCAATTTGACTTGCGCCACAACTCAGTTCTTATTTCTTAAGATAGGTACACACCAAGCCTCAAGAATCAATGACCGCTGCAAACTTTATCCAAAATGCTTATTCGCCGGGCGTCTCATATGTCCTTTGATGGGCATCTTGCTATTTTCGGCCTATCTTTTCGCGATTAAATATCGTTTGAATTAGCTGAGATAAACACTATTCTCACCACTAAAACTTGTGGGAAGCTCTTTTCCTCATTGACCTCTAATGAACATCTTCAGCTCCGTCCCCATCCAAATGCTGCCGAAAATACTAGCATAAACATAGTTGTCGTATGTATAATGTTGAGTCAGCCCTGTCCACCAAAGGGTGCATTGTAAATTGTTCGTCAAGACCAAGTGCTTTCCAAAATTCTCTGTTAAAGGCAGCAAAATCTCTGGTCAGCGAATCCCGAAGCTATCAATACTTTTTCTCTAGTGCCAGCTGTACCCAATAACACAAGACATAGTTGATCCATTCCAGATGGATGCGTTATGTATATTGGACCAAACTCACACATCTCCAGTCATGATTTCGTCTCGACAGAGTACCAACTCGTTCGACTCAGCACGACATCTACATGCTTAACCGAGCAGATGGCGACTCAAGACAATCTCAAGTCCAAATCGTAACTGGTACTAGCATCGTTGAATTGCGACGACGCATTTTTGATTCGCTGCGGTGAGTCAAGTCCGTCACCATGACTGAAATTGAAGATTGAATGTAGATATTCATTATCATAACTGCTATATTTCCATTATCCACAAATCGCTTTCCTGGCGGTGTCTACCCGAGACCAACGCTGCCTTTTACCCCTTTCAACAAACATTTAAAATTGATCTGTTATCAAGGTGTTAGCTTTTTGCTGCTTCCCATCAACCACGCGCGAAAAGGGGTCTCAAACAGGCAGAAAGGCCCTTCAACAAAATAGAGAGACAAAAGAGAAAGGAAAAAGGGAAAAAATAACAAAGACAAAGGATACTCCCAATGAGATACGCACCTAGAGTCATGCTCATGCTGACATCCGTATTCTCTACCATCTTGGTAAACTCCTCAAAGCTAATCTTGCCGTCCTTGTCCAGGTCCGCCTCCATTATCGTCTTGTCGACAATCTGCTGCAGCTGCTGGTCCTTCAGGTTGCTGCCAACCATCATCTTGAGCACGATGAAGAGCTCGCCGTTGCTGATGTAGCCGTCGCGGTCAATGTCGTAGACCTTGAAGGCGAACTGCAGCTTCTGCTCCTTGTTGCCCTTGCTGCTGAAGGCGCTCAGGCCGGAGACGAACTCCTGGAAGTCGACATCGCCGCCGCCGTCCTCGTCAAAGATGGCAATCATGCTAATTGTATCGTCGAGTTAGCCGCTGATCTGTTCATTCATTTATACACCAATAAGGGGGAGAGCGGCGAGCGGTGTATAAGGTCGCCGTGGGGAGGATGAGGTAAGATCGAACGAACCGTGTCGCAAGAGGGTTGGAAGAGATTTGAGGAAGGCTGAGAAATTCGTCGCGCTCGATTGTGCCAGAGTTATCCTGCAGCAGAACAGTCAGCCAGTGTGTCAATAATTGTGTCTCATCTCGTAACGTCTTGTTGAACTGCGGCGCAACCAGAGTGTCCCAGCCCAAGCGTTCGGTCTGGCTTGGTTTGGTTTCCCCTTTCTTTTCCATCGTACCTTGTCGAGTTTCATGAACCGTTTCCTTAACCGGTCGACTTCCTCTCTATCAACTATGCGATTCAGGGTCAGCCAAACTAGAGTCCAGATTGTGTTGACCACGAGGCGAGAGCCTACAGTTGGACCCTTGGACAATGTTGTCCAGCACAGTACTCGTGGTGTTGCCCATCTTGCTTGACAGGACAGCGCAGCTGCTTGTGCGCTAAACAACGTCTCGTGTGGCTAAAGATACAATGATGGCAGTCGAGTGAGAGAAACGCTGGCACGGTAGGAGGCCGTTCTGTGCGGCGGTCGTGTATGCAACGGGTGGCGGTTGTAAACTGTCGTTGTATGGGCGGAAAATGTGTAAGTAAGGCGCCGGATTGGATTTGTAGGCCTTGTATTACACAGTCGAGGCGACTCCTAGAGGGGTAGCTGGTCATGTGCACGGACCATCTCTGCTCTGATTTGTAGTGTTAAGAGACTGCTGAACAGCCTGGAGCGATAAGCAGTTCCATTCAGTGTAATTCAGCCTTGCGGGATGAGAGAATCGACATCAGGCTGGGTTGGTAATTGAATCGATTGCGCATGCAGAAGTTGGCGCATCTTTGGAAATGATCATGTTTGACCGAGGGGACTTATTGGATGATTATGTCATTTTCACAAGATAGAGTTGAAACCTAAGATATGCGCGCTTGGGATGCCGCTCAAGCTGCGACTGTGGCTGAAAAGCTATGGCTGTGCAGCTTCTCACGTCTCTCCTTTCTTGCAAGCGAGGCGGTGACGGAACTCTGGCGAGCGCTAAAAATGCCTTCTGTACATAGTAGGTGCTCGCTCTTCTCGCCGCTGGCTTGAGAAACAGACAGAAACCAGAAAGCAAAAAGCCACTATGCCAGCTTTCGGCTCATGTCCGGCCTGGGCGCGTTTGGGCTGCTGTGGCCGCTGCTTAGCCAACCAAAGGCGCGCTCCCACAGCACTCGCCCAAGTACCTCGCCAGCCTCTGTGCGGTGCTGTTTTCAGCGCGTGGGCCTGCTGCGACTTCAGGGGATGAGGGAGGCAAAAGGAGGGGGTGGCCCGAGCGCCTCCATGTACCGGCGCCCGCCAAACTCTACGGTGCGGTGACTTGCCAGCGGGCCACGGCGGCCATCAAACAGCCGCAATTTTCCAGGCTCTGCACCAGTGAAAAATCTTCGCGCGGCAAAACAAATCCCAACGTCACCTCATCGAACGCGAGCATTGAGCCATCAGAAAACCGAAACCACAGCGCCTATTTCATCAAAAAAATATCCTAAGGCGACTTCGGACGTCTTGATTTATGACTTGATCTCTTTTTTTCGCGGATTTTCCGCTGGCTTTCTGCCGTCCTTCACCACCCTGGCAACATGTCATCCCGCAAAGTCCGAGTCAAGAAGTTGACTATCAAAACCGCTCTCCCTGTGCTCAGAGAGGATCAGATCGATGCTACAGAGTATGAATCACTGCTTACCGAGTCGCAAATCGCGACCGGAGTCGACCAGACCGAGGAAAATGTGAGTCCATCACCACCCTCATGCCACGCCACCGCAACTTCTGATATCACGTGTCCGGTCACGTGGCTTCTCTCCCTACCTGCTCCCTACATTACCTTGCTCGCTAGATGTGTGTATACACAGAGTGCATCAACAGATATATGATGATGGCAAGCCATTCTCATATATTCCACTCGTGTATTCAAATATCTCTTTCTATTTTTGCCATCTCTCCTTTCTTTTTCACATCACTTTCAATTTTTGTTTCCATTTTCTCTTCATCACCATCATCATCATCTTAATCTTCTTTCTTTTATACTCTTTTTTTTTTGTTTTATGTTTTTCCTCTTCTTCTTTCTTGTTCTTCTTTCTTTTTTACTAATGTTTTCTCTTCTTCTTTTCTTGTAGGAATACCATCTTCAGTCCATTCTAAAAGAGGCGGGAACAAGCAATGATCAAGAAATCCCCGTTCCGCCTCCCAAAGAGAGTGACATCAGCTATGATGCCCTCTATCCCGCAATTTTTCACAAACCCTCCTCTTATATCCGATTTTCTCAGACAGTGGAGGAATGTATTAGCTGTCAATATGACATGACAACCGAAGACGATGAATTTCTCAAATCTTATAATAGTAATCCGCCCGCCGGCGCCGGGGCTCTCAGCGAGGATGACTTTGAGCGCATCATGGAAGTGTTTGAGGACACCGCAACTGAGCAGACTCCATTCGCAGCCGTTGACAACACTGTTGTCGGCTACGACATGATGGTTCCCGGTCTCAATCAGCTTGGCTCTACAACCATATTGCTGCACGCCAAGCAGATATACGAGTACTGGAAATCCAAGCGACAGGAGGAAGGAAATAAACCACTGCACGCAACCATCAAGTTTGAGACGCATCAGGAGACTGATGATACTGATCCATACGTCTGCTTCAGACGGCGGGAGGTCAGGCAAACAAGGAAAACAAGGTCCAGAGATACCAAGATTGCCGAGACACTCAAGCGTTTTCGTCGCGAGCTCGAGGATGGCCGTCACCTGGTACTGATGGCATACGAGCGAGAGATGATGAAACGAGATTTGTTGCAAGTGGATCGGGCTATTTTCGAGGAAAGAGCTCGATTGAAGCAAATCAAGACAAAGATGGGCATCAAGGGCGACGACGAAGACCTCGTAAACCAAAAGGTATGTTGCGAATCAAGGCCAGCTTGGCTCTCTACACGTATCATGTCACTTGACACTAACATGATCCAGCCGTCTCAGAAGCGCAAGCCTGCAGAAGCTGCGGGAGCTCAGCGACCAGCCACTCAAGTGCGGGTGCCGGTGCGGCCAGATGGACGTTCGCACGAGCAAGATCTTGTGTTGCTTTCCGACCAGCTCGCCGAGAAGGAGAACGAGCTTCGTAATGAGATTGAAACTAAGGTGCAGAATCACCGAAGGTGGAACCAGAATCATATCGATCTCACTCGAGATCCGCTATCGCCGGTCAAAGAACTGGGCATGGAGCTCAAATTCAGACCGGCAAAGACCCAATATCTAATGACGCCGCCGGCGTCAAATTCTGCAGAGTCAATGGACATTGACGACGCACCTGAGCCAATGCAATTGGACAAACCGGAACTTCCCGTCTTCCAATTCCGTGGCGCAGACTTTGGCGAGACTCCGCAAAATAGCCAGCCCGCGTTCAGACGTCGCATTGGCCGACTGCAACGGCTCTGGATCGATCGGAGGGGTCTTTCAACACCCGCACGGACAGATACGTACGAGTACTCTGACCGGTGGAAATACGACTCTGACGATGAAGATGACGAGCCGCTTGTCTATGAGGTTGACCCCTTTGACACGCGAGCGCTCAAGTTCAGAGCCACAATCCCACTCAGCCCATACATCTTCAGGGGAAGGCCAACGGTCCCTCCAGAGGCGGTTAATGGCGCAGCGAATGGAAATAGGGTGTTACCACCACCACCACCACAAGCGCAGCCACAGCCGCCGCCGCCGCCGCAACCTGCAGTTCAGCAAGCGCAGGCGGCGTCATAAAGAAGAACCCTCTCTCTCTCCCCCCCGACGAATCTAGTACTGCATCCTTGTATGAGTATGGAGGTGTATATAATTCGTTTTTTGCTTTTTTTTCTCCAATCACGCTGGTATTGAAGGGTTCTCAGGAACGGACAGGACGGGGGGGAGGTTCGGGAGGAGGCAGGATCTTTTGCTGTAGATGAAAAAAAAAAGGCCACCGATGTATAGTACAGTAGCCTTGGTCAGGGCATTGCGAGGAGTTGGGAGTTGGGGTCGGTTCTTTAGGATTAGAAAGAGAAGAGGCCCTCCAACGGGAACAAATAAAAAAAAGATACAACCTAGATCCTCAACTGGCTTTTGACCAGAAAACAGAACTTTTTTTTTCCCTCGGCTCGGCCGCATGCAATTCGCGTGATGATCTGTATCCGACTCGATGGTAGACAGTCCGGGCATTGCCGACAGTTCGATTTGTGCTTGTGAGAGCTCTTTTCTTCTTCTCGCAGGGCGGGTGGTGTCGTGACGCAGGCCGGTCTCACCTCACCTCATTGCGACCAGGGCGGATGACGTGAGGGGAAGGCCGGCCTGCGCAACGTGGACTCGCCGGCCGTGATCGAGGTTCGCCATGGGCGTCGACGATGAAGAAGCTTGTAGAGAACCTGATAATGACTCTCGCCAGCTGAAGAAGCAGCTAGAGGCTCTGTCTTTCTTGCTTCTCGGCTAATTATTTTTTTCCTCTGCGGCCAAGGCTGGTGTTAGCAGGCGCCGAAATAGATGGTAGCAGAGAAGAGAAGATGGATTCAAAGGGGCGGGTTTTCCCTTGCAAGAAGGGCATAGGACATACCTTTGAGAAAACCAATGTCTCACAGACTCAGTCCATCATGAAGGACTAAGAGACAGAAGAAGTTTCCTACTGCTGTGCTGCAATAATTTTTTTTTTCCCTCTGGTGTCCCAGTTAGACTTGCTAGAAGGGAAAAAAAGTCGAGGGGAAAGAAAGCGAGTGGTCGAAGTGGACCGCGGGAACGGGCTGGAAGTGGATTATTTTGGGGAGAAGGGTGGGAGGATTTGCGGCCACACAGCAGAGACCGGCAGCAGAAGCACACACTTTCGCAAATCAAGGGACCTGAGAGGTGAATGAATGGCAGTAAAGCTTGCCTGGGCAATATGTACATGGGCAGCGAGTACCTGCCTGGAGGGATGCGCGGCCAGAGAGTACTTGCGGGATTTGTACAGGGCCGGCGAAGCGGGGCCAAGGTGGTGTCTGTTAGTGCGAGCCTTTTGGCTGGTGACAAGAGGGCGCTAGAGGGCCATTTGCCGAACAGGGCGCTGTGGAAAGGTTCAGCATAGAGGACTTGCACCGAAGCCTGTGTTCTTGTTCTCGCGATGTTCGCTCATAACTGAGCATGCGTGCAAACAGCAATGGGGGATTCTGGAATCGTCAGACATCAGCCGCAGGCCGAGCATCGTGAACGGAACGAAGGAGGTGATACCTTGAAACAGCAGGTAGATTAGCAGTCAGAAAACGGGGGAAGCAGTCTCTTACATAAGTCGCCTTTTGCCGAGACGTGATATCCAATGCTACTCTAATACGGGGAGCTCGCAATTCACCCGCGGGCTTTGCTGCAGCGGGTGGAAGAATTGGCTGTAGCACGTACATTAGCGCAAAGCATGAACTGAGCCGGAAAAAAAAAAAGAGGAAGAGGCATCATGTATACAGTACGAAGTTTGCTAACCCAGGTGGTATTGAGTGCATGCATTGGAAGATGAGAAAAAATTGGGGAGAGACGACGGGTGGTAAAGTATGGTAGGTACGTACTATTTCCGCGATGCCGCAGTGGCAGCTTGAACGTTCCCATGACGGGCGCCCCGCTAATTTCTGCTTCAGGCAGAGAACCCCTCTATTTTTCTGAACGTCAAAACTTTGGGTTGAATCAACATCACATTCAACGATTAAATAACAAGTTGCCTTGACCTGGTATGTATTTTGTTTAACCTGAAATCGTTACCCTACCCTCTGTTTTCTCTAATCAAAAAGACCTGTGGACTGTAATTATCTAATGATACCATTCAGAAAAAGAAATAGACAAAGATAGAAACAACGATTGCCTCTCGTGAACGATCACAACTCCAGACATCAAACCGCAGGGACCATATTTCCGCCAACCTGGCGCAAGAACAGCTCACCAGATAGACACGACTTCAACTTCATTCACTCTGTCTTTACAACTCCACCAGCAACCTCATCCACCATGGCCGCCGCCGCCGTCTCCTCGCCGCTTCCCCCTCCTCCTCAACCCACCACCACATCCATCACATCTCCCACATCAACATCAATACCAGCACCTCCCATATCCTCCACCAAATCCTCCTGGATCGCCCTCGGCTGCGAAGGCTCCGCCAACAAGCTCGGCATCGGCCTCATCCGCCACACCCCAACCTCCGCCACCATCCTCTCCAACCTGCGACACACATTCATCTCCCCGCCCGGCACGGGCTTCCTGCCCAAGGACACGGCGCTGCACCACCGCACCGAGTTCGTCGCCCTCGCCCGCCGCGCCATCGCCGAGGCCGGCATCTCCCCCGCCGACGTCGACTGCATCTGCTTCACCCAAGGGCCCGGCATGGGCGCGCCCCTCACCAGCGTGGCCATCGGCGCGCGAACCCTGGCTCTGCTCTGGGATAGGCCTCTTGTGGGCGTCAACCACTGCGTCGGCCACATCGAAATGGGCCGCGAGGTCACCGGCGCCGACAACCCCGTCGTTCTGTACGTCAGCGGCGGCAACTCCCAGGTGATTGCCTACGCCGAGAAGCGCTACCGCATCTTTGGCGAGACGCTCGACATCGCCGTCGGCAACTGCCTCGACCGCTTCGCCCGCGTGCTCAACATCAGCAACGACCCCGCGCCGGGCTACAACATCGAGCAGCTGGCCAAGAAGGGCAAGCAGCTGCTCGAGCTGCCCTACATCGTCAAGGGCATGGACTGCTCCTTTTCCGGCATCCTCACCAGCGCAGAGGCCCTGGCCGCGCAGCTGCTGGAGCGCGGGCCCGACGGCGCCGGCTTCACCGTCGAGGATCTCTGCTTCTCCCTGCAGGAGACAATCTTTGCCATGCTGGTGGAGATTACGGAGCGGGCCATGGCGCACGTCGGCAGCAGCCAGGTCCTCATTGTCGGCGGCGTGGGCTGCAACGAGCGGTTGCAGGAGATGATTGCGAGCATGGCCCAGGAGCGAGGCGGCAGTGTATTTGCCATGGATGAGAGGTTCTGCATCGACAACGGCATCATGATTGCGCATGCCGGCTTATTGGCCTATAGAACGGGATTCCGGACGCCGCTTGACGAGAGCGTGTGTACGCAGAGGTTTAGAACAGATGATGTATATGTCGAATGGAGGGATTAAGAAGGTTTCTTAGAAACACACACCAAAAAGCTGATAGAAACAAGTAAAACTGCACGTATATTGTGTTTAATATTCCGTCCATCTTGCCCATCTTTCTATCTTGTTGGTTCATAGCGAACCCCGAATAGATCTCTACTACTTCCACTACCTAGCTAGTTCAGCTACAGTAGCTAGCCATTCAATATGGCATAGCTCAGACATAACTATATAACCCATAGCTGTTCCCATTGCGTCCACCATTCCATGTAAATAAATTCATATCGTATCAACAAGAAAAACTCTCCCTATATCAAGATATTGTAATAAAAAAAAGGGGGGATAGAAGGGGAAACGAAAAAAGAAAAAGCAAATACGTATTAACTCTCTTAAACCAAGAAAAGCATCCTTCTTCCCTCATACTCTGGCATTGCCAATGACGCTCATTTGGCGAGCCGGCTTTAACCTTCATCCGCTGAAGTGGGCTTATAAATAATTGTAGTGACATACTAAATGACAAAAGTCAAAAAATTAGTAAATGCACGGCAAGTCACTCCTTTTTTGCTTCACTAACCTTGTTGTGATATCTAATAGTCGCTGAAACGGCCAAGACATTGTTCTTAATGCTGCTCGTAGCAAGATGATTCAAAACAGTATGATTCGGCATGTTCAAGACGCTGTTGTCATCCTTCATCAGGGTGGCAGCGTTGAGGATAGGTTTGCCCAAGAAACCAGGCAAGCTGGGAGGTGTAGCCATCTTCTCAATAGCACCCTCGGCATTGCGATAGGCTGGTGACTCCTCGGCCTGGTCGAAATCGAGCAGATATGGTGGAATTTGGCTATTGTAGTCTTCTTGCGGCGAAATAATCCTGTGCTTGGCAACTTTGGGCTCCTCTGTAGCCTGAGCTTCATTTTGAGCCACCTCCTTCTCCTTTCCAGCCTCGACAGCTTCTCCAGGCTCGCCTTGTTTCGTTGCCAATGGGTCCTCGGACCTCACTTCGATATAGTTTACCAAATTGTTTCCGAAATCGACAGTCGTGGGAAGAGAAGGCGTCGTCTGCATAATTCCATCCACCAAGAAGCGGATGTGATGCGTACCGGGAAGGATGTAAATGGTGGCGGCAAAGACACCGGGTTGGCCCTCGCTATCCCGCCATGATAGTGTGTTAGCACAAGCCAAAAGTCAAAAAGAATCAGCGGGTGAGCAAAGCGGGCGCAAAAGGCTTCAGGCACGTGCTAGGCACAGAAGCCTCCCCGAGGCAGCCAAATGCGCCTTGCTTACTGGTCCAATTGGTTTGTGAGCAGTGTCAACTTACACAGGAAGCAGCCGGTGTTTTTTGTTCCATTGGAAAATCGTACCAGTCACATATACTTTCTCACCTCCACTGTTCCAGACAATCTTGGTGGGAACTACTCGCCCGGTCTTGTCCACGCGTAGCTCCTCGCCCTCGTCCTCTTCAACCGTGCCGTTGCTGAGCCCAGAGTTCTTTCTTGTTAACCCATCGGATGTCTCGCCCAGCTCGAGATCGGTAAGGTTCTCATCGGGGCCAGCAATGGGCGAGCCAGGTCGATGTATCTCCTCCTCGATAGGAAGCGGCAGGCGGGGCGGGCGCGACATGTACATGTCTGTAAGGCTATTGTTGGAGAAGAGCTGGGCGTCGAGATACGGCGGCACGGCGGGGATATGAGGGCGCGCCACGGACCCGTCAATGGGAACAGCGACGGGCTTGGAAGGTTCGTCGCGGATAATGGGCCGTGGTGAGGATGGCTTAGGGCTGCCCGCGACAACAGCGGCGGTAACGGCGGCAGCAGCGTTGGCGACGGAGGAGACGGTGCTGCTATGCGGCGAGCCGCTGAGGGAAGACACGGCAGTGGCGGGCACGCTCTTGGTCTTGGGCACGGAGGCGGCGATGGAGCCCTGGGCCTGGAGCGTGGACGACTCCGGGGCGGCGGCGGCGCGGTGGATGGGGAGGATGTTGCGCGAACCGTCCTTGCGATGGTGATGGCGAGGGGACTCGACGCCTGACTGCGCCTGCGGCGGCGTCGACCCAGGCCCGCCCGCCTTGTTGGACGCCGAATGGTTGTTACCCATGGCTCGGGAGCCCGACCAGGGGTGGCCGCAGGGAGATGGAAGCGAGCCGGGAAGGCGATGGGAAAAAAACAACAATCCCAGACCCAGACAGGCAGCGAGGATGGACTGCTAGCGGGAGCAAAGGGGGGTTACAGAGGCGACCGGTTGGCGGCTTGTCGTTGCACAAGGCGCTCTGGCTCGGAGCTGGCGAGCCAGGGCTGCAGCGGCAGATGGGGGGTGAGGTCTCGCGTGACGATGCTCGGACGAACGTGGTTGGATTGCAGCGTGCTGAGAGGATGAAGTGGCGGTGGGGTTTGTGCCTTGGGAAGCCGGGAGGGATCTCGATGCGGGTGTGTCGTCGGCCCTGGCTCTGGTCTCGATCTGGAGCGGCGTCTAGAAGAGGATTGCGGATCAGGTGAGAGGCCTGCGATGTGTGTCTGGCTGGTTGGGGGCCGGCGAGATGCGCGAGGGTGAAAGTGGTGATGCTAGCGGTTTGTGCCTCCCAGCAGCAGTAATATCTCACAAGACGATTTGCCGACGCCAGATCGAACGTGCCCGGTAGCGCAGAGCGCCAGGCAAGCGTCAATCAGTCAACTAGCAGTACTGGCCAATGGTCAATTCCAGGTCCCCGTCTGGGTGGACTCTGCGACTTAAAGCAAACACTCTAGAAGAATGTCACAAGAGGGGCCTTGTCTTCCGGCAATCTGCTCCCTTGCCCGCCAGGCCTTGAGGGCTCCTCTTGTGGACGGCGTCTGCAGGCCTGCTCGGCGCCAACAGCGAAAACGGGATGCTCGTGGGGGACTCGCGCTGTAACTTTCAGGCTTCAGCTGTCGTGTCGTCTCGCCTGAGCCGTGACAGCCCGTGGTCGTGCAGGACAGACGATCGTGGGTTGGAGGAGCTGGCCAGTAGGATTGAGGCCGTGGTTTTTCGGGGTGGGGGAAGATGCAGCTGCAGTCACGCGCGGGGCTTGCGGAGCGATATATAGCGGTACGTACCCGCTTGGAGCAACCCAAGGCTGTGGCTTGAACTTCGGGTTGAGCTCTTATCTCTCCGCGCTACTAGTAGCTTGTACTCTCACCTTTCTGACAATGTACTGAGTACCCAAAGCTTGCGCCTAAATCAGCTGGTAATAGAGTTTTCTATACCCAAGGCTGAAGAGCGAGCTACCTGATCTGCGACATTTCGGGCGTGTTACGACGCTAAATGACTGTACGAAAGCGGCCATGAACAGGAACACATCAAGGTATCTTTTGAGTGGAGCGTTCCGCACGGCACTTGGCTCTGCCGACTTACAACAGCATTGTGGGAGAGGCTTTTTATAGGCATCGTGTTTTATTAGACAAGAAGTGTAGGCATTTTTTTGGTAAATATTTGTTTCTCCCTCTCAAGAGAATGGAAGAAGGGGAATCTCCAGCCAGCTCTGTTCCTTTGCAAGCCGGTATAGCAACAACAATGCCTAGTATCAACTTTATCCCACCTTTCTTCCCCCAACACAAGCAAATGGAGTCGAGTTTTCCCTAGCATTATGTGGCTAAAAAAAAAAAAAAAAGAATTGGGTCAATATGTCTTTACGCTGTAGACATTGTGTCTCGAAGATTCTAGCCTCTTGGCTGTGGTCTAGTAAAAGATTCGAACCAAGTCAGCTTCAACTGCTTGGGGGCCTGGCACCAACGTCACGACATGGAATGAGACTTACTTGCAAATTTGGGTGAGCAAGGAGAGGCTTCATGTTTGACGCTAGGAAGATGTGCATGAAGTGATGCATGATCACCGTTCAGCCATCTTAGCGTACTTTTATCGAAACTGCATCCCAACTACGTGGATTTCCTCTCAGGGTAAAACACATATTGGCGATTAGAGCAGTATTTGGTTGGTAGGGGGTATTCGGATACGTGGTGTATGTTTTGCAGAAAATAGGTCGAAACATTATTTCTTTCTGACTTTGGTAAAGAGTGGACCATACACCGAGTGCGAGACTGAGTGATGGTTGAAAGAGACTGGAAGAACTCGAGTTTCGCATTATTGTTCATCGTATTAACTTCAAATGCTTGTTATCAGTACATGTATAAATGAGCAAGTGTTTGCTGTGGTTTTGATACTGACTCGTTTGATTCAAATGTGCTCAGATGCAGTGATCATGCGAAGATGGCAGATGGAAAAGCCAAAAATAAAAGTTGATTGCAAAGGAAATAAGAGGCAGCATAAATGGTGAAGTGTTGATGCCTGAGGAGAACTGCGCTGTTCGAGTTGCTTGGAGGAAGGTGCTTCATGCCTACTACACTTTATCTGATCCTCAGCACCACAAATTAATTCTGATACAGGAATGAATATTTCTAGCTTCGTAATCATAATTCCCTATTTCAGCATACATTAACTAATTTCATCATAAATCGGTATCATCTTATGTCGGTATACAATCACACACTTCAATGTGCTGTGTTGGAAGCGGTTTAGGCTATTGATCTCAACGTCCTAAATGGCCAGAATCATCAACGTTTTGATGGCATAATCAAATTTCCACCACAATATTGTAACCAATAAATACCCACTAAGTTTTCAAGTTTAATTCCAATACATATATCCAGTATATATGCACCTGAAAAAAACTGGAATACAAACGCTGCGAACATGCCATTTCCTCCTCCCTCTAGGTTAAGCCCCCGCCACATCCCACTAGCCACGCCCAAGTACGTACCTCTTCATCATCTCCCTTTCATCAACACTACAAGCCTCTCAGACAACTCACATGCCATCGCCTTCAAACATCTCAACCACCCCCCCTTCCATATGCATCTCAGTAAACACCGCTAGCCTTTCGAAAAATGAACCTCTCGGTCATCCTCGATGGCCTCCGCGCCAGCCTCTACTACGCTTCTTTCATCGGCCGCATCTTTGCTTTCCCTTTCCGACTCGCCTATGTCCCGATACATTACCTCCTGAGCGTCTTGAGGGTTGTGTTTGCGCCGGCGATTTATTTATTGTCGTACATCACAGGCTGGTGCCGTGGCGTCATTGATTTTGTCGTATCTCTTCAGGTATGTTTTCTTTTCATTAGGGGAAAGAAAATGGCTCAATCACATTATGCGCGATCTGGTTTGCATCATCTCGACGTGTTAGTGAGAGTGGGTGGATACTAACATCATCTTCTTACCTACGTAACATATAGCCGCTATATACCTTTGTGAGTTCCTCCAATCTATTTTCCTCCTTTCAGAAACCCATATGAGAAGACCGCGTCATACGATCACGGGTGAATGAGATTGGTAGCTAATCATCCTTACAGCTCGGCACCGCCGCAGCAGTCGGCATCTTCGCCGGCTTCACCCTGGCCACCTCGTCAACAGTCATTACTTCATACCTCGGCATGCAGGACGGCGTCAACGGCAGCTCTGAAGGAACTCACTCTCGTGCTTCGCAAACAAAAAGGTCACTGCCGCCATTCTCGTCCGACCCCCTCATCAAAGATGATTCATCCTCTAATGACGGGGAGTGGTATTGGCCTGATCCTAATCCCTCCTCACGGCGCCGCCCTGCAACTGGGCTCCTATCACAGACGATTCTTGAAGAAGAGGACGATTCTGAATTATAGATTTCCCCTCCTTCCTCCTCCTCCTCCTTCTTATGAATCTACTATAGCCACTTGGTCACTTTACGCTGCTATTTGGGCGTTCATCGAGCGGGTTGGTTTTGTACTGTTCTGTTACATATATATGTTTGTGTGCTATTGCATTCTCTATAATGATGGAGACGCTTTCCGTTTCAATCTTCGCTGCTGCGAGCAGGCAACAACGCTCTAAGTCCGTTACACCTTTCCAATTCTTTATTCTGTTGCCTCCAACGCCTGTCCAAAACCGTGTAAAAGGTGTAGAAGAAAAAGTGTTTCCTAGGGATATCATAAAAATAAGTATACAAAGGGGGGCGCGCGCGCGCGCAAGGTGTATGCCAACTCCATCTACCGTCATTAAACGACCATACATATGGCTCACATCATATCGTGTATGGTAATGTTGATGTTGGCCAATTTGATTTCTTCTTCTTGAACACTTGACGTATCTATCGTCGATAAATCTCTCGTTCGCGGGTCCTATCGTGCATGGGCGAGCGGCTCCGACTCCTCGTTCGCCGGTCTCTATCGTATCGTCGTCCACTGTCCTTGCTGGTAGGGCGTCGACGATCATCCCGAGGCCGGTCATCATCTCTGCGACGGTTGTTTCCGCCTTCTTCCCGTCCATAGCTTGGGATATATGTATCAATCTCCGGCCCACGACCTGGCGCGCGATTGCGGGGCGGCCGATCTCGATCCCGATGGTCAGCGTCGTCCCAATTTTGAGATCGGTCTTGGGGAGGCCGTGATGCAGGCACGCGCTCTCGATCTCTCTGCCAAGCCGGTCGCCTTTCGTCCGGGCCGCCCCTGAACCGCCCTCCATTGGCGCCGTTTCGGCCACCATATCCGTCACTGCTGTTGAAGCCTGCAGTTGCTCCATTTGCATCAGGTCCCAGGCCGACCGTTCCTCCCTTGGGTGCAGGAGGCAGGGCAGCCTTGCGGTCGTGAAACTTTCTTCGATCCAGCTCATGACTTTCTTCGTAGGTGGGGAGCTGGTGTGGCTCCATGGGTAGGGGCTCTTTCTTAAAGTACGGGTGCTGTAGCGCATCCACGGCATTTATCCGTGTCCTCCAATCCAGCTTCAATAGATCCTTCAGCAGAGAAATTGCTCCAGAGCCATATCTATGAGAAAAAGGATTTAGAGTTAGCGATGTGTAGACGTTGGGGCCAAGTGAAGAGTACTGGGCAAACATACTCCCTAAAGCGGCTCTGAAGATTTCCAGGTCGTGATCTGGGGGACAAATGATCGCTCCCTGGCAGATTCTTCCACCCCGGCATGTTTTCATCAGTGGGCGAACCCATGAGATCCCAGATCAGATCAAGTTGATGGGCATCGCTCTCGCCGGCAAGGATGGGCTTGCCGTATAGCATTTCTCCAAAGACACAGCTACCACGGCATTAGTTTTGCTGGAAATCTCAAAGCAAAAATATACGAGTGTTTCATCTTACCCAACTCCCCACACGTCGATGGCGGTGGTATATTGTCTTAGCTGCAGTAGAAGCTCGGGGGGTCGATACCATCTCGTAACGACCAAGCCAGTGTAATCTCGTCGGCCATCTCCAACAGCGTGGCCAGCTCTCGGCGTTGGCCCGTCATAGTGGCGTGCGAGACCGAAATCGGCAATCTGGAGGATGCCCTTGTTGTTGATGAGAAGATTGGCAGCCTTCATATCTCGGTGGAGGACGTGATTCTCGTGAAGATAGCGCAGACCCTGGAGCAGCTGGAGCATGTAACATTTGATCTGGGCTTCTTTAAAGTGGACGGATGGGTTATCAAGGAGGCCAGAGAGATCGTGATCCATGTACGGCGTCACCATGTACATGATGGGTTTCTTGCGTTTGTCGGCTGAGCATGGCCTGGTCAGCGCATCGGGACAACGAATGACTCGAGTTGGTTGAAGGGAGAGAGTAGACAAAGAATTACTCACTCGCTCTTGTGGGATGTTCTACGGCCATATCCTCCAATCGTAGGATATTGGGGTGGGATAGCAACTTGAGAAGCTTGATCTCTCGCAGAGCGGTGATGGGAAACTGAAGCAGGTTAGAAGAGGGAAAGCGAATCCAGAGAAGCCGATGTCGCCACGTACGCCGTCTTTTTCATGATGCATTATAATTTTTTTCAAGGCGACAAGTGCGCCTGTTTTGCGTGATCGAGCGCGGTGAACCTCACTATGCCACGATCGTTTGCGTTAGCCTCGCTTTTGGGGACATTGAGTCAAGATGCGGAACAAAGGGCCAATCATACCCAAAAGTACCCTCGCCCAGTTTCCCCTGCAGCTCATAGTCGGATATCCGCGAACAGCCTTGGAAGCTGGACTTTGGCCTGACGTGGTTGATGGCGAATGTTCTTGGCGAGGAGCCATCGGGGGCTGCATCGGACGGGCGATCCATGACGCGCGCCGGGTCGGTTGAGTCGCTGCGAGCCTCGAAGCGCAAGGTCGACAGGGACAAGGACGGCGGCGATGAAGGAGAATGGAGCGCAGCAAGGCGACTCTTGTTTCGGGGGGACGGAACGCGTTCTACGAAGCAGCTGCGACGGGATGGGCGCGCATCGTTTTGCTCTGGGCCCTTTGAAACCCCCCGCAAAGGCGTCGAGGAGGCCGCGGACGGGTTGGTAGCGCAATGGGAAAATCCCCGGCAGCAAAAGTTCAGCGCAGTTGGCTGTGGCCGTCGAGAGGGGGTGAAGAGGAAGTGGTGCTGATAGTGCGAGTTTTGTTGAGGGGAGTGTTGCAGATGTGAAGCTGCGAGACAAGTCGCAAAAGGGAAAAAAAAAAAAAAAAAAAAAAAGGTTTGGCTTCCTATCGCTGGAGCTGGCGCTGAGCACAAAGTTCAAGATGGGAAGATGGCGGTTGAGCGTTTGCGCTTATCCTAATCGAACTTGGAAAGGCGGTCGGTGGAGCTGTACCTGGATTGTACTTGGGCGGGTGCATGTGCCCAGGCGGTACTGCTACCTTGAATCGCTGTATAATTCAAGTAACAGGGCACTGTTTGGTATTACATCGAGCGTCTATCTATATTATACATAAGATATTACATTAGGCTTGGCGTATCAGAGACTCCACGACTGTTCGGTAACAAACACTGCAGGACATCATGACATTCCAAACCGTCATCTCTCAATCCTCAATGTAGGTGCACCAAAGCAGGCCATATTCTGCATCTGGCTCCAACAAGTGACGTATGCATCGCGGCCGCGAAATGGGCAAGGTCCCCGTACCTGCGGCCAGCCAGTCATGTGCGCCGCCATAATCGCTGTGCATCGCCTGCTGCACCCCTAGAAGGGTCTGGAGCGGTCCCTAATTTGGACGCTGGCCTGCTGATGCTACCACTACCGAGAGGCCACTGCTAACAGCATTAGCGCTCCCCCAGATCTGGGCAAAGGAAAAGGCGGAAAGAGATTCAATGGCCGTTAGTGATACGGAGCGAAGCCGGAGCCGCCTCTCTTAGTGCCCTGTTAATGGTAGAGTTTGCAGTACAGTACCAATGTATACATGGCTGCGCTATCTATCATCAATTCGCCGTTTTCAGCAGACTGGAGCATACAAGACGAGATATACAATGTTGCATATACTCACTTTTCTCTACAATTTGTACCTCTTTCGCTTAATCGATCCCCCATGTCATCATCGGCAAATACAAATTACAAGGGCACACCAAAGGAAGAGCAAAAAGATAATAAACCGGCCCTGCAGTCCGATGCCGACGTTTTTTTTATATTTCTATTACCCCTTCGTATCCACTCCGTTCCGCCTTCTTTTATCGCCCCGTGCTAGAACTTTTTTTTTTTTTTTTTTTGGCCAGCAGATGCGTTACGCAAGGTCCCCCGACACTTCCCATTACTAAAGGCTTCTCCTCCTCTTTCTTCTTTCTCCTGTCTGTAAATATATAATACAGTCCTTTTCCCCCGCTGTTTACATGACGAGACCCTGTTGTATCACCTCCCATCTTATACATATTATATAACACGGCCCGGCTGGACCACTTTTTCCCAGCGTCGTATAAACCCACCCACTTCAACTGCCTTTTTTTTTTCCTTATCTGGGGTATACAAGGGTACTTTGTCTTCCAGCCAGCCAAAAGTCTGATAAGACCCCCGAGAACTTCAACAGCTGAACAGACAAAGCTTCCCCTTTTTACCACTGATTTTATAAACATCTTTTCTCCGACCCATTTCTTTACTAGCATAGCATCTCCTTGTTATCAATTAATAACAAAAACTCATGCTCATGTCTCCCGCCGCCGTCGCGACGGATCCGCCTCCGGTCAACGCCGGCCTCCCCGAGTCCCGCGTCCTCATCATCGGCACCGGAGGCACGATATGCATGCAAGAAGGGCCCGACGGCCTCGCGCCCAGCGACGGCTTCCTGGAGAGTGCCATGGCCCCGAGGACGGTGTTTAACGACAATTCAGAGCCAAGTGGTGAGTATTCACTTGTATCATATGAGACTTACATCTCACATGAGAGTCTCACACACATATATACACATCGCAACTTATAACATGTTGCTAACACTACATCAAAAAGTCAAACTCCAAGCCCGCCGCAACGGCCAACTCACCCAGCTCGACTCCCTCCGAACCCCCCCAACCGCCTACCACCGCCACATCCGCTACTCCGTCATGGAATTCGACCCCCTCCTCGACTCGAGCAACATCTCCGCCGCCGACTGGGCCGCCATGGCCACCGCCATCCAGGAAAACTACCACCTCTTCGACGGCTTCGTCATCCTCCACGGCACCGACTCGCTGGCCTACACGGCCTCGGCCCTATCCTTTATGCTGGCCAACCTGGGCAAGCCGGTGATTCTCACGGGCTCGCAGGCGCCCATCTTTGCGCTGCAGTCCGACGCCGTCGACAACCTGCTCGGCTCGCTCATCATCGCCGGCACCTTTGTGATTCCCGAAGTCTGCCTCTTCTTCCGCGACAAGCTGTACCGCGGCAACCGCACCACAAAGGTCTCGGCCACGTCCTTCGAGGCCTTTGCCAGCCCCAACTGCGAGCCCCTGGCCAAGGTCAACGGCCTCGGCATCAGCGTCAACTGGCCGCTGGTCCTGCGCCCAACCACGATTGCCGAGTTCAAGGTCTTCAAGCATGTCGACACCACGCACGTCGCCTGCCTGCGCGTCTTTCCCGGCATCAAGCCCGAAATGGTCGACGCCGTGCTGCACCTGCCCGACCTCCGGGGCATCATCCTCGAGACCTTTGGCATGGGCAACATCCCCGGCGGCGTCGACGGCCGCCTCATGGAGGTCATCCGCTCCGCCGTCGAGCGCGGCATCGTCGTCGTCAACGTCAGCCAGTGCGTCAGCGGCTTCGTCTCGCCCGTCTACGCCCCCGGCACCAAGCTCGGCCGCCTGGGCGTCATCTTCGGCCTCGACCTCACCGCCGAGGCCGCCCTCGCCAAGCTCTCGCACCTCATCGCCCTGCCCGACCTCTCGCAAAAGGACATTGTCAGCCATTTCTCGCGCTCCCTGCGCGGCGAGATGACCGAGATTGCCCACCAGAGCTTCTCCCACCCGACGGACCCCATCGACTACAGCTCTCGCCTCACCCCGATGGAGTCTGCCTTCACGGCCCTCGGCTACGCCATCCAAAACGGCGAGATCCAAGTCGTCAAGCATCTGCTTGACGCTGACGGGAACCAGCTCCTCAAGACGGCCGACTACGCAGGAAACACCGCCGTCCATCTCGCCGCCGTATCGGGCAACTCCGAAATCATGCTCGAGCTCCTAACGCGCGGCGCCAGTGTGCACCAGCGCAATAGGGCAGACAACTCGCCCCTATTCCTAGCCACACTGTCCGGTAAAGACGATTGCGCCAAGCTTCTCAAGACGGCGGGCGCCCATCTTTCCGTCGAGGAGATTGAGAGAGGGCCCCTGGCAAAGTATCGTCGAGAGCGCGAGATGCCGGCAAATGAAAGGGAGCCCTATTCGATTTCCTTTGCTTGAGCAACTATTCCCCCGCTCACACGAGGAGAACAAAAAGCGAATTATAGGGGCGAAAGACCCAACGAGACTCTGGGCATGAAACTGCTACTGGCACGGCTGACCTGAGAGCGCCCCGAGTTATTTTTGATGACAGACTATGATCAAATAAAATAGAGCAATGAACATAACAAGAAGATGATAAAAAGGAGGAGGCTTGGCCTATGACATTGAACGAGCGCAATTAGCGTATGCATCTCAGTTTTACAATCAACTCACTGAGAGCAACGGAACAGGATAAACTGAGAGGTATTTCCTAGGGGTTGGCAATCGGCAAGTTAGAAAAAATGATCAAGTAATAATACTTGGGAGGATGAGAAAGAGTACCTTACAGCAATACTAAAAAGGCGTATATTTCCGAGTGCCAAACTATATTCTATCCTATACAGTCACGCAACCAAGAGATTGGTATTAATCTCCAACTTACTACTTGATTTGATAATAATACAATAGCTGTGCTACAGACCTTGAAAACAACAGATGGCCATCAGAGTCAAATGCTAGAGACCACTTCAATCCAAGTATGCTCTTTGTATTGATATTGTATCAAAACAAATGTCATTCCATAATTCATCTGCATCATGCGTCGCCACATGCATTCCTGAAATGAGAGAAGGAAGAGGTTAATAAAATCTCAACATATATAATAAAAAGGAAAACGACCATCGCCTCAACACAAGACATGAATCACTTTGATGTGATTGATGGGTATGGTATGAAACTGGATATACCAGAGACTCCTAGAGCCGTTCCGTAAGTCTCTTCACACAGCTGCGCGCCCTCTGACACGAATTTAGCTTGGATACTGTTGCGCTTAACGTAGGAAAAGGTCCCCAACGCCGTTTCTCAAGGCCCTTGTTCTATCCGGATGATCGAAGCCAAGGTAGTCATCCTCGGATGAGGCTATGTTCCACAACTCGTCGTCTACATTGTATGATGCCGTTAGTTGGTTTCCCTAAGTTTGTTCTTCATCGGAAAAGTGCACACGAACCATCATTAAGATACTGTGGTTTTGAATAGTTTGCTCGTCTGGCAATAGCAAACTTGATCTTCTCAAAGCTCTTGCCTTTGATTCCAGTTCTTCTCTCAAGTCGCTTCTTCGTATCAGCGAATTTCTCGCCCTAGTTTAAACATTAGTACAAATAAAGAGATGGGAGTAGCATAGTGCACTATAAACCGGCAAGTTGGTGGATGCTTACCTCGAGGAGAAGGAACTTGAAAGGAACACCATGGACTCTGTTGACTTCATTTTGGAAATGGAAAACGTGAATGAAGTTGCTATCCTCGGCTGTTCTCTCCTCTTCCGGAACTCTTTCAGCAAAAATTTGCGTGTACTCGTTCAAATTCAGGACGGATTGATCGCGTGCGGGCTCGCGATAGAATCTGTTAGAGCTTGTTTCGTATACTCTTATCCTTCCGCCTTCCGCCTCATCGGCAATCTTGGCCTTCTTAATTAAAGCTTGTATCAGGTCTTCGATAGTCCCTGTCTTTGAAACGAGCAAGTCAAGCTGGTCCTACAGGTAGCAAATTCAGATTAGTTGGGTCTAGCCTCAAGAACGGCTGGAAAAACAGCTGTGTGTAAATATATACCTCTTTCGTAATACCCTCGCTCAACCACGTCAGCTTGATATTCTTCTTGGTATCCAGCTCAGCCAAGCTCATTTCTAACACCTCAAAATAGAAGGCATCACTTCGCTGAGTCGCATTCAACGTATTTGAGCCCAGAGGATTCAGAATCTGTCGCAGTGTGGGGTTTGTACCCCGTCGTACAGGAGCCTTGGGGTTGTTTGTGCTCGAGTTCACCGTCCATAGTCGGATGTGTGTCGAGGGGGCATTGAGGTGCGCGCCGACTCGCTCAGACAAAACGTCGTAAGTGATCTTTGAGTTGAGGACAAGCTCAAATGGAGGATATTGGGTCTGGTCAGATCTAGTTGGATGAGCGTGGAATTTCACGGTTCGCTTGTGCTCAAGGAAATCGTAGTATTCGCGAGCATCTTCAACGCGGTCAAATGATTTGTTTCTGAGGAAGCAGTCAGTCATGGTCAAAATGGGGGGAAAAAGGGAGGGGGGGTGCGATTCCTGTTGGAATGAAAACGTACGTTTCTTGAGATGCCTTGTCAGAAGCGCGCGTAGCCTCTGTTTTCTTGTCAGAGACACGTTGGAAGCAGACAATGTCGCCATCCTGAAGTTCGGCAGCTTTGAGGGTCTGCTTGCCCTTCAGAGGCTCAATCATGGTCGGTTTGATTTCCTAATGTAAAAGTATCAATAGGTCAGCCGGCTTGAAAGTATCAACATGGCGAATTGGGATTGTTTTCTCATACCTCCCACATCAACAGCTTCTCGTCAGAGGGAAGCTTATCCCCCCAGCCCATTTTCTGAAGAATCATGGGAACAAGTTCATCGACCCTCTTTTCTTTGCTGATATAAAGATGGCCTACGCCTTCCAACGTCTGCCTCTCGACATCGAAATTCTTTAGTAGCAAGAGGATGGTATCGTTCTTTACAACAACACCATTTGGCTGGCTCTGGTATGATGGCCAGATGGGCTCACCGTTTTCGTTGACGTCGGCTGCAACCTCCGCCCAAACACGCAGACTGGTGTCGCGGTGAGCAGCGGAGCGAGAAAAGATCTCCTCGACAGTTGGTCGGAGATCCATGATTGGCTGATCTGGTCGAATTGTTTTGTTTTGCCGGTTGACCATCAGCCACAGCCTGACACGAGCCGGTTCTTGGCCCATGTCAGCAGCAACTTGAGCGACAAATTCTTGCATAGGCATGGCTCGGCGAATGCGGTACAGCTTGGGTGACGCGGGATCGGTCTCAGAGATGGGATCAAAGACGCAAAGATCGGTTCCGCCGAATTTTGCAAAGGTGTCGTTTGTAATCACCTTGGCCATCATAAACAAGTGAGCCTCCTTCTGCTCGCGTCGACGGGCCTCTCTCAGAGCATTTTCTTCCTCGAATTTAATCCCTAGAGCGTCACGTTAGCAGTCAACCCTACCAGTGTCTTAGTGTTGATGCTACAAATTAGGTAGGTACTTACGCAGATGTGCAGGAGTATCTTCCTTGGTAACTGGACATAGGACCTTGTCGAGCCGAGTTTGGCGGATATATACCAGCATGTAAGCACTGTTCTGGCGCATGATGGGCGCCTTCTTTTGGAGGGGTGCTCGGAGGTAGCCGTTGGATGCTCTATATTCTCCGCCATAATTCTCTTCTAAGACCTCCCGAGAAGTGGCCTTTGTGACCTTGTCGTCGTCGTATTTGTAGAACCAGCCGTCCTTTGATGGTTTGATAAACGCATAATAATGTCCGGCATTCAAGTCACCGCTGTGAACGAGGACTCCATGCAGCTGGTAGATCCAAGGCTCGGAACGGTCGGCGTCCTCGACAAGGTAAGGGGCGGCGTCAAAAATGTCGGGAAACTCGTAGCGATCGTTGATCTTCATCATCATGTCTCTTTGGATGTCATATTCGAATCGTTTGAGCTGAAGATGCAACACGTCGGGGAAGCTGTTGAAGATGACGCCCTTGTTGGCGTCCTGTAACTTGTGCTCGTCGCCAGCAAAATATTGGTTCTCTCCGTCCATCTTCTCGACTTGGATGTAGTCCTGGAAACTCTCCAAAAGGTTCTTGTTGCCACTGACGTTGAGCTGAATATCCCAAAAATCCTCGATGCGTTTTGATTCGTAGTCTACATTTATGCAAGAAATGTATGTCTTGATCTTACCACTGAAGAGCTCAGGCAGAACGTTTTCAGCCTTTGTGCCCTTCATCTTCTCTTCCATGCGTTCCATGAGTTTTCGCGACAGCTCTTGCACATCTTGCTGCTCAAAGATGTGTCTCGTCTCCCAGCCAAATGATTTTGTTAGCTCACTGGTGCTAACGGCTTGTTCGGATGTCTGCAACTGATAAAATAGCCTTTGCAACGTGTATGCCGAATTCTGCATGTTCTCATCATTTTCTGTTGGAATTTCGTAAATGGCCTGTATGATGGCATGCCCATGTTAGCAAATCGGCCGTCTCTAAAAAAAAAAAAAAAAAAAAGAAAGATGACAAGGGGAGATGAAAAGAAGTCGAGAGATAGGAGGAGAACAGACTTTTCTGAAGGCGTTTGTAAAGTACAGCGACTGGAGAAGGGAGTTGAGGTAACAAGTGGCGCCTTGGTTCTTCAGACCAACATATCCGGTTTCTTTCTTTGAGTCGTAGTTGGCAAAGTTGTGCCATAGCACACCGGTCTCGTCTTCGACAAAGCGAACGTAAGCTGTTATGTTAGCGGTATCACTCTCGACCAGCGGCCGGCTGTCGCCTTCCCATGGCACGTTGAACATCCTCCTAATCTCAACAAAGCGAGTGAAGCCCCAATCCCCTTCTTCTTTAGTGAAGCGATGGTGTGCTGCGTGGTTGACATATAGGCTAGGGTCATTAGGGTTCCAAAGTACCAAGCCAAACTGCACACAGCAACTCCAATTCTCGGGGACGGCATCAGGCTCGAATCCATGCTCCAGGTAAATGGAACATTGGTCAGTGTTGTTTCCGTGGGGGAACAGGAGGACGCGCCTGGTTATAGCAACGCTAGTCAGCTAGAGGGAAAGAGAGAGAGAGAGAGAGAGAGAGAGAGAGAGAAGGGAACATGGGAACATGGGAATAAAGGCAAGAATAACATACCATGGGAAGCCGCCTGCTTGGAAAATGGGGCCATGTTCTCTCTTGCTAAGACTTCGCCAGTTCTCGACGGTCCATGTATGTGTAAAGTCTTCGAGGATTTTGGGTTCGTCGAGCAGCGGCGGGAGGACAATTTCTTTCATGGCTTCATCTATAGCATGGCAAAGAGTCATATCAGCGACATCGCCCTTTCTAAATATGAGGGAAGAAGACGGATGGAGTTGCAGAGTTTGTATGATCGATGGATGGCCTCTCGATGGCCGGGAGGATACGCACAGTCGTTGGCCAGAGGCAGGTCTTGTAGCTGATCAGCTTCGTGTTCGACGCCGCCATCTGGGTTGATGATGGCCACATGCTCTTTCCCGGGGGCATTGGGACCACCGACATAGTCGTCTGTGTCCACGACCATGTCGTTTGGTGAAGGGATGTTGTAGCTCTGTTTGCGAGGTGGGTTGTTAGCTCGGCTTCGATACGGGAGCCCTTGTTGGCGGGCCTCGTCCTCGGACGTCATGGTGGGGATCAGATGCAGCAGAGGTGAAGTGAGTGTAAAGGATTCAATGGAGGCAGCGAGGCGAGGTCGTCGAGCATGGATCTCGGCGGGCGCTGATGACGAGGGCCCGGAGTGGTCGGAGAGCGTGCAGAGCGTGCAGAACTGGCCCAGCTATAGCTTTCAAGATCCTGCAGCTCCCACGCACAGCGACCAAGGCAATGCTGAAAATGTAGGCGGGCAATGCACAGATAATGGCTGCTGTGACCGACCGGCCAAGATCGATGCTGACGAGCCGCAGGAGACAAAGATCGAGGACTGGGCAGCGGAGAAGAGAGACGAAGAGCAGAGGTTGAACGCAAGGATTGGAAATGACGACAGAGCAGCAGCAGAACAGAGCACGGCCAAAGCTACAGCCACAGTCAAATGCCCAAGCTGGAGACGACAAGTGAAGAGTAACCAAGGCCAAAGTGAAGATGCAGAGGGCAGACGCAGACGCAGACGCAACGCAGGCGAGGCGACGATAAGCTGATGACGATGTCGAGGTCGATTACGATGACGACGATGACGACGAGCGGCCAAAGCCTTGTGCACAATTGCTGGGTCGCAGGATGGACGAAGCCGACTTGGCCTGGACGTGACGACAATGTAAAGGAAGACTCAAGAGAGACGTACCATGACTTCAGAAGAGGCCGACCTGAGGGCCAGGAACGTGCAGGAGCTTCCAGCTGTTGCAAAGCGCCGGCGGGGTGCAGGGCTTGGAGATGGGAGCCGAAGAAGGCGCGCGTGTGTGGCGGCAGTCGACCGTGCTGACGGATTTTTTGGGGGAGTCGCAGCGGGAGCAACGGCAGCAGCCTCAGCGAGGGGCTATAGCGAGGTGGCCGCTGAATGGGCTGTGCCAGTGGGAGGAGACACAGATGGACACAGAAGGGTTTTTGTTATTGGAACGGCAAGAAGAATGAAGGTCAGAAAAATTGGAATTACGAGGAAAAGAGCACAGCGCCGCAGTGTCTTATTGGCCAGGTCTTAGTAAAAAAAAAAAAAAAAAAAAAAAAGTTACACAGCGAAGCGGGTAGCTGTGGCGGGATGGACAAGAGGCGGACAAGGGATTGAGCTTGAGAGTTGCAGACCAGCAGCGTTAAGCTGGCGATGGGGTTTCTTGGCAGTTAAGAGAGGAGAATTCAGTTCTGGTCAGTGCCTTGGGGTAGTGCTTTTTATTTTCCTGTTCATTGGGATATAGGCATCTTCTCCTTCTTGTTGCGGAGCACAGCGACCTCTTTCTGGCAACTCACGCGGTAACCAGGTCGCTTTCTGTGGAGCGGCGGCGAAATCACACTACAAGTACGTACAGGTGCACAAAGCTTGCAAAGGCTGAACAGGTTTTTGCTGAATTGTACATTAACAGCAGCCTTTTTGCGAGGAGAGCAGTGGCGGTGCTTCTCTGGCTTTGTGGCCGCGGCTCCATTCTTTTGTATGTGGAGGGGCTCCAGTAGCCGAAAGAGGCTGCAGCAGAGTGGAGGAGGGGATCAAGAAGATAGAAGCTTGGGCTTGTTCAGCAGGTGTAAGAGGAATTTGGTTCAGTTCAGGTGGCAATTAGGCACGGTATCTCCAGGCGAAAAGTTATACAAGAATTTCAGCTTGTAGAAAAGGGCAAGCATTGTCGCTAAGTTGAACTTTTTGATTCGTTGTAGCTTTGAAATCATTCACGATGAGCTGCCTAACATGAGCTTTGCAAGCTTGCCTGGTTGAGCTCGTTGGCGATAACGCTCGATAACGCTGCTGCGCCGCAACTTTCAGCGGCCCTGGTAGGCAAAGACCTGCACATGCCCCGCCAGGCCATCAACTCCGCGCATCGACCCGCAAGAGCCGAGTACAGCTTTAGCAGTAATTCCGAGCTACCCCACCTCATGCTCAAGGTACTCGCACCTTGGCATCGACAGACATGTTGCTTGTCTCGACTGTACAAACGTGCGCAGCAATGTACAAGTAGGTGGGTAGAAATAGAGAAAAGGGAGCGCCTGGTATATTAGCAGTGTGCAGCGGGCACCATAAGTGAGCCAATGTGGCTTGGCAGCATTACGGAGGCGCCCCTCTCGGCCAAGCAGAGTCTACAAGACGATGCTGGAAACCTGAATCACGTCTCATACTGCGTATAAGCGACTGTCACGGCACGGCACGGGTGCTCATGTGCTCTCTGCGAGCGTGGCATTGCAGCAGCGTTGGCGTTGGCGAACAAATTAATTCGCTTTGGGCCTGCTGCGGGATCCTTCCTTTCATATTGACGTGCGTGCTGCTCTTTTCTGCCTCCCCTTGCATAGGTGCCTTGTTCTGCCTGGGCTTTTTCGTACGGTAGACGCCCTTGGAGACGCCCGTGGCGTAGTGCTGCAGGTACAGCAAAGAGCTCTCTCCAGCGGCTTCGACAACGCTAGCAGCAAGCAGGCTCTTGGCCATATAAACGCCCAAACTCCCCATCGCCTCCTCTCCTCCAAGCTCCAATCACCACCAGCCCTCTTGTAATTATCATACAATAGCCTCCTGAGAATCCTGCAATTCCACCCAAATCCGAATTTATCGCCAAAACCGCCTGCGATTCTTCATCTGTCCAGCCCTCTGCCTACGCCCACTCGGAGCCGATACCGCAGTCTGTGGGGCCTCGACGACCAGGATTTGGGCTGACCAAACGTCAAGCATCTGATCTACCGGCACATGCTTCGGAGAACAGGTTTCCAAAGGTCGTTTTGACTTGAGACTGCACAAAAAAAAAAGAAGCCATCTCCAAGTTCTAAATTTCCTTTTATACTCATCGCCATAGTCCTGTTTACGCCCTCGCTTCAGTCGCGCTCCTCATCGCCTCTCGCTGCCGCAATCGCTCGCCGCCCCAGCATCGTCACCGGCGTCATCACCTCCACTAAAGGATTTCCCTCCGGTGCTTGTATGGAACCGTGGGCATGTTCTCCGTAGCACTGCGCTGCCACAGCAAACGATGTCGACCCCCAAACTGCTCGGCCCTGGCGGCATCTTGCAGCTTGAGTAATGCAGCTCTGCGAACGTCCTTTACACATCCAGCTCCTCCTGCCAAGATACAGTCGAGAAATGCGGCCCAAGCAAACGGTACATGGCGCCCGGTTTCTGTATTGGACGAGTAAGCTCTGCCATGACTCCCCATCGCAAAATCTCTACACTTGTCTGGCGAACATGATTCCGCGCTACACACATCTTTCATCCAAGCTCTGCCATGTGCGCTAACCAAAGCTACTGCTGCTGTGTTATAGATGGGTTGCAAAGGAGGCGCGCCCAATCAGCTTGCGCCAGCTGATGGTCTTTGGACGCTCACTGACCGAGTCGCGATTGATAAGCTCTGCCAATTACGTGCGCACCGAGCTTCCAGTCAGGTATGTCGCTGTCATGAGCTCTTGTTCCTGTTCTGCTAGCCATCTTTTGCCTTGATGAAGAGGTGCTGACCGTGGCGAAATGCTGCCTACAGAATAGCGCATCGCATCCGCGACATGCAGAAGCTCCCCTACGTCGTCGTAACGAACCGACACATCGAAGAAGTCTACAAGCTCTACTACAATGCCTTTGACACATTCCGCAAGTTCAAGGAGATCAAGACTCTGGAGGACAATGACAAATTCTGCGCCGTCGTCACCCAGAACCTCAAGGGCCACCTGACCGTCATCCCCAAGCTCGCAATGGGCATCCTCGAGTGCGGCGGCCTTATGGACCCAAAAGAGCTGGACCATTTTATGAATGTCATACTCCGATCGGTAAGCTAGAATGTTATTTTTTTTTCTTACCTTTCCTCTATAACCTGTTATTATGACCATCGAAGCTCACCTCCTCCCTACCAGCGCATCTCTAGACGGGTCATCGCGGAGCAGCACCTCTCCCTCACGGAAACTTTCCACTCTGCCTACTTCTCTCCCGGCGCCGAGCTCTCCGAATCCGACTTCATCGGCGAAGTCTTCATCAAATGCTTCGCCAAGGACGTCATAAGCCGCTGCGCCAAAGCCGTCACCCAGCTCGCCCGCACCACAAACGGACCCGACGTCCAAGTCCCCGAGATCAAAATCGACGGCCACCTCAACGCGAGCTTCCCTTACATCCTCAGCCATCTCGAGTACATTGTCGGCGAGCTCCTACGCAACTCCGTCCAGGCCGTCATCGAGCACCACCAGAAACAGCCCGACCACGCCTCTTCTCCTCCTCCCATCGAAGTCACAATATGTGAAGCCCAGGAGCACGTCATCATACGCATATCCGATCGCGGCGGTGGAATCCCGCGCGAGGAGCTCCCTTACCTCTGGTCCTTCAGCAAGGGCCCCCAAAGCCAGAAGCGCCTCAAGAACCTCGGCCAGGTGCCCCGAATGGCCGCCACCATGCAGGAGCTGCACGTCACTGACGAGCTCGGCCGAGCGGACCTCAAAGCGCCCACGTACCTGGGCTCTCTATCAAGCCTCACCAGTCGGCCCCCTAATCTGCGTCTTGGTATGGGCCTTCCCCTGAGCCGCGTGTATGCCGAGTACTGGGCTGGCTCTCTGAACCTACACAGCCTGGAAGGGTACGGTGTCGATGCATTCTTGCAGATTTCGAGGCTAGGAAACAAGAACGAGCAGCTCACCACCAGAGCTAGCATGGACGCTGTTTAGGCGTTTTTATTCCTTACTTTATTTTTTTTTCCCTTTTTTTGTTCTCTTGATTTGCCTTGCTTCATGTCTCGGGCAGTTTGGATATTCTGGGAGAAGGATTTCAAGCAGGCGGGCGATGTGGATAATGATGGTTTCTGTGCGTTTTGGTCTCAATTTCTATGTCGAACTTCCATCTAGTAGGTATTATAGTAGCTACCGATTCATTCTATCGGAGTTGGCAAGGAGTTTTTATGGCTGGGTTTTACATACGTTGTCTGTTCGTTGGTAGATCCATCGGTTTGGATGGGGGTTGTCCGACAACCATCGCCTTGAGGAGTACCTATACCTTGTAGTTTCGTTTGTATTCAATGCGCATAATAGTGGCTGCCATATTACACTGGTATCTCAACTGACTCAATTACATAAGACTAGAAAATGTGCCTAACTGTCTGAAATAGGAGGTGCTCAAATAAAAGAGGAATAAAATAGGGCTACATTATCAAAACTTCCGGCACTCTTCCCCCTGTCGCTGATTTTGAGCAACAAACCATAAAATGTTGCTCTGTTCCACCGTCAAAAGTCACAGGGGATAATCGCCGTGACAGCTTTAGCACCAGAACCGAAGGGGGACAATTAATAATAAAAAAGAACCTTCAACCTCAACAACTCATCAAAAAATAGTCGCCTCGCCCCTTCCCGTGGCAATAGCCGCTCAGAATATGCATGAAATAAGCGCCACCGCTGTGGCATTCAATACACGGCACCCTCACCCTCTTAATCTAAAGCAAGAGTGAGGCAGACCGTGGAACCCCGAGATCATGATACTCCAACGCCAGCATGGTTTGGTTGAAAAGCCGGCATCAGATGATTTATCGGCGGCCGTGGCTTCGGACGGCATTTCCCTGCATAGCCTCAAGCTCATTCTCCAGCTGCTTGATTTGGGCGTGGGTCTGCTCGAGATCCTTATTGAGACGATCACGCTCAGCAATGAGCTTCTGTTCCCATTGTCGGAAGCGCTGCTCCTCGACCTTGACCTGCTCAGTGAACCGCTTTCGTAGGGCCTCCTCCTCTTCCTTAAACTTGGGGTTGTCGAGCTTCCGAGGTCGAGCCTCGCCGAATTTGCGAGTCTCCATCTGCTGTGCTCGGTAGGCCTCGTAGTGAAGCTCCTCGGTGGTGTGGATAAGGTCGAGCATGTGGGTACGAATCAGAATGGATCGCAGCTTCTTGAAGTCGCAGTGGTCTTCGTTTTCGACCTCGGCAACACCCCAAGAGTACTGACGACCCTTGACGATGCGGCCATCGCTAGTCTTGACGTCCTTCTCAGAGCCGATGACGGCAAACGGCATAGCGGCCATAAGGCTACGCGCGTGCTGGGCGGCAGCCTCGTCATCCTCCTCGATAGGGGGCTGGTAGATCTTGATGTTCTGGGCCTCGATGACGCTCACAATCTATAAGACGTTAGAAACGTTGCGCGTAGAAAAACATATGGCTTCTCATATTCATTCATACCCTCTGCTTGAACTTGGCCAGGTCAGCTGGGCTGAGAGTATCAGCCTTGGCAATCACGGGGATCAGGTTGACCCGTGAGCAGAGGCGCTTCATAACCTCGATATCCAAGGGCTTCAGGGTGTGGCCGGTAGGGCGGATGAAGTACAGGCAGGCATGGACACGGAGATCAATCTTGTCCTGGCGGCGGGGCTGCTGCTCCTGAAGCATATAAGACTCGTGCTGGTCGTCGAGGAACTCGATGATGGGTTGCCAAGAATCGCGGTTGTTGACATAGTCACCGAAGCCGGGGGTGTCAATGACCGTCAATCGAACTAGAAGGAGTCAAAAAGTAGGTTTTAGCACATCACCCGGCACCAAACGTAGTCTCCTTTAATTAGGCAGCTGGCCCTTACCCTTGAAGAACTTCTCCTCAAGCTCGGCCTTGGTGATCTCAATCTCGACCGTCTTGTCGACCTGCTTCTGGTGTCTGCGCTTGTGATCGGCGTAATTCTTGATGGTGGTAGAGAAGAGGGTGTTGATGAAGGTGGTCTTGCCCAGGCCAGACTCGCCAGCAACCTAACGATTTACGTCGGCGTGTTAGTTACTCGGGGACAGAGCTAGAAACGTCGTGCTGTAGCCACGCCGTGAACGCGCTTGTCGACGGCAAAATGGAGGGACAATCGCGTACCATGATGGTGAAGCCAGCACCGCGCTTGGCGACAATCTTGTGTCGCTGGTTGGGCAGATTGGCAATGCCAATCGGTGAGGCGCTCTCAGCAGCTGCGGGAGCCATCTTGCACACGTGGAGGGGCTACGGATGGGGAGACTTGGGCGAGATTGGAGGAGAAAGAAACCAGCGAGAGGGCGGAGGCAGACGATGGCAGCTGCAGCAATGGGAGCAAAAAACGGAGACAGGAGGAAGATATTCACAAGTGGCCGTTGGCGCTGCTCGAGCAAAACAGAGTGGAGGTTCCAACTTGCTGAGCTTGAACTTTCAGGGGATAGAAGGGGTTGAGGCGGTCGTATCCCCCAATTTTCCACACCTTAGAATTGGCCAGGGGCTGGGCGCTGCTGATTGGACGGGTGGCAGCTCTTGGCTGATTGGGCTTAGCGGGCTGGTGCGGCCGACTGGGGGGATACAGAGAGCAAGAGCAGCGCGGAGCGAGGCAGGAGCAAAAGGCGGGCGGTCTCCTTTTTTCTGCCACTTGCGAGTGCAGTTCGTGTTAACGGAGCATGGAGGGCAGGACAGGGCCAGCAGGCTGCAAGTACCGAGTACAGTGGGCTGCTGGTGGATAAAGGGCACTGGGCGACAGCAGCATCGTTACCAGTTTGGTAGCTGGTACCTGCTCTAACAGGACGGATGAGATGAGGTGGTCAATGCGTTTCAAAGCACCGTCGTACCATTCAAAGTGCCTTGGTGCAGTGGGCTTAAATGCTAAGGAGCGGAATAAGGTATCTGCCGGGCGTTCTAACTCAATCGCTCTGGCTTGGCCAGCTAAGAAAAAAAAAATCACAATGGGTCCGTATCGATAAGAAAGTCGCAGCTTGATTTTTTGATGCGACTGCGCCGGGCATTGAAAGAGCTTCACATCATAGTATTATATCACCAGATCATGGCAAGTGGCCGACAATGAAGACCGATTTTAGGGTAAGTAATTGCGATATCACCACGAAATTCAGATCATCCGGCGCCGAATCTTGCCCAATTGTTGATTATACCGATCCAATATGCAACTGCATTCTTCTTCAGACGAAATCTGGATCAAGTGCTAATCGTGAGGTTTCCTAGTTTTCCAACTTGCTGGGCACTGTCTACTGCCAGGGCAACCTGGTCTTCAGTCCAGATGGCACCCATCTCTTTTCACCCGTCGGAAATCGCGTGACCATCTTCGACCTGGTAAAGTATGTCATGCCGGCGCATTGGGCCAAAGCAACGTCTCCCCGAGTATCAACGAACTGGATGGCTGACTCGATACAACAGCAACAAATCCCACACTCTGCCATTTGCCCATCGCAAGAATATTGCTCGAATCGGCCTCTCCCCCCGCGGAAATCTCCTTCTCACCGTTGACGATGAGGGTCATGCGATCCTGACCAACGTTCCCCGCCGTGTATCCATCTATCACTTCTCCTTCCGGTCGCAGGTCACAGCGCTCTCATTCTCGCCTTCAGGTCGATACTTTGTCGTGGGCTTGGGCCGAAAACTCGAAGTCTGGCACGTACCTTCAACCCCCGATACAAATGCCGAGGGAGAGCTTGAGTTCGCCCCCTTTGTAAAGCGCCGCACCTACACCGGTCACTTCGACTCAGTACAGCATATCGAGTGGTCCAGCGACTCCCGATTCTTCCTGACAGCCTCCAAGGATTTGACGGCAAGGATATGGAGCGTTGAGCCTGAAGAGGGTTTTGTGCCCACCATTCTTGGTGGCCATAAGCAAAACGTGATTGGTGCTTGGTTTTCCGCTGACCAGGAGACAATCTACACGGTCAGCAAGGACGGTGCGGTCTTCAACTGGAAATACGTCAAACCGCTCAACCGTACGGAGGAGAATGATGATGATAGCGACGATGATTCGGACATGAGATGGCGCATTGTTGAGCGGCACTACTTTATGCAAGGTAGTGCACATGTGCGATGTGCCTTTTTCCACGCGGAAACCAACCTCTTGGTGGCCGGCATGTCCAACGGTCTTTTCAGCCTTTACGAAATGCCCGACTTCAACAACATTCACAAGCTCAGTATTTCCCAGAGCGACGTTGACTTTGTAACAATCAACCAGAGCGGAGAGTGGCTGGCTTTTGGTGCCTCGAAGCTGGGACAGTTGTTGGTCTGGGAGTGGCAGTCTGAGTCCTACATTCTCAAACAGCAAGGCCATTTCGACTCAATAAACTCGCTCGTTTACTCTCCGGATGGGCAGCGAATCATCACCACTGCTGATGATGGCAAGATCAAAGTATGGGATATCGAGTCTGGCTTTTGCATCGTCACATTCACGGAGCACACCAGTGCCGTGACGGCATGCGAGTTTGCCAAAAAGGGAAATGTACTGTTCACGTCAAGTCTTGACGGCTCGGTCAGGGCGTGGGATCTGATCAGATATCGAAATTTCCGTACTTTTACGGCCCCAACAAGGCTGTCCTTTACATGCATGTCTGTTGACCCCAGCGGCGAGGTAGTTGCAGCAGGATCACTAGACTCATTTGATATTCACATCTGGTCTGTACAGACCGGCCAGCTGCTTGATCGGTTAGCAGGCCATGACGGTCCAGTATCTGCTTTGGCCTTTACACCAAATGGCAACTCCTTAGTCAGCGGTAGCTGGGACAGGACGGCACGGATATGGTCCATCTTTGACAGAACTCAGACGAGCGAGCCGCTACAGCTTCAGGCTGATATCCTCGACATTGCCGTCCGACCAGATTCCCTCCAGCTGGCTGTTTCGACAATTGATGGTCAGTTGACGTTCTGGTCAATATCAGAGGCCGAGCAGACGGCGGGCCTCGATGGTCGTAGGGATGTTTCTGGTGGACGAAAATCCTCAGACCGGAGAACGGCTGCCAATATTGGCGGCAACAAGAGCTTTAGCACAATACGCTACAGCACAGATGGAAGCTGCCTCTTGGCCGGTGGAAACAGCAAATATATCTGCCTGTACTCTGTGTCGACCATGGTGCTGCTGAAGAAGTTTACCGTCAGCGTGAACCTGTCTCTATCCGGAACTCAAGAATTCCTCAACAGCAAGTATCTGACGGAAGCCGGGGCCATTGACGATATCGACATGCAAGGAGAGGCATCCGACCGCGAAGACCGGGTCGATGTAAGCCTACCTGGATCGAAGCGTGGCGGAGATCCTTCAGCTAGAAAGCGAAAGCCACAAGTTCGCGTCACAGGCGTTGCTTTCTCGCCTGCCGGATCCGCCTTTTGCGCTGCTTCTACAGAGGGTCTCCTTATCTATAGCTTGGATCACACTCTGCAGTTTGATCCATTCGATCTCAACATTGAGATTACGCCTGCTTCGACCTTGGCAGTATTGGAAAACGAAAAGGACTATCTCAAAGCGTTGGTGATGGCATTCCGACTAAACGAAGCTGGTCTCATCAAGAGAGTTTTCCAAGCGGTACCCCCAGCCGACATTCCGCTCGTCGTGTCCGATATCCCCATCGTCTACGTACCAAGACTCCTCCGCTTTGTTGCTGCCCAGACAGAAGAATCTCCTCACATCGAATTCTGCCTGCTGTGGATCAAGGCGCTGGTTGACAAGCACGGCGCCTGGCTCACGGCTAATCGCGGCAAGGTAGATGTCGAGCTGCGAGTGGTCTCGCGTGCAGTGGTAAAGATGAGAGACGAAATCAGGAGATTAGCTGACGAGAATGTGTACATGGTGGATTACCTGCTGGGCCAGGCCGATAATAATAAGGATAAAGAGAGCGAGAATGGCAATGCTTTAACCAGTGCACAGCAGAAGACGATTGACGCGGTCATGAATGGCACGGCGGAGTCGGGCGAGTCTGACGAGGATGGCGAAGATGAGTGGATGGGAATGGATTAAATTTTGAATTTTTGGAATAGGAAGCATAAACTGGGTTATTTACAACACTAGACTACATAAAAATACAAAAGATATCCTAAAGCCGCGCGCCAGTATGGTTGGCCCTGAGATTCACATTGTTTTCGTGATCAGCATCCTTATGCTCTTGATTCCTTTGCTTCGTTTCAAATCTGTTACAAAGGGGCCTTATTTAAACCTTACCTTTCCTTGGGCACATTTTTCCATGCCTCTTCAAACCCAGCAGATCTCACCCACAACGCAGGCTCTTGCGGGCCTTCCGTGGCCTGCAACAGAATCTGATGAACCTTCAACCACGTCTCGTCGTCGGCAATGCGGATCCACGGCCTACCAGGATACTTCTGAGACAGCTCCTGAGCAACTAGCAGCGCCCGGACGACCTTGATGGTATGACCGTCGTCGATAATCTCGTGGAACCGCGGGACCAGGTCAGCCGGCTTTGTGGCGGAACCGGAACTCTGTTGTTTTGGAGAGAAAGACCTGATGGCGTCGAGACGGAGCGGTGGGCATCCTCGAGCAATGTATTGGATAAGATCGAGGCGGATTTTCCATTCGAGGATGCGGGCTTTTTGAGAGGGCCGGAGCCAGGGGAAGGACAGGAGGGTGACGAAGAAGGGGGTCGAGTTGAGGTGGTGGCTAATGAAGAAGTTTTCGTGAGCAAGAAAAACCAGAAGAAGACATGTCGTAAAAGGAAAAGCTTACATCAGAAAGAAGTCAAACTTGGGATTATTCGGCTGATGAAACGCCGCCGCCGCCGCAACATACGCACACGAGTGTACCATCTCAGCCAGCCTCTCATCCAGCTGATCCTCATGCACTTTGACCTGCTTCACAAATTCCAGCGCCTCCTCCGGCGCCCGAACAAAGATGCCGTCGTAAATCTTGTTCTTGTCGTCAAACCGCGCGCTCGTGGCGAGTTTCTCGCTGAATTTCCGGACAGACTCAAAGAGCTCCGGCAAGGGGAGCGTGTCGTGTGCGGAGGCAATGGCGGCTTGCTCAGCTTTAGCGAGGAAGCCGCCTGCGCGGTTCTCGTGGACGGCGGCTTGGGCGAGGCCCTCGGCGATGATGGCGGGTTGCTGCCATTCGATGCCGTACATGAGTTGGATGAGGGGGTGGAGGAAGCCTGAGAGATTGCCATTAGCCTCAGCCTATTTTACAGTCCTTCGTTGGAAAACAGTATGATTTCCATTTTTCAAACAGGGATAGTTGGAAAGGTTGATACCCACCAGCAAAAAGACGTCCAAAGATGGCTTCGCTCCTCTCATCTTCCTTAAAGACATACTCCAAAAGGACCTTTTCCCACCCCTTTGCCTCGATTTCATCTTGAAAGAACTTGAGAAAGTCGGGGTAGTGCTTCCCCTTTCCAAGGTAAGGCGAGTCTTCCGTCCAGCCTTTCTTGAGTTCCTCGACGACGCCGGGGTGAGTGTCCATGGCCTTGATTTGGTAAGAGCGGTTATTGGCATAGGCCTCTTCGAGAGTGCTGGGGGAAGCACCGGTGGCGTAGAGGGTGAGGAGGAAATGAACGATCTGGTTATATTCTATTAGCTTTTGTTAAATTCATAGTGGATGACTGAGTTTTCATCGCAAGATATGTCTTTGATCCCAACAGTGATAAAGGCAAAGAGACTGCATGGAAGCAGCAACATAGGCGTACATGATTATGGAATCCCTCTGCATTGAAAAAGACGTGATGGCTCTATCCTTCCAATTAGCTACCACTCTTTAGCTCAATCAAACAATTGTTTCGAGTAAATACCTCGAGATCCTTTTGCAGCAGCTCAGAGACCTTTGCAGCAGCCTCATCCGTCTGCTTCCACTTCAACACCCCCGTATCGCTGGCGGGAACGCGAATCTGCCACGGCGTCGCCATTGTCGAAGCAGCTCGGATTCGAATTGAAAAAGGCAAGATTGTTTGAGGGCGTCGAAATAAACGTGTCGAGTTGTGTCCAAGCACTTGTAATAAACCGGCCTGTTGTCGCGTATTCGATAGCAGTGCGGATGAGACAGATGCCATTTGTTCCGTCAGACAAGGCAGGCACAATTTATATCCATCCAATCACTGCATTAGACGCCACGTGCCTCTTGTCGTTGCATCGCCAATTGTCTAATCCAAATATCAATGTTGCAAAGAGGTTGCATCTCCAAAGCTGACAAATTTCGCTGCAAGGGGCTGACTGATTGCCTCTGTTTGCATGTGGGATGCGTCTCGGACTTCCGATGATGGCCGTTGAAGTTGGCGATCTCACATGGTTTCGAAATGCCGGGCTGCGGATTGGCTGCGGTGCTGTGAAAAACGGGGTTAAACGTTCGGCTCGGCACTTGTTAGGAGGGAATGGGAAAGGCGAATTGCGAGACGGCAAAGTGTAATGGCAAGCGATGGCATGTGGTGGATTGGTTGGGAATTTGGGGTATGAAATGTCACATTTACATCATAAGCTAGGCAGATCCGACGCCAAACGCCAGTAGCCGTAAGAGCCAACACATTATCAATCAAGAATGAGCACATGTAGATGGGAAGAGAATCAGAGGTTGTCAGAGATGAAAACCCTGTAGCAAGTCTTGTAGTATTTTCGCCAATCTCATTCTAAGATCAAAGTTATAGTCGAGAGCACCATGCTCACTTCCCAATCCTATCAGTCCACCCATTTTTTTTAAAAACTTTCCGGAAATCGTCATCATGAATATGTATTTTTAAATCCCGTTTCCCAACAGCTGTATATATATAGTCTTGTTGATAAAAAGCAGGAGGTTGGTATGTTGTATAAAAGAAAAAGCCTTTGAGGGAATATTGTTTTTTTCAAAAAAGAAAAGTCGTTAAATCATCGTGAGAACCTTTAAGCCTTGCGCTTCTTGGAGGGCTGGGCGTCTTCCTCGCCATCATCCATCTCCTCGTCAGACTCAAAGTCGATGTCGCTCATGGCATCTTGCTCCTGGGCAGACACTGTTGAGTTTTGTCTTAGCGCTTGGACTCATTCATCGTCTGATTCCTCCGAAGAATTCTCAGAGGCATGAATGTACTCACAGAAGTACTTGATGGCACCGGGCCAGAGATCCTCAGCGATGCACACGGCAAGGTCGTCGGCGGTGGGGAAAATCTCCATCTCGTACTCGTCGTCATCCTCGTCCTCGTCCTCGTCATCCTCGTCGGGAATCTCCTTGCCCGCCTTGCGGAGCTTGCGCTTCTCCTCCTCCTCCTTGAGGGCAGCCTGGTTCTCCTCCTCGGTGATGCTGAGGCCACGGAATCCGAACCAGGCAAAGAAGCTGACGCCGTCGAGGCCAGTGCTCTCCATCTGGGACTTGAGCTTCTTCTTGGCCTCGGTGTCATCGCCCTTGCCGGCCTTGTCGTCCTCCCAGACCTGGTAGACGAGGTCCAGCATGCCGCTAGTCAGGTCCTTGTCGGCCTTCCAGTTGATCTTGACAGGCTCACTGACGAGGCCCGCCCAGCCATCCTTGTTGCGGCGCCACCAGAACTTCTTCTCGAGGACCTTGTTCTCAAAGTACTCGTTCTCGCTGAACTCGAACTTGATGGCAATGCTGCGAGGGTCGCCGTTGGGAAGCTCGAATCGCTCCACAGACAGGTCGACGAGGGAGCTCAGCAGGACGGCAGAGTCAGTTGGCTGGACGTACTCGTCGATATCCGGGGGAGCCTGCTCGAAGACGAGAGGCCAGAAGTTGGGGATCTCAGCAACGACCTTGGCGCGCTTGGCGTACAGGTCCTTAGTAAGCTTATCCTGCTGGCGAACTGTAGGCTTGTTAGCACTCTATGGCTTTGGAGATTTTCAGAAAGAACAAGAAAAATCCCTCCTCTTTCTAGCTCTAGTGCTCATATAGACTAGCTTGCACGAGAGAAATTCGTGCAAAGCGAACCAAGGGCGGACTGATGCCGCTGCTCATTTGCAGATTGCACAATTCCAGCAGCAAAGGGCAGAACGAAGCATGCCCAATGGCTCGCCACCAGAAGAAACAAAGAAGAGAGGGCAGGTCTGGGTTGAGTAGCAGCAGAGGTGAAACTTACGGAGCTCAAGCTCAACCTGCTCGAAGTCATCCTCGAGGTCCTCGAGCTGCTCGTAGGAGATGGGGTTGTCAATGTTCTCAGCAGACATTTTGGCGGCTATGTGTTGCGACTGAATAAAATGGGCAAGAGAAAAATGAATTGCTTGATGTAGAGGGGAGGTTTGTTGAGGAGGGGGAGCTCGCCGCCTCTTTATAAGGTGGAACTACCTCGCTATAGGGACCCAGATGACGTTAACAGGGTTCAGGCGAGAAAATTTTCTCTCGTCGACGGAGGCACAGAATATGTGGAGGGCTGTTAACAGATAAACAAATCAATGCAGGCAGAGCTTGTGTATGTAATAGTAAGAGGAAAAACTCGACGTCGACTCAGTCAACAGGAGCTTGCAATGGAAATTTTGCGTAGCGGTACCTTGCCTAGCACTTGTCAACTGGCGTGCTGGATCCCTGTATTGCAGGCGTGCTTGGGCCGGAAATGGCAAAAGCGGGAGCCACTAAGCCCGCTGTAGCTTGGCGGAGGGTCCACTGAGTCAAAGCTCTTGCAGCGCAGGGGTCCACTGAAGGCCGCTCGAAGAAAAAATTGAGATGGAGAACCTGGAGCCTGAAGGGAAAAAAAAAAAGTTTTTAGAGCGATCTAGTACTTGGTGAGAACACTCGATTTGTATGGCAGAGGCAGGTCACCGAAAGTCTTCAGGCATCACGCTCCACTTTGGATGTGCATAAAATTGGAAGAGGAGAAGCAAAAAGAAGAAGGAGCTAGAAATCGGCTAGGTTGCTGCAGACACGGCGAGCAAAACGCCACCCCGAAGGCCGTTTCCATGCTTTGATGTCGATGCGTGTGATTCGCTGCGGAGAGAAGCCAATAGATTCGATAGTTATAGGGTCCAGTAAGCACAGACACCGCCTTTGTCGAAGAGACAAAGATATAATTCCCAAGAGCCATTGGTGGGATGGAGCTGCATGCATAAAAGTGCCGAGGGACAGATTCTGTCAGATACAGTAGAACAGTTTGGGGCCCTGTGGACGCCACATATCTCACAGATAGAGCATATCTGGGTGTGTTCCATGATACAATATGATCAGCTTCGTGTTACTTTTTCCTCAGCAGCAGATTCAACCACGCCTCACTGCATTCTGGTTCTGCAGATTCCATCACAGTTTGAGTCGGCAAAAAATCCCTTATCAGATAAGGCGTGCCCCTCCCCCGCCTCAGCTTCGCAACCCCAACCCACCTTTCTTAACTCCCTCTCCCTACCAAGTAATGGCTTATTAGTCGCTGAACCAATGTTGAACATTGAACGCCTTCCATTCTTGCCTCAACAATAGTAAACGATATTTCCAATTGGCCCTTATTGTATCCCAAGCGCGATGATGTCATTTTTCTAGATTGTTTCCTATTCTCCTCTCTTGGAAAAAAGAGGTGGCTACAATCTCTTCCACTTTCAATTCCTCGAAACCTCACATGAACTACCTTCTACTACCACCTCCTCCAGCTCGATCTTGACATATCGCAATTGGAATTCTCATTTCTATACCAAACTTCAAAAGCCATCGAATCACAAGATGCCTACGCCAATTGACCTTGGACAGTCCACCAGACTCAGCTGCGAAGTTGCAGTCTTCAGCGGCGCTTCTGGCCTCGAGGCTCAAGACTTGGGTGCTAAACGCATCGAGCTCAATGCTCCGGGCTCGTACGGAGCAGGTGGCCTCACACCCCCTGTTAAGGAACTGACTTCAATAGCTTCACAGCTTGAGATCGCCGTCCGTATTATGATCCGTCCTCGCGGTCCTCCTCGCGCTGCCGTCTCGCCTGGTGGAGAAGAGAGCCAGCAAAGATCAGATCAGCAGCAAGGCCATGAGCTTCAAGACTTTATCTATACCGATGATGAGATCGCTCTCATGCTGCAGGCAATCGCCGACTTCAAAGCCACTGGCGTCATGAACCCCATTCGTGGAGACGGGTTCGTCTTCGGGGTGCTCAAGCGCCAGACCAAGCCTTCGACCCTCGCCAAATATCCAGACCTCAAGTACACCATCGATGAAGAGCGCTGCAAGATTCTCGTTGATGCTGCTCGACCTTTTCCCTGCGTCTTCCACCGCGCCTTCGACCCAATTGCCGCAAGCGAACGCTGGGCCAAGGGCGTTGATACTCTCGTTCAATGCGGCTTCGATGGTGTCCTAACTTCTGGCGGCATGGGCAACTGTTCCCAGTATCTTGACAAGATTGACGCAATCTGCCACCGCGCTGCTCCTCTTAGCCTTCAGGTCGTTGCGGGAGGCGGTGTCCGCCGGAATAACGTGGGAGAGACCGTTGCGCAGCTTTCAGTCCACGGCACTAAGAACGTGTGGATTCACACTGCTTCGCTGACCGACAGAGTCGACAACGATGGCCGCAGGCTCGAGGAGCTCGACGGGCGCCAGCTCAAGGGAATTGTGTCCACGATCAATACCACCAAGCCAAGCTAGAAGTCCCCGGCCGACCATTGGCGCGAACACTATGCCCATCTCTATCAGTAAGCCGCGAGCAGTCGCCATTTTGAGCAGAATCTCAACTCAATCCTCCTTGTGAATTTCAGCATGATCTACTATACTTGTTTTCCCGCTATTATCTCTATTTATTCCGTATATTTTATTTGGCTTCTTCACTTCTTTACAATTATCCCTCTCTTCTCTTTACACTAGAGGTTGACATAACGACTTGACTACGTTTTCTTCTTCAATTCAACAGCACAATTACAGGCGATTCCATTTATACCATCCTACAAGCAGATTTCCAGAAAGAGATATTATGAGCCTCATGGCAAATATTAAAGCACGGGGAAAGATTTCCAAATTTGTCTAGGTGGAATAGATTTCTGACTTCATTGTTTAAAGGACTAGAAAAAGAAAGCCTGGATGTCATGGAAGATTTTCTTTCTCGGATTGAACTATATACAGCGTACTATTGATAGTACCTAGCTACTGGAATCATAGCAGTGCCAAATGTTCTTTCATGTTGCCGCACCACAGCTCGGCCATATTCTAGACTTGAGCCAACGACAGCTACACGTGAGATGATTGACATTTGTAAACGCACCTCATCTAACAAGAATGTAGCATTACATCAGCCGTGGGAAGGGTTGAGAACTCCAAAGATGCTAATTGGCGTCTAACACGCCTTTCAATAGGTTTTCCTTTGATGGGCTGTTGGCGGAAGGCTTCTCAACCCGCGCAGAGCCCATGGTTTGTTCTCACAGTCGCTCATCGATATGGTGTTCTATAACTGTCCATCAACAATCGGGTTCGCATGACTCGACTGACGTCGAAATTAGGTAATTGGCTGATTTCTTATAATAAACTATTCAGCTACGTAAAGTACCTAGGTAGTTTGGGATAACTGATCTACAAAACTTTATCTCAATCTCCATTCCATTGGAGTGTATATTTTTTAGAGAAGACTTGGATAAAAAGGCCCAAACGTCCATACAAAAACAAGTGTATTGAAATCAGTGAAAGACGTAGACAATTTGGTTTCTCTTCTTCAAGTTTCGCACTATGGTAGCCACAGACATCGAAAGCATCCTCCACTATCATTTCAAGGATCCCGCCCTCCTCGAAGAGGCTCTCCAGGCCGCCGCGGTCTCAACTCCGTCGACATCCCAACAAGATCCACGAAAACATGGAAACAAAGCCTTGGCAATGATTGGCGATGCTGTCCTCAAGCTAGTGGTAGTCGACGATGGCATCGTAGGGGGGAAATCTCGTCGTAGGTCCAATCAAAATATCTAAAGTCAACGTCGAATTCTTCTATATTTTAGCAAATGCTAATAGAGGATGTTTCATTGAAACTATTTAGAGAGCTGCCACGAAACCTGCGTAGCAGAAACGTCGAATAACGCCTTGAGCAGCATTTTCAACAAATGGGAAATGAATCGCTTTGCTCATTTATCGTCGGCACACGGGGGAATCGCGTCTCAAATAACAGCTGCTTCAACAATTGAGGCATTGCTGGGGGCGGTTTGGATCGACTCGAACCGCGATTACGACACAATTCATGGCGTAATACATAATCTCGATATTGGGACGGAATACACGCACAATGCCAGTCATCTAGCAGACACTGTTGGAGGATAGCTTTTGAATTGGCTTTTCAGCCATAAATGCATTGCTCCGTCCTAACATCAGCATTATGCGAAAGCATCGGGCAGTTCTATGTTCTTCATTCATTCATAAATACACATCGTCTAATCCAAGTTAAACACCGCAGTAGCCTTTATAGTAACCACAGCTGCCGGCGTCACATCGTGTTCCTCGCTACTAGCCGTTCCATCCTCCACAAGACTCGTAATCTCAGTAAAATCTACCCCTTTATCCAAATCGGTCCAGGCCGGCTTGTTAATCTTCTCCGAGCCAGCCTCGCTCTTGAAATGGTATCCCCTCGCTCTAGGTCGTTCTCCCGTGCCTTCGGGGAATAGAGGCTCATAAGCAGCGGTGAATCTATTTACGGCATCCTCGAACACAGCCTGTCCTTTGCCAAGGGCCCCGCGAATGCCAGCGAAGAACTCGTTAACAACGTGGTGATTGTGGATTTGCAAGAGGTTCCAACCCAGCATTTCTTTTGCATTAAGAAGATGGCGGAGATAGGCTCTGTGATGCTTTGTGCAGGTATAGCACTGGCAGCCTTCCACCAGGGGCGCAACTGCCGTGTTATGCTCGGGGGACCACATGTTGATTCCAAGCGGCTGGACTTTGTCAACGCTGGGAGGCGGGAAAGAAAATGTCATGCCCACACCGGCATCAGAAGTGCTGTTCACAAACATCAATGTGCAAAGATCGATGCCGAGAGAAATTTGACGCAGAACTTCATGTGGGGTCTTTGGAGTATCCATGGACAACTTGGGAAGAGGTGTTAATGAAGGGTAGTAGACAATGTCCGGGAGTATGCTCGTATCGTAGATTGCCAGACCAGACAGCTTGTCAATCACATCCTCAGACAAATGCCGGAGATAGTCCCACTGAATAGGGTGGTCCACTGGAAGAACTGGTGCAAACACCGAGCTGCCCAGCGAATCTGAGGCTTTAGACAACGCCATGCGGTCAAAGAATTCACCCAACCACATTTCTGTCCGATCCACCATTCGCGCAAGCTTTTTGGACGACGGCGTTGCACCAGGATTCGGCAAGTCGGCCAGCGGGAGCACAATATCGGGTTGCAGCGACTGAATGTAAGACGTAAACTCCGGTATCGTTACATTGCGGAATCCCGTAGATGTGAAGACGGTGATTGTCTTTGGTGTGTTTCCGAAAGGAGTTGCAACTGCTGCGCATCTTCGAGGGCCCAGTATAGAAACTGTACTTGAAGGCAGAGCCGTAAAGCTATGCAGACGACGTGAAGTCTCTCCAGCAGGGGTGTGCTGAATAGGAGGTTCCTTTTTCTCGATGACTGTTAATTACAGTTAGAATCCTTTGTTGCTTCTCCATACATTCAGATAAATCATGTCTCACATTCTTCCAGTGCCATGTAAACTCCGCTCACAGCAGTGTGTCTTTTGAAATTATCAGGAGTCAGATGAGGCACCGATCCACGAGAGGTCGCCGCGATGAAATTCGGCGTCTCGATGGCTTTTCTGCCAGGAAGAGACAACTTGCCAAGCCGTGCTGCAGATCCATCGGCGGCGGCAGAGGCTATCAGCTCGAATATCTTTCGGCCAGACATGTCGGCAGAATTCTCCAAGCTTGGATCACTCATTTTGAGTCGCCACTGCTCTAGGGTTGGGCGTAGAAAAGAAGAAGAAGAAAAACGAGACGAATTAGTCTAAAAGATTGCGGTTGAATCGATGCATAAAAGTCTATAAAACGCCACGGTGCATATTATCAATGCCGCTTGTCAAATTTTATAGTCACTGCAACAAGTCCTCAAGCGCACATACAAATGTCGATGGTTGTTGAATCACACGGCATTGCTGTGAATAGCCACACCATCTTCATTTCCCAGGCCGATAAGGCACTTCGACATGGCTTATCGTTTACCGATATTCAACCGATATTTAGTAGTTGCGCCTTACCCTTTCTAGAAGCGCCTTGTCTGGGCGATTTCTTACATCGCCAATATTAGGAGACATTATGTTGGAATAAAGCAGCTGCCAAGCCTCAAATACCGCTTAGAGGTCTCTGCGTTGCTTGGCGAGATGAATCAAAATACTTCAAGAATAGGAGTAATTCTCACCATATGAATAATGAGCGCATTCATAAACGTCTTCTGTCCGCTCTCCAACTGGATTTGGTTAGCCGTCACTGAACGGATCCGTCAACGTGAAGAAGAAACCCGAAACAGCGCAAATATCTGAGACAAGAAGAGCGTCATCTGAGCTCTTTGTCTCTTCCTGCGCTGCTCAATAGCAACTTCACAACCAAACACGACCATCATCAGAGATGTGTGATTCGCGATACTTTTCGTGCTTGTTATAAGAGCCAGAGAGAGCTTAAGCCCAGTAGCGTGTGATGAATGCCGGTTCGCCCAATCACACTACGCAAGCTAAACCGCGTGCCGCTTACTCCGTCCTTGCGACGCTCCATCTCCAGACATCCCGAGCTTCCGGAGCGATTGACTGTTTCGACCCACCAGATCCCCTGTATTTAGAGGCTGAGCCGTCCGTCTGAAGCCCGTTTAGTAGCGGTGATAGTCGTTATTTTGCCCGCTGCGAGCTTACGTTACAGTTGGATCTGTAACGAGTACGAGCGTCTCTCTCTTCTTTCTTTTCCCTCTTCCCCCCCCCCCCAAGCGCTCATCAACCATGGTGAGACCATTCGAGCCTTATCACGATGAACAGGAACCACTCATGAAGGACGACTCAGAGCGCAACGATGCCGGCCCCGGCGCTGGCGCTGGAACTAGCACCGTCACCGAGATTGACCACCCTGATGCGCCGCTGGAGAGCCCGAGTCCCGTTGCAGTTGTTGCGACTAACAGCCCCGGCACAGCGCTCGAAGTCATCGACGACAACAGCAGCAGCGACGGCAATGCGCCCACGCCGCGCTTCATCCAGGACGAGCGCTCGTCCAAGCGCTGGAAGAAGATTCCCTATCCCGTCCGCCGAGTCCTGCTCGCCATTGGCAAATGGTCAAGGGGCCCGCCGAACGCCCAGCCGTACCGCATAAAGCCATTGTTCCCGGTCGTGCAGGAATATCCGCTGTTCCTCGTGGAGCGATTCCTGCCCAAGGCCTATCGCTTTTGGACCGTCTTCCTCTACTTCTCCGTATGGCTCATCACGTTTGTGCTCGTCAAGCGCCAAGAGACGATTGCCTCGACCGTCGCGGGCTGGGGCCAGTCGCAGCCCATCAGCTGCGGTGATACATACTGGAGCGCGGGCAACGGGTGCGGCTTGGATGGAAACGACTGCAGGCCGTTCAATGGCAGTGGATTCGCTTTCCAATGCCCGGCCTCGTGCGACAGCTACCACGTCCTGAATCCCAGAGCAGTTGGCGACCAGGAGATCATTTACCGGTCGCTGGTGATTGGAGGACCGTCCAGCGACGTCCACCCCGAGCTGGCTACATATCGCGGCGACTCGTACATTTGCGCCTCGGCTGTCCACGCCGGCCTCTATGCCGACTCACAGGGAGGCTGTGGCGTCGTGGAGCTTGTTGGTCAGCAACAGGACTTTATCAGCTCTCAGCGAAATGGCATTCAGAGCATCAGCTTCGATTCTTACTTTCCGCTGTCGTTCCGATTCGTCCCGGATATCAAATGTACAGCCAAGGATTCGAGATGGTCCATCTTGGCTCTCTCAGTCGTCTTCACCAGCGTCCTGTCGCTTTTCACGGCCAATCCGGCACTCTTCTTCTTCCCCACGTTCACTGGCTTGTTCTGGGCAGTCGGCATGTCGCTCGACCAGCCGGGGCACTCGACCGTTACCGATCTGTTCTCTAATATTCTGGGCAAATATGTACCTGCCATGTTCTGCGCATGGGTCATGTACGACAAGATGGGCGTCCGCCGCACGCTCAACCACTTGACGGCTCAAGTCGAAAAGACTGTCCTCTGGCTGGGCGCCTGCTGGGTTGGCGCTCTGACCAACTATACTTTGGATTTCATCCCCATCCAGCGCCTCAACAAGCATGATCTCGACCAGCAGCCGGGAGCCCGAGCAGCGCTGGCCGTCATTGTCATTGTCATATTCTGCATTGCCGTTTCGCAAGTATTCTTCTTTAGACAAGAGGGGCGTTTCATCAAATACATTAAACTGTACGCCCTGTTCATTTTCGGCATCATCATTTCTTTGACCCTGCCGGGACTCCAACTGCGCATCCACCACTATGTCCTGGCTCTTTTGCTGTTACCGGGCACAAGCCTGCAGACACGGCCGTCGCTGCTATATCAGGGTCTCTTGGTGGGCCTTTTCATCAATGGCATTGCCCGCTGGGGCTTTGATCCCGTGCTGGAGACACCTGCAGCTCTGCAAGGAGACGCGCAAAAGGGAACACTGCTGCCAACCATTCCTCAACCAGTGATCCACATTGGCGAGGGTGCGCACAGCATGTCCAACATCACATTCACTTGGAATCAGCCCTCCGGCAATGTCTACGACGGCATCAGCATTCTAGTTAATGACGTGGAGCGTTTCCGGGGATACTTTGACGACATCATCGACCGACAAGACAGCTTTGTCTGGTACAGAAACAGCACCCTAGACCTGCCAGAATACTTTAGATTTGCATTCATGCAGGGGAGCTCGAGCGGAGATTACACCAAGGCCGGCATTTGGTCGGCGGAAGGCGAGTGGGCGCCGATGAAGGCTGGGCCGTCGAGGGTCAAGGCCAGGAGCGAGGATGACCATAGAGTAGTTGTTCGACGATGATTCCCCATTTGTTGCCGTGTTGATATCTGCGTTTGCTGTTGGATAAATTGCGTGTCTGGTATATGAGCGAGACTAGGTACCTATATAGAAGCAATCTCTGCATAAATCATACGCCTAGTTGTTTCTCAATCTTTTATCTGAACATCTGACGATGAATGGGGTGGCCCTTCCCGGTCCGTCTTTAGAACGTGCTGGTAGTGGGACCCTCCGGCGCCGGGACAATGCTCCATTCCGAGATCCCTCGGGCCGTAAATGCGGATTGATGAATACTATACCCATTACAGTATCATCTTTTTCATCTTTCATCACGCAACATCGACGACCAGGCTCGGAATATGTGAATCAAAACTATCATTCTGAGCTACAATTGGATTATTTCAATCAACTGTCGCATAAACAATTAGCGCCCCGTTCCAATTATCATCACTATCTGAGATACAACTCGTGACAGCTTCATCATTACCATCATAAAAGCGGCACATCAGCAGTCATTCGCTTCATCCCCTCGCAAACGAATACTCACCATGCCTCCAAGAATACCCACCGAAGCAGACTTCTCACACCTCTCTTCCACTCTTCCCTACAAACTCCATTTCCCAAACCCGCCCGAGTCAACAACCGCCATCCTCATCCTCTTCCACGGCCTCGGCGACCACGAAGTCCCCTTTGCCACTTTCGCCCGCAACGTCTCTCTCCCAGGCGTCCTCGCCATATCCGTCCGCGGCACGTCTCCCCTCCCCGCGGCCTTCCTTCCTGATGCCGCCGGGGGCCAGAATTTTCACTGGGGCGATGACCTGAGCATGGACACCAACACGGGCGACATTGACGCCGACCCGGGTTTCGACAAGGCATCGAGGCTGGTCATGGAGAAATTGATCAAGGGAACGCTGATTGACAAATGCGGATGGGAAATGAACGACATTCTCTTCTTTGGGTTCGGACAGGGCGGATCTTTGGCTTTGGGACTGGCATCTCGGCTGCGAACTGTCGAGCGCATAGTTGACATTTCAGACGGCGACAATGTCACGAAGCAGAAACTCGGAAAGACGTGCAAAGGTGTCGTTTCAATTGGCGGTCCACTGCCATCATCCATGATCCCCTCGTTGAGCAGTCGTGAAAAGAGCAGTACGCCGGTGCTGGTGTGTCAGCTGGATGAAGATGAGGCGGATGCGGTGAAGAGAGAATTTAAAGAAGTGAGGGTCGTCAATTGGAGGAGGAAAGAGGTGGCCATGCCACGAGGCAGGGAGGAAATGTTTCCCATTATGAAGTTTCTTGCAGATCAGCTGAACAAGGGCTATACATAAAAGAAGGGCCTTGACAAGATGAATCTAATCGGCATTGGATAAGACACTTATAGGGCATCTCTCCTCTGCCCTCTAAATTTATGTTTGTGTTGGAGATGAGAGTCTGTCTCGCCATCTTCCAAGATGTCCTGCTAATAGAGCGCACTACATCACACGGACAAAGCGCAAAAGTATCACCGCAAGGACAAAAAAGAGAGCAGCTACCAAGAATGGCAGACCCGTCCACACCCCACCAAAGTTGGCACCTCTATTAAAACAAACCTCCATCAACGGCCTGCCAAGAGCACCACCCAGATTCTCCATCAGGGCAATAGAAGCGAAGACTAGACCGTGGTGCTGCCCGTCGACCAGTTCCGAAAGCAGACCACGGAGAATAAGGCCATACGGGAACCCGAAGCACAAAAAAATGAGGCCTAGAGATTGGTTTTTTTCGTTAGCAGATAACCCAAAGTATCGACGCACAAAAAGATGGAGATTCTCATGCATTCGGATGCCGAGCGGTTTTTATATATACTTACCAACTAGCATCAGGCTGGTTGTCGGAGCGAGACCAACGACGAGACTGCCCACAACCAGCGAAACGCAACCGATTCGTGCAAAGAGAAGATCCCTCTTCTTCGGTAGCATCTCCCTCTTGACTGTGAGAAAATAATTGGCCGCTGGGAGTAGAAGCAAGAGCAAGGCGACACTAAGAGCAGCCTTGAAAGTTACCAAATTTCCCGTCTGTACGGATAATGGGTTAGCCATAACTATCCCCCCAGACTGGGCGTCAGATTGTAAAAAGAAAGCAAGGCCAACCTTTAACCAGTCCCATCCAAATCGCCAATTCACAAATTGAAGCAGCATAATTTCCGCACCCTTTCCTACCGACGTGACAAGAAGGGTCAGCAACAACAACGTGACCTGCCGATTGCCCCAGAAAACAGAGACAATAGCCTCTCGAAATCTAGGAAAGCCCTCAGTAAGCGAGCGCCTCCAACGAGTCCACCAGGGCCTGTTATGGTTCCCCTCATCTCCATCACGCTCTTCCTGGTTGGCGAGCGCAGCTTCAGCCAGATCCGGCGCCACGTCATCGAGCAACGCCTTCATATGGAGCGTCTCCGGGAGAAACAACGCAATGGCAATAGTCGGGATGTAGAGACTGATTCCGACGAAGATGGGAAGCCAGATGCTCGTGTGCATCAAGGTTGTAGCCAAGGGGAAGACGAATAACTCGGCAGCTAGCCATGAAACACCGATGCCGAAAAAGGTTGTGGTACTTGAAAATGAAGAGCATATAATTAGTAAACAATAAAACAGATCAGCTGTGGAATTGTTTGGTTCTCTTACCGATGAGCATTAGGCGCAATATCTGACAGCATCGAGAAGAGTATCGACGAGAGGACGACAGACCCGCCTCCAATAAACATGAATATCGGCGATATCAATGTCAGTCGGTAGTGGAAGACATTGGGCCAAATGCCTTTCGGACTCAACGTTAGATAAACACCGAAAACCACAGCAATACTTCCATTGCCTTTTAAGCATGATTCACTAAGAGAACACTTACCAACAATGATATTGAACGCTTGCGCCAAGACCAGGCCCACGATAGCCAGGAATAGCCCAAACTTCCGCCCATACTGGTCCGCCAAGAATCCATACGGAACAGCAGTCAAGATGCCCGGAAGAATGGTGAGCACGTAGCTCAATCGCGTCACCAGCATCAATTCTGCGCCGACCTCTCTATCCAAGAAGCATTCGGGGCCGCGCGGGTCATACTCGGGATGCAGGCGGCGGCAGACATTGCGCATGAGCAGGTCGAATAGTGGAATCACCTGCAAAAAGGAGCTTGACACGACTAAGAACGAGACGACGAAGATGAGGATGCAATACACCAAATGGCGACGTGGAAACGCTGCACTGGTTGCGGGTACCTGTTCCGGGTCTTGGTCGGGCTGGTCAGGGAGCAGTCGTGATCGCTCATCGACATCCATGGCTGCGGACCAGGCACAATTATCTTAGATTTGCGGTTATAGAGCTGTTCTTACAGTAGAAGGGCATTTCAGACCGATCACAACAGGGGGATGCGTCAGTAGAAGGTGATGAAAATGGCCGTCTCTTTGATGCGTAAATAAGCTTAACATAAGCTTGTTAGAAGCGGGCGGGGGTGGTACGATTACGACAGCTGAATCACTTGGAAACGGGAACTTTGGTCAATTCAGATCCAACAGCAAGCACATGCAGGCTAGGGATTTATTGCGCTTCGTATTCGCCCGCCAATCAAGGGCACACAAGCTTGCGCGTGATGAAAGATTCAAAGGATTACAGGGACTTTTTGATGTATAGGTATTTGTAGTCACTTTCACTCGCCTAAGTACCTCGCCTCACTTGCCTCTGTCTCCCGCCTGCAGCATATCTGCCAAAATGTCCCATTTCGCAGACTGGGTATCGCTCGAGGCTCTCGCAGCGCCTTTCAGCTCGGAGCAAATAAAGCTCAAATGTTTGTTGTAGTCGGCGATGATCTCTTCCAGCACGTCTATATACTCCTCGCTAGTTAGCCCATCTTCTCTTGTAGTTCCCTCGGGGCTTTCATGTTCTCGTCTAAAGAGGTGAGACGGCTCAGACCCGTCCATCGCAGCCTTTCCCTCTCTTGCCAATTCCAACTTGATAGCCAGATCTAAAATGTCCAGAATCCGCTCCCGTATGGGTGCCAGCTTGCTCCCCAGGCAGGCTTGCTCAATCATTTGCTTCAAACATGCGGAGTGCACCGAAATCATTGAATCGACATCTTCGGCCAGTAAAAGATCACGCCGCATTCCTCTCTCATTAGGTTCTAGGACGAGTGTCGCCAAATATGACTGAAGAGTTGTGCAGAACCACAGTAGATTGCTCCGAGCAGTGTAGAACAAAGCACGTTCATCCCAATAAGGGTTATCGGTCTGGAAATTGTCAAGAATCCGAGGTTTGTGCAGGACATGAATCGCCCGTCGAAGCTGTAATAGAAAAATGAAAATGCATCGATAGTCTTCGAGACTCTCTTCAGAAACAACAATCCGGATTGGCCATGCAAGTCGATAATCCACCATAACATATGGCAAGGCCGCCCTAATCGAACCTCGGGCGTCTGATACAGTCATACGTGTGCCCTGAACACTAACGCCTACAGATAAGCGGCTCGTGTCAAGTAGCAGCGCAAAGGCATCTTGTGCGGTTCCTGCAAGAGCAAACCGATCATACCAAACCGGATTCAAGTTCTCCAGCTTATCGAATAAGTGATCTGCAAACGATGCCATGGCAAATCCATCCGACATGAGATACAGCGCCTGCAGTGCATCCAAGGATGATGAGAGCTCACACATATCAAAGAGAGCATCTTTCAAAGTGGTTGAAGTCTTGCGATATTTGCTCTGGATCCACCGGTTGAAGGCGGCACCAAAAAGATCAGGGAATGTAGCCAGACCAAGCCCTTCTGGGCAGACGTGCTCGAAATCCAGGGATGGTTCTTCGGCGGCAGATGAGCTGCCTAGCTCGTATTTGCCTAGGAGCCGCAGCACAACAATGTTCTTTCCGGCGTTGTATATCCGGTGTGCTGAAGGTTTGAGGAACTTTGGGGCATGTAATGTCCCCTCTGCGGTCTGGCGGAGATTGAAGCGGTCTTGCCATATATGGCTCATGGGCACCTTTATCGGTCTTTCGACAATAAAGAAGATTTCGTTTTCAGATGAAATACGCCCTTCATCCATCCAGTGGCGAATCGGGCGGATATATACCTGAAAGCACTCGAGGAATATTCGCGCAAGGAATTCATAGGTAGCCAAGTCATCTCTCAGCTGTGCCAGCGTAGTTTCGTCGTAAAGGAGCTCCAGGTACCGGAACGTATCCGATCTGGAAGTCTCCTGAATCTGTGCGATGATGTCGGATAGGATAAGGAGCGGTTGCAGCCATGGTGTGATTTCTCCAATGACAGACAGCAAGGTAAACATGACCTCACCCGTGGGTGCGGCAAAGCGAGCCTCTATTTGCGAGAGCTTCATGTCAAAATCTCGAAGCCGTTTTGTGATGCAGTCCTGAAACGCCTGAAGATGCGGAATGACTTGTGGATGGCTGACAAACCTCCAAAGCAGCAGAATGCGCCGGCCAGACTCTGCAATGTTGCGTATAACGGCCTTGTATGTCTCCCAGGCGATATTTTGCATGTGGAAGTTCGGCTCAGGTAAGCCGGTGGTGTCGTTAAAAAGGGTCGTTTTCAGGCCCTGCAGCATAGAGAGAACTTCTCGGACGATTTGCGTCTCTGGGATGACAATTTTCTGGATGAGCCCTATATCGTCTTTCTGGGGTACCTCAATCCGCCACTGTTGCGTCGACTGCACAGCTCTCAGCAACTCTGTATCCTCGGGCTGGATGATGTAGTCGGCGGCAGTCCTCCCCTTCTGATGTAGGTTAGGATCGACATCGTTGGTATAAACCGGCGTCGCTTCCATGGGCGTTTCGTCCGGCTCGTCTTGGATTGATTCGTCTCCAGATTCTTGCGCGTAATCAATCGACTGCCATAGCAGCTCGTCCTCATCCCAGCCATCTTCTCGAGCGACCGCTTCCCAGCTAAACGTTTCCCTTTGCTGCTCCTCGCGCGATCGTACCGCGTCAAGGTCGCTGAGCTTCGTCTTGAAAGTCGGCTGATCAGATAGCCCGAGGAGCAGAGCGAATATTTCTGGGTGCCACTTGGTGGCGTGCTCCTCCAGTCGATCCAAGCTGCTGCGGAATTCGTCGGCAAGGTCATCTCGATTGTTTACTCGGAAGCGTTCTTCCAGTCCGTCGAGAGCGTGTTGTACCTCGAACTGGTTCGTGCGGAGGTATGCCTGGGATTTGATCGTCGCCAAGGTGGTATCGTAAAGCTCTTTGTATCTCCTGGATCTTGTCTGATGGCACACGATTTAAACGGTCAGCCCCTCCAGTCCATGAAGCTCAAAAGCTACCGCGAGATAGCTACGGGTTCCCCTCCTCCCCACCTTACTAGGAAGCCCTGTGACAGCTTCGATGAGCTCTCCAGTGAGAGCCCCAAGAGTTGCGGCGTGGGCCATTGCCAGCGGTTGGCATTTTCAGCAGCAATGGCGGCCGACCGAAGCTGGTGATGATGTGAAGTTGCGTATTCAACGTGTTAATTAAAAAGACAGTGGTTCCGCTACAGGTGATCAAGTCAACAGCTCAATGGCACTTAACGGGCCAGTTCTAGCGCGTCTCTAGCGCGTATGTGGGGGAGAGGCCTTCTGAACCTCTCATCGGCAGGCGAACTTCTTAGCGTCCTTCGATAGCATAAAGCAACCACGCCCCTTTCAACTTGAATCTACTATTTTGGAGAGACAACGATAGCGACATCCACTCAAAAAGGCCACACGATACGGACGATTGGATGCGCGGCCTCATATTCTAGGCCTGTTGCTACCAAAGCTTGCTGAGCAGCCAATTCGTTGACCAATCCCTGTCTCTTTTCGCCCTGGCCGCATAAAAGAGCCCTCCCATGGAGAATTAAACCCACAGCCTTACCGTCGGGCTTTTCGCAATCATCGCATCTTCTACATCATGGCCATAGCCCGGCCAGTACGGACACTGGGAGGCCTGGCCATTGTGCTGTGGTGCTTCTTCTTATACCAGGTCCTCAAACCCTCATCCGGATACAACAGCCCGGGCGATCGGTACATAAACTTTGAGCGCGACCCCAACTTGGATCGTAAGTCTATAGCGCATTGAAACAACAGATTGACGCAAGGGAAGATGAACTGACGGCTCTTCTAACTCTGCAGCTACCGGCGAACCCGAAGGAACCCTCGTACGGACGTCGGACAAGTATGCGCCAGACGCCGAGGACACCGATCGAGTCAGCGCCACATTGCTCGCCCTTGTCCGCAATGAAGAGGTGGACGATATGGTAGCGTCCATGGTAGACCTTGAGCGGACATGGAACAACAAGTTCAACTACCCGTGGACGTTCTTCAACGACAAGCCCTTTTCTGAAGAGTTCAAGAAGAAGACAAGCGCCGCGACCAATGCCAAGTGCAACTACGGTACGCTGCCTGCTCTGAGACACCACGGGACCATATCCACGGCTAACTAGCAGCAATCGCAGAACTGATCCCCAAGGAGCATTGGGACGCGCCCTCATGGATCGATCCCGCAATCTTCAAAGAATCCGCTGCGGTGCTGAAGAAGAATGGAGTACAATACGCCGATATGATGTCATACCATCAGATGTGTCGCTGGAACAGTGGCATGTTCTACAAGCATCCCGCCCTTCAGGATGTCCGCTGGTACTGGCGCGTCGAGCCCAAGGTTCACTTCTTTTGCGACGTCGACTACGACGTCTTCCGCTATATGCAGGATAACAACAAGACGTACGGCTTCACCATCACCTTGTACGACGATCCTCATACCCTGCCTACTTTGTGGCCCCAGACAGCCAAGTTCCTGGCCGATCATCCCAACTACCTACACGAAAATAACGCTATCAAATGGGTTGTTGACGACGTTCGACGACCCCAACACAATGAAAAGGCTCAGGGCTTCTCTACATGCCACTTTTGGAGCAACTTTGAGGTTGCCGATATGGAATTCTGGAGGAGCAAAGCATACGAGGACTATTTCGAGTACCTCGATCGCGCTGGAGGCTTTTTCTATGAACGATGGGGTGATGCACCCGTCCACAGCATTGCCCTGGGTCTGTTTGAGGATTCAAGTAAAATCCACTGGTTAGTTATTTTGTTACTGTTCTCCCAGTCAAGTTTGTTTATACTAAATTGCTCTTCAGGTTCCGAGATATTGGTTACCAGCACATTCCCTTCTTCAACTGCCCCAATTCTCCCAAGTGCAAGGGCTGTGTCACCGGCCGACTGACAGATGGTGAACCATTCCTCCACCGAGAAGACTGCAGGCCGAACTGGTTTAAATATGCCGGCATGGGCTGAGGGAAGAAACTGTGAAGCAACTACTACGTCCATCCCTTTCCAATACACCACATCCGAGGACCGCGCCCCGAAGCACATTACGTTATATCACATCAAGTCGGGCAATCACTACCATAAGGCACGAAATCTCTCTTAGCATCAATATTGCCATTTATGAGAAATCTTAGGATGAAAATATCCCTTATCCAAGCATTCGCCATATACGCTACAATGGCTATCTTATATACATATACACCTATTCTTCAAAGAGATCAACTCTCTAATAACACGCAGTATAGCTCTCCTCAACACAAGGACAAAATAAAAGAACCCTATTTCCATAAAAGCAAACTGCCGTTGAATCAAAAAAGTGCCTACTCCATGTGCCATGTCCTCTGTATCGATGCTACAACGTCCCAAACACAGTCACCACTCCAGACGTCCCTCCCACGCAAAACTGATCCCCCCAGCCTCCATCCCGCCACGCCATACAGCTAATGACATTGTTCCGCACCTTTGGCTTGCCGTCCTTGCCAATCACCTTCTTCACCTCGTGGCCCGCCGGTCCCCAAGGCACCGCCACCTTGGCCACCACTTTGCCCGACAAGACATCCCATGCCCATATCCTCCCCGTGACACCGCCTCCAGCAGCAGCAGCAGCAGCATCCGTCTCTCCAGCCATCTCGTCTCCAGCCAGCACGTACTTTTCCTTGCCGCCCAATATCGACTGCAGCCGCAGCTCCTCATTCTTCCACAACGGATCCGAGTACGCCCTGAGACACGTCCCGTGCTCTCGATCCATCAGCCGCAACTTGCTGTCCAGCGAGCCCACCAGCATCGCCTTGCCATCTCTCGTAACGTCCAGGCTCACCACGCTCGCGCCCACAACGTCGGTAGTGCACCTCCCCATCCGCACATCGTAGCTCCTCACCCGCCCATCCACGCTCCCCGCAAGCACCTCCGGCCCCGTCACCGCCAGGCTCGTCACCGCGTCTTTGGCCTCGGTGAGCACCTGGATCGGCTTGAAGCTCGTGCTGCGCGCATCCCACACCCGCACCGTCGTGTCGAAGCCGCCACTCACCACCAGCGAGTCCCCCGCGCCCGCAAAGCTCACGCAGTTGATCCGCGCCGAATGCCCCTGCGCGTTGCCGCCGAACCGCCTCGTCGTCACTGCCTTGCTCACGTCCCACAGAAAGACGGCGCGGTCGCCGCCCCCGGACACGAAGCTCTCGTTGTCGGCCGCGACGGCGAGGCTGGTAACTTCGTAGCCGTGCGCGGCGTACGTCTGGATGAGGCGCCCCTGTGGCACGGCCGGCTTTGCGCTGGGCCGGATCTCGGGGATGGACGTGCTGGGGAAGGGATTGTACAGCCGGATGGAGCGATCTGCCGACCCCGTGAGGATGTAGTTGCCGGGAGAAGCAGAGTAAGTTACGGCGTGAACGGGACCTAGAGAAGCGTGAGAAGGAATCCAATACAAGACTAGTGTTGGGTTATGAAGGAGACGAAACAAACCATTGGAGCCGAGAAGATGTGCCGTGGGCCTATCTGGGAAAGCCATCGTGTAAAGCGCCAAGGCTCATCGCTATCATAGTGTTATTCAAACTTCTCAATGACATATGCCATGATGTTTCAGGGCTGCGACATGAAAGGACGTTGAGTGAGAAGTAGGGAAATTTATAAGACGCTGAGATGGACTAGCTCTCTTAGAGCAGCATAGTGACGCCTCCCTTTTTTTTTTTTTTTTTTTTTTTTTAACTCTCTCCCCTTTTGGAGTCATCAACAACACAAATATCAGGCACAAGTCCAAGGATTTTAAATGAGCACAATAATAGGTATTTACACGGTCGCTGTTGACGTTGCTTCATTCTTCAACTGGTTAATGATATAATACAGTGCTATTATAAAGCAAGATATTTTTACTGTATGGGCCATCACCTAACAAGACACGTGACAAACCCAACCAACCTCAATGTTAACCACTTATGTACTTGAAATGTAGTTTATATATAAATACAGACATCAAACGTGACACGTCATATAGATTTTGTAGCCTCCCAGTCAATACAAAGATTCCTCATCAAGACCTCCTTGATAGATCGAATGCCCCAAACTCCCCATCCTGCGTCATCCGATTCAAGTTGCCCTGATCTTGATGCCTCCCTAATCTGCCCAAATGGACAGCTGTCTAAAACGCTAAATTATGCCATAACACGTTACATAATTCCAATGCCAATGCAAAGCCAAAGCCAAAGCCAAGACAAAATGGGAGGAAAACAAGGGAAAAAAATGAAAAGAGAAGAGAAGAACACTAACAGAACAAGAGAAATAGGGTGATCAAATATATACGTAGAAGAAGGGAAAAAAAAGGGCAAAAGTAACTCGCTTCTGTACCTTAATGGAAGAAAGGTAAAAGAAATCTTTACGGCTGGGCTTGGTCTAATCAAGCGCAATGTAAACCATATCCATATCCTTGGGGAATGTGTCCTCAATGGGATCGAAAATCTGCCAGTGGCTATTCTCCTTGTCTCTGATTTCTTCTGAGAGAGGAAGCAGGCGATAGCCTTGGATAGGGCTGGGTGATCGTGATCCTTGCTCGCGGATTCGATTCAATTTTTGGAGGCGCCGGTCAATCGCTAGTCGGTCTTTTGAAGATGATCCCCAGACGCCAGTCATCTTATCAACAGCGGACTTTGCAATTCGAACTCGGTCAATCAGTTCTCCTAGAACTGTCATAGGCCCACCTGCAGTCAAGACGTCGACAGCTTCTGTGACAACAATGGCCATGGCCGGAGGGGGGATGCTTAACAACGTAGGTCGAACCCTCAAGATACGCTCAAGGCAGTTCAACATGTCAATGACGCTGCTTGCATGGTCCCGACACTTGGCTGAGTGTTCCATCTGCACATCTTTGGGTAGCTGGTTGGCCCCATGGCGATGTCGATTCAACTCAATCATAGTATGATGATAAAGAAGATGCATGCTGAGGAAAGTACCGATGCTTCTGGTATAGGCAGCGGCTTCGAGGTTTGTCCCTCCGAATGTCATACGAGAGGGCAAAGAGGCGTTCCATTTCTCGGCTTTCTCGACAAGAGCTTGTAGCCTCATGGTTTCCGCTTCAAGAGGAGTTCTCCTAAGAGCCATTCTATAAATGGTAGCTTGGCAATCAGCCCAGATATGCACCATCTCGATGTGGTAGCCACCGACAGCGGTGTCGGAGTGTTGCTCAGCAATCCTGATAAGCTCATATGGATCAAAGCTTCGTGATTGCGCCTCGATTCCCTTCTCAAAACTGTGGATATCGGCAGGAAGCTGCACATAGATATCTTCTGCATTGAGCATTACCGGCCTCTCTGGGAAAAGCCCGCTAAGCCTTTCCAGCATGAACAGAGACCAGAACGTCCTCTTGCGTGATTCAGCATAGGTTATCCTAGTAAGTCCCAGAGGGAAAGCGGTCATAGACGACTCCCTGGAGTGATCGAGCTCCAGACTTAGTTGTAGACAAGCTGCGCTGGCAGCCGCAGAAGCAACTAGCTCATCGGCCTCCCTGGTACGACATGTCGATATATAGTACACGGCAAGGAGAATCCTGCTCTGTACCAGTTGCAAGCACTGCAACTCCGTCATCTTTTGCGCATAATGTGCTACTTGAGCATACTCATAAGCAATGTGCTTGGGATCCCCGCAGAGCGCAGAACCAACAGCGAGCATGCTGTACAGTAGCATCAGATCTTCAGGGCTTTTGCGGTCAACAGAGGTAATGACCCAGTACTTGAAGATTTCTTCGGGAAGAAATTGCAGAATCATGGTGCTGTCGACATTGGCGAAGAATCTAGTCAAAGCGCTTGTGATCAAGTGAGGGTTCGATGCAAAGGGATCTGTCCGCCAAGCGCGGCCAAGAACGTCATCAGAGATCCTAGTTGGCTCGGGGAAAGGCTGTTGTTCAGTAATTCTCGGGTTCGAATAATCCGTCACAGCATTGAATGAAGCAGGAGATTCGCCATTAGCGATGTACGCCTCAGAGCTAATCTTGAGTCTTTTGCCGTAACCCCTATCTGGGGAATCTGCATGCATTCCGGCTCGGGGTGATCTGGGAGAGCTGGCGTCGCTGACTGAGCGCCGAAGGTCGCCGGCGTCAAGTGAGCCGTTGTGCTGCCGGCCATCATCAAGGTCTATGGGGGAAGTCGATGGTGAAGTGTTATGGCCCCCTCTTGGTCTAGAGATAATGTTAGCATGGTCCCTAGCAACACATACATACATATGGATACTCACGCATTCTTGAACTTGCAGATGCGACCAAACTTTTCGCACTGGACACATCGAGGATAATCTGGATCGCATTTGATCTTCTTCTCCCTGCACGTTACGCATGCAATAGCCAGCCGCTTTCGAGGCTTCCCCGCCTTGGTCACGCCCCAGTGGGCATTCACCGCCTCGCCATCAATCACAGTTTTACAATGGCTCCCATCGTCGTAGAAATAGCACATCCCTTCGCCTGGGACTTCGGCGGCTCGCACGAATCTCGGGAGGAAATGCGTGCCTGTCCAGATTTTTGGTCCCAGGCCATCTTTAGAAACAGCAAGTTCAGCAGTAACGGCAGCAGCTGAAACGGAGGGCGCGTTGGCATCCGAGCTGTGCACTGCTTGACTGAGCCGACGTTCGGAATAGTCATTAACTGGATCCTTGGGCGTAGATAGCTGGGGCCGGAATTTGTCCTGGGGTGGCAAATACGACAAAGAATCGCGGGGTCCTACGGGATATTCTTGCCTCCCATCTTCACGAAAGACCGACCACTTCCTGACCAACTCTGGTTCGTATCGTGCGTCCGAGGCCCTGTGGCCGTGGTCTAGGTACTCAGATGAATGCGGTCCAGCAAAGGGGGTTGCTAGAGGGTGAGCGGCTTGTCTGTCGTGGTGGTCATATTTAATATCGTAAGAGTTTCGCTGTTGTGGTAGAGAAGAGGGAATGGTTTGCGGGAAATAGGAACTGGAGAGATTTCCACTCGACGAGAGCCGCGGTCTGTCCAGGGGGGAGGGTGAAGGATAAAGGCCAGGGCGCTCCGTCTGTGGTGAGTTGAGGGACCGCAAAGACGCTGGTGGACCAAAAAGACTGCTTAGAGAAGGAAGCTGTTGTCGGACAGACGAACTGCCAACGGATTCTTGTCGCCCTCGACTACCTTCTGTATTACTCTCAGAAGACATATCGACGGAGGTTTTGCCATAGTGGGACATGGAAGCAGCCGTGAGTGAAACCGACGCGCGAGGTCCCCAGGCTGCTTGTTCTTCTAGAGGAGACGACCTGGAAGAAAACGAGGTCGCGCTTGGGCTTATAAGTTCAGGGGGGGTATCCGGCGGCAGAACTCGATGCAAAGAGTCTAGAGCTGGTAATCCACCCATCGAGGAAAATATGCCACTGTTCTTTTTTTGGGATGACAGTAGCTAACGAAATCGCATATCCTGGAAACCAGAGGAGTTGGGAAGGAAAGAGAGCGCCCAACAACGAAGGAGTAGCTAATAAGCGTCGAAAGAAGGACTCCCCCCGGGCTGTTCCACAGGATCGAAAGGAGAGGGCTGCCAGATGAGTGGCGGAGCCGAGAAGACCAACAACAGATGAATGGCCCAAAGATGAGATCGCTGGTTAAGTGAGTAAAACGATGCAGGTTCGAGTTGCTGTGAACGAGGCTTGCAAAAGCGACTAGATGGTTAATCCAGTCTATAACTCTTTTTTTCCGGCCAGGGAAACGAAGTAAACAAGATGAAGAAATAAAATCAAAGGCCAGCAGGGCTGAACTGTTCTTTTTCTTTTTCCCTTTCCCTTTCTTTTTTCCCCCTCGCTTTGCAAACAAAAAGGTCAAAATAAATGGTCCAGCGGTCACTAGCACCAGCTGCTGAATCTGGGGAGAAGATGGGGAAGATGCGGGTGGGCGAAGAGGCGACGAGGAGGGTATCAGTGGCTTTTGAGATTTGAGCCACTGCTGCCCACAAAAAAAGAAGTCCCCCAAAGAGACGGACAAGGTAGGCGAGGGGAGCTAGCAGGACCCAGTCAAGTTGAACGGTACGTAGAAGAGGAACAGATACACCGAAGCAACCCCAAATGAGACCAACAAGGGCAGTTACCAATGGGCCGGACACGGCTGAGGCCTGTATGCTGGCCCGGAATCGAGACACGCCTTGGTGGGTACAAGGCAAATAACTAGGTATCTGGCTAGCCAGGTCGTTGGTCGGTATCAGTCTCGAGTCAAAAGTGGCTGGAGGGGTCCATGGCCTAGAGGAAGCCCCAAAAGGACCATTCGATAGTGCCGCTCCGGACCTGGACTTGTGAATATGGAGCGTCCCAGCCCACCTTGCCACACGTGCGAGACGGTCCACTCCGTCGTTGTTGCCGCGGCCCTACAGACCGGGACCAGGCCAAGGGCATGGGCGCAGATGTATCCAAGGCAATGGAGCACCCACAGGTACGAGATTGAATCCGGTGCGCACAAATCCCCAGTACTTTGGTCCGAGCATAGCGCACAGTTGGCCGTGCTAGCAGCCAACGGACCCATCGTCGTCATGCCATCATGGGGGGCCGTTGTCTGGGGGCCCGAGCGACGATGATATGCTCAGGTGCTGGCAGCCCATGACGGCAGCCTGGCTAGCCAGCGTCATTCATGGCCATAAGCCTCATCAGCCTGGCCCGGCAGAGAGGTCTCACGGCATGAGGCGCCGCTATACGCCGGAGCAGCTGCAATGCTCCCTGGACATGCTGCCTTGCACTGCCGGACACAGGAGCCCGTCCCTCTTCGCGGCGTAATTAAGGACACGGCTAGGCTGGACAGGCCGTCCGAGTACTTGCAGGAAGGGCATCGGCCTAGCAGTGGCACGGCATTCCCAAAAAGCGCCTGCTAGGAGATTTGTCGACTGTGGTGTGGCTGGCGTCCGTACGAGGCATCTTCCCTGACCTGAGCTGGCCTTGGCCGGTCTTGATACTCAATGGGGCATCCTGGTCGTGCGCTAAAGGGATTGATGGCTGACTGGGCCCTATTAGCACAGCGGCGTGGTTCGCGCAGAAAAGAAAGCAGAACACAGGCGCACCCACGGAAACAGATTGCGCACACACCACCTTTTGCCGTGGCTGGAAAGGCGTGCGTATAGCGACATGGGTGAAGCGACGCAAGTCAGCCGCACCGCGCACACCCTCTCGCCGGACGGTCTGTCACTCCCGCAGAGGAAATTCCAGGAGGCAACGCAGCAAGAGCGGGAGATGGACGGAGCATCGCGGAGATGGCACTTTTGGTGGTGCAGGATGCGAGAAGAGCCTGCCAGGCACTGGAACGGAGTATTTGTGATTTAATTTCATGTGTGTACCTGTTATCTTTTTGATATGGCAAGTGCCATGTATCGTGCGTCTTTTAGCCGAAATCGAGCAGGTAGCAGGGCAGGCAGCCGCGACTGCCACCATAATTCAATGGTTTTCAATGTTTTACAGGCGGTACTACCTACTACTAGTAGTACTTTAGGTGCAGCTGGCAGAGCACTACTACGAACAGACTGGAAGATAGGGCAAGGCTTATTGTTCCTTTCTCTGATCGAGGCAACTTGCCGGCCTTGTCTTACCTTACGTGTGTGTACTTGCAGCGTGCGCCGTCAGCAGCAGCAATACAGGGTCTCACTCGATACTGCCGCGCCTCCATGTACAAGGTTGGCAGGTACTGGGAGTCAGAGGCTCATGCTGGAAAGAGCAAGTGCCGGGAGCGAGACACCTGGAAGGCACGAACCCGGCCATCAGAAGCTAAAATGACGAGAGCCGATCTCACTGCCTGCGAAGTACGAGTACGCGTACTTGTAATTCCGTCCTGACTCTCTCACGCCGCCAGGGTCCAGGGCCTGTCTCTCGACACAGCCAACAGCCTCCCACCTATCACGCATCACACTCGGCTCATGGACGGGTGCTCTTCTCGAGCTGGCACGAATCGTCACAGGCTCGTGGCATCTCGATACCCACCGCATTACAAATCGATAGCACTTACGTTTGCCGGCGGCCAGTGCCTCGCCTTGCCTTGCCTCGCTACACACACGCCCAGCGCCGGTGCCACGGCCACCGCCCCTTACAGCCCGGCAGATCAAGCACTCGATGAGAAGAGGCTCAGCGCAGACAAAGGGCGAGATTCACCTTACTGCCGGCATGCAGCAGCGGCATCACAGTCGCGTCCCAAGCCACAGCACACACGCGCATTAATTCCGCCGATACCGAACCCATTTTCCACAGGCCAGGCCGTGGTCGGTTCGTATACATACAGCGCGAGTGCCTCCGCGCACCAACACCGACGGCACTGCCACCAGAAGAGAAGCACGCTGCAGCATCCTCCCTGCACAGCGCACTTTTGAACACGCCGACATTGTCAGTATCCTCGTGCGCAGCAGGATTGATTAGCCAGTGTGACCGTCCGTTGGACCATGGTATCTGCCTAAAAATATATCCACCGAACAAAGCACGTTGGTTGAAGATTGTTCAGGACATTGGTCATGGAGAGCCAAGCTGGTGTGTGGTATGTTGGTGGTTTATACTGCGAGTCAGTGCCACTTCTCGGGGCCGTGGTGCACAAGAGCCGGGCTGAGACAACCAAAAGTACCATGGGCTGCGGACCCTCTGTCCGTACATGTACAAGCGCCTCCTGCTTCTCGCTACAACAGCCTGAGGTCACATTACAAGGGTCGCCAGACGGAAAAGTCCAGGGATCTCTCGACAGGGTGTTCGGCGCACTAAAAGGATGAGCTCGGCAAGCATTCCGACCTTCTGGGGTTGGTTATTATTGGAACCGGTGGTTGCAGTGGTGTAACCATGTGGGTGGGAGCGACTGCAGATTATCACGTACAGTGGTGCGCCACGGATCAGTGAATCCAAAACATCTCAAGTGAGATATTGAACTCATCATACCTTGATTTTCGATCAGCGGCCGCGACGATTGATCCAAGCGCACAGGCTTTGGCCATTCGCTGATCGGCGTCCGAAGCAATCAGATCAGAAACGTGCAGAGGCCTTCGACTACAGTACGGTTCCCTTCACTTGGCACCTCTGCCACTCGTATACTTACAAGTCCCTTGATGGGGTCAGTTGGCCACAAATTCCTTCAAATACAGTACTAGTATGCAGTCGACACACTCCATCTCTTCATACAGACACTTGCGTATATCGGCCAGTCGCGTTTCGCGATAACAAGGGATCAGCTGACAATCCCACCTGCTTTATCCCACTCAGTGTCAAATAATCAACATTTATCCCGAGCAGACGACGGCCAGGGATGTCTCGTCGCTTTCGCTTCGCTGGCAAGTGAGCGGGGACAAGCAAGCACGGATTGATAAAGACGGCGTGGCGAGCCTAGGTTTTTTTTGGTCGGCTATCAAAAAGATTCGCTATGGCCTGTGCACACCATTTACCGCTTCGAAAAGGAATAAGACTCGATCGTCATTCAAAAGCCGGCCCTAGGGCAACCATGAAACTCCCATGTCCGAATTTGCAGCTCAAGCGCACTCACATGCCTAGGGCAATACATGTACATCTACCGCAGTCTCTCTTCAGGATATCTCATGCCCAGATTTGGCCCCTCGCATTAGGCCGTGTAGGAACTTGTCCACAGCCTCGGCCAATGTTACTCATCCGGAGTAGTACAGCTACGTCCTTGTTTGCGCGCAATAATAATGCCTACCTTCTGCTACTACTACCAGGTACTACTATACAGAGCTGATGTTCCATTTCGCCCGCCTTGCTGTTGGTTCTAGCAGCGCTCCTTCGCTTGGCACGTTAGGCGTATGATAAGTGTATCATATGACAGCCACAGAGACTTGGTCAAAATTACAAGAACAAAACAGCATCATATTTCTCCAACTTGCCCTTGTACCGCGCAATAGGCGACCCTGCCGGGAGTGTTACAGGGGCGGAGGTGGTGGCTATACCATGCTTTGACGGTTCGTCGGCGATCTTTTACAGTACTCCAACAAATCAGATTCAGTGAAGAGTGTGTTATACGTGTTGTACATTATCGCATACCCATGATTGTGTTGGCGGATCTTTTACTTGTCGCTCTGTGGACAGCGAATCCACCTTTTGCCCGAGTCAACTCTTACACGCGAGGACGATCAATACTACCCTATCTACCCAAAGAAGGCGTGGTTCCGTGCTAATACTGTAGCTGCCATGGCTACCCTGAGACTGGTAAGTACAGCAGCTCAGTTAACGATATCATTGCAGTTCCATTACTTATACCAGGTCACTTTCTATTGTACTATTTTGCGTGTAAGTTACTTTATCCGGCAAAGCCAATCTACCAGGCTATTTCAAACAAAGTGCTACTACCCTGAGTTCTGCGGAGACCACCTAGACACTGCGGCTATACAGAAAATAGGTACTTGGTATACCTACCATGACGTGCCGGTAGGTATCCATTGCCTACCTACCATCTTTCAGCCGCACGCGCGTGGAACTGAAAGCGGGTATACTATTACGTACGACCCCAGGCCGCTGGCATCCTCATCATGCAAGTAGGCAAATAGGTTTCAACCTAGCCGTGACTGCACATTGTTGGGGCAATGATACGCGCAGCTTTCACACAAACGCGGCAGAGTTTCAGTTGTCGATCTGGCCCTTTAGTTGACCTACAGCCAAGCTTAGAGGTAGTGCAAACATCAACGGCATTTGCTGTACACTCCTTACAATGCACCGGGGTCGGAGAGAACCGGTGACCGACCTTCCGTTGATTTTTCCCAGTTGGCTGTTTCGGTCAAACTGCCACAGAGCCCCAAAAAATAAAAATCATATAATTCCTGTGGCACCAATTCTTAGCCCCCAACTAGAAGGCTAACTGCTATCTAAGCTGAACATGTCGGCTCTATGGGGAACGAACTCGCCATTGGATATTTTGCCGTTTTCACTTTACAGAGTACACATGTCATGAATGAACAAAAAGAATGGCATTCGACATTCATTGGTACGACGCCGTGCTAACCACTATTGAAACAAGAGAATGGCCGTCAAACATCATGGAAAGAAAAATAGCGCAAGGCGGGTCATCAGCGAACACACCAGCTAAGACATTAACTCCACAGCAAGCCCTGCGGATAATTTTGGTACTTCATACCCCCAGTCCGGGGCTATTAGATCGCCACGCCATTGAAAAGCACGGACTTTGACCCCCCGGTATGGAAGCGCTGGAATATTCTTTCTGCTAAGATGAGCACGTACCAGCACCAGGGATTTGCAAAGTACACACTGAAAAGGTGAAATACCTTAGCAGGGTGCCCTGTCTGCCTGTGATTCCTTCCAAGCCATCGACAAAATTTTGGGAAACGAAAAAGGCATGATGTGGAAAATCCAAGCAAAGACTGTTGCAGCCAGTTACAGCGAATGGGGCGTATTGATATATTACTGGATATTTGGGCTGTACTAGTACAGGTACGTTTCGCGTGTGATTGTGGACAACCAACCAATCTCAGCTTGATAAGTACCATGCTCTTCACTGTACAGTATTCCGTACGGAGCATGCATCACTCGGCTACTTATCCCTCATCGGTCTGTTTGACCAAAAAGCGGGATCATCGTTACTGGGTCTTTTCGGAGTGCCAGGAACAAGTTCGCCGAATGTACCGGCTGCTGATACGCCCGCGACCGCCGTATCATGCCGTTCTCCGTCGGGACAGAGCATGGGCCAAGATCCACTGGCTCATTGGGTGTGCTGCAAATGAAGATGGTTGACAAATAACCAGTGTATTCAAGTACCACTGCTATTTGCAAGAACCGGCTACCAATCAATGTTGGATAACAAAGCAAATGATGCGCTGGATGGGCTTGTATGAGGCACGAGCGACACAGGTATCTCTGTCTTATACAGACGGAGAACCCTGAATGTGCTTTGACAACTACTTATTACTACTCAATGCCTTCTATACTGTACGCTTGCCTGTACCCCGGAACCCACTTTATCGTTCGGTTTGCCCGCCCAAATTCGCGACTTTAGCATGGGAGCCCTGGCTCCTAGTTGCCTGAAAAAGCACCATCTCCGGATCAGCCATGCAACGCTAATTACCGGTACGCGAGAACGAACCAGCTCGGCCGAGTCTTTAATCAACGTCGTCACAGCTAGCAGGCCCCTCCCAAATTGCTAAACTCTGGTTGCGCGCTTAGACGATAGCGAGCTTCTCGCAAAGATACTCAATTACATGGAGCAACGAAATACCCATGTCCTGCTCTATTCATTCTTGAGGTGCTCTGAGCAACATCATGTCGAACGCTCGCTGTTGACCTGACCATGTTTTCTTTTTCGGCATGTCCTGCGGTCGGCAACCTTCACCCAGAAGCTATCCGTTCATAGTTGTGGCGGTGCGATACCGCGAGGGGATGATGTATGGGTACAAGTATCACTCGCTGCTAATAAAGTACTGGCCATACTGTACAGCAGTAAGTATTCAGGGTCCAGGATGAATGCGAATCTGGATAGCTTGGTGGAAGTTAAGGCATGGCTGAGGAGGACCCGTCCTGTACCATGGGTACGTAGTAAGACCGGCGAAAACTATGTCGCCCAGATCTGATTACCACCCAAGTGCCTACACCTTTTTAGTGTCTACTGGTCAGGGTAAGCAGAGAATATCAATCCATTCATTCTAGTGGCATCTCACGCCGTAATTTCATACTATGAATATACGAATGCTAGTGTGAGCACTATCTCTGTTACTAACGTATTCTATCTTCAATAGCAGGATCGTAAGAGGCGAAAAACAAGTGGCAAGAAAACCAAGAAGTGAAGTAAATTATTCAAACATGGCACGCAAGATCGTCTGTTTAGTACCCGCCCCCACGGCGTATGCCGCAAAAAAGCAGCGTCTTCACCGCAGGTCTACGAGTGTAACGTGCCTTCGGTTGTATTTTCTTTTTTCGCCGCTAAGATGTATCCCCGGATGCTTCATCCAAGCACAGGTGTCCTATGACACAGTACCGCTAAATGGCTTCGAATCACATTCGCTGGCGCCGGCTTCCGCAAGCTACCTACGGTGGCAAAAAAAAAAAAAATCTTTTAGAGAATCGAAAGGTTGGTAACCCAGTTCCGACGGACGAGCAAATGCCCCTTTTAACACAAATACCTTCTGGTTAATTTACTACAGGGACGGCATCTAACTTGGCCAGCCAAAGAAGTAACTCATATTTCAAGCGGTAGCTTCCTTAAAGTACGCACAGTACTGATGCTCATCTGCCGGCATCCCCCATCCGCGCTTAGACTCCCAAAATATATGCCGAGACATGACAGTTTAAAGTATGACACACACTTTGATGACTGGCGAGGCGAATGATGGGAGAAATCTACCGGCATAACACTGACTCATTAGCCACTTGGCTGTTACGTATATTCAGGGGGCCGACTGGTCATGTTCAACCACTGCCGACATCTTCCCCAGAGCAGTAGGTACTGGCAAAAATCTGGAGCATCATGTACCTGACTGCTATAGCGATCGCCCAGTGTTTGTACGGTCGTTGGTATACTTTGAGCTTTACAACAACCCATCTCCTGGAGCCTTTTCGACGGCAGTGCCGATGCTAAACGTTGCAACCTTTTTTCTGATTCCAACTAAAGCAAGATTTCTTACACACCGCGGGCTATACGGCTACACGCTGTCTATGCCTGTGCCTCCGCGGGATTCCGATGCGTGCTTCAATGCCTGGCAAGGTTGAACTAAACACATACAAGGTACCACATACAAGCACTCTACGCTAGGCATATACCTACCTATGTCATTGCATGTATGGCACATATTACATACATTGGTAGACAGCATACCCCCCTTTCTAGGGATCCCCGTTCATTGGCAGGAACGTAATACTAGCTTGCGGTCGTCAACTCGAATGCCTGCCTGTCCCTTGCCTTGCGGACGGTAACAAGAGCCTGTCCGAGCCGCCTTTCACAGGGTGGATTCTATGAGCCTAGTGGCAATGACCCAGGTACATCGTATTATATACGAGCGGCTCCTCAGCTCGGCAGGCTGCTATAGGGGAAACGTCACATCCTTACAATATGCTCGATTTCGACGTCAACGCAATCTTACACGGCTCGGATGCCGGATGTGGGAACCGTGTAGCTAAAATCGGCCACCAGGAGACGAGTATCTTTGATATTTTCCATATCTTGTAAGCAAGAGTACTTTTGCTTCGTGAACTACCGAGAGTTACAGGGGATGGTACTGCATGGTGTTTGAGAAGTGGAGAGAACAGGCACAAAGGGCTCAGAATTTTGCTCGCCATCGACCCAACAGCAAGCGAATCTTGGAGGCGGAGTCAAACTATGTACCCACAAAGTTTTGGCAGTCGGCAATGGGCTAATTCTTGGGTACCGAGGCAAACTTCAAATGGAATAGCTTGCGGTGTTCGATTTGATATACAGTACCTATTATCTGACCAGGATCAAATCCCCCAAGCCAGTTTGTTTGGGACAATGACTCGAAGAACTTTTTTTCTTTTCCAGCAATCCTTCTCCGGACCAACAGCTTACCAACTATGTACAGTACGAGCTACAGAGAGTTGCCTAAATGAGTAGTATTCACTTATTCCGTACAGAGTGCGGAGCAATACGGAACCAGGCACCGCACACAGGCACTGCAATAAGACATGTACTGATGACATGGCGTGCCGGTACTTGTGCGTACCTGAGACAAAATAAACCTGGAGCCGTGCCGGACCATATCAAAGGAAAATAAGCTCTCCAAGGCCTCTCGTCCCGATCCCCTCGGAAAGCAAGGCGCCCAAACGCCAAGCTCGCTAGGCTGTCCTCTAAAAGATACCCTTTGTCGCAGAAACATGACGTTTTGAAGTTATGGAGCTTGCTCTGTGCGTTAAAGATCCTGGCCAGACATCATACCAGTCATACCTGAGATCCTGGTGAATGGTAAGCATTAGCCTCCAGCTGTCGATCAAGCTCAGACAGCTGAAATGCCTCTAGCATCTCCTTACGCACCTTCAGAGAACAGTGACCACGCTATCTACGCACTTATTGCCGCGGAATTTCGTGGCTTCTAGACGGGTTTCCCCTTTGGTCATCACTTGCATAGCTGCGCCCGAATACCCACCGTCAGAGATAGGATAGTGCTGCTGTTACTATCACAAGTATGTACCGAGCGAACCGCCCAGCTGGTGTCTCCATAACTCCGGAGTTCGGGGAAATCACAAGCTAATCCTATGAGCGGATCTGGGTAATACACAAACAACTACGGATACTAGCTCCCTGAATCATGCGAGAATGTAGCGGAACACGCATCCGGCTCAGCTTCCAGCTGACGCAAGGGGAGATTCGGAGAGATAAGAGACAAAAAGACACCCACATATTTGTGAGCGGCAGAACGGAGTGCCAACAAAACAGTGTGTAATGGGAATTACAGGCTGCGCTTGGCTTGGAACCATGCCAAAAGAGCGGCTACCCCAGTCCGGAACAGGCGTTTCCTTCGGCACTTTCTAGTTCAAGTGCCGTTCTATTACAAGTACGGGATGGTGGGAGTTATGCCTGGGTTAGCCGACAGATGATGTGCCGCAATGCTTTCTACAAAAAGCAAAGCCTCTCAGCCAGAGGCGCTCTCTACAGTACTCCGTACAGGGCCTTCCTTCCAAACCGCCAAGCCGAGATCATACGTTTTAGAAGCACAGAAAGCGCCTGGGCTTCTATCGCAAGGGGTAATTGGTGCTAGGCTTGCGCCTCTTTTTCTCGTCCCAAGTTCTAGAGCCGGCTTGGAGTCAGCGCTTCCAAAGGCCCCCGACTCACAACAACGCCGCGGACCCCCATTCAGTACGAGGACGGAATCCAAACCGCACTTGCAAGCCTCTTGAACTTGGCATGGCCTCTTACACCCCTAGCACGCGCCGTCTTACTTGTACTAGCAGCAGAGCTTCTTTTTCTTCCAGGCTCTGTTCTCTCGCTCGCTCTCACCCCCACAGCCTGGCTGCCAGGGCTTATCCGGAAAAAGCAAAATAATGCGCGCCCATGCTGCTCCCCCCCAAAGGAATGTCTGATACCTGCTGTACCATGATCCCTGGAGTCCCACGTGCATGACACCAGGTTCACGTAAACAGCCGGAATTTGAGATGATGGCGCCAGGAGAATCCCTCGTGGCATCCCGGCCACGCTGCAGAACGCGCCTGTTTGCGGGAAGAAGCCAGAGGCAGCTTCTAGCAGCGCAGCGGCGGCCCGCGGCATCCATTCAAGATTGATGGGCGGCATCATTTAGCCTCTGTGGCCACACCGTCGCCGGCCCTATTCCCTATTGCTACAGAAGGGGTTGCTCGCTGCTGCTACTGTACGACTCGCCCTCCATGGTTCGACGGTACGCAGTTCATCTGCCGAGCACCCTACCGCAGCGGCAGATCTTGCGCAGGAGAAGCTCTTGGTTGCCAGGGCTGGGTTGCGACGGCGGGCTCTCCCCGGCTGAAGCCAAGGCGTTGCTTGTCAAGCTTGTACACCTACTACATACAAATACCAAACACCGACTTGGACAGTACATACATGCCTGCGATACGAGCAGTATATGGCGCTGCTTACGCTCAACTAAACTCACAGCTACCTAATAATAGGGACGACAAGATGAGGGGAAAATACCGCGTGCTCATGGACCGGCTTTCCATCTAACGACAGTGGGCGGTGCTAGATGGGCACGAATATATTTCAGCTGCCCGATCGAAGCCCACTTATCCGCCAACCATTGCTGCTCAGTGTGTCATTTCTCTTCGGCGTTGCTATCGTAAAGGAAAAGCTGGAGTTCGGCGTCCTGGCGGCGCTTCTTCCCTGGGGCGTGGCGCTTTGCAGTTAGCGGGCAAAGGCTTTTCCTTCGGTGTCCAGAACGAAACAGGCCCACTTGGGGATGCCCCGGAAAAGGTCTTGGGGGAAGGGGAGGAACTAACACTGGGCTTGGAAGTGCCGCCGAGTCGTACAACTACGTGGCGATAGGGACAAGTTGCAACGATCCCCCCCTTTGAGCGAGCGAGATGAGCGAGATGAGGCACCCCTTTCGAGACAAGCACAAGGCCTGTAGGTGCTTGTACAAGTATTCTATCCCAGCAGACGGAGTAACTGGAACCACGGCTGCGGAGACGGGGAGATGGTGGCACACTTTGGCAGAATTGGGGAGTCGCTCCGAAAGGGCTTTGCAATGACGGGCAGTGGTGTGGCCTGTGATCGTGGCCCACGGCCCGCCGCGGCTGAATGGGGGTGGTAACCAGATCCTGACAGGCCACCCCCCGTAGCGCGCGTTTTGCTTCTGGGGAGGAGGCTTGGGAGAACCGGAGGCAGAGAGGAAGCCGAAGCGTGGCGTCGCAGTGGTTTGAAGAGAGGCGCCGATGCAACCTCGTGCCATGGCAGAGCAGGGATTGCTGGGGATGCCAATCTCATCTTTGATAACCCGTGTATCTGGAAGATGCTCATCAGCCGTGGTGCCTGGGATATTGCTTGTGCTGTGGCTGGCTGTTGCACGCGAGGTTTATATCGCAAACACCACCTCGCTTGGCTGGTGTACCTATGATGAGATTGGCCACGGAGCTGGCTGTCCTCTCTTTCTATCCCTCCGTCTCGTCATTTCCTCTCCGGATTCGATTTCCCGCTGGCAGCTGCTGTAGGCCTCTTAACGCCCCTATTTCCCCGTGATGCTAAATCCCTATCCACCCATTGCGTCCCTTGAATGGGTGCCATTCGGCTCTCGGGCTTTTGGCCTTGCTCCGCCAACAGGACGAATTTAGAGATGGGCTGTGACGAGGACTGCCCAAAACGGCTACAACTCACCTCAGTTCTCTCTCTTTTTTACTACGCTTAGCGATAGCTATGCCTACTTGCACGATTTTAGTGTTTCTGGTAAATCGGTTTAGTACCGGCATGGTTTACGGGGACGTGTGGCAGCATGGAGCTTCTCTGTCGTATACCCTTGCTGCCACACCGATATTACTCGTCATATGCAGGCTTCACCAGCAGCGACGAATCGACGCCGGTGGAAATGCTCTAGGCTTCTTCCCAAACGCTACGGAGCATGCTCGTGCGTCTTTACTAGCAGCCATGCATTTCCCTTTTCGCTTTCACCTACATACAAGTACATGGAGGCTTACAGTAGGGACCTAGAAACCCCATAGCTTCGTCGATGGAGGGACACCCATGCTGTTGCAAGCCCGCCCAGGCATGCAAACAAGCAAGAATGCGGCAGTCATCTCACTCAGACTCGGGTTGCATCACCGAATATCCCTCTACGGGCTGTGGGGTTGACCAGTGCCGTGTTACTGGATTCGGGAACTTACGCATCACTGGTGCTGCTGCGTACGTGTAAGAGGTGAGAAATCCCTGGGGTATTGGCTTACTATACTATTATGTACTCTTTTATGACCCCTTTGCCCCCCCCCCCCCCCCTTTTCTTCCCTTCTACCGGCGTCCAAAGCTCAGCAGTTTTTTTTTTTTTTTTTTTTTTTTGAAATTCCTTTCGCCCTCAAAGGCTGACCGACGCGTCAAAGGCGGTGATGAAGTTGGCCGAAAGCTCTGCGGCGAGATGATGCTATTCTGTGATACGTGATCGGGTTACTAGGTACTTAGTAGTACTGACGCAGACTCTCATATTTGATCGTCACCATCCAAAGATGAAATGGCACTAGTGAGATGCTTTCGGCCGAGAGAGGCGGGAAAAAGACTGAAGAATACGAAACAAGACAACGATTGCTTCTGTCGGCTGATTCCTACTTGCCGAGAGTATGCCCGTGGAGGAGGCATGATAATATGGTTTCTTCCAGAAAGATGCCGGAATCCCCTCCCCCCTTGGAGCCTTGTAACTGTTTCAGGTGATCTGCCTGAACGCCGTACTTGGTTTTGTGAACTGTTGGTTTCGATGCTCTCTGCCCAGTTATGGCAATAACGAGTTCTTGCAGGGGTTGATACGCAAGCCCGGATAACATATACTGTGACCGGGTATTTTGACTCGGCAGTGTGCTCATGGTCGTCATCTGCTTTTCTTAGTGGTTCGACCTGTACCGCCATTGGCCGAGGGCTTACTGTATGTGTGCCATGTACTGTATGAGTAGAAGGTTTTTTTTTTTTTTTTTATTATCATTATTACTCGAACCCTTACCTACGTTGTACTATTGGTGCCTGTACATACACATACAGGAATACGACCGACGGCTGATGGAATGTATTCCCTGCTAGGGGGGCTAGGGGTTTTGTGTGTAATTCCCAAACTACTCATCCAACCGCCGAGTGAGTGACCATCAGCCGTCGGTTTGGAATTGCACTACACGGTAATAGCGTCAGTTTCCTGAATCGGATGCTTTTCCGGTGGAGGTAGTATGTCTCTTTTTTTGTCTGTTGTGAGAGTTGCCCTGGATTCTTGACATGTTGGTTTTTTTTTATCACCTTTGAGGTTGTTTTATGCTTTAGCAATACTTTTTTTTCGGAGAAATGGGCATGTCTTGAACGTGGTCGCTGGGTGGTATGACGACGTGGTATCCCGATTTGGAGTATTGGTTCTTTTTGGTGGGATCAAAGGGGTGAAGAGGTAATGATGGGATTTGCTCGATCAGGCAGATGTTCACATGGTAGACGGGAAATTAGTTACGCTGTAGCAGCTATCAAAAGGTCGGTACAAAAGCTACAAGCATATGGCTTGGTTTAATTTGAGTAGGAAGGAATAAGCATTATTGATCTTGATCCCTGTTGGTTGTATCTGGGCGTATTCATGGCTTGTGCGGGCGAGTCACATTTCTTTGATGTGTAGCGAACTGTTGTGGACGAATGTCCGATGGTTGAATATATACCCTCTTCGTGTAAATATTACATGATGTATCTTAAATTACGTGTATGTAGCTATAGCTCTTCATCTTTGGCCCTGGTCAGGCTGTACGTAACAGTCCCTATTTCCGCGGGGAATCCTTCTCTAGAAATGGTATATTGGGGTACATACATGTATGCTCATCATCTCACGACCAGAACGAGACTGGCGGTATTTTAAGGTGAGAGGAAAATCCGATATTAAACTTGCATGTAAGCATCCTTCAGTTAGTCACAGACAAAATAGGTGGTTAGTGGTCAACACGTGGTCTTTACAGGATATATTCGGTATCTTTACCTGTTTAGAAAAAATTGTGAATGTATGGCTGTTATCGGCGATGAATGTTTTTGGAGACATGTTTCAAAGGAAGCGGAGGTGTGGTGATGCTGCGGTGGGAGCTTCGTGTCCTTCTTTACCTTTACTGATCGGCTGAACTGACGAAATGGATGGCAATGTGCTGGATTTGCATCCTGAGACGACAATTCGATAGGTATGTAATGACTTGTCATGCCTTTTGTTTCCCTTGGAGGCAGTATTGTACACGTAATTTTGCGGCCATTGCGGCCATTAGAAGATGATGTTTGTGATCTGTAAGACCAAGATTCATGTGATGTGTTATTTTTTCACCTTGAAGGAGCCATTGTCAACGAGTGTAGGATTTGCGTCTCCATTCTGTGGTTAAACTTTTGGTGCTCACATTTTCACAGGCCCGTCTGTTTATCAACTATTCATGACCCCCCTTCCGGCTGTCTAATAGATCCACGACGGAGAGCTTTTCATGGCTCAAGAACTTGACGAAGGATGTTTTAACTTTGTTCGCTCTTTATGGTGTGTGTGGCTGAGCTTGGCGAACATTGGTGCTCGCATGGAAGAGAAGAAGGGCAAAGTAAAGACGTGAATACGAGTACGGCTGCCATTCATTCTCGAGTTTACTTGCAATGGGATTAGAAAGTGTTGGAATACGCTGTCTCTGGGCTGTAATGCTAAAGAAGATGGATTTCAGAAGGTGTAGCTTTAGTTATGGACGAGTGTTTGGAGAGAATAAGGCCGATAAGGGGCTGTAAGCATGTTGGTGAAACTGGGCACCCGACAACACCCTGTCTTGATTTTTTCTCTATGGATATACGGTGTAGCTGAAAGAGCATATACAGCTTCTCGTCCAATTATGATTGCTTGGGGGCCAAGCACGGTGATGGATAAGCCAAGTTTGCCATTGCCTCGTGCGGCTGAATCGCAGGGGCTGGCGCTGTTTCATACATGTGTATATGTGGTACAACCGAATCACAGCTTTGGGAAATCCGTATTTCGGCCATTAGGTTATTCTCCCTGCAGAGATGGGGATTCTACGGTGAAGCGCAGTTTTGATGATGTTTGCGTGCTTGGCGGCGATAGCCTAGGGACATGTAGTGGCAGTAACCCACGTCACGTATACCATCTCTATACGGAGACACTACACGTATAGCAACGTTCCATCAGGGCATTTGTCATACGAAGAAACAGTTGGGCTTCGGTGAGATGAAGCTCGGCTTGGATGAAGCTCAGTGCAGCTGTTGTATGTAGCGTGCATTATGGTTTTGCATGCCCGAATCGCAAGTTTTCGGTACTCTATGCCTGCGAATGTACACGATAAATACAGCCTGCATTGCCTCGTATACGGACGGATGCAGCTTATGCGACGGGTGCGCTTCGGTGTAGCAGCGCCGTTCCCCTTCGCCCGAAAGATGGGATTGGGCTTTTTATCTCCACGAGGCTCGCAAAAACAGGAAAACTGGCGTGTGGTGTGCGTGGTATCTACATGAGAATCGAACAAATTGAAACCCCAGAAATTAAATAAAATACGTCTGTACGAACAAACGAAGGAGGAAAAAGCCACAGAAGCGCGGGATGCTTGCCGCGCGCGCAATGTAACGTCATTAACGCAGCCTTTGTTTTTCAGCTCTTCCTGTCCATTATCGTGACTGGAGCCCCCCATATTCGTATAAACACACAAACAGTAACAAAAAAAAAAAAAAAAAAAAAAAAAAACACGCCCCCTCCTCTTCCCGGGAACAAGAACAGCAAAAGAGGCTGGATCTTTTGTCGGGGCTTGGGTTGTGCCTTGGTTGCATGCCAAAAACTCGTCGGCGCAATCCTTCAGGCTCTAATTGGCTGCGTGGTGTGGCACGTTTTGCTCTGTTCTGTGCTTCTTCCCTGCTTCGCCCTACTGCTATGAGTCTGGATAGTGCAAACAAACAACAGCTGGACAGCAACGACAGGCCCCGAGTTGGACACGACACGGAACGTCCCAGCGCCTCATGATCTTGCGATGGGGCCAGATTGCGCAGAGGTGGCGATTCCGGCGAGATCCTTGTCCGGGTGTCTCAGTGGGTGGCGGAGCGATGTGCTCTTTTTTTTCCCTCTCGCTATTTTTTTTTTTTTTTTTTTTATTCTTGGCACCCACGGATTTGTGTGATTTATTCCGCGTCTTTCTTTTGGTGCATGCATTTTGTTCAACCTCTAGATTAGGCTGCTACAGCGACGTTGACACATCACAACGGGCTGCTGATCCGCCGCTTGGACGGGTCGCGTGATGCTGATGCTTCGCTAAATATACTCTTGGAGCGTTTCTACAGCGCTCTTAGTCTCCCGATAATTGAACAAGCAGCTGAAAGAAGATGCTCAGGCCGGTGCCAGTGCGCAGCTGATGGAGGCCCGAATATACTACTAAGGTAGTCTATAGTAGCAGAAAAATGGCGAGATTTCGTGCATCGAGCGAGTGCCGGCTCGTGATGGATGGCCAGCAGCCGGCATAAAGATGCTACTTATGCATCTCGATGGATCCCCTCTGGCGGTGGTTCACATGGCGGATGGATTCTCTGGGCTAAAAATAATAAGGCAGCAGATATGCGCAACAGGTAGCTGGCCACGGACGTGTCTTGTGACGCTGGTGACGACCTGTTTGCTGTTTTGTATGTGTACTCCGAGGGTCTGGATAGCCTAAGCCTCTTGTACGCCGCTATCAAGGTGAAGAGATTCGCCGACGATGGATCGCCGATCAAGGACGATGGTTTGGTGGATGCTCAGGATATCGAACTCCACTAGATTGGTTTGATCTATGAGATGCGACGACGTCAAAAGGGTTGATTACTTCAACGAGCCTGCCAAAATGCAACACCTGATGGATAATGGATCTGTAGAGGTGTTTGGTGATGCCGGCCTAGATGTAGTTTGTCCTTCAGAGCTGACTGATATCCGAAAGGAAGGGCCTGACTCTAGAGCAGCCCTCGTGAGACAACACAGATCAAATTTGAGAAGAGACCGAGTCTTTTCTGGACTGTCGTTGGGTTACTAGTATGCCTTTTTTCGTTGTAATTCTGTTTACCCAGGTATCTCATCACTTGGCGATACCTCATTGCCGTTCTGACAAGATGTTGCAGTATCGATGATTATCCGGAGATTCTCTCAAGTGAGACATTCATGTGGCGCACTTGCACTTTCAGCGCAGCTTGGTCGGTACTTGACCAGGTCAAGGCCTAGGTCTATATCTTTCCAGTAGATGAGAAATCCGCAGATTGTCTAGCATCTTGCTAGATATGAGAAAATGGAGCACACCACGCCCAACTCGGGTAATGCCTCCATGATGGATACAATTATCAACATCTTTGTGCGATACTGGTGCTCTGGCCTCATTTTCTTGCGCGCAGTGGTCATAAGCTTCCGTTTTACCTATAACACTGCCTACGAGGAGTCCACAGTCTGAACTGGAATATGGCAAAGACATTTCCGGTGTTTTGATCGTTGATTTTGTCTCGTGTGGCAGCTGAGATGAGACTTTTAAGGGTCTCAGACAAGTCTTCTGGATCAACTGCAGAATTTATCAGAGCAACATTCCAGTCGATTGTGCATAGATCACTCTCAAAAGGCCAGTGGAGCCTCCCACGATTTCTTCTCCTTCCATCTGGCCTCGTCGTGCCCAATTGTAAGCAACTCGCCGATACCGACGCCAAGAATATCAAGAACGCCCGTCAGAGCATCTTTGCCAGTGATTGGTATCTCAACCTGAATCACCATGCAGTTGTCGATGGCCTCGGCGCCAATGCTGTCGGTATTACGAAGGGGAGCGTTGGTCTAACTCACTTCAACAACGTTGTTTGTAGCGGTCTTTGTACTGTTGAGATATTTGACGAGCTATTTGAGCGCAATGAGACAATTTGAATCCGAATACGAGAAGCGCTGCAACGGCTTCTTGCATACACCGAGGAGGAAGAGCTTACTCCTTTCAAGCAACACCGAGTGTCTCTTGTACCCTTCTGTATCAATGCCGTCCAAGTTATGGGGAATGCGCAAGAATTGCAGGCCAAGATGCTTGTTGAAGGAAGCCAAACTCTGATACTTGATATTGGTTTCGGCACATACTCCCATGTTACCAGCTCAAACGCTGGCCTGAGTGGCATCCTCACAGGCCTGCTGCTTGTCGAAGGAACATCTAGGAAGCTATTGGTGTTCATCAAGTTGTAAGTCGTTTACTCGTTACGTACCATCTGATTCACAATTGACAAATCAGTGAGCAATCAAATCAACTCAAAGCAGTTCCACCAAGGTTGGCTCTGTATGTTTCCATTCACTTTTAATGTGCGCGAATCGTCTGCCCTGCCCAAGGAGGCCCGATCATGTTGAGTCCATCGGAAACTTCAAGTTGTTCAGACCGCTTGGACATGATCGGCGCTTTGAGCCAAGTACTGGTTGAGAAACACGCCACGTATATTGTTAGAACCCCCTTGCTATTCGGTTTTCTGCTCTTATTAGGGGAAGATTCGTGTTTGGAGTTTTTGTCACAGGTATAAAATCGCGATAACTGAATCGGTCAATACTATGGAGTCCATCCGGTCAGCTGCGTCGCATGTCAGACGTGGCATAGAAACAGGAAAAGGGTAAAAGGAGGGAGAAGAAAAGAGGCTAGAAAGATGCATGGTGCAAAGACATGAATACAGGTGATTGCAACGAGAATGCCTCGAACCAATTGGCACGTGCAGATGGACAGTAACGCACACGCTCTCCCGCTGTAAGAACCGGACAAGTCCGTCTGATGCTCTTCGTATCCATTCTCAACAGCCAGAAGCCCACCGGCTGTGGATTGAAAATGTGGGGGGGCCCTGCCAAGGGCAAGGCTGCGCAGGGGTCGCGCAAGGCTAGCGAATCAGGGACCGCCGCTGCTAATGAATGCCGGTAGAGCGGTACATGTGCCGCCCAGCTTGGCACACGCTAAGCGCCCAGCAGCGCAGGTACCGCTCTAACGCCGATCAGATGCGGTCTAATCTGGGCCTCACCCCTGCCATCGTCCCCCGAATCCGTCTTGCCAGCAATCTTAAACATCGTCAGCCCGCCTTCGTCTTTTCCTTCTTTTTACCGCTTCTGCACTCATTGTGTCTCATTCTTTGCTCCTGGCCTGCGATTTTTGCTGCATCTCTAATGACTATTTCAATTGCTTAAACCGTCCTTTTCTACAAATCCCGGAGACACGGCCGTCTCTCCTGTACTGAGGCTAGAGACTGGTTCTTGTTCCTCGTTTCTTGGATATCCAGCGGTTCCGAATCCAATACAGCATTGTTATATATATACCTACATCCTCGTCGAGACTAGTTCGCTTCGAAAATCCAATATCCGCAACAATGGGCTGGCTTGCGACATGCACGGGCTACCTGGCGCCCATGTTCATCATCCTCTCGCCCGTCCTCTCCTACGGCGACCAGGCCATGTCGATGCACCGCAACAAGACCAGCGCGGGCTTCTCTCTCGACATCCCCCTGATCATGCTGGTCGCGTCTCTGTTCAGGTGCGTCTCTTTCTGTGCTTTGCGCTCTGTCGCAGTGCCAGCTGGGCTCTTTTAGCCGTCCGGCGGATCCGGCGCATTCTGCTAACATGCACGTGCTGGACAATAGGATCTTCTACTGGCCCGGCGCGCGATTCGACCAGAGCCTGCTGATACAGTCCCTGATCATGGTGGGGATGCAGGTGGCGCTTCTCAAGATTGCGCTCGATCACCGACCGGCCCCTTCGAACAAAGGCGGAGAGTCCGGGCTGCCATTCGCGGCTGCCGAGGGTCTCTTTTCGCAGCGGCCGTATAATTTCTGGCAATGGAGGTCGCCGAAGCCGTTGAGTCTCACCAGTTGAAGTGCCATTGACGGTCGAAGGCGAGCAAGGAGGAGGCTAACCGTATGATTACAGATACTGGCAATTCATTGTCTACCTCTTCGCGGGCCTGTTGGTTTGTGAGGTTGTCATGTCGAGCGTTCCTCCCGTCTACGCCACGTACTCGGTCCTCGTCGGCTACATTGGCCTCTCCGTCGAAGCCACGCTCCCGATCCCGCAGATCCTCGCCAATGCGCAGTCCAAGTCTTGCAAGGGCTTCCGTCTGTCCGTGCTCGCCAGTTGGATCGGGGGCGACGCCATGAAGATCTTTTGGTTCTTCACCGCCACGTCCGAGATCCCCTTGGCCTTTAAGATTTGCGGCATCTTCCAGGCTTGCTGCGACTGCTTCCTCGGCGTCCAGTACTTGATATACGGAGAGGGCGAGACCACCGTCAAGGGCCACCCGCTGCAGGATTTCTCGACCCAGGAGATTGGAACGCAGCAGCAGGGGAGTACGACGCCCACACGGCGGTCGGCGCCATTTAGCGACTACGAGAGGAATTAGACGGGAGCAGGCGTCTATTGTTACGGGGATTGATGCGGGCGCATGTGAGATTTTTGGATACACGTATTTTTTTAGACTAGCATTAACGAACCTCGTGGTTATCAGTGATACATTTGGTATAAAACGTAGCTAATAGTAGGCCTACCTATCATACTTTTATATTCGAAATAAATAGATACCTGTGTTTATACGCATATACGTACATAGATCGAATTGAAAGCCATCTACATGTTTACCTTTTCAAGCTGTTCTCATTCTTCATACTTCATGCCGCTTGTTGGTAAAAGTCGCCAGGGGTTGCATCGCAAGTGCCAGGCGTTAAGCTATGGTAGTGCGTTACCACCTTGTAGGAACCAGATCCAGTCACGCGACAAGACGATGGCGACAGGCAAAACAATTGCAAGAAATTTAAAGAATGATTAATACAAAATTTAAATTTAAAATCTCGATTCTCATTCAACTGCTCCTCCTTGCCTGTTTCTCGACTATGCGAAGCTACATCCAAAGTCACCCCTTATGCGCCCTGCACCAAAGTACCTTTTCAGAGAGACCCCAGCCACCCGACTTTCTCATCGCTGCTGGCAAGGGAAAACTACCGCACACACGATTATACGAGATTGCCTGTACAGAGTACATCTACAGCGAGTGCCTGGACGAGCTGCATCTTATAGGTCGAGCCTTTTATTTTTCTTCAATTGATACGATAAAGGGCCCGATTGTCGGTATTTTTTGACAAATACCATTGGCCCTTTTTCTTGTCAGATTGGGCACTGTCGAGACAAACCAATCGTGTGGTATTTCGCAAAGCTGTTGTAAAGAAGCAAGGCGGTCATATCTGTTGAAACCTTTTACTATTCGCTCTTTATTCTTTTTTTGACAATCTCGGAATCATACACTCTGTATGTTGCTTTCAAAAAGGGTCCAATTCGGATATCAACAAGCATCTGACACGCTAATAAGTGCCAGGATCTTGCTTCGACTCGGCAAGGTTGCCATCAGCTATATACGCAATTCAACGGATTATTCAATGGAACAGTAGTCGAATACCTATTCGAGTCACAAGCCATTTTTTTTTTTTTAGCCGGCCAGGGATAGAGGCATGTCCTGCTCCGTCTAATTCTGTTGATACACCACTAACATGGCATATAGTCTTCATATAAACCTTTCCGATTTATTTTCTCTCTACTAGAGAGTCTCTTTTACGAGGCTTTGGCATTTTTGTAATCTTGATAAACCATCCATATAGGTAGGCCAACGAAATCTTGCTTTTTCCACGCCCCAATTCCCTGGACCTCTTCTCACCCAACCTCCAAAGCTCTGCATCTCATTCACTGCATCCATCCTTCTCTCATCTTATTCACCTGTCCTCATATGCCAAGCCCAGACTTCCATTACCTTGCAGCCTCACAATCGTTCAACTTCATCCCAACATCGACCCCTCACCTGCTCAACTTTGGCAGCCCCGTTGCCGGCTGGCAGCCCTTCTTGGCCCTGGCAACATTCACCTGCCACTCACTTTGGCCTTTATCTTCTCTTCACCTGCTGCTTCGGATTTTGGCTCAAGTCAGGTGACTGTGCTGCCTCTCATTCCATCTACATAACAAACATCTCTTCACTTCTGCCGCTTCCCGGCCCTTCTTCTCCTTCACATTTCTGCCCACAACACTCTCTTGTTTTCAACCAAGCATTCACTTGACCATCGGAGTCCTTCAACAAATTCCATTCGCCCTCTCTGCATTAGTCAACTGCCCGACTGTGTGCTGGTTCCACTGCGCCATCGCTTTCTCTCTCATCGCTAATATCAGATTCTCATCGAACAAGACCCAAACCCAAGATGGCTCCTGCAAGCAAAGCCAATTATAAAACCTACGAGGCCCAAGCCCGTATGGTGCGAGCCATTGTTGCCGCTCATCCAGATGTCAAGTGGAATTACAAAGGTAAGCCGTGTTTGTCTTCACATGTTTCGTACATCTTTCACCATCGTCCTTATTCCGTCATTCTGCTTCTCTTGCGGATTTGGAACATGTCTTCCCATTCATCTGCTCTTCGCTGTTCTTGCCATCTTTCTGTTTTATTTGGGGCGAAGGTTGACTCTTCGTCCCAGAAATCGTCGCTTGCTATGGATCCGACATGACTGAGCACGCTCTGAACCATCGATTCCGCCGTCTCAAGGCGCAAGTGGTCATCGTTCGCGAAGGCCGCAGCAAGGGGCTCGACCCAAAGAATATCCATGCAGACGGGGATCTCCCGGCCACCATAGACGCCGTGGATACGAAGAGTATGCCTAGTCCTTGACTCCCAACTCTTGATCCCGCACAACTGCTTCCCCCATCCAAAGCACTTCCGTCTGAATATGCATCTTGCTCTCTCTCGTCACAATAGTGCCACATTTCTTTTTGCTACTGCTTTCCCAGCAAAGAGCTAACGCGTCGCCTCTATAGATATTGCCAGGTACTTTGGCCAGTCCACCACAGACGGCATTCAGTTTCAGTTTCGTGGCATCAAGAAAGACGCCGATATCCTTCGTAAAGTCGAGGGCGAAGGAGGCGATGTCGCCAACTGCCTCAACCTGGGCTCAGGCGGCCCCAGCGTCACTTCGACTCCGTCCAAGCCAAATCCTGCCCGCAGCACGGGAAGCCGTACCGGCACTGGCACGGGTCGCAAGCGAGCTCGCAAGATGGACGTGCTCGACATCAAACGATCTTCATCCGACGAAGAGGACGACGAGGTTGAGGACTGGAGCGGACATGAGATGACGCCTACCAAGAAGCCCAAGAAGACCGGAGCCTTCCCGGGCCAGAGGAACGGGACTCCATTTCGCAAAGCTGCCGCCTTGGCCAACGTTACTATCGTTGAAGCCGCCACGCAGCTTGACGCGAGCGACTCCCAGCCCGAAGCTGAGGCTCCAATGTCCTTTGCAGCCCCCTCTTTTGCCACTGAAACCGTCATTATCAATCAGCCCCCTGCCAGCAGAAGGGCCGTTGGTATTGATCCCGGACCGGCTGTGGGAGGCGCGCCGCATTCAGTTTATGGAGGCTTCCAAGACTATGGAGGCTCCCATTACTCTCAACAGCACCACGGCGAGATCTAAACGGGGATCCTTTCTCCTTTTCTACCCCATCACTCGATTGCAAGGAGAGTGATGTTGATTTCTCAGTTTTTCTCCTTTGAGTTTTCACTTTATATTTCCCTTTCAGCTTCCCTCGTACGGATGGATGGCTGTTTAGCATCGAAGAGGATGGTATATTGAGAAACAAGATATGCGACTCTGGTTGCGCATGCGTGTGGCATTGGGGGGAGAAAGACTCTGTTGTTGACTCTCTCTTTCCAGGGATTCTGCCTTTTTCTCCCCCCTCCTTTTTCTTCAATCTTATTGCTTTGTATTTTCTTTTATCGGCCCCCTATTCTTTTCTCTCTTCTTTCGTTTGGGCGGCACATCTATTCTATTTCCTAGCAAATTTGCTTTTCTTCATACTTCGTTTTCACATGCTTCATCTCACCCCTCATTCGAAGGGCAAAAGAGCCAATGAAGGGAGAACGACGGTGGTTGATCTGACTCATGAATTTTTCTTCTTTTTATTTTATTTTCATTTTCTATTTCTTTTAGCAACATAGTGCTCTCTAGCTGTTTTCACAGCAGTGCGGATATCGCAAGGAATGGACGATACGGGAAACGCCAAGGCAAGGAATTATTTATAGGGATTTGATCATTATATGCGCGCGGTAACTAGGGCTAGTGTCGGTACAGTTAAAAAAAAAAAAAAAAAAAAAAAAAAAAAAAAAAAAAGGAACTTTGTGCTTTTGAATCTTGATATTGTGTGATCTTGTACAAACTTTGTTGAAACAACAAAAGTTGCGAAATTGACGACTTGCTTTCGCCTTTTTAGTAACTATGGATTGTGTCTTGAAATGTTGTAATAGTACATGTTTGTTCTGTTGTCAGAGTTGAGTCTGCGGCATAAAAGAGATTGCGAACCCTCCGTTTCAGTAAACAAGTCGACCAACCCCTTCTTAGATATTCTCTCTCTCCAATTTAACTTCTAACAAATAATGATGCCTTCTCGCAGTAGTTTGTACTTTTTCATTCTCGCACCATCAGCCTCCTATATCCATTACTCATTCCTGCCCCTAATTCAGATACATGACCCGGGAAAGATGGACGACTGGCATTCTCAGTTCGTCAATAGCCTCCACAGAGCCTCTGTATCTACATAATCGTGGTGGATTATGTTCACCAACCAGCGGTCCTGGCCGATCTCGTTCAACAACTTCTCGCTGTCCGAGCCTCGCCCATAGACCTTTGCCCACTCGGCCCAGATGTCAAAGGCCTCCTCGCACCAGGCGCGGAAGCTGACCTCTTCGATGATGGTTGGCGTGACAATCTCTTTGCCGGGGAAGACGCCCCATGTCACGGCGTTTGTGCTTGCGCTGGCGGTGGCTCGGCTCGTGCCGCCGGTTGAATCTGACGAGACAAAGTCGCCGTTGGCGTTGCTGGCGTAGAAGCAGACGACTTCCTCGTGTTCCTCAGAGGTGAGCTTGTCGTAGAGAATCTTCCAGTCTGCTGATGGGATGAAGAACTCTACGAATGATTTCTGGAAGACGAATCCAGAGGCAGGTCCCCATCCAAATGTAGCATGGTTTGACGGCAGGCCATTCACCGCGGGTTGGGAGGCAACAGTCCACCAGCCCTTCTTGTTCATCGCCTCAAGGCTAGACTTGATGATGTTGGATTCGGGAAGGAGGTCTTCCTCGCTCCACGGGATGGCAGAAATCTCTCCTCGGATGTGTCGCACAAAAATGTCATTGATGTCGCTGGCCGTCTTTGGGTGGCCCCAGAGGGAGACGGCTTGTGTGACAGACATGTGGATGCTGACGCCATATCCGTCAATCTCGCCGTAGGCAGGTGAACGGGCATCACCGAATCTACCGTTGGGGAAGTCATCCCACGTCGCCTCACGGCCGAGAGCTCCTTCACCCTCAGAGATGGCCAGCGTGTTGGCACGTGTGTTGATGCTTTCGGCCGGGAGGCCGGCCTCTGTGCTGCTCGCTTCCCACTCGGGGTGCGCGGCAGCTCTTCCAACAATGACTCGGTTGTGGGGGTCGGAGCCAACAGAAGATTGTCTCCTGGCTGTGCGGGAGTGGCTGCGGCTCTGGCGAGGTGGAACATTACCATTGACGCTGATTCTTGGAATGGATCGCTGACCTGTGACTGCCGCCGGCACGGGCTCATCTACGACAGCTTCTTCGTCTTCTGGGACGTCAGGGATCAGTTTCGTCCTCTCCAAAATGAAAGAGATTGATTTCTCGAGGTTGAGAGTGTAGAAGTGGAAGCCTTTGGGGCCAGGAGTCCTGCTCTTGATTTCTCTGATCTGCTCTATCAGTTCGCTGAGAATATCAACGCCAACCATCTTGACCTTCTCGTCGTCTCCCTTTACAGCGTTTAGCCGGGCCATGATTTCTTCCGGCATCTCGGCATGGCTCAGTTTGGCCGTTCGCTTAATCATTGCGTAGCTTTGAATTGGCATCAAGCCAGGCAAGATGGGTATCGTCTTGAAGGCTCCGCTAGGGTGGTCTCTCAGGGTAGTCTCAAACTTTTCGTAGGCTTTGATGTCGAAGAAGAGCTGCGTCATGATGAAATCCGCTCCGGCCTGGACCTTGTCGACCAGATATGGGAGATCGTGCTCAAAGCTCTGTCCTTCGGGATGGCTTCCATCGCCATGGCCCTCTGGATACGCAGCAACACCAATACAAAAATAACTACCATATTTCTTACGGATGTACTTGACAAGATCAATTGCCCATGTAAACTCCTCAGAGCCGGTCGGTTCGTCGGCGTCTCGGTACTCGGCGCGGGGCGGGTCTCCTCTCAGAGCCAAGATGTTGCGAATGCCCAGCGCTCTCGCATCTTCCAGTGCCTGATCAACCATTGCTTGGCTCATGTTTGTGCATGTGAGATGGAGGCAAGTGGTGAGGCCAAGCTCTCGCTGACAGAGCTCGGCAAGCTCGATTGATTTCTGGGCTGTTGAGCCGCCAGCTCCCCAGGTGACATTGACAAAGAGCGGTCGCAGGGCTCGTTCCATTCGCTGAAGACGAACGCGCAAGTTGGAGAAGCCCATCTGTGTCTTGGGAGGGAAGAACTCCAGAGAGAAGTACTCTCCATCGGCCGGCAGCGCCGCGATCTTGTCTGTGATTTTGTCCATCATTGTGTCGACAGATTGTGATGCAAGCAAGATTATGCTCCTGAGAGGTTGTTTCTCGGTTTCGATGTAGAACTGCAAAGATTCAGGCTCGGGCAATGGAGAATGGGTTGATTGGCTGTCGAATTGGGCCGGCGCGTGACCCCTTTGCTGGCAGACGATACGCTCGATGGCACGGATAGATGCGGGTTTGCCTCTTTTGATCAACCTCGTAGGTAATAGCCGATTTCCAAAAGGAGCTGCGGGATGACAGGGATGAAATCAATTGAAAATACAACAGGATCTATCAGAGTATCCTGAAAAATAATCCAAAATCAATGCTTAGAGCCCAAAGCGACGAGCCAATTGACCCAGCAATGCGGTGGTTGCAAGTCTCTGGGCAAGACGAGATCAGAAACTTTTGCGATGCCGCTGGCGCATGGTGGCGGGGCAGCTGTACATGGAGATTCGATTTGGCGGGGTTGCGTCCGTTGTCGCTGGACCCAGAGTTGCGCTATCGCTATCGCGTTGCCGGGCGCTATGACGCAGCAGGCCATACAGTGCCGCATGGGGCCTTTTCACGGGTCGCAAGACCCCACTGGAGGTTGCCAGAGGCCCTGCCAGCTCTGTTGGGGCGCTGTAGCGAGCTCCGATAGCAGCCGTGGGCGGAAAAAAAAAGTGCGGCGACCTGGATATCAACATCGAACCATCGCTCCGTCCTATTGCAACATCCTCCTCTTCTTGCGCACATTGCCTCTCCTCCCACCATCAGCAATTGTTGCGAGGAGTTTGTGCCGCAATATGAAGATACGATAATGCATATGCTTCATGGAAGCCGCATGGGCCTCACAAGGGCCGGCTCGGCAGCTTGCCGCCGATATATAGCAGCCGGTGCCAATGGGGCGATAAATCCAACATTTGCCCTCGCGCGACACGACCCGCGATGCCTGACTCGGAGAGGATACGCAGTGGACCTTATTGCTCTGGACAAGAAATGGCGTCAAGTCTGGGACCAGAAGCCTGCGACTGGCGAGATTCAGGCGCCGGATAGCCAGAAGCACAGCTACATCTTGCCCATGTTCCCGTACCCAAGCGGTACCCTCCACCTTGGCCATCTCCGAGTCTACACCATTGCCGATGTGGTGGCTCGATATCACACCCTCAAGGGTGACAAGGTTATGCTGCCAATGGGCTGGGATGCCTTTGGCCTGCCCGCAGAGAACGCTGCCCTTGAGAGGGGCGTTCCACCTGGTGGCTGGACTAAAACCAACATTGCCAAAATGAAGAGTCAGCTGGATGTAATGAATGGGAGCTGGGATTGGTCACGAGTGAGAAGATGCTTCAACGTCCCCGTTGCACTTGCAAAATGGATGTAGCTAGAATCTGACTGAACTGAAATTACAGGAATTGGCCACGTGCGACCCGGAATTCTATAAGCATACGCAAAAGCTCTTTTTGATGCTCTACGAGGCTGGCCTGGCATACCAAGCCGAAGCCGAAGTCAATTATGATCCGATAGACAAGACAGTATTGGCCAATGAGCAGGTTGATGCAAACGGCTTTTCGTGGAGATCGGGCGCCAAGGTGGAAAAGAAGAAGCTGAAGCAATGGTTCTTTCGCATATCCGAGTATAGCGAAGACCTCCTTAAGGACCTCGATAGCTTGGCTAAGGACGGTGCTTGGCCTGAGCATGTTATTTCTCAGCAGAAAAATTGGCTAGGAAAGTCCACCGGTGCTTTGGTCAAGTTCCCCATCATGGCCATTGGGCATGATGTAGGTGCTGCCATCGAGGTGTTTACCACTCGGCCGGATACCTTGTTCGGAGTTCAGTATATTGCACTCGCTTCCAGTCATCCTGTGGTGGCCCAGCTAGCAAAGAAAGATCCGGAGCTGCAAGCGTTTCTTGACACGCTTCCTGGCCTACCTCCAGACTCCAAAGTCGGCTACCTGCTACCACACATCCGCGGCGTTAATCCTCTGGCCTACCATGACGATACTCCCGAAGCTACCAAGGAATCGTTGCCCATCTATGTAGCTTCATATGTACTAGGCGACTACGGTGAAGGAGCTGTCATGGGGGTTCCTGGCCATGATACGCGGGATCATGCCTTCTGGCGAAAGCATACCGCCGAACAGCCCGTGCGAATTGTGCTGGCCGCGTCTGAGGACGAGTCAACAACGACATTCGACAATGAGCCAGAGCCATTCGTCCACCATGGGTATATGACAGAGCACAGTGGCGTCTTCAAGGGCAAACACTCTAAAGAAGCAGGCGAGATGATGATTCGTATGCTCGAAGCAGCCGGTCTTGCCACACCTACCACGAAATGGCGATTGAGAGACTGGCTCATCAGCCGCCAGCGGTATTGGGGTGCTCCCATACCCATCGTTCACTGCGATTCTTGCGGCTCCGTGCCTGTGCCAGACGAGCAGCTCCCCGTTCTGCTACCCGAGGTAGATAACCATTGGGCACAGGGTAAGGCAGGCAATCCTTTGGAGTCGGCTCCCGACTTTGTCAAGACGGAATGTCCCAAATGTAACGGCCCCGCCCGGAGAGACACCGATACTATGGATACGTTTGTCGACTCAAGCTGGTACTACGCTCGTTTTGCCGATCCTCACAACCCAGATCAGCTCTTCTCTCCCGAAGCTGCCAAGTCACTGCCTGTGGATATTTACATTGGAGGCGTTGAACACGCCATCCTCCATCTCTTATATGCCCGATTCATTTACAAATTCCTAGCCACTACCTCGCTTCTATCTCAGCTTTCCGGGTCGGAAGCCCTGTCTGCCGAACCGTTTAAACGCCTCATCACCCAAGGCATGGTACACGGCAAGACTTACATCAACCCTGATAACGGTAAATTTCTCAAGCCGGACGAGGTCGACCTGTCAGACCCTTTGGCGCCTCGGGTCGTAGCCACGGGTGAAGCCGCAACAATAGCCTTCGAGAAGATGTCCAAGTCGAAATACAATGGAGTAGACCCCACAGAGTTTACGTCCAAGTACGGCGTCGACCCTACCCGAGCTCATTTGCTCTTCCAAGCGCCGGTCGCAGACGTCCTTAACTGGGACGAGTCCAAGATTTCTGGCGTCACGCGCTGGTTACAGAAGCTCCACGATCAGGTAGTGGCGCTGGCGAAGTCGCCCGAAGAATCGCGACCGGCAAAAGAGTATTTTGCTGCGCGGCCCCCTCTGAGCGCCAGTAAGTCGAAGAAGCTGAGTGCGGCAGAAAAGGAGCAAGTGTTGAAGCGAGATTCCGAGACGGCTCTTTGGCGCGAGACGCAAAAGAAGATTGAATCCATCACGCGGAGCTACGAAAAGATATACCCGCTCAACGTGGTCGTGTCAGATCTAATGACTCTCACCAACGAGTTGGTTCAGTACAAGACAGCAGATGAAGGCATCCGACGGCAGACGGTAGATACCATCATCCGCCTCATGGCGCCCATCACACCCGCCTTTGCAGAGGAGTGCTGGAGTCTCCTACACCCGTCTAAAGGCTCTATATTCGAGTCCACCAGCTTCCCCGTACCAGATGGCAGTCTGTCGATGCTCAAGGCGGAATTCATCAACTGCGCCGTACAAGTCAACGGCAAGCTTCGCGGCACGGTGACCATCCCGCGCCCATCGAGTGACTTGAAAGGCGATGCTCTACGAGATTGGATAGTGGATGCGATTCTGGAGACGGAGGAAGGGGTAAGTCGATTTGGCGAAGGCGGGTATAACGTGCGGTCTGCCAGGAGGACGATCCCAGTGGATGGGGGAAAAGTTATCAACTTTGTAATATAGAATAGCGTTGATGATAGAACGGATACCCAACTCCGTATGTTCTTATAGACATGTTTTTTTCTCTCCCTGATATTGCAATCTTGTCATAACCCACTTACTTCTCCCTGGTATTGCAATGTTGCCATAGCCCACTTACTCCCCTCGGCAGTTAGTTGTAATGAGAGTTCTAGTCAAGGATGGGCGGCTTGTGCAAATTCTAGCAGAATCAAGCTGGCAATCAGGGCAGTCTAAAGTCTAAAGTCTAATCTAATCGCGATGTCTCCTGTCCTCTTCCGGAAGAAGGCTCTGCTCCTCGTCGCTAGTAGCCTTACCACGGTAAATCACATAGTGCTGGAACATGAAGATGGAGTCAAACACCAAGCTGCAGTTGCCGAGCATAAGCTTTACGGGGTTGCCTGTGACGCCGCTCCAGTCATGCTGGAGGTAGCTGTCGATACCAAGCTGCGCCAAGCTCAAGACGCCTCCGACCACGTCGAGAATAATCTGCCAGATGCTCCAGCCGCGCGTGCTCTTGTTACGGTAGTTGGCGAGGATCTGGGGCGAATATTTGACCAGCGTCACCAAGAGCTTGACATAGCCAACAGCGTATACAATATCCAGCTCGCACCAGTCAGCCGCGGGATTCCCAGACGGAGTCGCCCAGACAATGAAACAGGTAATCAAGACGCCCAGCGCGGAGCCGGCGATGATACCGGAGATGAAGCGGCTAGGGCGAGCGCCGGAGCTGGCTTCAAAGCCCCAGAGCGGGCGGAGGAGATACTGCGAGGCGGTGATGAGGCTAAGGATGAGGGCGTGAATCGCAAAGACGATGTCGTTGAAGGCGACGGTCGGGGTCAGGCCGCTGTTGCGGGCCGCATATTGGCTGCGCACGACGGGAGAGTAGTAGAAGGCGACGTTGGAGACAAAGTACGCGGCGAAACCTAGCGGAACAGAGGACGCGTGAGCGAGGCGCAAGAGAGACGCACCGTCTTACAGGTGCTAATACGGAACAATGAAAAGGCATGGAGTCTGCGACAGCCCAGGCATCGGGATCCAGAGGAGCATAAGACGGACATACCAATCACGTTAATAGTAGGGAAGTCGGCCGTGGTGCCGGACGTCGACCGGCGCTGCCAGTTGAGCAGCGGCTGGGGATAGAAGGAGAGGCTCCAGGCCAAAGTATAGATCCAGCCGAAGACGGCGGAGATGAAGTACAAGAATGCGGCCATTGCAAGTATTAGGGGGCCCCGACAACGGTGTCGGAATGACTCTGGACGAAGAAAAGGCTCCGGAAGAGTGAAGAGCAGCAAGCCACTTGGCAGCCCAGCTCCGTCCGGATCGGCCCGAGAAGAGAGCGAGCTCTGGCGATTCCGAGGAGTCACGAAGAAGGAGGCGAAAGTTTGAGCTGCGCGCGCGGTGGATTCTCGGTATCGAAATTCGGAACTTTGTTTTTTCTTGGGATGGGAGGCTGAGAGGCTCTACCGTGGTGGCGGGTGAGAAAGAGAGGGGATTATTCGATAAAAGTCGCTGATCTCGTGATAGCCATGGAGGAAATCAGGTGAGAGCTTCTACAGAGGTACCCATGGCAGCTGGAGAGTATGGCGGGCTACTTTGAGCAGATGCGATGCGATGCGATACGATGGCAGGCGCGACGGGAGCGATTGCATCATTTGTTGCTTCAATCGCAAAGTACTTGGGTACATGTGCCATGCGCCTAGGGTGCCTTACGTAAGACTACAGAAGGGGCAGCCATTCCGTCGCAGAGTCGATCACAGGATGGAATCGTGTAATTTTATCTTTGTATATAATTCATATATATATAGTACGCTATTTCAAAGTAGAACACACTAATGAAGACGCCTATCGCAAGCTGAAGGTGATAGGTGGCCCACAGTGAGGTCGAATCGGCGAGGTCACCCAGTCAAGAGATAGCCACCAGGCATCGTTCTAAAAGATTCATGAACAGCGTTCTGCAACTCTCGAAGTACAGGCATCAATACTGCTACTATGTAAATTACTACCACCTTTGCTTAGCTCGCCTAGGATTCAAGCTTGCAGTCTACTCAGATCCCCAAGGTTTCTTACTGTAATGTCATCCTGCCGATCATAAGCAGCGTAAGACAGCTTATTTTGGAATAGCTACTGTGCCATGACATTCATCATATGCCTTAAATGATATACCTGGCGCCCTTGCTCATTTTAAGGTTTGCTGAATCAGCCCGATGATCTTGTAAGTCTCCAGCAGTAGGATCTCTACAAGGCAAAAAAGGCATCACTTTTCACAGCATTCTTAATGCTCCTTGAGGCTTATTTACAGTATATAATTTTAGGTTGCGCCTATATGATCATTTAGGTAAGGTTCCCTGCAAGGCAAACATCACAATTCACTCCACAGCACTTTTAATGCTCCCCGAGGCTCACTTATATCCAAGATTGTACCTACATGATCAGCCGCCTGTACATGTCAACTAGGGATATGTTCGCATTGAGGGCGCGCAGAGTATCCATTGCCCTTCTCATGGCAGGTTTTGTTGTCAAGATTAACCACGTATCTCGCGTAAAGAAATGTTTCTGTCGACCATTTGTCAACTCTCGCAAGCGCGGGCGCCGGTGTAGATGCGGGCGCCGGTATGGAGAGTATCACTGTGAGCATTTACTCTTCGAGCATATTACTGTTAGCATATAGTATGTAGAATTGATAGCGAGCTCTAAAGCGACTGTGATGGTTGCTCAACATGGGCCTAGGCAAGTCTTGGAGTTACAAGAAGCACAAGAACTGTTCCATTTCTAGAAAGGAAACTCAGTGCCCATGCTAGTATTGGTACATAGTAGCCAATGCTGGTGATGGTGATGTATACGCTCCATTTGCCAGCTTCAAACCTGTATCTTACTTATTGGACACGCGTATTCAGTTCTAGCAGCAAGTTCTAGCAGCACTAAGACCAAAAAGATACTCGCCCATCCATCTTTTCAATCCCTGCGTAGCCTTCATCCTCGGAAGCAGATCACAGATGTAAATTTCCTTTGCTGTTGACTTTGAGAGTACTTCCAGATCCGGTCAGCTAGAGGTACCTGCTACCTCGACGGCATGGTGAGTATAGAGCTTCCAGTTGTTGTCAGCCCCATCTGCCAGGTACATGCTACCCAGCATCAAATGTACGTTGCATTCCGGTGCCCCTTTTCTGATTTGTTCGTTATCCTCGGCATTTTGACAGCGGCCATCAAGCAGCATCATCCATCACCATTTCACGTCTTCTCTTGTCCGCATCCCCTTGCTGCATGAATACGACAGGAAATGCAAAGTACATGTGTGCAACGTGCACCGTCATTTCCGAGATATTCGCTATCAGCTGAAGTGGCATGGCCTGATCGGACGACCGTCGTTGTGAAAAAAGACGCCTAGCGCCAGCACGGGTTTGATCCACTTATAAACGGCCAAACCGCCGGCTGCTTATCCGTCGAATGGGAAGCGCACGCAGCATTACCTCTTAGGCGATAGCCGAGCTGGCATGCGAGAAAAAAAAAATAAGAAAAATAAAAGAAGGGAGTAATTCCTGTAGCAGGGCGTAAGTGAGCTAAAGTGAGCTGACGGCCGAGGACCATTATGATGTATCATTCCCAGTATCAAAGTGGTGGACGAGGATATCACGTTGGTATACAGGCAATCCATCCCTGTCCACGACATACCGGAGTTCTATCTGCCACACTAGACGGTAGTAGTACTACTTCTTTTGTGGCGGTCATCACTGGGAGCTGAAGACGGAGCCATCTTCTCCCCTAGGTCCATATTGACGTCTCTTAGTGTAAGTTGACAGGCGGCAATACATGCTGCTAGCGATGAGCATATCTTATTGTTCTAATGATAGCCGTGCCTTGTACCAAAGTAGTAATAAAATGTACCTAGGTAAGCACCTCATTTCTGTCGGGCAGCACCCATCACACAACCTTTCATCAATATGCAGATGAAAAACGCCCCAGCCAGCTACACACCGCCAACAAAACACCATCAACATACTCATGCATTACTCCCCAAAAATGCACATCTACCTCAGATCAAATTAAATCAAAGCCAATCACCAGCGGATGCATTGATCCCGAGGCGCTCGTCTCGTCTTGTCATCGCCGCAAAATCGGGTCAAGCGTTACCGACGTCCGCTGCATGGCGCTAAAGCACAACAACATTCGACAGACAACGCCACCATCTTGAAAATCAAAACATGCCTGGGCTCAGATACCTGGGCTCAGATACCTGGGCTCAGATACCAAGGACCATGCAACCATCATCTGGTGCCTTTTTTTTTTTTTCCCGCCTTCTTTCCTCGGGCGACGCCGGCACACCACTAACAAGGTTTAAGCTGTGTGGCCCATGACGTGCCCATGCTCGCTTTGACTCTGTCTTATTCCCATGTTATCCCAGTCAATGGCTTTGAATCAAGCACGACGGGCTTGCCCTCATTGGGTGGGGAGGCAGCCCTTTTTTTCTAGTGCCGTCTGCCGATTACATGGTTGTGTCATCCCCTTTTTCAAATAGGGTATCTATCCTCGGATGAGGGATCTCGGTCAGTACGACGCCGTCCAGTTTTTAATAGTGGGGAGAAGTAAGTTTCCGATATGCGGACAGGGAGTTGGACTCTTGTGCCAGATATGGATCGAGTTTGATGTCAGCGAGAGCTGTGAGGATCAAGTCGTTTAAATAAGCTTGGCCGCCGTGTTTGATATCCTTCGTGTTAGCCTGTATACCATGCCATATTATAAGTGCCAAAGAATACCACTTACATACCGATACCTCACTCGACAAACGCCCATTATATAAGTAACTGTTGTATAAGCGAAACACCATCACCATATACACATTTCCATATACGCCACCACTTATACCATCACGTACAGAGCACGACAACAAAGCCACTGCTTCAAAACATCTTGAAGAACCATTATAAACCACCAAACATGCCAACATCAACATCATCAACAACTACAATGACAACATCACCACAACCAAAGCCCATCGGCTTCATGTCCCTCCCCCTCGAGCTCCGCTTCCAAATCTACTCCCTCCTGCTCACCATCCCCCCTCGCCCCAAATCCTCCTCAACCACCCACGAGATGGCCGCCTGCAGCGGCTCCGCCCCCGTCTACGTCTACCCAGCCATCCTGCAGACCAGCCGCCAAATCAACTGGGAGGCCACGCCCTTCCTCTACGCCGAAAACATGTTCGTCGCCCATCCAACACTGCTGGCCTCGTTCCCGCGCCTGCGCTCCTGGTACCCGCCCATGAGGGAGGCCAACGCCCTCGTGCCGCTCATCCACCGCTTCCACGTCCAGGTGCCGCTCGACATGGAGCTGCCCTACGATCGTGCTGCCGCCGCCAAGTCCTTTACGGGCGTGGACGAGCTCTCCATTGATCTGCGGCAGAACGCGTTTCTGGGCGTCAGCTGCAACAACCTGACCGTCTTTGATGCTGTTCGCGGCGTCAAGAAGGTGTACATTGGCGGAAGCACCACCGGCTTCGAGGACTACATTGCCTGGCTCAAAGACGCCATGACGAGTCCCATTGGCGCAGAGATTGCTCCCTTTGAGGCGCAGACACAGTCACCGTGGGCGTGTATCTGGAGCAAACACGCCAATCTGTGGAGTCCCTCAACAGCACTTGTTGGTAAATTAGAAGCATAAAGAGATGCCTAGACATGTATGTATCATGTCCTAAATCCAATACAGCTACATCACGAATGGCAAGATACAAATCAGCTAACAACTCACTTTTAGATGAAAAAAAGAAATCAACTTTAACATTGCGCTGAAAATTAGGTATCTCTACACCCACATACACCATCATCATCAACCTCTCGCCAATATCTAAACTCTAAATTCTTCCGGAGCCTTTCCGCCCTCCAAAAAGGGCGTCTATATTCTTTTCTTTTTCTTCCTCTTGATCATCTTGAGCCATACCAAAAAGCCTCCAGTCCCACATATCCCAGTCTAGGTCTAAAGATCATCCATCTCATACATTTCGACAAAAGAATAATAATAAAAGAAACCGCGTGGGACAGAACCGAAAAAAGAAAAAAAAGAAAAAAAAAAAAAAAAAAAAGAGCGCAAAGAAAGCGTCATGTTTCCCTCCCTTTTGTTTTCTCCGAAAGATATCCTCCACGTCCATAGTTTTTGCTTTTTCTTCTTCTTCTCTATATCCCGTTTGGCTTTTTGGCATTTTCTTTTCTTTTCTGTTTTTGGGTACACACGGTTATCGTGTAGATAGATACACGAGGGAATGAAGGAAATGGAAATGGGACACAAAAAGGAGAACAAGATAGATAAAAAATAGAAGCAAGTATTCAAAGATAACTCGCCCATCGTGATGCATAATTCCACCCAAACGCCTGCTCTGATGCATCGTATATCGGAGAGAAATGCTCGTGTCATTCCCCTCCATCTATGATTTCGACGATGCACGTCATTGGTTTTTTGTTTCTGTGCTTCTGCGCTTCTTTTTCTTTACTGCGCCGCTGCTTGGCCGCCACCTCCGATGATCCTGGGCAGAGACTTCCAACCTCTCTCGTTGGGCAGCTTAACCTTGCCAAAGTCCTCATCGAGATCCAGAATGATCTTCAGCGCATTCCTGCTGCGAGCAAAGGGGCTGGAGTCGAGCTGCTTCGACCTGAGCGTAGACAAAGCATCCGCCATGCTAGCATGTGACTTGTCCTTTGTTGGTGTTCCAGGCATGGGCAGCACGTTCTGCAGCACTTCGTACGCGGCTAGGGTGAAACCGAACTGGGGTGATGATCGGAAGATACGAGCGGGGCCGCCCTTGAAAAAGGCCGTGAATCCCTCCTCCTTCCAGATGGTCTGCGCGGCGTGTCGCAGACCATTGTACGTCGCCTCTCCCTTGCGAGCCTCCACCTGGAGACGAGTCTTGATGACATCGCAAGGCGTTGTCAGATACGCCGCAGGCATACCGGCAATGGCACCAGCCGTCAGGAGCTGCAAGACACCGAGCTTCTTGGTTGGTGATTCGCCGAAGAAGTCCTTCTTGAGATGGCTGTAAGTGGGGAAGTAGATGGCTGAGAAAGGTACGTCTCGCAGCAGACAGGCAGAGGCACCCTTGTACAGACCCATCAGACCGAGGTTACGGACAATCCACATGGCTGATCTCTTGGGCGTGCCCTCGACAGTCTTGGCGACCTCGCCTTGGATTTGCAGACGAATCTTGACAATTTCAAGAGGGTTTGTGAAGACCTACAGATAAACAGTTAGTTTGGACGGAGTTTGGTGCAATACCATCACAGGTTCAACTTACTACTTGACATCCACCAGCAGTACCACCAGCAAGAATCTCAGCCCACAGGGGAATGCCTCCTTGCTTGTCTGTCAAGCGGCCTCGCACCAAGTCGTTGACAGTCAGCTTGATGGCCTTCTCCGGCGCTACACCAACCAGCTGGGGCAAAACACCAGAGTAAAGGCCACGGAAACCTTCGTTGCGAACGACCTTTTGGAAGCAGTCAATCGAGTTCTTGTACAGGCGCTGTCCAGGCAGAGCTCCACGCTGGTTCTGCAGACGGGTCTTGACAAGATCGATGGGATACACCATGAAGGCACCAAAGGCACCAGCCACACTACCCAGACCAAAGTTATATGCAGACTCAAGGACCTGATACAACACCGCGCCACCCTTGGAAGCGACCTTGTCAACCGCCTGGCTGGCGGTATCCAAGGCGTCGTACATGGGATTCCGCCAAGAAGGATCCAGGACCTTGGCAAAGTCACGAAGACCCAGTCGTCCAGAAGGCTCGTCCAAGCTGGCAAAGTGGAAGAGAATGTCAGCCTCCATGGGCGTGAAGAGGGAGAATCGCGTGATGCCGGCCGCCTCGTTCATGAACTCTGATCTGGTAATCTTGCCATCCTTGGTTTTTGAGACGGCCCGGCGCAGGATCAGCTCAACCATGTCCATCTCCATGATGATGTTCTGGAAGGCTCGCACGTTGGCATAGGACACCTTGCTGCTAGCCGAGATGTTGCACAGGGTGTGCAGGTTGTTCAGCAAGTGGTCCGAGAGCTTGTGTCTTGCCGTCTCGCGGATAATGCGCTCAAAGTCCTCCGGGTTGATATAACCATCGCCATCCTTGTCGAAGCGGTGGAAAGCCTGTCGGATGCGCTCGCCCTGAAGGCCTCGCAGCAACTGCGAGAACTGCGCATAGTTTAGGTTGTGGCGGTTCTTGTTCGTGCCAATGTACAGCTTGGCCCATTCACACTCCCAGTCGAAGGGAATGTTGTCCGGTCCCTTGTTGAGTTCGTAGAGGCGCTTAAAGTCGTCGTACTTTACGATGCCGGTCCGGTCGACGTCGAACAATCGGAAGGCGATCTCGTACTCGGCATCGGGCTTGAGGAGGAGGTTCTCGAAGACGCTCCAATCAGTCAAGGAAACCCTGCCGGTGCCCTTGCTGTCGGCGACGCCAAAGAGGATCGAGTACTGCTCCCGCTTGATCTTGTGCTGTTTGCGTTGGATGCCATGTTAGTCACTGGTCCCGCAACTGCCCCGATATAGCTCCGATGCTGAAGAGAGAGAGAGAGAGAGAGAGAAACGAAAAGGGGTCCAACAACGAAATAGGGGGCACAGAATTGGCGCAAAAAAAAAAAAGAAGAAGAAGAAGATGGAATTCAAACTCAATGGCAACTCACATAGTCCTCGTCCTTGGGCGCAATGGCGCTGATGAACTGCTCGGGCCCCAAGTACAGCTCGCCCGTCTCGGGGTCCTTGATCGCATGACTGCTGAAGCGAGCCTTGGTTTGCGCCGAGAGCTGCGCAGGCTCTTCGGCGCCAACCAGGCTCTCCTTGACAGCTTCCTTGACGGTCGAAACGGTCGTCATCTTTGCCAGAGGAAGTAGCAAACTCGACTCTCGGGTTCAGCAAAGGGTCTCGGAGAGTTGAAGAAAAATGTCCGCGGGGAGAGAAGACGGGGTAAAGATTGTTGGCCTCTTGTGGAGGAAGCGGCGAGGCTGTGGAGCTCGACAAAGTGGATTTTGGCACAACGGGTACGCGCCAAAAAAAGCAGACGCCAAAAGGATCAAGAGAAGAAAAAATATCGGAAACAAGCCCCTCTATGATTCTAAGTCTATTGAGCAACGCAAAGGAAAACGGAGAACAAACAAAAAGAAGGAGAGAAGGAATAGGAACGAGGGTCGCGATGAAAGCGAAAAGCAAAGGAGGGATTTTGACTTGGCGAGTTGAGGCAGAAAAAAGTTGCGACCGCCGAAAAAAAAAAAATTACGTTACGCCGTTCCTGCTCCGAGTACGAATCAATTGGCGGCAGGATGGCTGCAAGGTTTGGCGGAATGCTGCTAGTAAGAGGTACCAGGTACCGTCACAGGCCCTGCCGCCACGCCGCTAGCTCGACGTCTACAGCGGTCAGAAGACGCGCAGGCCACTGTTATTCGTGGCCTAAAATCGGGGGCTGCGTTAGGGGTCCTCTGAAAAGTCTTGCAAAGTCCTGCTAACTGCCACGTGAGCCGCAAAGAGCGGGAGGCGCACATTGAGAAGTATCCGCTACACCGATCGCCGTGTCGCTTGGCTCTGGCCTCACCAAGCGGTACTGGCACTTGTGGCAGAAGCAACAAGCAATTGTGCCTAGACCAGCCGGTGGTAGCACCTGTGTCGCCGTTAGAAGCCATCCGCATGACTCGTTTTGGCCTGTTTTTGTGTTCCCCTCAATTATTGTTTGTTTTCTTTTGGGGGTTGAAAGCCTGAAAAAGAAAAAGAAACATTTATAAGAGACGACTCAAATACCAATAAGGCGCAGTACTTTGAGCCGGCTGGTACCTCCCTTCTTTAGCAGTTGCAGTTGCAAGTATCAGTACTGGGCTCATACTCACGCAGTCTTATGTAACGCCGACGCACACCCAGCTGACATCAGATCCTTCATCGAGCACCCAGCCAATCTCTGCTCAAATCGTTAGAACCCGAGGACGGCCACAGCTCGACTTGCAGTTCCCCTTTTACCCAGAAACCGAGGAATCCGTGTAGTCACTCCGTACTTGCTCTATCGCGGTCATGATGCCTAGGTACTACTAGTTATGACGGTTCTTACAAGTGGGTACCAATGTGATCACCTGGATCTCTATTGTTTGTACTACACAGGATAGAAGTGATTTAGCAAAGAGATAGGCACCAAACACGGCGCATACGGCGGTGGGAAAGATGACATTGCAGCATCTTCCAGAGCTAAGAATCGCCGGCTGTCAACCTAAGGGTTACTAGACGTAATGAATCCGGGGTCGGGTCCAGTCGGACTCAACTTCGGCCAGTCCGGACAGCAAATGCCAAAACGCCATGCCAGCAGAACACAACAATCTCCTAGAAAGCAAAGCACTGTGCCAAAAAAAAACACAAATGCGTAAAATACACACGCTACTCCGCATAGGAAAAGAAGACAGCCAGCCCCCCCGAAAAAGCTGTTCTAGAAAAAAAATCAGCGGCGCCACCCGGAGCCGGTCCGGAACCTGAGCCCTGGGGCCTGCCCAGCCAAAACGTTACTTTGTTATCTTGTGCCTTACTCGTCTGTCCATTTCATCCAGACGGAGGACTGTAGATAAAGACCCATTTTACGCCTAACGCATCACAGAGGCGATTATTCTTCACCATTACAAACCAATTGGCCCCAACAAAACACCGGTTGCATCGTCACGTACCACGTATCTTGCATGAAACCAGACCACCTCTGCAGTTCCGTACGGCCGGGGCTATCCCGGAATCCCGGAGAGGGCCCTGCCTGCATAAAGCAATCGATCCGGCGGTCAGCAGCAACAGTAGGCGGCACATTATTGCGAGTATGCGCCACTCTGGCAGCTTCCAATGGAAATTCATAGAGGCCATCTCACACTTGTGATTCTTTGTTTGTTCATGTCTTGTTGTATTATTCAGGCTGTAACACAGAATCTGTAATGTAATGCCCAAAATAAATAACGGGCCGGTATTAATCCATACAGCTTTCCTCAAAGTGGTATTATCAAAGTTCAAGAGCCAATCCATTCGTTTCTCCTGCTATGGCGCAGTGCATGCCATGCCGAAGCTTCCTTTCGCCTAATTTCACACACCCTTTTTGTTTTCCCTCGTTCCGCCGTCCCTTCCACCCCCCAGCGCCTGCGTGGTATATATAAATCCATTTCATTACCGCCAGTTCCGGAGCAAGCCACCAACGCCAGACAATACAATACAGAGCTAAAGAAAAGAAGATGATAGAGAGAAAATAAAAAGAAGAAAAGAAGAAGAAGAAAGAAAACATCGTCGCGAGTGTGTAGTGGGTCATCGTCTTCGTAAGATCGCCTGCAATCCCCGAGGGAAAAAAAAAGGGGGGGATTCACAGTAAGCAATGTCGAGTCGGCGGGTTTCAAAGTATTAAAGAAAAGCATCACAAGATGCAGTAGTGGTATCAAACAATCAATCTCATAGCTTCCAAATAGTAGAAGGCTATAAGAGGCGGCAAGAAAACAAACATCCTAGTAGATCAAAAGTCGGCTCTCATCCTTCTATAGGGATAAGAAGGCTGCCGTATTGCAGCTCAGAGACACTCGGAATTCGCGCCGGGCGTAATCGACGAACCGGTGTGGAGTGGTGTGGAAGTGTGAACCCGGCGTCAAGGGCGTGCTGAACCTGGACAGACGCCTCCTTGAATCTCTTTTCTCGGTATTTCTCATATACAGCTCCGTGGTGCTTGAGAGGGTTTTCGCAGCACTCAATCATCATGGTCACCAGTGACTTGAGCTGGCTCCATGTGTAACCTGAGTAGTGAACGTGGCGCTTAGTCTGTTTGATTTCGGTCAGTGATTCATTGCTCGTGACGTCTGTAAAGCTGATGGGACAAGGGGGAGAGAGAAACCTACCCATTCGCCCTTGTCCAGAATAAGCCTAGATAAGCAGTGTGCACCAGCAGCCAGAAAGCTCGGAGGTGAGGCCACAAAGCGCTCATCCATGATAGTAAGCTCCAAAAAGTATTTAGCCAAAGTTCGGGTATCGATGTCGTAGTCGTCAGCCTTGCTAACGCGCCGCAAGAAGCTCATCGGGCCCGGCCATCCCAGTTCAAACCCGAGCATGCTGAGCATAAAACGCTCCGCCTTCAAGATATCATCTCCCGTGTAACCACCGTCCACCATGTAGACAATCTCCTCCAGGGAGGGGCAGTTGATCTCTTCGTATTTGGATGCGACCAAGATCGCCGTAGCTCCTACTAGCTGAAGCTTCCCGATAGACACAATCTTGCTCGATAGAAACCGGTCGATATAGTTGACCGTGAGGAAGAGGGTCTCTGGTAATAGATTGAATCGGTGGTGCACCTGAACCAGCCAGTCCATGAGGACAGTCCGCATAGACCAATGGATTTCGGTTTGCATCTCCATATAATGAGGGTTAGGGAGCATCTTAATCTACAGAAGAGCAAAGATTTCCATGTTAGCAATAGGTCAATGGGGGCATAAAGCAGATTAGATAGTCATCTATCCAGATTGCTCACCTCCAATTCTCTCAAATATTCGAAAATCTCTTCGCCATACTCGGCAACCATGCTGACGTCCCACAACTCTTCGTCAACTTCTTCTCGGGTAATGGTCTGCTCAACCTCAATTCTGGCCTCTTCCAGCTCACGCTGCACACGGCTAGACACACGCGGCGCAAGCATGGTTGTGGCATTTGCTAATGTCATATCGCGAGATCGAGTCGAGTGAGCCGTCGTATATCCCTGGTCATGGTCGTCATAACCGTCGTCCTCGTCCTCGTCCTCGTCCCAGTACTCGTCGGCTTCGGAAAATGCGAGAGTGAGACCGTCTTTATAGGTTTGAGAGACCCCAATAGCGGGCTCCTCAGATATATTTGGGAGTTCGGATAACGCCTCGACATATTCTTTATCGTGATTCACGTCTGCGCGCGAGGGTTCTTCAGATGGGAAAGTGAGCGGGTCCAAGTATGAGTCGTGACCGGTCAGGAAATCTTCAATCAGCGCAGGCATCACCAGTGGCTCAATTTCGATTAGGGCGAGGCTCTCTCTATTGATGCTATTGTTATTGTTGCCAGTGGCTCGATCGGCCTTCTCCACTTTGCTCTGAGTTCTTCGTAAGGTAGGCAACTCTTGTTTCAGTTGTGGTTGGCTTTTGTGATGACGAGGCTGCGGCGCATGCAGGTCGGAGGCGGATTGAGAAGGAGTCTTTTTGTGCGAGACGGCACTGCTCTTGGTGCTAAGGTGTTGCTGAGGAATATCAACATCGGGTTTGTATATTGATTGCTGCGTGGTAGTAGCGGTAGCTGCCGCAGCCAGAGTAGTTGTTGCGCTTGCACTTGTAGGCTTTCTCTGCAGCGGCTCCGCACGAGATTCGGTCGTCGCAGCCTTGGATTTGTTGTTTGCCATCGCCACGGGTCGCTGCGCAGGTCGAGAGAAAGAATCTTTGCTAGGCCTCACCACGTTTTCCTTATTCAAAAAAGACGCGGACACATGATTTGACGCCACGCCCAGAGGCTTCTTGGTGGCTTTGGCCTCGTCGCCACGGCCTCCAGGACCCTTGGACATGTTGGTTACGTCACCAAAGGCTGCTCGTTTGGCAGGGCCCTTGAATCCGGCGGCGTGGGCAGACGGGGCGCTGCTGACGTTTCCCATTGATTTCTGCCGCTGGTGAAGAAATTGTTGGGCATTCTCGCTGCCGCGCGGTCGAAAAGGCTGGATATGAGATTGTTAAATTAGCATCACCACAACCTGTATCAAGGCCGAAGCAAATGGAAACCAAGGGGAAAGACAGGGAAATAGTAGTTTGAGCACCAAGGGAACGTCAAGCAGAAAAGGGCCGCCTTCTCATCTTCCAACTTACCCGTGCGTCCATTATGATAGATTGCCGCCTTAGCCTTGCTTCAGGGCCTTAATGATAATAAACTCTGCTTCGGTAAAATGCGCGAAAAAAAAAAAAAAAAAAAAAAAAAAAAAAAAAAAAAAAAAAAAAAGCTTATGCAGATATCAAGCCTCGAGCAGCGCTGCCTGCCACTGGTTTTCGGAGGAGTCCGCGTCGAGATATCATACAATGGAGATTTGCGTTACGCGGCGTCCAGCACAGTCCGTGTCTCCGGGGTCGCTCTTCGGGGACGATGGGGTCTCGAAGATGATCAAAAATAAATTAAGTGGCGTCGCCAAATCACGTCTAACGGAGACCCAGGACCACAGCCGTGGCTATTTTTGACCACACGGCGACGGGGGAGGCAAAAGGTGAGAGAAAGGGGCTGGGTTGAATGAAGTGCTTCGTACAGATGGAGACAAAAAAGACAATGTGGATTTGGCGAGAGAAGAAGCGCCCCTCCCAGCCGGAAAGATGCTGCTCTCGACTCTGGCCCCGGTCTGGCGGATTTCCAATCCCCCTCGGCGGCGGAAAGCAGGCGCAAGGTGGAAATTGAAATTGGCGATGGTGACAGGGACAGGGAACATGCGCCGGTCAAGCTGCAAAAACGATGCGCCGCGTGCAAGAAGTCGTCGATTCGGGCTGCCGCAGGGTTGCAGGATGGGGAAGCTGCCTGGGGATCTGAACTTGCGTGGACTGGCTTTAACCAACCGGCGGCCTGTGATGAGCCGACCTGGACGCTGTATTTTGGATTGTTTATTTGTTTATACCCCAAGCGCCGCAGACGCTTTAGCGCAGGAAGCCGTTAGCGGGAGCTGCGCAGCGCTGCCGCGGTTTTTTTGGGGGTACGGTATGCGCGCACGGACCATGATGCGAACAGGTCGCGCAATTTACGCTGTCGTCCCGGAGATGACGATATTCCGGGGGTTGCCCATGGCAGAGGGAGAACGTACCGCCACGCCGCTAGGCTGCTTTCGGGCGCTGGATGTTCTCGTCGCGTCTCACTTGCGATGGACAAAAACCGCACAGTTTCACGTTTGCGCATCGACAGCAGCACAGCGAGGCGGCGGTGGCATCTGGACGCCGTTAGTACCTGCAGGACAACATTGCGATACGGATTTCGACTCACCATCAGCCAATGCACCGCCCAGGCGTGGTATTGCAGCCGGCGCATTCTGGCGCCTTTGACGCGTTAGGGCTCTCGTGGCAGTCTGCGCCAAATAGACACGACTTCACGTGACAGTGCGCTGCCACTTAACGCTGCCCTTTTGCTGCTCCACACTGAACCGAATCGAAACCGGCACCTGGCGAGGGCGAGGAATTGCATGCGAGGACGAAGTAAACGGACGCCTGCGTTGGGACTGGTGCCCAACGACTGAGACACTCTGTCTTGGGGCAATGCGGTCGGCCTCTCGATTTGGTCAATTGCGACGAGCCAGTGCCCAGTAAGCTCCGGCAGTTAAGGTGTAAGCTACTGGCTACTAATAGGCGATAGTCGCTCCGGCCAGGCCGCTTCGTCGTCTGGATGTCGCAAATCCCATGCGAGCGACCTGCTCTGGAGCCCTGGAGATTGATGAAACAGTATCAGATGCGGTGGGTGGTGATGAGCAGGGAGCGGCGATGAAGGATTTGGACGAAGCGGCTGTCTTGGAGGAAATCGCGAAAGCCATGGAATCGGCATCGTTGAAGATGCCCTCACACAAGCCCCCTTCTTTCCAAAAAGAAGAGCACTAGCAAGCCTAGCTGAGCATTGCTATCCCGCCTCAGCCACGATTTCTCTGTTCCAGAGGCCTTGGCGATTACGAAGTCGCGTGTTGCGGCTTCGAATCAAGCTGTGTGTTGATATGTTCAATGCGCCCGGTCCCACGCCCTCCAGACGACCAGGCTTGATCGCCAGAAGCGGATAAAGGCCATGTCTCTTGTGAATCAGCCTGTCGCATCGCAAACAAGAACAGGAGCCTCAAGAAGCAAGCCTATGCTTGGATCTGTTTCTACTGTTGCTGTGCAAAATTCCAAGGCCGCAGCCACTCAAATGAGCGAATTTTGTGCGGGTTCGACAATATGATATCATAATCTTACTCATTAAACACAGTGTCGCCACCGAGATGAATATCTTGCCCCGTGCTCCATTCGTATAACTTGTTCTAGGAAAAACGACGGCAGCCGCATGGAGTTTTAGAATATACGGCTATACAGCAGCCTGTGATATCCGTCGCGCACATGTTACCGTCAAGTACCTTTTACCTACATCGTCTACGCTTTGATAGAGTCACTTGGTCCATTTTCCATGCAGCGGAATGACCCTGGGGGCAACGAGCGCAATTGCGCATTGTGCGTGCCGATCCGGCCGCATATGGCTGGGCCTTTTAATCCGTTTCAAAGTGATTCTAGCGTCAGCTAGCACCACAGTGTCTTCTCGATGCTGGATTCTGGCAGGTCATGGTAGGGTATGATCGTGTACATGTCGAAACGGCTCTACTGTCGAGTGCTGGACAAACAGCAAACTCTGCTGACCCCGGACGGCGCATATTGCGGCAGCACAGGAAGCTTCGCCGGTGCCACGCCGCATGTGTGCTCCGTCTAGACGTACATGCATACAAGGAGTAGAATCAGGAGATTGAAAGAAGGGTGCCTCGTAAAAGCCGGCAGCGAAAAGTGAGTGAGTGCATGGCAGCGACGAGATCCGCAATTCGTTGGGCCTAAAAGCACCAAGCAGAAGCAGAGGAAGCCCCCTCGTCTCATCATCACTTGCATGGCCGAAACAATAACAACGCACACTCGAGTCCACACACCGTATGTACAGTACTGCTTGTTGTTTTTGCAGGGCGGCACTTCATTGGGGGGGCTGGATTGGATTGCGTCTACCGTCCAGTCTGGGACCCAGAATGCAGGCGATCATAAACTTTGGCCACTTGCCGCAAGGCACACACACAGGAGAGGAGAACGGGGCCCTACGAGCCGTCGATGGCTGGGCGGTCCTATCAACCTATCGCCATGGCCATTGTAGATCCCTGGGGGCCACCGTTCTGGCGCTGATTCGGCACGCATCTTGTCCACCCAACTGGTGTATCCACAAAGCCTCTCAGCACATGCATCAAAGCTCGCGCGGGGGGAAGACGGAGCGGTGACGAGCTGCGACTCAGAAGACGCTTCGAGAGCAACTCTCGCTTGTCGTATACCGTGCAAGATTTATGCGGCGCTCGCCCTAGACGAAGCCAGGCGCTGCTAGCTCAGAGGAAGCGCTCTCAACCCCCTGCTCACCTCGACCAAAATACTATCTGCCGGTATTAGGTTATATGTTGCCCCTCTAACCCCGTATCTACTTACCTACCTGGGTGAGAAACAGGACAAGTAAAAAGCAACAGGCGCAAACCGAAGGTGGAAGCAAAAATAGGACAGGCAGACCTTTGGTGAGATAAGCATGCGCCGGATGCAGAATGCCACCAACGCGGACACCCGCGTGCTGCCCGACCTCAATGTCTACCTACCCAACGAGTAGCCTCAGGATACGCGGACGCCTCACAGACCAGTGCAGCGTTGGAATCGCCTTGTGACTGGGCATTGAAGCCGGGGGACCCATACAAGGGACATGGTCTGCGACTTAGTGAGAAGCACAGCTTGTGCAACAGCAACGGCTGGATTGGCCATCGTTGTCCAACCTTTTCGTTTCTTTTTTTCTGCTCCAGAAGCCATCAAAAAAAAAAAAAAAAAAAGAGTCTCAAAGCAGTAAGAGCCGATGAGGGGAAATGGGGAGCCAAAAGAAGAGGAGGAAAAAAGAAAAGAAAAGAAAAGAATAAAATAAAAAGAATTAAAAACCCTGAATAAAAAAAGGATCAAGTCAGTTAGCGGCCAGGCAATACCGTAGCCAAGCCACGCATAAACAGTGTCGCGACCTGCGCTTTTGCCAGCAGCCGTAGCTCCAACCGGCGGCTGGCGATTTAACAGCCCATGACGGTGGGATTAAGCAAACATTGGATTACTACTCGATTTCCCCTCCTCTGCCCGCATGAGAGAGTTTGGGCCGATCTTGCAACCACGGGAGAGGGGCTGTCAGGCACACCCTCAGTCAGAGTCGAATCTTGGGAAGCTGGCATGGAATCCAGCATGAACGACATGCGTTGCGGGCGAGCCTTTACAGATACTCCCTAGGGACTGGAGGCAGTAGTGGATTGGATATACAGGTACAGCACGGGCACTCGATGCTTGCTCGGTGCCGCAAACATGAAGGCTGAGTGAAGCCCGGTGTTTTGACTCACCGAGCGTCGTTCTCGATCTTTCTGCTTAGCAGGATCGAAGCGGTGCCGAGCCCCGGCAGAGCACTAACCAAAGCCACGACCCCGGTCCAGATTCCAGATTCAATGGACACGCAGCAGGCAGTCATGCTGGTATGAATCGAATCGCCCACCACGGCATCATGAGCTCCGCCTTGGCCGGGTTCCTCGCCCTCTCGACAGCCTTCCCGCCATGGCCCTCCAGTCACTCACTTCACTGGCTGGCGACGGCTTCGTCCTGAGACCCCTCTGCCCTGCCTGGGGCCTTTGCCGCTACCGCCTCAGAGTTGCGATCCCCACCTCCTCTGCTTGCTTAGCCCACACACCTGCGCTGCTGCTTCTTGCTCCAGGATCCCTGCAGGAGGGAAACGGGCGCCTCTGCGCCGGCCACTGATGCGGCGCCATTGGCTCTGAGCAGTCGTCGGGAATTAATAACAAGCACAAAGCAGGCAAATTCGGTGCTCCAAGCCGATACCAACTACTCACCCCTTTCGCCTGCCGCAGCCGCCATAGAAGAATGCTTGGAGAGAATGGCCGAGTCGACGATCCAGCTACATGGTATAGCTCTCTCTCATCAACTTCTTTTCACCAGCTTCAGCACGCGTGTTTTTTCTCATCATTTTTTCTGTTTTTGTCTATTAATTTTTTTTCTCTCTCCCTTCTTCTTCCTATTCATCATCATGAGTAGCAAAGCCAGCAAGGGGCGAGCTTGCAGCCTGAGATTGCTGGATCGAACCAAAAGCTTTGATTCTGGGCGTGCCGCCTCTAGCAGCAGCCCACGGTTGTCGGAATGTGCTTCGCGGAGCCTGGGACCCCTGGCCCATTTCCTGTGTTTGTTTGTTTGTCTGCCAGCGGTGGTGCGGAGAGGGTGGCGGATCAGTCAATCAAATCAATCAATCAAGCAATCGCAATCAATCAGCGCCAGGCCGCATAGACGCACGTCCGCACGCCCAGCGAGCGTCCTGCCTGCTGGCTGCAGCTTGATGGCGCATGCCATCCATGGCCATCCACGTCCCAAGGCCCATCGACGGAGCACGACGTCCACACAAGACACAGACGTGAAGCCGTAGGATTGCTGCTAGCTGCGTGTACTAAGGCAATAGACTACATGTGCTCCGTAGCGCCCACAGTCCCTCGCCAGCCGTTGCGCCTCCTCGACGCTCACTCGCCAGTCCCAGGCTCTCCTCTGCATGTCAGTTGCCGGCCACATCTTGGGATCGCAGGCGAGGAGGGGCTGGTGGCGTCGCCTTCGCTGGCAGACTGGCCGGTCCGGGTGGGCCCCCTCTGGTTGAGTTTGACAACGAACAACTCCATAATTATAGATGATGCTACTACGGAGTCGTCGTAGCGAAAATGGCCGACGGGGTCACCAGACTAGGGATTGATGAGTTGGTGACGGGTCAAACGGGCCAAACGAGCGGTCTCTGCACCCTATGCCTGTTCTGGCCCTCTTTGCCATCGCCGCAGCGCAGTCTTGCTCTCCTTTGAACTCAAGGGACCCTCTCACGGCATGGGACAGCTGCAGTCTGTACATGTGTGCGCCGACTAACGTATTATGTATGTACGGCGACATGTAGGCTTGTCTCGTAACGGCAATGGCAATGGCGAGTCTGCGCCCACATCCGTGCGTACTGTGCAGCAACGGACAGCACCAAAAAGTGACCGTCGACATGTATGCTGCCCTATTTATCTGCTGTGGTGCCTGACGTAGGATGAGGGCTTGGAGATGCCGCCGTGCCATAGGTTCGATTTGACAGGCTGGACTTTGTGCCCGCAGGAGATGAAAGGCATTGACAGTCAATTGTCTAAATTCTTGCCCAGAGAGGGTCGGCACCATTCGTTGCGACGACCTAGATATTCATCTCCAGACGATCAATCTAGTGCTGGAGCCGCTAGTCAGTAATTCTTGTAGAATCAATGTAGCATTGAACCTTTGTAGCCTCATAGAGTGCGCAATGGGAGGAGCACAAGGCCGAGTCGTCGTCGCTGGGGGCCTTGATTTACTGTAGTGGAAACAGCCGTCATTCGCTGACTCTCAAGGTTCGAACGTTGTTTGCGCCGTAAGAGCGCGGGATGGCCTGGCCATGGCGACTGCGGCCCAAAACTGCCTGCAGCCTTTCCTCTTTCTTCGCTGGAGGGGCCGTTTATTGGCAATTAAATAGCATTGGATCGTCATGCCCAGCGTAAGTCTGGAAAGGAAGAGAATCGAAGCGCCAAAGCCAGTCCAAGCGCAACGGATGAAACAAGAATTGGAAGCCTCATCTGGATGAATGCCATCTGAGGCGGCTACCGGTCTAAACTCAATACTGGCAGTACCTGCGACAGCTAGACGCCGCAATTTCAGGGCCCTACCAGCGCTACGCAGGTCTGCGCAGCCTTAGACAGCGCCGCCGCAACAGGCCCTTCCGCGACCCAACAAAGCCCAGCTTCAGCGCTCGTCTCGGCACGCTACAGGCGCTGTAGGGCCAGTTCCAGGAAGCGACGACAGCCTGAGCCACCTGGACGCTGGACGTTTGGGGAGCATTCGTGTTAGTGAACCCAGCCGGCAGCGACAAAATCGTTCGACCTCGCCTAGCAGCTCCTCTTTTCTCCATGCACACATTCTACCCAACTTCGCCTCCAGCAACAGCTTTGCAGACCACTCCTGATCCCTCTGGTGAGTTCCCATCGACTCTGTCATCAAGCGCGATCCAGCTTCTGCCTTGGATTTGGCCTCCCCTTCCGCCCCGTCCCTTGGACTTGCGCCCAGCCTGCCCGTCTGCGTATTGCGTCCCGCGCCTTTGTTCACACAGGCTTTTTCCCAACCCGCTCCGCCTGGAGGCTTCGCGACGCTCATCAAACCCTATTTGCAGCCTTGTTCGAAAGCCATCGGGGCCGTTCACAGCTAATCTTCCTGAATCGTCGTCCAGATACCGTCCAAAGCGCGGCCTTTGCCAAACCTCGTCGCCGCCGCCGAACCCGCCGCCGCGCCAGCCAGGAGCTGAACCAAGAAGCAGGCACTTACCGCACAGCCTGGATGGTGATGAACTTTTGAGATTGCCTCATCATTCATCGTCATCTGGAAGCGGAAGAGCCCATTACAAGACCTGGCTGCCGGCCAGTGATGAAATTGTCGGGCATCCCGCAAAACGATACTCTTGTCTGAAGCTGCTGGCTTTGTCCTCCCACGCAAAATCCGCACCCGAGGTCCCCAACCCTCAAAGCCTTCTCTCTCTCTCTCTCTCTCCCCAAAGCTCCCTTGGCGAGTTCGATCGCTATCCTCCTCCCATCCGATCCGACATCAAATAAAACATCAAGACACACAGAAAAAATGAATTCGTTATCCCCTATAAACACTTCAGGCGGCGGCATGTCCGCAGCGTCTTCAAATGGCGGTAGTGTCTCGCCCCGTCAGGCGCCCACCCCCAAGAACGTCGCATTTGAGCTGCTGTTCCTTGAATCGCCTCAATACCGTGCGCGCTTGCCCATGCGAGTGCAAATTTATCCTCATGATACCACGGACTCGATTGTTACAACCGTCAAGAACTTCTACGGTTTGTACTCGGGTCCGACCGGGTCAAAAGGCGTCAGCTTTGAGGACGAACTCGGCAACACCTTGATTGCGCGATATGAGAATTTCCGCAACAACATGATTGTCTATGTTCGGGTGATTGAAGAGGCGCCCATGACTGCCCTGGAATCACATCGCTACCGCGGTCTTCACATGGGCGCCGATTCCTACTATGGGGGTGAAGGATATGCCCTCCCTCAGCGCTACGGCCCTGAGATGGCCCAGTCACCGCAAAGACGGAGTCCCTCGCCTTATGGGTCGCGAGGACGAAGAAGTGACTCTACCAGCACAAAGGGCCACTCCCGGTCTACCAAGAGCCGGCCTCATCACAATCACGCCGATGCCTACGCTGACAGCATGAACGGCTACAGCAGCGGTGATGGCGGCGCCCCAAGCACCACGTCCGCCAGGACCAAGGAGCAGCTTGGAACAACCGACATTAGCGTTGAGAACATTGTCGAGGGCGGTCGACGAAAGAGGGCCAAATTCGAGAGCTCTGTAAGCGCGGCGCATCATCATTTCAATGTCTTGTCAACTATTTGCTAATTCTTTTCCTCTCTCTCTCTCTCTTGCAGGAACTGCCATTATTCGCACCGCCTCAGATGCCCGCCGCTACTTCGAACCCATCCGTGTCGCCCGCCCGCCGAACCGATCATCACAGACATTCCATTTCTTATATACAAACTAGCCAAAACCCATTTATAAACCCACGCCCGCTTCACTCCCCGCAAGGCTACGGCGGTGGGCATGGGCAGATGAGCATGTACTCTACCCCTGTTGCCAGTGACCGCCGCGGTCGGGCTAGCATCTCCTATGGCAGCCACGGCATGGCTCATGGCATGGGCATCCTCCCGACTCCCGACCCCACTGTCGGAAGTTGCATGTCAGAAGAAGACAAGGATGTCGCCATTCAGCTCATGCGACTCGGCGAGATGTCCAACATTTCTCACGGTCGGACATCCGCATCAACTTTGGACGATACATTTAGCGGTCGAGCCGACGCCGCATCCTCCACTGGCGCCACTAGTGAAGGCGAAAGCGACAGCGATGTTGAGCTCCCGCTATCTCGCCGTCAAAAGTTGAACCTGAATGGCATGTCCAAGCAGATCTACCAGACCACCGAGTCGCACTTCATGCCGCCCATTGATAGTGCCGAAGCCAGCGGTGAAGACGCCGATTACGAAGATGGCCTAGATGCCCGGGCCAAACCGGCTCAGAGCAAGTCGACAAAGAGCAAGTCGACTCCGATCACCACACCCAAGGTGGCCTCTTCAAAGGCCAAGGCACCCCGCGCTGCCAATAGCAACAAGACCAAGAAGCCGGTCGTTGTTCCTGTGCCCAATGGGCCAATCTCCCCGGCAGCTTCCAGCACTCATTCCAGGAAGCAGTCAGTAGTATCCATTGGACATGTGGCTCAGGCTGGCGAGGAAGATCATCCCGACCTCTCCACCAAGCCGCGCTGCCAGCGCTGCAGGAAAAGCAAAAAGGGCTGTGACCGCCAACGACCTTGTGGTCGCTGCCGCGACGCTGGCCTCTCAGCGGACCAATGCATCAGCGAAGACGAAGGCAACGGCCGGAAAGGCCGCTATGGGCGCCACATGGGAGTGCCATTAAAGAAGGACGAGGTTGCTCTTGCATCCCAGCCCGCTCTTTTGCCCGCCGCGCCCATTGCTGCCAACACAATGACCACCGACAAGGCTAAGAAGCGCAAGCGGTAGAGAACAATTTTCTTTGTTTTCCTGCGCGCCGGATGCTGTATGATGTATCAGTTTAGATGCAAAAAGAAGGGAGGTTCTCTTTTTTTTCTTTTTTTCCAATTCTGATCTTCAACGTTTGTGTATCATTGTTTGCTGGGGTTCTTTCGGTCCCTACAGACTTTATCTCGCAGTTACATCTCCTTGTCTGTCATCCACATACCTGGATAAGAGGCGGGTATGCAGTCTTGTTTTGATTTTTCTTTTCTTCTTTTTTTCCAGAGCAATCTTCATTTTCTCTCTTGATGCTATTATGAAGACGTAATTACGACGGCCAATGCAGGGCCATTACACTCCTTCGATGGCGTTTGGGATGTGTATCAGGTGTCACTCGATTTTTTTTTGATTTTTTTTTTTTCCTGTTTTCTTCATTTTCCCTTCTATCCTCTTTTTTTTTTTCGTTTACATATGCTTTTTTTCTTGTTATCTTGGTCATCGTCAAGCTGCACAAGGAGACAGCGACATCAACAACAGAAGGGCAACACACATCCGCAGCCACACTTTGCAGTTTGCGTGTGTGTAATACATACCATCACTGATGGGGACAAGGGGTTGACAACGGATGAGATGGGGTTATAAAAAAAAATGGCGACCGTGGCTGGCGAGCTTTGGAAATTGTCTCGCTAGCAGAAAAAAGGGTTAGAACTGAGAGAGAGGCGATAGGAAGAGCGCGCTCAACATTTTTCTTTTTTTGTTTCTCATTTCCTTCATTTTCTCATACTATGTCTAAAGTAAGAAGGCTTGGTCGGGTTTTATGGTGGCACGAAAAAATATTTGCCGGTTGGAGCGCTCGTCTTTGGTGTTATTACAGACTGTCTAGTTTCTTGACAAAAGGGACGGGTTTGTGAGGGAAGGGGGGTGGATTCTTTTTTTTTTTTTTTTTTTAACTTTGTTTTTCTCTTTTTCCTCTGCTCTTTTCTTTTTTGTTTTCATAATTTTTTTTTCCTTATTTGCAAAATTTCCTATCTTTGGTGCGCCGAATTTTCAGCGATTCGTGGTCGGTAGTTTGCGGGTTTTTTTCCTATCTTTGGCTGTTTATTCGTCGTCGTTGAGATTCTGGCACAGCTCAAAATATTGCTGTTTCTGGAAGGGGGGGGATGATGGGCCTTTGGAAGGGACATGAGTGTTCATAGAGAGAGGGAGAAAAGAGGCACCATTGCGCGTTAAATATACGTCAAACATTGCTTTTTGTACGTTTACGATTCAATATTGCAGAGTGATGAAGTGAAAACCGCATGTGATGGCGTATGCGCCTTGACATTAAGGGCAATATACAAAAGCGCGACAGCTTACGACCAGCTTATCTGTCCCTTTTCCCTCTCTGTAGGAAGCGATCCCCTAGCCGCTAGGAGCGTTTCGCCCGATGCTAGTTTCATCGCAGCGTCGCAGAGATGGGACGCTCCCGAGGGCGCGCTGTCCCGCCCTGCAGCCTCCAAATGGGAAGCTACCCCGTTCCGCCCAGCCTCAGGCTTCCGGCGCACGAGTCTTCGCCCGTCTCTCACTATAAGCGCATATTATATCGCTTCTCACACACATACTTTGCCTTCTTTCTCACAGAAAGTCGGCAGATGTAGTCAAACTTGACTCGGTACGCTATTCCCCATATGACCTAGTGCTCTGGCGGGCCGGCACAAGCCGGGGCGCGCAAGGATTTTTTTAGGATCAGGGGTTCAACAGCCGATTGGTCCCGATGCCTTGAGGTCATGTGATTTTGCACGAGAAGACAAATGGCCTAATAGGATAGGGGGCGTTCTTTTCATACTTTGCGCTTCCTTTTCCGTGGGATGTAGGTTTTGAGCGTTTGTTTACGTCATTGTTTTTTTGTGTGCTTTTACCCCGCGGAATGGAGGGGTTGATGAGAAAATACAAGGGAATGGGAGAAGAGGGAGAAGAGAGTGATTTCAAATGAGACAACAACAGCACAGTAAGGGTCGAGTTTAAAAATAGATACAATTTGTAAAGTAAATCGTTATTGTAAATGAGCCTTGATTTAATTGAAGTTGGGCTGCATATTCCCTCTTGTTCTTCTTTCATCTCCATCCAAGACTGGGGACTCAAAACCCTTCTGCCGGCAGTGTTTTGCAATTCCCGGCACAAATTCCGGATAAACGCGATGCCATTTGCGGAAGCAAACCCGCCCCCGTTGTCGGGCTTATCATCTAAGTTTTTTTTCCATCCGATGTTCTTTCATTTTCCCCCTCTCTCCCAACGAAATGTTTACGTACATATTACATGTTTTTTCGTTCTATCTTTCTTGCCCGAAAGCGGAAATTTGTTCTTCTTCCTTTTTTTCACCATCGGAAGCGGTGAGAAGAGCTAATCGGAAGGGGGGCGAGTGAGTGTAGGTATGCTAATTTAATTAAAGAAGGATAACTTGGTCAGTCGCCGACTTTTTCGTCGGATGTGGGGCCCCGGGCCGGACATCGGAGCGGGGGGGAGGGGCTGGGAATAAGAAGCGAGAATAATGAACCAGCAGGTACAGTATAAGGGAAAAAAAAACTTACCCTATATGGTATGCGGTCTGGTTTTGCGCGCGCGTACGGGGAGATGCTGCAGCTTACCTAGTTGCGGAGTAATCCGGGGTATTTATTTGCTGACTTAATTTGCTCTTGTGATTTCATTTTATGATTGAGGAGTTGATGGAGGAGAAACGCTTGTTGCTGGGTTTTCCCCCTTGTTTGTTCGATGCGTACTTTGACGTTACTTTGCGGCTAAAACGCCAGAATGTGTGAGTAGCACACACTTCACTTACATCGGAACAATTTCAACAAGGATCGTCTTTTTTTCAACCACATTTGCCGGCAAACCTTCCTTATCTCAATAGCCGACACACAAAAAAAAACGAACCAATCCCATCAACGCCCCCATTGCAGCACTGTAACCCTGCTAGATGAAAAATGACAACCACCGACATGTTAACGCCCCCCTTACAGATCAAAACCTCCCGCAGCCATACCGGGAACTTTTGCCCTGTTGGCGTCCAGCTGAGCAGCCCATGCATCCGGGTTCGGTGACAGATGCTCCGGGTTTCTTCCATTTTTTCAGAATATACTACCCGATCCTAGTAGCACCAGCCCCCAGTTTCCACATTGCGGATTCGGCTTCTTGCCCGTCTTCAACAAGGGGCGGGGGGCTCCACACAAGGGCGTGAAAATGCACATCATTACGGCAGACCCCAAAGGCTTTTTGCGTTGACTGCTACAGTACGACCTACTCAAAGCTACTGACTTTATTAGGAAAAAAAAAAAAAAAAGGTACAATGACACCAAAATGATCCTAGTGGGCTGGCGATATCGGGGCCCTGGATCCCCGACTTACGGAACGGTGACTGGCATCCTTGCAGCTTACTGCCGGCAGCTTGATAACATGCTTGGCGGAAGGCAGTATAAATATGTCGGTGCTGGGAGGTGGAGGAGAGTTGCATTGGTCTGGTGGAAGCTGACTTTGAGTAGCATCATGGCCTGCAATGGTTTCGGCAATCTCTCTATTTTTTTGTTCAATTGACAAGTTATATAATATAATATTTTGTTTGATTAGTTGACTGACTCCTCCATCTCTCACTCTCACTCACTCACTCACTTACTCACCCACTCACTCACTCTCCCCCTTTCCCCCTTCTTCTCTTCCCACTCGTTTTAATCCACAATGACGTTACGAGATGATGAAAAGGATGCTGCCATCCATGAAACTGGTGTCCTGGGCGTCACAACTCCCAACAGCAACAACTCCCCACCACCCTCTATCCTAAATACCGCCCAAGACGTCGAGTTAGGAGGAGAAGAGAAGGATTATGGACCTCCACCGGACGGCGGTCTCCAGGCATGGCTCCAAGTCCTCGCCACGCACCTCATCAATGCCATGACATGGGGCTACGCCGCAGCCTTTGGCGTCTACCAGCTCTACTACGTTGAAACCCTGGGGCTTCCCGCCTCGCAGGTCTCATGGATCGGGTCTGTCCAAATCTTCTTCACCTACGCCATCTGCGCCGTGTCCGGGCGGCTCGCGGACGCGGGCTATACTCGCATCACCGTCGCGGTAGGCACGTTCATGGCAGTATTCGGCACTTTCATGACGAGCCTCGCCAAGACGTACTGGCAAATCTTTCTCGCCCAGGCCGTGTGCATCGGCATTGGACTCGGTGTGACGTTTATGCCGGCCATTTCCATCCTGAGCTCGTACTTTGAGAAGAACAGGGCCTTTGCCCTCGCCGTCTCGGCGGTGGGCACGTCGGTTGGTAGCGTGTCGTTTCCCGCCATGATACAGCATTTGACGGCGAGGATCGGATTTCCCTGGGCAGTGCGATGTGCGGGCTTCCTTGCCCTGGCCATGGCTGTTGTTGCCAACGTGTTGCTGAAGCCCAGGTTGCCGCCTCGCAAATCGGGGCCCCTGTTGGAACTCTCGGCCTTTTCAGAACTGCCCTACCTGTTGTTCTCCATGGCTGCGTTTGTATACTTTTATGCTCTCTACTTTGTCTTCTTCTATGTACGTAAGCGCAATAGTATCAGGCGTGTGTTCCTTTTTGTGTCGCTCTGTGAAGAAGAAAAAGCCGTCGTGAAGTTGAAGAAGGCGAAAAGAACCTTTAAAAAAATTGTCGTTAACCCCTTTCTTTTTTTAGATTAACAGTTACGCCCGTAACATCATTGGTTTTTCAAACAGTGATTCCATCAATCTGCTCATTATAACGAATGCCATGGGCATCCCCATGCGGCCGATTGCAGGCTACATCGCAGACAGATGGACTGGGCCAATCAACCTCTTCATCGCCGCCCTCGCGGCTGTGTTCGCCATCCTGTACTCCTGGACCGCAGTCACAACCCGAACGGGCATGTACGTCTTTAGCGTCGTTTACGGCCTATCAATCGGCGCCAACCAGGGCCTGTTTGTTGCGTCCCTCACGAGCTTGACCAAAGACCCGCAGAAGATGGGTGTCAGGTTTGGCATGGTGGAAACGCTCAGTGCGCTGGCAACGGTGGCCGGGGCACCAACAGCGGGTGCCATTATCGATCACAACCACGGAGACTATTTTTGGGCACAGATATGGGGAGGGACCGTGATGGCTGCGGCAACAGTCATTTTCATCTCATGTCGTATCTCTGCGACTGGATGGAAACTCTGGGCCAAGGTCTAGCCAGCCAAGCTAGTTGGCGAAGCTGTTGGTAAGAACAGTTGATTAGAAAACTAAAAAAAGGGGCTTTGAGGACTAGGCATGGAGTAGGAATCACGATGGGAAGACCAAAAGCATAGACGCCGATACCGGAACATGGCTCACCAAGGAATCATGTCCTCAGATAGTGGTAGCGGTAGTAGCGGTAGTAGGTAATAATGACGACTTTGATCAATCAGGCAATTCTCTTTTCCCACTTGGCGCTGTGCGACGCGATGCGACGCGATGCGGTCCTCAAGACTGTTGCAGCTTTGCCACGGCCTTGGCCACGAGAGCCGCAACTTGTGTGCCCTCTCTCCATATGTCGTCGTGTTCAAGGCTGAGGTCCCTGATGGCTATCGGTGTGATGCCGTCTGCGATGAGCCTGGCTTCCATGACGTCGAGCTCTGGCATATCGATCAAGGTATCCTCTGTAGAGTTTGCCAAGATGACAAGACGAGGCCCGTCCCCCCAGACGTCCTTGAAATTGCCAGCAAATGTTGCCGGAGACACCGCGTCCCAAACCTGCTTGTCTGGGCCAAAAACGCCGGTCGTGAACTCTTCGTAGATCCCGCCGTGCCTGGCAACCATGCCTCGCAAATCGTGGATGCCCGATATGCTGATGAGGGCTGCCGGCAGCGGCACTGCGGGAGCCCAGCCACACGAAGCGTCGCTGTTCATGACGACCTGGTGGACCAGCGCACCGCCCGCCGAGTGGCCAATAAGCACGTAGTTGTTGCCAATGCCGTACCTGTCATCGAGAAAGCGCAGCGCGGAGACGACGTCCCGGATATGGTCCGGGTGACGGGCGTTGTGCAACTCCTTGGCCGGCGTCGAGGGATCCTGGGGAAACAGCGGGTGCGGAGACAGGCGGTAGTCAAGGCTGGCAAAGCCCCGGATGGCAGACCTGGGCAGATCCGCGCGCGTAGCCATATGCTGGACGGGTGGCACAAAGTCGTCGACGGTGTTTCTGGGGTCTCGCCACGCGCCCCCGTGGACGAAGCTGCGGCGCACAATGTTAGAGTTACAAGTAAGGCTTTGTGGGAGCAGTCAGAGTCGTACATTATCCAATAAGCTGACGCCGGCGCATGCGCCTCTTGTGTGTCGTCATCGTCATCAAACTGCCAGACGGCGACTCGCTGGAGGCTATGATCGCCGTATTGGAGGCTGGTGTGGTTGAGGCCAGGGATGTGTGCAGAGCTCATCGTGACTCTCTGGTGCTTGATGCGGGGGATTTTTGGAAAGGTTGGTTTCAGAGCCTGGTAGTGCTGCTACTTCGTACTTGCCACTCTGATAGTAGACACTGCACAGCGATTAGGCGGGGGTGCGATACGAAGAACGTGCATTGTGAGTCTAGAATGTAGGTACCTATACGAGAAATGCGGCCTTTTCCTTGCTTCTTTTTCTGTTTCTTTCTTTTCTGCCTCTTTTTTTTTTTTTTTTTTTTTTTTTTTTTCAGTCTCTCGATGCTGATTAGAGACTATAGCAGACGAGCATGGGCCCACGAGTGGACAGGGATAAGTGCCGAGAGCGGTATACTGTACTGCAGAGATGGCTGGAATGAGGTTATGCGCAAATGGCCATTTTCAGCTCAGCTGTCGTGGCATGGCAATTGAATCAGAGGGCATTTCCGGCGGGCGATCTATTGAGCAGAAATACGGGGTAGCGAGTCGCTAGCGGCTTCGAGAACGAGGCTAACGAGATGCTAGTGCTTCTTAGGTAATGGGAACCAACTGAGGCTGCCTCCGCAGCTGCCAACAGCGCTTCTGGTAGGTGACACCGCGAGGGTCCTTCAGTGGCCATTGGTGGGGTCTCTCCCCACTATTCATTGTCGAATGCTTGGCAGGGAAGCCTAATCGCAGAGGGGTTATGCGGGTGATTCGGAAGGTGAGAAGCGAAAGGTGCAGCCAAAGTAAATTAAGCCTCAGTAGAATGGGAATAGGGGTGGCTGAATAAGGGGTCTGAATTGCGACTCGCATTGTTGTCAGCAGTGCAGGTAGAGTATTGCATCTAACTATTAAGGAATTGGTAGTGTTGGGATTCATTCTGTGCAGCCACGCGCTCAGTCTCGCGTGGGCGTGTCTGTCGACCTGCCGCTAAATCAGCACAATAGCTGGATGATTTGAGCGAAACAGCGTGCCAGACGCCGCCACCGACACCAGCGCCAGGGCAGCCAACAAGTGGCTTGACTCGGTGATGAAATTGGCGGGTTTATTTTTTCCTGTCTCTTCAATTAGCTCGGGGCCAAGCTTTCTGACACGGTGCCCGCGACACGCCAGCACTGTAACACAGCCTGGGCTCTGGAAATAGAGAGCCAATAAGGCGCTGCGTCGCTAAGCAGATTGCGGTACTTGTACATTCCATGTCATATCAGCGGGGTCATCTCTCTCGTTTTATATCGCGAGACGCCGATCCTTTGTCGAGCTGATGTTTTGTGTCGGTGAGATCACCGTTGCTGCCAGGTAGCAACTAACACGTCTTACATACTATCACTGCTTGTGAGCGCCTCGCTTTTCTCCGTATTCAAGGAGTGATTTTTTGACTGAATACAGCGGTGTATGCCTGCATGTGTGCAAAGAAAATCCATCAACCACAGCGAGGCTCGTATTCTCTGCGTGTTGCCTTGCCTCAGTAGCATTCTGAAATCACGCACAACGGCAGATGTGAGACGGCAAGGATGAAACACAGCACGGGCTTTGCCCGAAGCACATTGTCTCAGTCTCGGCCCGGGCCCATCGCCGTTGTGCATATATGGTATGTCTCAATGAGACTCTGCATCTGCCATCCATGTCTATACTCGCACTATATGCGACCAACAACAGGATGAAGAGAGTGGATGGAAAAGTCAATTGTCCGCTAGTGACATGTCAATAGCATGGAGGCAGCGTGTACAGTAAGCATGTTGCAGAAGTTTAAACCCCACGCGGGCATCTATTCTTGGCAGCATGGGACGCCAAGTTTCGAACATCAAGCTCTTGTGAGGCTCTTGTTATAAGTAATCACGGGCGTCAAGCTTCTTACAGAGGACGCGGAGAGGGCTCTGCTGTACTTGGCAACATAGCCTCGATGGGGTTTCATTCTGCGGCGTGCATTTCCAAAATCTGCATCAATGCTATTGTCTCCTCTCTTTGACGAGAAAGCGGATACTGTACACGGAGCGCTTCTCGAGCTCAGCGCTAACAAGAGCAGTTCTACAATGTGCATAATACGAACAGACGAGCCACACCAACGATTACCAATCGCAATGCGCTGATCTCCTCCCAGCCAGGCTCGCCATCTTGATCGTCGGCGACTTCTCATTGCGGCAGTGGTGCGTCACTACTAGTATGTCCAAATGCTTGTAGTAGTTGCGTAGCAGCACTGGTAACGCAACGAACATTACACACATATAGGTACATGTACCTACTAGTAAAAGCCATGCTAGCCTGCCACGATGGATGAGGCCGTCCAAATCAAAACAATCAATAGCTTCAATGTTCAGAAAAATACGGCGCAGGGAGCATGCTGTACCCCGTACCGGTACTTGGATGCCCTGTCCGAAGGATCTGGCAAGAAGCAGTACGCACAGTGCGAGCTCATTTTAAAGGGGGTCTGCTGCAAACAGCAGCCCAGGCACCAGAGGCTCGCTGTGCACGCTGCACTGGGGTGGCTAGGGCGGCTTATGTGGGGCCATTCCCTCTAACGGTATTGCAGGCACGCGACACTCGCTCCAGTCCCTCCGCCGGGATTTGCTTCACAGGCGCCGCAACCCGCTAACTGTACGGGGCACGGAGGCCAGAAAAAAAAAAAAAACGAGGAAAAAGGCGTCGCTAGTGGAGTGGCGGCCATCAGAACTTTTGTTGCTCGCTGCCACCCGCTCGTTCGTTCATTCTCCTGATCCGGCCCTTTGTCTGGTATTTTGCGCACGCGACCACTCGCTTCTTTGGTTTCGTCTTTGAATTCGGTCTTTTCTTTATTTCCCACCTGTTTTGTTTACTTGTTTGCGTTGCTTTGACCGGCGCCTGTGCAGCGAGAAAGGAGACAAGGACTCTCTCTTCTACCGCTTCAACAGCGGCGCGTTGGACATGAGAAGCGTCACTTGGCCATAGCCCCTGTGTGTGTCTCGCTCTCTCGCTCGCCTTCGCCTCTGTTTGTACCTCGACTTCGACTTCGATCTCGGCCCCGACTCAACTCCCATCGAACGGACGGCATCGACAAAACCCCCCTTTTCTTCTTCTTCCTCCTCCGCAATGGAATCGACGCGCCGCTTCACCAGCGGCATGGCGTCTCGCATGCGGATTCCCAGCCCGACGCGGCGACACTTCTATACTGCTACGTCGACCGTTTCGTTGCTGACTGCGCCTGTTTTGCGGGTGCTGTCTGCCTTCTTTGCTCGATTTGCAAATAGACGGTTTCTGTTTGCTATAGGCGTCATGGCCGTGATCAGCGCCAAGTTGGTCCACATATATGCCCACATAACAGCCATTGCCTTTCGCTCCATGGCGCAATGGGGCCTCACATTCTACACGCAAGATACTGCTTTCTTAATACTAATACGGCTGTTGCTCGACACGGACTTGTACCCCTGGAAGTGGCTGCGACTCATCCTCACGACACTGGCCTCGCTTCTCGTCACCATTGTACTGGCCCTGGCGGCCATCAACAACTCCTTTTTTATTGTCGCAGGCTCCGAGCCCCATTGGCGCAATGCTGGCCTTGCGAGCGATGCGGCGTCGTGGAAACTGGCAGTTACCGGACTCTTCACATGTCTTATTGTGTTGGCCGTCATCTTTGTCATTAGCTGGCTGACGCAGGACATCTTCTACTTTTTGGCTGGGCTCGGGTTGAATCTGCTCAAATGGCCCTTTGCTTTCCTCTACAGCAAGCTTCCTGCCCGCTTCCGTCCTGCGACACCCACCTCCAAATACACTCACATCCCACAGCAAGATATCGAGATCGGATCCGAGCTCATGGGCAAAGAAGACGAAGAGGTCGACCACAGCATCTCTGGCGGCTCTAGCATTGCCTCCGACATGCGACCAACATCAAAGTTGACCATTGCCCTATATGTCTTGGTCGGCATCATCATGTTGCTTCAGGTTGTGCTGTACATTGCCCGGCCAGACGAAGGCTCCTACGCCTACATGTCATGGACTCTGCCGTTGATCCCCTTCGCAGACTTTGCGCACTCTTCGCCTATTCTGGCCACGCTCACCCCCGTCTTTGATACTAGCATTGGGTGGAACTGGGATAACCAAACCGCACTGGCCGACCCGATTCGATGGGAATGGTTGCCAAAGGATCCTCTTCCGGGCTTCCAAGATTGGTATGAGAACGGGGAAAAGCACTACCGAGCTTCCCAGGACCCCCTGAAGATCTCAAACCTCAAGAATGATGTCCTCCCTGAGCTTCGCGAAAAGCTGGCAAATATCAACATCAAGAACGTGGTACTTATCAAGCTCGAGAGTACGAGGAAGGATGCTTTCCCCGTCAAGAAGGACGGTTTGTTTTATAAACTTGCTGTCGAGTCGTTTGAGAACGGCACACTGCCAAAAGCAGCCGAAGAGAAGATCTCCACGCTCACTCCTACTGCCAATTTCCTGACCGGGGACTACAACGATGGCTTTGAGCACAAAGATAAGAAGCGACGTGGAGGCCTCAACGCGAACAACTGCCACACGTCCGCCACTTACACGCTCAAAAGCTTAACTGGTACTCTCTGTGGACTGTCACCTCTTGTTGGCGATTTCAACGCTGAAGTTTCGCACCACATCTATCAGCCCTGCTTGCCTCACATTCTTGATGCCATGAACCTCAACTTGGCAAATTCTTCCAAGCGCGCTGACAAGAATGACTTTACTACCCAGAAGTGGAAGTCATCGTTCATGATGTCGGTCACCAACACTTTCGACAAGCAAGATCAGCTCATGGTCAAGCTTGGATTTCCAACGAACAATACGGTTACAAAGGAATACCTAAAGAGTGACGATGCCAAGTTTGGTAAGACGGATGTGGAGGATATCAACTACTACGGAATGCCCGAAGATGTCATCGAAGATTATGTCCGCGATGCGTTCAAGTCGGCCAAGGAAAACAACGAGCGAGTGTTTTTGACCCATCTGACCAGCACCACGCACCACCCCTTTGGGCTGCCTGAGAACTTTACGCACGTTCCCATCACCAGCGAGGAATCCGGCAAGTTAGAAAACGTATCCAAGTACCTGAATGCTATTGGATTCGTCGATCGTTGGCTGCAAAAAGTTTTGGACATCCTGGACGAGCAAGGTGTTGCGGACGAGACTTTGGTCATCTTTGTCGGCGACCACGGCCTTTCTGTCCCGGAAAACGATGGCATTACACCATACTACAATACCAATATTGGTAACTTCCATGTTCCGCTTGTCTTCTCTCATCCTCAGCTCCCCACCATCGACATCAACGATGCCGTTATTTCATACGAAATTCTGCCCACAATCCTTGATTTGCTGCTGGAAACCGGCTCACTCTCCGAATCCTCGACCGGCATTGCCAAAGATTTGATTCAGAACTATGAGGGACAATCGCTTATCCGACCGCTCATCAATTTTAATGAGAAGACTGGCCAGCCCAACTGGCAATTTTCCGTCATGAACCCGGGCCGCGCCACCGTTGCTGTCCGTGATACCAGCCAGCCGCATTGGAGACTGACGGTACCCATCATTGAGAACACCGAATGGCGATTTACCGACTTGGACACCGAACCTCATGAAGAGAAGCACCTTGTTGCTTTTGACTTTGGCGCCTTTTTGCAAAAGATTGAGGACGAGAGATCTGTCGAGGCAGCACACTGGGCTGAAGAGGCAGCGTTCGTCGCTCGATGGTGGGTTGAGGAAAACAGTCTCCGCTGGCACTACGACCCATGAGGATGATATCGCCTGCTCGGCATGGACTTCTGAGACGAAAGAAGCTCACACGCTCTATTTTCGTCCTTGTTTTTTTTTTACCTACCACACCATGACATACTGCCAGATATTGATATCTGCTGCATTGTTAAAATTTCTCCTTTCATCACATATACTTTTTTTTTAAAGCTTTCTTTCCTTGTCATCTTAGGAGCATTGGGGCATTAATATTGTTTTCAGTTCATTTGTTTTTCCCTTTTGTGTATCCGATTCAGGTATATACAAGGCGTCTCGTATTTATGATTGTGAATTTATGGGTGGACCCTGTTTCAGCACAAGTTGAAGAAAAAAAAAGGGAAAGGAAGAGAGGACTTGCAGCTGCTGAGGCTTTTTTTCTTGTTTTGTTTTGTTTCATTCTCTTCTTGGTTCTTTTTTTGAGAAGAGTTGTTTAAGATAGAAGACGGGCATCATGGGATGATGTATATATAGCATGTTCATTCCCTTGGGTTTAGCGCTGACAATGCGGAGAAATGATTGGAAACACATGCGTTTAAATGTTCTGCCTTGGAGTGAATCAAGTGATGTGTGATGGATGTTGATTGTCTCGAGCTCCTATGATACAGTAACATGGTCGATGATTGTCGCTTGGCTGATGTACCACGATGACCTGGTACCTCAGTCGTCATTGCAATAAAGGCTATCCGCACACAGCACAGCTCTCCACTTAGTCGACGGGCAAATTTAAACTGTCAAACCGTTTGAGAAAGTACCAAGGTAAATAGCAGTGGGATCGTGACACTCGTCCTGAAGCACGCACCCGCCGGGCCGTGAAAACGTGATTCCGCGGTTTCACGTCTCAGGCCTTTCTGTCTCCTCCCCTCCGCGTAACACTCCGCACGATAGACCTCTTCTAACCCACACCACGTCCATTTTCGCCCAAGACCCGGGGAAAAAAGCGCATTCTGTTGGTAGCGGTCTATGCGCAAATTCTCCGATGGCTTTGTTGACTTTTGCCTGATTGCTTCAACGGTTATTTTCGTCGCATACCGTTGTTGGTTCTTCGCCTGAGTGCGTGCATCAGCCACGAGGAGAAGCACCGTCTGAGACATGCCAAAAAAAGGAGCAGAGCCAGAGCAATGACGACACTGAAGCAAACAGCTACGCTCGTGCCTTGTCCGTGGGTTTCTTCTCGGTCCTAAAAATATCCACCTTGGAGTTTTCTTGCTGCTGCTGCTGCTGTATACATGCAATCCTGGCCGGGGGTGTGCTCAAGCGGGCCTTTGCAATCACCCGCGCAAATCGCCCAATCCTCGACTTCGATTCGCTCGTTTCGGCTACCACCATCTCATGCACCCGGCGCCAGTTTCCGACCAACCACGGCCGCCCGTCCATGGGAAGTGCCCGTAGGGGAGCGTCTCTGAGGCACGGATGGGGCGCCCTGAGAGGGACCTTTGGATGATCTGCTGGGTGCTATGGGGCCTAGAAGTGAAAAGAGAAGATGGTCATAGGAAATCAGTCACAAAGAAAGTTGAATCGTCACTATCGTCGTCGTCACACTCGAAAGTGATTTGTGAGTGGGGATGTTTATTTCCACCAGAGATATCAAGGTCGTAGCAGAGAAGGCTGGGGTTGGCGAGCCGTGTTGGGGTTTGCCGCAGGGCTGTTCCTGTTGGTAGTGAGCGAGCGCCGAGCACTGGCTTGGATGCTGCTGTTTATCCTCTCTTTCTGCGGTGTGATGAGCTGCTCTGCTGTGAATCGGCAAGGGTTTGTTGGACCATTGAGCGTCGCGCCTCAGGGCTGTGACGGTGTTGGGACGCCGCTAATGTTGGTTAGATCCTTTGCGGTTCACTCCCGTGGGCCTGCTTTCCTACAAGCCTTTTTTCGTCCCTTCTCGCCAAACACTGAAAGGACGGTGTGTGTGCTGTTGAGACACCGACTGGCTCGATGCTTCACCCGCTTGTAAACTCTGAATCTGCCTGCGTCGGACAGTGTCTCTCGCTGCGGCCGTTGTTGTGGCTTCCGCCCCGTTATTTTCCGGTGTAGGGACTTGATTTTATCATGATTCACGATTTGACTCTCAAGATCGATTTACGAGTGTCTCAGATGCAGTCCTGGCAGGGGCGTATTCGCTGCGGGTCTCTGGGTCACAGCGTTCTGAGCCCCCTTGCGTGCATCACGCATTCACATCCGAATTTGCCTATACTGCTGCCACCACCACCAACGGCGTATCTCGAATGCAAGCTGCTACTATTAGCATCCTCCACGGGCAAGTGCGGGCCGTCGTGCCTCTTGTCGCGGCCCACTTGATTGATACTGCGAGCATGGGGGAGCTATTCCCGTTACACGTTTGCTCCCAGTTCGCCGACCCGGTTGGTGCATGACATCCATGCCTGCAAGCCATGAGAGTGGACAATGTGGGATGAGATCAAAATATCCGCCTGGGAAGAGCAGGCGCCGGCTAGCTCCCCTCATGTGGACGGGCCATGAAGCTTGGGATCCCAGCGCCGATCTGCCTGTGACTCGTATTGTCTCTCCAACAAATCAGCAAACTTGGACGGTTTGTGACTGCCGGTTGTAGATATAGCACCCGCTGCGCCGTCACCGTCACTTGTTGATATCTTTTTATTTCCTATTTGGTTTATATTCTTCTTCATTTGCCGTTCGCATCCCGCGTCGGCTTGTCGTCTTTCTCTTCTCGTCTTTCGTTTTACTCCCCCGCATCTCTACCTCTATTACAGCTTTGGCATTGCTATGCCCGTCGTTAGCTGTCTTATCGAAAAGGTCGGGACGTCGGAGCGATATGGCCGATGAATATGTCGACTTGAACGCGTACAATGGCGCCCCTCTAGTGGCCACATGTGTGGTCTTCCTCAGTCTTACTTGGCTGGCCGTAGGGCTGAGGATATATACGAGAGCGATGGTGATTAAGAGTCTCCAGGAGGATGACTGGCTCATGCTTGTGGCTCAGGTTAGTTTGACCGGTGTTTTGTGATTCTCAGTGGATAGAGACTGAAGATTCCTGTACAGATTATTTTCACACTCTCGTGCATTTTCATATTCAATGGTATTCATTCTGGAATGGGCAAGCATAATGCTGCTATCACAGATGGCGACGAGCAAGCCACAGCTCTCATGGTAAAGCTTCCCTTCTTCCTCCCTCTTTCTCATAGATGACCACTTCCAACTTTTTATATTATTGTGAGTCTTTTTCTTACTCTGCTCATAGTGGCAAGCACTGGCGACGGCCTCTTATATACTCAACATGATGTTCATCAAAATGAGCATTGGCATATTTCTTCTACGAGTCTCCGCTCGAAAGGTCTACAACTGGATCATCTGCGTTAGCTTGGGCGTTGTTATCGTCTGGAGCCTTGTCACTTTCTTCTACGACGTATTCCAGTGCAGTCCCATTCAAAAACAATGGGATTTCCGTATCGAGAGCGGAAAGTGCGTGTCGACAAGCGACCTTGTTTCTGCCGCATACGCCATTAGTGTGATGACAATCTTATCGGATTGGTTATATGTAAGGGAGCCATGTACTGGTAATTTGTGAGATGGATTGAGCTCTAACAGTCCGAAATTAGGCTCTGCTGCCCATACCGATGTTGTGGTCAGTCAAGATGACTCCTCAAGCCAAAGCAACTGTCATCATCATCCTCGGCCTTGGAATATTGTATGTACCACCTCTTCCTTTAATGAATGGAAGGGCTTCGTAAACGAGTTGCTAATTATCTTTTCAAAAAGCGCGAGTGTTGCCACTCTTATTAGGATCAGGTATCTGACTGTGATGAAGGATCTCGATGATTTGCTGTGTAGGTTTCTTGTCCGCCTTTATCTTTCTCCTATCTGGCACTAACATCAGTGATGTATAGTTGCGGCAACACAAGTAATGACATGGACCGTAATCGAGCCTGGAGTAGCCATCATCGCTGCCAGCCTTGCTACAATCCGCCCTCTACTCCGCGCGTGGCGAGTGCACGGCTTCGGTTCTACGGGCCGCAGTCGCAGCCGCACAACGCACAGCACACCCTCTGCCTATGCGAGGCAGACTACCGAAAATCGATCCTCGCCTGTCATCGACCAAATCTTTGGGCCCGACGACGTTTCTCTAAAAAGCGTCCAGCCCAGCTATGAGGCAGTGCCTCCTGAAACGTCGATGAAAAACATCGGCTTGACTATTAAGCAAGCTCAAGCTAGCACGGTAACGGTTTCTCTACTGGACGTGGAGCAAGCGAGGAGTCATGCCAGCCAAGGCAAAGGTCGCGCTGCATCGCGCAGCGTCATTACAGAGGCATCACACAAGACCAACTCATCTCTTTTCGATGACCTCAACGGCCTCGAAGCTCAGAGTCAAGAAGGCGGCTACTAAGGGATCGGGGGTTCTGACCAGAGGGGACGTGGGATTTCCTTTTTGTTACATTGTTGTTGCATTTTGATACCTCGTCTTTTTCTTTTTGTTCAATGAGTTATGTTGGGTTCATGTTTCATTTGTTTCATTTTACGGGTCAGGTTTACGCTACTTTAGCTGCATTGGACGGGCAGGGACCGGAGCAACAGCTTCACATATTGGGCGAGCGGATAAAGTCTCACAAGGCAGATTTTCAAGGGTCATGTTTGATGGATGTATTATGAATTGGACTACGGGCTACGAGTTTTGCATTGAATGCTATTTTGCTAATGTATAGTAGAATGGGGGATGACGCCGCAAGGGTCTGGAAAAAGGAGTGGGGGAAGAATGAGATATGAATGTTGCATCATTTTTTCTGCCAACAACCTTTTGCTGCCGTATGTGATTTCTTTTCGAAGGATCGTTACATTAAATGTGCTGTGTGTACCTGCATGCACGTTGGGGAACATGGGGTCGAGAACTTGGAGGGGTGGTGCAAATGAAACTCTGTTAACGTGTGAGTGAGCTGATACTGGTTGCCCGAGTGCCGGATATCTCACACGAGGGTTACAGTCAGGGCTATATGAAATGAACTCTATATATTGCTACTGAAGAAGGAAAGGTCATTACGCCAAACAGTCAGTAGCCATTGCGCTACCAAAAAAAATATGATTGCTCAACTTGTGTGTTTCTATAAGAGCTGGAGGGGGAAACGCCTTGGCCCAAGTAGTGTACTTTTCAAGGCATAAGTTGCATCCGGACGCACCAGCAGGGGAGGTGCGGAACGTCTTCCATTTGGCTCTTATTTGCTCTTCATCCTTGTTTTTAAGTCGAACTATTGGCGTTCCTGCGTCTGGCTAGCGCTGATGGCGATTTTACTTAGATTGCACTTGTGCATGAGAATGGGGGAGGGATTACGGAGTTGAAAGGCAGATGGATATCCTGAAAAGAGGGCAAAGGGAGAATGTTGGGAAAAAAAGACGAATGACATGTGAGGTGCACCATTCACCTACTAGCATGGCATGATTATTTCCGTATATTGCAAGAGCTACTACTCTATGGCTGTCATAGATTCTTGTCGTTGCTGGTCTTTGAGAGCCTCTTCACAATAGAAACGCCATACTTACCTTGTGAAATACAAGAAAGCAGTAGAGTTATGGATTCATCTTGGAAAAAAAAAATAACAGCCTGTATATATCCAGTGCCCCTTGGCAGCATGTGCTATGTAGAAAATGCGTAGTGTAAACAATACTAAATGTACATCCTCATCCCCCTTCTATTGGTGGATTTTAGTCCCCTTCTTTTTGTTACTCCATCCCTAGATTATTCATTCGATGATTCGTGAACCTCAAGTTCCTCCGGCGCGACGTCCCATTCCTCCTCCTCGTTCCATATCGGCGCCAGGACAAACCGACCCATGATCTTGCCCATGCCAATACTCTCGCCCGTCGTCACGCCGTTCTGCGGCTTCTCGTCCGACTCCTCGACGATGACGGCCGTCGTGAGGAAGTTCATGCCCGCGGCAGGGCTCATTTCCAGAATGCGGCCACCCCAGTCTAGTTCGACTTTGCCAGACTTGCGGACGTTGAGCCGTCCGATGAGACCACCGTTCGAGAGCGCTTGTGACCGGAAGCCGCTTCTGCGCTCTTGTTCTTCGTCGTCCGAGTCTAGTTCTTCCTCTTCCTCCTCGGCCTGCTGGGTGAGATCAACGGGAGTAGCTGTAGATGATGCGCTCGTGGGAGTGTCGTGTAAACTGATGGGCTGTTGCTCTTCTGCCTTGACTTTGACGCGAGGCTGGGGGGCGGCAACCTGCTTGAGGGGAGGGAGTAGTGGGGGGAACTGGAATAGATATAATCGGCCGTCTTTGTTACCGGCATCCTCGACCTTCTCCTCGCCGTCGCCGTTGATTGTGATGGCGCCAAGTTCGCTGGCCAAGAGACTCAAGTCTGTGCGAATCATATTCTCCTCTGGGTCTTGAGCAGTTGGCTTCTTGGCCTTCAATTTCGCCACAGGCAGCTTGATCTCGTCCTTGATCGGCTTCGCCTCGACGTCTAAATCCATAAGATCATCTGTTGGCTCCTTCTTGACTTGAACTGCCTTGTTGTTGTCGCTCGTATTCCAATCGCCCTCTTCAGCTTGGTCAGCCGGGGGCAATGCTCCAGGTGCTTCATCATCAACCCAGAGGCTCTCTTCCTCGCCTTTCGCCTTCTCTGCTGCTTCTAGTTCCGCAGTTGTGGCGACAACAACTGGTGCCTCTTTGTGTTCTCGTCGGAGTATACCCATTGGCATGACACCACCAGGCCGGGTGTGGAGCGCAGCCAGCATCGCCTCGTCCTCGCTGTCCATGCCCTCCTCGTGTACCATCGTGTGAAGCTTGTCGGCGTTGATTCTAGTTTCTCGGAAGCCGCCTTCGAATCCAAATCCTGGGCCACCTTTTCCTTCGAACTTGCCGGCTCCTGAGAAGCCGCCGCCGCCTCCTCCTCCACCACTACCACCCCCAAACCAACCTCCGCCAGACGGACCGCCTATTTCAATGGAACGTTAGTAACATCCTTCTCGGCCACTTCACCAGCCAGCTTAGTGACGTACCTGGGCCTCCCACTCCTGAAGAAAAGGGCCCGCTGGCCCCGGCTACTGGCCGGCCAAAGCCGCCGCCTCTGCTCCCCATTGCATCGCCACGACTTCGTTTGCTGCGGAATCGTGAACGGCCTCTCGCCCGCCTCTCTTCTGCAGCTCTCTCGCTGGCCTTGTGCTGCTCTTGCTGGGCCAATGCGTCTCGCTCCGATTCGTCTCGTCGAACATTCTTTGGTCGAAATCTGCCGGCTGGTGCACCACCGCGAGCCGCTCGTGCGGACGTGGCTCCTCTGCGAACTGCCGATGCCGCTGGCTGTGAGGATGTGCTTTGTTCGGCGCCTGAATCGGTCAATGCCATGCTGGCCGTCGGCGCTGCGCTGTTCGTCTGGCTGGGATTTGAATCATCGCCTTCGGTTGTCTGAGATCTTGAAGAGGCGGCGGCACCTCCTCGCCGCACGCCCCTACCAGTAGCGGTAGCTCTTCCGCGAACCATGTTGCGTGTGATGTGAGGCCGAGATGTCGACTGAGGTCATCGAAAACCAAACCGGCGCAAACAAAGTCGACTTTTTGATAGCATGAGCTTTTGTCTACTTAGAAAATTCAAAGTTTTGGCGGGGCTCTTTTTAGTGCTTGCAACCGCCGAGGTGGGGGACGACAAGGAATGATTACAGAAGGGGCCTGGATTGGGCTTAGTGGACTCTGTCTGCTGTGCTCCACCGCGGTTGAAGCCGAAGCGAAGCTGGGTGTAAGTGAGATTGATGAGGTGAGTGAGGTGAAAGTGGAAGGCTGGAGAGCAATACGAGTAGCTGTTGAATGCAAGGGACGAATGAGAGATCTGAATGAATAAAGAAGAAGAAGAAGAATAGAGAAGACTATATTTGTTATAGGGATCGTGGAGCTTTGGATACTCCTCCGTCTAAGGTATTATGGTTCTATTCCGCTAGAGAATATATATATATAGGTAGGTGGGTATATATATATACCTGTATATACACACATATATACATATATTTAGGTATGTACAACGTGATATCTATAAACAATATCATCCAGTGCAATAATATCTCAAGGCTGGACACACATGAGAGCAGTATCGCCAAAGTATGCCGCTATACTGCCTTCCCTAATCAACATGGACCCGATCCATGACCGTCCAGCCTCCACCGTAGCAGCTCCAAATTTGACAATGACACAACCGCGAACTTGAGCCGCTGACCACAAGACGCCCTGCTGATTTTCCGAGGCTATTCTTTGTGAACGCCACCGCTCTAGCTCTGACTTTTCTTCCAGATCTTTCTCTTGGTCCTCTTTTGATCGAAAGTCCCGAGACCCGATTCGCGGCGATGCAGCAAACTCTGCCATGAAGAAATCTCCAAGAGGCTCCACGACAGGCCCCCGAAGTATGAGGGTACCAAAGACGCTCATCTTGTGCATCGTATCCTTCAGCGGCAACCCGACTAGCTTGCTTCCATCCTGATTCAATATGATATTGTCCCTGATGAGCAGTCTCCCATTCTGCCCCGGCTCAGATCCCTGTGCCCAGACTTCATTGCGCCCTGTCCATGTGGTGAAACTCCAGTCCTCTCCACGCGCTGCTCTTCCCTGTGTCACCCAGTCCAGAAGACAGAGCGATGCCCGGTGGCCCAAGTTGAAAACTTGGGTTTGCTCGTATACGCTGTCTTCAAATGGCTGAACAGGGTCTGGCAAGAGGCAGACTGCGGCGTCTTCATCCACCTGTACTCGCAGCTTTTGGCTTGTCAAGACGTCAGGCGAAGGAGACTTGAATATCTTGGTGTGGCCTTGAGTGACAAGGCTGAGGCTCGACCCAGGACGCACGTGAATAGAGAGATTGACGACATCTCCACCAACTAGGCCACCTCCGTATGACAAGAGAAAGACCAATGCGCTCTTCTGGTCTACTGTAGGAGAGGGCGAGATCAGTTTGAGAGGGTATTGGTAGCTGATAGTCTCAAGCCCACTGCCACCAGCTGGAAGAAGCCTCACGACGATGCAACCATCGCCAGGGAGCGAAGTTGAGCGGGGGAATGGCGAGATCATGATAGTCCAACCATCGCTATAAGCTGTGTGAATAGCCCACTCTTGTTCTGTGGCTTTTCTTGGAAGAACGTTATGTATGAATATTTTGAAGCTTCATGTGCAACGTCGGCATTGGGATAAAAGCTGATTAGACAAAGTCGAATAGTATTAGCGCACTGAAGCTCTCTACGTGGCTTGCATTTTAAACGTGAGACACAGGCTCTTATCAGAGTCGAGGTGATAATGGCTATTGCGTACAAGTATGAGATAAGAAGCTTCTGATAACGCCCTGACTGAATTTATTATGGAACTAATTGCTCTTGGGAGAAATTAAGGGCCTGATATTAGACAATTTATTTCTACGCTGGAGACTCCAACCTTTCTCATCGAGTTTAATAGCGCGCCGTCTTTACTGCCCAGATAGGACTAGACGCTTCAGATCCAGCGGCTCTCCGCATTTCCAAGCAGCAAGAAAGGTACTGCCGAGATTCAGCCGGTGCTAAAGTGGGTTGCTCTGCCCACCTCGAAAATCAAATGGGCAGCAGGTCAAGCATCGCTGCACGACACAAACGAACGCGACCAGGGCGCCACAAATTCTCCCATCGCCGCAAATTGCCCGGACCTGCTGCTGCCCGGCCTGGCATCTGAGCATCCCCATGAAGAATTAGAGACGCTTTCATCGCCCAAGACCCGACGAAATGGACGCCAGCGCCAGCGCCACCGCGTCGCCAGAGCCAGACACTGCGGCGCGTCGACGATCTGGACGCGTCGTTAAAGCACCAACGAAATACGCGCCGGAACCGACAGCGTCAGCGTCGAAGCGTAAACGGAACGACGATGAGGGAGACGAAGGGGCGGAGAATGGAGAGGCCGAGTCGGATGAGGAGATGAGCGATGCTGCCAGTGACGCTGCCAGCGACGAGGACCACGCTGCGCCGAAGCCGCGAAAGCCGTCGCAAACCACTCGCGCAAAGAAACCAAGCATCAAGAAGCCCAAAATCAACGGCGCACGGCCTGCCGTGTCGGGGGCTACTGCGCGCATTCCCAGCAGGCCTAAGAAGACTGTCCGCATCGATCCAGGAGAGAAAGGAACTGGACTGTATGGTATGTTTGTCTGCGTGCACCATCTCCACAGCTTGCCCCTCCACCCCTCCCCATGGTCTCGTTGCGGATGTATTGATCTAATGTTCTGTAGCCGATATCTTTGCGTCCGGCGACTCTGCCCAGTTTGTTGCTCAACAATGGCTGGAGAAGTACAAACTTGGCGATGCGGATGCCTTGGGTGACCTCATCAACTGCATCTTACGATGCGCTGGCTGCGACCTCGAAGTAACGGTTGACGACATTCGTGATCCAGAGAACATTCCCAACCGACTGCTGGATCTGCAAAGTATCTACCAAGAGGTGCGTCTCGGAATAATGGCCAAGAACTAATGTCGTCGGTGGAAACGAAGTTAACTGTGTTTATAGCAACAAATCGTCGATTACCCGCTCATTGCCAGGTCCAAGACCACACGGTCATTTCGAGACTTGCTCATCTCATTCATCCATGCTCTTATTTCTCTACTGCACGAAACCGATGTCATGTACAAGGATGTCGACCTTGTCGATAACCTCCATGCTTGGTTGGCTAGCATGTCGTCTTCGCCACTGCGTCCTTTCCGTCACACAGCGACTACTATTTCTTTGGCAGTGCAATCAACGCTTGTTGAAGTCGCCAGCATCCTCGACCGACGCATTGCAAACATTGAGCAGCAGTCACAGGCTGCGAAAAAAGGCAAAAACAAAAGCAAGACGGACGAAATCCAACGTAGCTTAGCCGAAGCAAACAACAACAGGAAGATCTGCAACGACTCTATTCAGTCCTTCTTCGACACTGTTTTCGTCCATCGATACCGCGATATCGATCCGAGGATTCGAGTTGAGTGTGTTGAAGCTCTCGGAAATTGGATTTGGGATCTGCCAACAGTCTTCCTAGAGCCCGGCTACCTGCGCTATCTGGGCTGGATGCTGTCTGATACTAATGCTGGTACGCGACAAGAGGTTTTGAAGCAGCTTGGAAGGCTTTTCAAACGCGACGCACAACAGCTAGGTCACTTCATTGACCGATTCCGCCCTCGGTTGATTGAAATGGCAACGGGCGACGCCGACGTATCTGTTAGAGTCACTGCCATTTCAGTCATCGACTCACTGCGGGCCGCTGCCATCCTTGAACCGAACGAGATCGATGCCATTGGAAGACTCGTCTTTGATAGTGAAATCAAGGTTCGAAAAGCCGTCGTTGGATTTTTCGTTGCCTGCATTGACGATGTAATTGAGGGCAAAGTTGAAGAGATGGGCGGCTCCGAAGTCTTGGAAGAATTGGACCTTGCTGGGGAAGACAATTATGACGCTCCGAGAAAGGACTGGCTCAATTTGAAATCTCTGGCCGAAACCCTCACCATATATGACGCTCAGGTTGAGGAGTCTCAGCAGGCGGAAGGATCACCGTTGGACCTTGACGTTGACTTGTTGGGTAATACTATGCCGGATACAAGAATCTCTCTGGCTTCTCAGGTGCTCTATGACAAAATTCCAGAAATTAAGACTTGGGAGATCCTGGCCGGATACCTCCTATACGACCATACGACAAGCACCAAATCCAAGTCGAGATCAAAGTCAAAGAGCAATCCGTCAGAAGAGGCTTTCAAGAAGGCCGTTGCACCTACTGCCGAGGAAGAAAAGATTCTCCTTGACGTTTTGAGCTCCGCCATCAAGTCGAGCTTGCTGCTGCTTGCCGATCATGATAAGGGCAAGAAACGTGGCCCTCGCTCTGATGCGGCTGAAGCCCAGGAGGAGCTGGCGCTAGAGTTGGCCACGAATATCCCGAAATTGTTGAGCAAGTATGGTGCGGAGCCTGAGACGGCAGCCATTGTCCTTCGGCTAGAGCGCTATCTTAAGCTCGATGCCTTCCAGCGATTGCGTCAAGACTCGAGCATATACGAGAAGCTGCTAGACGAGATTATTACGCAGTTCAACAGACACGACGATAAGATTGTCTTGACTGAGGCTGCGGCCGCTCTGCTGCACGCTCGCCAATTTGAAGAGTTGGAGGAAATGGCCGACAGCAAGCTGTCTGTTCTTTGGGAGGTTGTCATCAACTCCCTCCGAAGCTTTGACAAAACTTGTGAGCTGTCCGCAAGAGGAAATTTGGATGAAGCACCGCTTCGGGAGCTGTCTACTGTGTTGATGAAGATCAGCAAACTGGCAAGCATATCAGACTGTGTCGACGTCCTTGAAATTGCCCCATCCAAGGGCGACTCAACGGCTCCGGCCATTCAAATCTTGATTAACATTGTGCACCGTGGAGAATTTGTGGCCCTAACAGACGAGATTGATAATTTGGAAGACGACGTTGTTACTTTGGCAATTAAGGCCTGCCAATTCTATTTCATGTGGAAGACGCGCAATCTAGCACAACAACTATCTTCTGGCGCCAGCATTGCGGATGAAGAGCTTGATAGCCTATCGGTGCTGCGACAGACTTATCGAAAACACTTGATTGTGACCTTTTCATCTCGATCTTCCATTGATCAGCTCCGCCTATTTGCCACTGGTAGTCTCTGCGATTTGCATTTGACATTTGCAACAATGCGTCCGGTGATTAGCAACTTCCGCCCATCAACCTCTTCTTCTCAAGCCGGCGGCGGCGAAAAGTTCAAAGTCTTGGTGCAACATATCGAATCCAATCTCGTCTCTGAGCTCACATCAATATTCGATGGTGCTGAGAAAATATTTGCAAAAAAGGCCAAGAAAGAGAGACTGTTGAACGAACCGGCGGAAGACGAAGATCCAGTTGATGATGAGGAGTCGTCTGACGATGAAGATGACGACGAAGGTCTTTCGAAGGAGGAACGACTAGCCGCTGAGCTCAAGGCTGAAAAGTCTTTGTGTGAACTGACTGCCAAATATGTCCTTGTGATAACGGCAAGCTTGATCGACCCCAAGGACAATTCCGTCAACAAACTGAAGCGGCGGCTGCAGCGTAATGAGACCAAGCTGGGACACAACTTCAAAGAAGTTGTCGCCTATCTTGACGAAGAGAAGATGGCGAAGCGCAATAAGAAGACCGCTGCCAAAGCGGCAGCGGCACCAGCTGAAAAGCCACAAAAATCAACCCTCAGCGCTGAAGTTGTACATGATGAAGACGATGACGATAACATATTCGAGGACAACGAGCCAGAGGAGGGTTCGAGAGAGGATCTTCGTCGGAGAGAGTTGATGGACGATCCTATTGAGGACGATGAGGACAATGAAGAGCACGAAGACGCTGAAGCGCCAAATCACGATGCAGACGATGGCATTCTTGGAGATTAAACGAATTTAAAAAGGAGAAAAATCCACCATGAAAAACAAAAAAAAAAAGGGCAGGAAACAGTTGGGAAAAGGGAGGATTACGAAAGCACCCCTCAATGTGGATAATGATCAGAGGGCTTTTTCAGTTTTTGCTTTATTTTGTTTAGGGGGGCAAGAGGGATTTGTTCTTTTTTAAATGCCAGGGTATCAGTTATATTATATCTTTGTCTTTGTGTTACGCCTTGTGGTTTGTTTTTATATCAAAATGCTGCATCAATCAATTCATGTTCTCGCATTTTTTCTCGAAGCTGATCTTGCTTCTTCCTTTTCACGACGACTTTGGTGGTTTTTTGAACAAAATGGACATTTGAGAGAGTTTTAGAGATTTGATTTGGTCCAAAGTCGCACGACTACGATTCTGGCAGCAATGGGCGAGTACTGGCAAATTACCGTGTAAAAGATATCCAACAAGTCGATAATGGTACTTTTCAAGCTTTATTCTTTTCAATATGAAAACATCCTATCTCACTAGTTCCTACATGTTGCAATCTACTACATAGTAAAGTCTTATGGAAAAAAGAAATGCCTCGTCAATGTATAGTTTATCACTCTCATAAAGGTTTCAACTGAATCACGCGAACTTCGATTCCCTATTGGCGAATGCAATAACTAAACGGCCTGTTGCTGATGTGTGACAATCCTAGTCCCGAACAATCCAAACATTCGCTGCCACCGCTTGCCTTTGCCTGCGTCTGCCTTGCCTGGATCCTCTTCGCGGACTTTGACTCCGTATTGGCGAATGCAGCAACTAAATGGCAGGTTGCTGATTTGCGACGATCGTAGTTCTATTGCTTGTTTCTGCGGCGCGGTGCTCTCATCGTCGGAACTGTGTGACGGAGGCCGATTTGACTCTGTGTTTGCTAGAGCTACCTGAGCTTCGCGGCGCTTGTTTGCTTCTCCGATGCTCTTCTTTTCTTCTAATTCTCCCCATAGGAGAAATAGCCGATCACGCAAAATATCGAGATTATCCTCGTCTTGATGCAAATCAGAAGCGTCCAGATTCAAAAGACACTGTGCAGAAAAGTTGTTGACTGCTACCCAGAGGGTGTTCTTTTTTCCCCTATGGCCCTTGGGGGAATTGGCGTCTTCTAATTCCAAGAAGAATCGCCATTCCCATTGTCGCACTGCGGCACGGTCCGCTGTTGACCGTCCCTCTTCGTCGGAATCTGCGTCCGACTCCTCATAATCAGAGAGCATCGCATATTCCGACATCTTTTTTGGCTGAGCAAAATCTCTGAGGTCGGCAGGCATGAAATTGATGACTCGCACGTCCGCGCGGTAGTTCAAGTTTACAAAGGGAAGCTGGAGTTCGACTTCTTGGTCGTTGACTTTCGTTTTGAGGTATATAGGATCCAAGATGTCCTCAAAGGTGCTGATGGGTTTGTTTTCGTATTCGCATTTAACTGATCTTGTTAGGTCAAACTGGTGCAAACAATTTCTTGAAAGGAGGCGGCGAGGGGAGGGACGGAGAGAGTTACCATTTGAATTATTGACATTTGTTGGGGATGTAGTCGACACTGCAGCTGACGATGTTACAGACTCTTCATGTCCCATTGATTTCTTCTTTGCCTTGTTCTTGTTTCTGTTCCTCTTTGGCTTGTCGCTTGATGTGATCCCCATTTCTGCCAAGTCGCTCTTTCTCTTCTTTCCGGCCCATGATGCGTTGAATATCTCTTGCGTTTCGGCCTGTTTCAACTTTTCATAATCAAACTTACGGCGAAGAGCCTCTTTGAGCCGAGGATCAGGAGACTCCGTATCTGTGGTATCCATCTGCGCGATGTTGATCTTTAGCCCTGAATCATTTCTTTCTCCTCGCAAGAAGCCCTCGAGATTTGCGGCGTTGCGTCCGTATTTTATGTGAAGATTTCGAAGCATGACCCAAGAGCCCATGGAAAGTTTTTGCTCTCTGATGTATGCCGCGTGTTGATCGTAACAAGTGACTTGCATGCTTCGTTTCCCAAACGGACCTTTCCACTCCCCTCCTGAACCTGCACCGTATGGCATGTCGTATTCAGACTCATGGGGATTCACGGGCTTATCTGCACGAATAGCAGGCCCCTTCCATGCAAAATGAAAAAAGCTGTCGTTTTCAGTGAAATCCGATATCCAGAGAGTGATTCTGTCGGCGGTGTCGTAGGGCTGTCTGACTAGTTGAACTATCACATCGACATATGTATCCATCTGGACGTCTTTGAGCACCTTGAACTTTTCATTGGCAGTGATATATTTGGCTTTGGTGTGCTGGAACTCTACTTCGGATGGGATGCAGCTCTTATCGACTGAGTGGTAGAAGAATGAGACGTATTCATGTATTGGCTGTCCGGGATTGTGGGTTGGCTTCTTTGGCGCGGGGCGGAGCGCCTTCAAGGCACTCTCTGGTGGACGTGGAATTTGGCTTGCCGAATACAAATGAATGTCTGTTTTCCAGTGTGTCACGAGTGACAGGACGCCATTGTGTGATTGAAACTGGCATTTTACTTAGCGTGATGAGTTTGCTCGGGAGAGAAAAGTGAGCTGACCTTGGCTTGGAACAGCACTATCACATCGCCGAGGCTAGGAGCTGGCATCTCATTTTGCGGCCGGAAAATGTTGAATGCAATAGAATCGAACGAGCCATCTTCGGTATAGCGATCATACAGGCAGATCTCACACCTCCAATCTAGATGTGCCAGCCGTTATTTAGAATATGGGCATCATCTTATTCCAAGAAAGCAGTGCTTACCAGATCTCTTGGTCTGGGCAGGGGGTTTGAAGTCCTTGATAATGCCAATGACATTCACAAAGTTTCCAGGTCCACGTTTATATAAGTCCTGAACCGATGTGAAGCTGGTGGGCAGTGACTTTTGCTGCTTGTCGGGGTGAGGAGCCATGGCTGACCATGGCTTTAATTATGCGATTCAACCAAGCCTCATCTGAAGCACAGGTGGTGCCTAATTAGCAAGTCTCAGCGCAATACGCCGTATATTGGCTGCTAGGCGGATTCTGTGGCAGAACGACGCGTATCAGCGATGGATTCGCGTCTCGCTGAAAAGAGGACCAATTATGGAGCCGAGGGGTTGATTTACAAGGCGCGAGAGCACGTGATGAGCACCGAACGGAAGCGGGCAGGTGACATAATATTGCTCTTGCTTCACTGCATCCGCTCAATGTATTGACTCACTTCATTATCAGCGTAGGTAGTCTCAGCTGTGAATCATGAATGCGCGCAAGTACAGGTACTGAGTACACTCTCCATTGTGAATCAAGTTTCCAGAGACGGCAGAAACAGCACGTAGCCTCTAGCATGCTGTACCGCAGTGACCACCAGCCCAAGGCGGGGTAATCAAGTACTGGGCGATAGGCTGCATGCCCTTGGACCGGCCACGCTTTGTGCCTTAGGCATCCTGTCTCAGCGTCAGCGGCAAGTGAAAGCTTTTAGCGGCGGCTCAGCGCTCCAGCAACCGTAGAGTTTGCCGCAGTCAGTTCTTGCCGCCTATCTAAGTTTAGTATTTGATTTTGACTTTGCCCTGTAACCCTCCGATTTCTTCCCTTTTCCCCCAAGAACCTCTTTTTTTTTTTTCCCCATTCTGCACCTTACTCCGAAAAAGTAGGGACGCATCCAATAGCAGCCTGAAGCAGACAATTTCATCGTCGACGGCGCTACAGCTCGCATTGTGAACCGTCCCCGCGCAGCAACTCTACAACCCCTGCTCAGCCCGCCTTCCGTCGTCTTCGTCTGCCAGAAGCGCATCGTCGTCAGCACCATGGCGGACCGCTATATCCCAGAGCATCGCCGAACCCAGTTCAAGGCCAAGAACACATTCAAGCCCGATGAGCTCCGCCGCCGCCGTGAGGAGCAGCAGGTCGAGATCCGCAAGGCGAAGCGCGAGGAAAACCTAGCCAAGCGACGAGGCATTGGGTCTGGCGACAGCCGCCCGGGTGCTGCTCTGGGCGCTGCCCCCGACAGCGACGATGAGTCCGCCCCTACCGAGTCTCAGGTATGCAGAGCTCGGCTCTCTTCTCTATTCTCTCCTATCCCAATCCCAGCCTTCATCCCTTGCGAGGATCCCATTTTACACTGCAGCGCCTTGTCGTGATGCTGGGGCCTTTCTTTTGCCTGTGATGTGGGGGAATTATGACTGAACCCCACATCCTGTGGTGGGCGCCGCTCTGACCGACTTGGCAGAGAGCTGCATATCAGCAGTTCTGCAGGCTTGTTCCAGCTCAGCAACCGCATGGCGGCGTTGAAACGACGAGAGGGTGTGAATATTGCCAAGGCATTGCTAACATGATATCAAATAGTTGAACGAGGATCTTCCTCAGATGGTTTCTGGCGTCTTCTCCGACCAGATCGATCTCCAAATCCAAGCCACCACCAAGTTCCGAAAGCTTCTGTCCAAGGAGCGGAACCCTCCCATCGAGGAGGTCATCAAGACCGGTGTCGTCAGCCGCTTCGTCGAGTTCCTGCGATCCCCCCACACCCTGGTGCAGTTCGAGGCTGCTTGGGCCCTGACCAACATTGCCTCTGGCTCGGCCACCCAAACCCAGGTCGTCATTGAGGCTGGCGCTGTCCCCATCTTCGTCGAGCTGCTTGCCAGCCCTGAGCCCGATGTGCGAGAGCAGGCCGTTTGGGCCCTTGGTAACATTGCTGGTGACAGCCCCCACTGCCGTGACTATGTCCTTAGCTGCGGAGCTCTCAAGCCTCTGCTTAGCTTGCTGGGAGACAGCCGCAAGCTCAGCATGCTTCGTAACGCGACCTGGACCTTAAGCAACTTTTGCCGTGGCAAGACTCCCCAGCCTGATTGGAACACTGTATGTATTCTCGAGACTTTGAGAACTTACGACTCTTTTTTTATTTGATGATATCTGACCATCCTTTTCAAATAGATTGCTCCGGCCCTTCCCGTCCTTTCCAAGCTTGTGTACTCTCTCGATGACGAGGTCCTGATCGATGCCTGCTGGGCCATTTCTTACCTGTCCGACGGTTCCAACGATAAGATTCAGGCTGTTATCGAGGCCGGTATCCCTCGTAGACTTGTTGAACTTCTTCTTCACGCATCGACCTCGGTGCAGACCCCTGCTCTTCGATCTGTGGGCAACATTGTTACTGGTGACGATGTCCAGACCCAGGTCATCATCAACAGCGGCGCCCTTCCTTGCCTTTTGTCTCTTCTGAGCTCAACCAAGGACGGTATTCGCAAGGAAGCCTGCTGGACCATCTCCAACATCACTGCCGGAAACTCTTCTCAGATCCAAGCTGTCATTGATGCTAACATCATTCCTCCGCTGATCCACCTCCTGCAGAATGGCGATCTCAAGACTCGCAAAGAGGCTTGCTGGGCTATCAGCAACGCCACTTCCGGTGGCCTCCAGAAGCCTGAGCAGATTCGATACCTCGTCGCTCAAGGCTGCATTAAGCCTCTGTGCGATCTCCTTGCTTGCCCTGACAACAAGATCATTCAGGTTGCCCTCGATGGCCTGGAAAACATCCTCAAGATTGGCGACTTGGACAGACAGGCCGCAGGTGAAGGTGCTGACTCGATCAACCGCTATGCCCTGTTCATTGAAGAGTGCGGCGGCATGGAGAAGATCCACGATTGCCAGAACAACGCCAACGAGGAGATTTACATGAAGGCGTACAACATCATTGAGAAGTACTTCTCTGACGAGGAAGAGAACGCAGATGAGGGCGCTTCTCAGCCCACCGGCGCCAACGGCACATTTGGCTTCGGCACCAACGGCGCTGCGCAAGCTGGAGGATTCAACTTTGCCAACGGAGGTGATTCTATGGATATGTAGGAAGATCTGTGAGCTTTTGGCTTTTGAGAGCTTTCAGGTTGATGCTCTCATGCAACCAACCAGCTGAACATGTCCCGCCTCCCAAATTGATTGGCTTTTCCCCAAGACCATAACAACTCCCCCAACGCACTTTTATTATTATTGTCATGAACACGAGCAAGAGAATACCCTGTGTTTTATCCCTGCTCATAACCCCCCCCCCCCCCCCCCCAAAACCCTTTGGCAACACTACACTATTCCCCCGTTTAATTTGGCTTGGCAATTTGTGCGAGGAGAGGAAGATGATGAATGAGAGAGGGGCAAGGAACAGAGTAGCCCAACGAATAGCAGGCCCTTTGGTAGCTTGAAAGCTCCAGCCTGAGATGACGCTGTGACGGAAGAAAAGCAAAGAGGATAGTCTGGAGAAGGAAATCTTGGGACGAAAACTTTGTGGGTATGGGCCTAGATGGCCGTGGTCAATGAAGAGCGAGCATCGAGGCCCGCGTGACCCCCGATCAACTACTCTACCTGGCTCTGTCTGGTCTGGTTTGGTGGTCTGAAGGCATACACCATGGTTGACGATGCGGATACGAAGCCAGTGCCAGTGCATTGTGCTATTATCGAGAGAGGCGTCAACAAAGCAAGCTGCTCTAGATGCAACAATCAAGTGTTTGTGCATCTCATGTCTACATATTCAAGTAGTAAAATAAGAAGCAGATGATCCTATTACCATCATAAACCAGAAAAGTCGAAATGAAATATGAACTATGAAATATGCGACCGAATACGGTTGCTCTCGGCTACAAAATCGAAGCTCATGTAGATCCCAATCCTGTAGGTTGTCTTTTCTTTGCGTTCTCAGCAAGAGCTGTTGGGCAGAATATTTGGCATTTGGCCCTTATCACTCAGTGTTTGCAATTTTTGAAAAGCACTGTGTGTAACACGCCTCTAGATCATTATCTATACAGTACGAATATCCACAAGGAGCCTTATTTTTGCCCCATAAAATTTGCATCGCCGATACGTCTAGCATACAAGATGAACCCCAGACGAAAAAAAACCTGACCGTGTCGGAGTAACGGACCAGACTGCCCTGATTGTTGTGTATCTGGATCACTTGACTGTTTATTTATTCATTTTTGCCGGACATTCACCATTGCAGCGTCTTGAGTTTGCCCTCGCTCTCACAAGCCCAAAGTCTCAACTCCAACCCGAAGCTCAAGAGACGATCCGGCTTCTGTTAGTGGCACATCCGCATCTCGGTATAGCATGGTAAAGAAAGGCAAGGTGAAGGCCCCAGTGCCTGCACCAAGCCAAGCCTCTGCAGCAGCATCCAAGGATGGAAACGGCGGCGGCAAAGGGAAAAAGGGGCAAAAGGCAGCAGATACCGCCTCTGCTGAGGTGTTGCCGCCGGTTGCCCCCAAGCCGACGGTGAAGCAGCTCATTGGAGGCTCGTCCTGGACAGGCAAGCTGCCGGTGAATCTCCTCAGCGAGTACTGCCAGAAGCAGAAATGGGACAAACCGGTGTACGATACGCGGAAGACGCCCGAGGGCTTCTCCGTCTGGGTGACGCTGAGCGCCAAAGACCTCAAGACCCAGCAGACCATTACGCTGGAGCCTTTCAAGATCCCGTCATCTCATAAGCACTTGTTATTGAGGGATACGGCTCTCGAGGCCAAGCACACGGCTGCTACGTATGCCTTGTTCAGGGTATGCAGCATGCAGAACAAACACATGGTTCTCCCTCCGGACTACAAGTCTCTGTGGAAAGACTTTCAAGCACTGAAGACTCAAGATGTCAAGGACGGAAAGGCGTGGATGTATGAGGCTGACCCGTTCAAGACCTTGCTTGAGCGTCAGGACTCCAAGGCTGCGGCAGAGAAGAAGCGGCAGGAGATTGAGCAAGCCAAAGCCAAAGCCAAGGAACTGCCTGGAGCGGCGGGATTGGTGCTTTTGAGCAACAGCGGTGGATCTGGATCCAATGTGATGAAGGGCTGGACGAGTGTGCCCAAGGTCGAGATGGGAAAACAAACCAGAATCCAGTTGGAGTCTCTGCTGCGAGATGGCGTGACATGGAACCCTCATAACGTCTCCATGACTCCAGCGGAGAAGAAGAATGTCGTTGCCGAGCTTGGCAAACTGGGCTTCCGCCAGAGCCACGTAGCAGAAGCCGTGGAGTATTGCAAAGATCGCCAAGAAACTCTGGAATGGCTCCTGATACACGTTCCCGAGGATGACCTCCCTAGGTGGGCTCTTCCCGAGAAGTATTCAGCTGGCGTGACCATTGGAGCTACAGACCTGAAGAGAGAAGGCATAATTCAGCGGCTTTGCCAGACTGGATACTCACTGGAGCTGTGTACTCGCGTGTTGGACGAGCATGGTGGCAATGAAGATGCGGCTGCGGAAACGCTGCAGAGCATTCTTTTCCCGTCTTCTGCATCAAACCAAGAGGGTGCAGGAGAATCAGGAGATGATTTCCTTGATTTTGGGACGCCTCAAGAACAATGGGACGAGGAAGTGGCTACATTAGAGTCGATCTACGGCAGCAACTTTCGTCGCGATGGCGATAACATCATACAAATCCGTCTTGAGTCAGTAAAGGACGCACAAAACGGAGATGTGGAAACTTATCTACAAGTCCGAAAGGGATCAAGCTATCCAAGGCACATCATTCTTGCCATTGTGGCCAAGCTCCCTTCCTATATCAAACTCAGTATTGTGAAGCAGATGCTGGCTCATATTGAACAAGACTTGCGAGACGAGCCAGCAAAGATATATCTTACCGTCGACTGGATTCAGCAAAATATAAACAGCATCATCAGCAACCCCGGCAAGCTTCTAGATATTTCGGCAGTGTCCTCTGCTGCCTCTGAAAGTCGGCCAGCAACATCTGTGGCTAAAAACAAGCGCTCCCGTGGCCCACCCAGGCCTCTCAAATGGATCACAGACGCAAAGAGTAAAGAAGAATGGTTCCGTCGACAAGAGAACCCGTCGCAGAAGCAAATGGTTACGAAGCGCCAGGCTTTACCGGCTTGGCAGATGCAGGACGCCATTATCCGAACGGTGAGCCAGAACCACGTTACTATTATTAGTGGTGAGACCGGATCAGGAAAGTCAACACAGTCTGTTCAATTTCTGCTGGATGATTTGTACGAAAAGGGCCTTGGCGGATGTGCAAACATGATTGTCACTCAGCCACGTCGAATTTCGGCGCTGGGATTGGCTGATCGAGTGGCAGAAGAGCGATGCTCGCGAGTGGGAGGAGAGGTAGGATATGCTATCCGCGGCGAGTCCCGACAGTCAAGGGATACCAGAATCATCTTTGTCACAACTGGTGTGCTGCTGCGAAGACTCCAGACGTCTGGTGGCCGGGTTGATGACGTCGTGGCTTCTTTGGCCGATGTCAGCCACATTATCATTGACGAAGTTCACGAGAGAAGCCTTGATACCGACTTCCTCTTGAATCTGCTTCGAGAGGTTATGATCAAGAAGAAGGACATGTTGAAGTTAATTCTCATGTCAGCTACGCTTGACGCCGCAACTTTCAAGAACTACTTTGAAACAGAGGGCCTGAGCGTTGGGACCGTTGAGATATCAGGCCGAACATTCCCTGTTGAAGAGTATCACCTCGACGATGTGGTTCGCATGACAGGATTCGGTGTCGATGGGCCTGACGATGGGAGCTTTATTGGTGACGAAACGATGGGAAGAGTCATCCAGAAGCTAGGTCATCGTATCAATTACAATTTGATTGCGGAAGCTGTCAAGGCAATTGATTATGAGCTCTCATATGACAAAAACTCGGGCGGTATCCTCATCTTTTTACCCGGTGTTGGAGAGATTAATCAAGCCTGCAACAGCCTCAGGGCCATCAACTCGCTCCATGTTCTCCCCCTGCATGCTTCTTTGGAGACGAGGGAGCAGAAGAGGGTGTTTTCAAGCGCTCCTCCTGGGAAGCGCAAGGTTGTTGTGGCCACAAACGTTGCAGAGACTTCCATTACGATTGACGATATCGTCGTCGTCATCGACAGTGGAAAGGTGAAGGAGACCAGCTTTGATCCGCAAAATAACATGAGGAAGCTGGAAGAAACATGGGCATCTCGAGCGGCGTGCAAGCAGAGGCAAGGAAGAGCCGGTCGTGTCCAAGCAGGTAAATGCTACAAACTATACACCCAAAATCTCGAGCAAAACATGACGCCCCGTCCCGAGCCCGAGATTAGACGAGTACCGCTCGAACAGCTGTGCTTGTCGGTGCGGGCTATGGGTATGAAGGATGTGGTTCGATTCCTCGGACGGTCTCCAACTCCACCCGAAACCCCAGCAATTGAAGGTGCCATGACATTGCTGCGGCGAATGGGAGCTCTGGATGGAGATGAGCTCACAGCCATGGGACAGCAGCTAGCCATGCTGCCAGCCGACTTGAGATGCGGTAAGCTCATGGTCTTTGGCGCCATTTTTGGCTGCTTGGATGACTGCGTCACCATTGCTGCCATTCTCAGCACCAGGAGTCCGTTCATTTCTCCTCAAGAGAAACGGGATCAAGCTCGAGAAGCTAGAATTCGCTTTTATAGAGGAGATGGCGATTTGCTCACGGATTTGGAGGCCTTCAACCAGTGGGACGAAATGATGAGAGATCGAGGAACGCCGCAGCGCCAGATAAGAGGATTCTGCGACGACAACTTTTTATCCTTCCAGACGTTGTCTGACATTTCAAACACGAGAACCCAGTACTACGACGCCCTGCGGGAGATTGGCTTCTCACCGTCTTCGTCTTCTCAAGCAACTGGCAATACGCAGAACTGCCTACTCCTGAGAGCGTTGATAGCCTCTGCCTTTACGCCACAGATTGCGCGAATCCAGTACCCAGACAAGAAGTTTGCGAGCTCCATGTCTGGAGCCGTCGAGCTGGATCCCGAGGCGAGAGCAATCAAGTACTTTTGCCAAGAACCTGGTCGAGTGTTTATCCATCCCAGCAGCACGCTGTTTGGCAGCCAGGGGTTTTCCGGGAACGCAGCTTACATGTCGTATTTTAGCATGATATCGACGACCAAGATTTTCATCCGAGACCTGACCCGTAGGTTTTTTTTTTTTTTTTTTTCAACTCTTAGTCTCCCCTTTCACTGCTATATGTATATTGACAACTAATTTTTTTTTTCCCCCAGCTCTGAATGCATACACACTTCTCATGTTCTGCGGCCCCATCGAGCTGGACACTTTGGGACGCGGCCTCTTGGTTGATGGATGGCTCCGGCTTAGGGGCTGGGCGCGACTGGGAGTCTTGGTGGCCAGGCTGAGGGCCATGGTGGATAATCTGATTGCGGAAAAGGTGGAAAATCCGGGGCTCGATTTGGCGGGGAACAAGATAATCAGGCTGGTGATTAAGATGATAGAGCTGGATGGACTGGATGCGTGAGATGAGGGTAGAACATGGAGTACTTTGCGTAGAACCTACCGATGTTTCATGGCCAAGTTGAATTGAATATCCTTGATTCGGGCAATCTAAATAACACGATGTATCATCAAGGCTAGAGGAATATAAAAGGCATCGGTCATCAATCATGTTGGAGGCATCGTTGGAGCTATTCCGCTAATGACGACCTCGTTACATAGTGAGTTGTGGTGGGGCTGCCGGTTCAGGCATTCCATGCAACTCACTCCATTTGCCACTTACTTCAACTCACTTCAAATTCCGACACAAACTGCTCTGCGTATTCCTTTATATACTTTTTTTTTTCTTTCAATTTTATCTACAGCTTATCTCAATCATGGCAGATTCAGACTCGGAGGAAGGATTGACAAGGGAAGAGATGCAGCAGCAGGAGGAGGTCGAGCCGCCGCCAAAGCGAGCCAAGCAGGATGCCTGTACGTTCATCTCAGCTTTGTCTTCTCATTTTCTGTTCTGGCCCAATCTACAACCATTGATATCAGGGAATGATACAAAAATTTTGCCTCAATGAAACAAAAACCCGAGAAAGCACCAACTGACCAAAGCGCCACATGAAACCATCACCACATTCAGTCGCAAAACTCATGGCTCCCAAGCCAAAGTCCACTCCAAAGCCCCCCGGCTCACGGCCTCACCTCTTCAAGAACCGCATGGCGCTGGGCGCATACATTGCCGATCCGGAATCATATCCCGCATCCGTCGTCATCTACCACAACGCAGACTTTGTCGTCATCCACGACAAGTTCCCCAAGGCCACGGTGCACACGCTGCTGCTGCCGCGGTCCGCGCGGCACAGCCTGCTGCATCCCTTTGAGGCGCTCAAGGACGAGCAGTTTCTGGCAAAAGTGAGGATCGAGGTTGAGAAGCTCAAAGTGCTTGCGGCGGGGGAGCTGCAGCGACGATTGGGCATGTTTAGTCGGGCTGATGCTGCGAGGGAGGCGGTGCTGAATGGTGAAGCGGAGGTGCTGGATGATGAGGAGCAGAGAAAGGGGGAGACGGCAGCAGCAACAACAACAGAAGACGGAGGACAAGACAAAGACAAAGACAAAGACAAAGGGGGAGAGCCAAGGCTGCCCTCCGGACGAGACTGGGCCGCCGAGATCAAGTGCGGCGTGCACGCAGTCCCCAGCATGGGCCACCTGCACATCCACGTCCTATCGCGAGACATGCACTCGCCGGCCATGAAGCACCGCAAGCACTACAACTCGTTCAACACACCGTTCCTGGTGGACGTGGCGGACTTTCCGCTGGAGGGCGACGATGTCAGGAATTCGAGAGAGGAGGGGTTCATGAGGCGGGACCTGGTGTGCTGGCGGTGCGGGCGGAATTTCGGGAACCGGTTCAAGGAGTTGAAGGAGCATCTGGAGAAGGAGTTTGAGGAGTGGAAGAGGGAGTGATGGGATGATGGATACATGTTATGCATGAATCCTGGGACAGGAAAGACCAAGTAGCCAAGGGGGGCAAGTAACACAGAGACAGACAGAAGATGAATCATTAGATGGCTCTTTCTCATCATCATTTCGCGCAGAATTTAGTTTCATATGGGATGGTATGTGATGGATACTCGTGATAAGGCTCTGCATGCAGATGGAATAGATAGATGTAGCTGGCGCGTATCCCGTCGCCTCATGCCAGGGCCCTCCCTCCTCATCCAGCTGACAGCAAAGGACGTCGTCAAATCCAGTAATAATACAAATCGGAGCTCCCAAAAACGCCCGCCGGTCCAAGTTGTTCTTCATCTCATCACCGCTTCTCTCCGTTCTTTGTCTCTGTCTCTCTCGTATGTCATCCCTCAGAATTCCAAGAAAAAAAAAAAAAAAGGAGCCCACTTCCTCCTCGCGGATGCCCTCTTTTTATTTCGCCCTCGTCATACGCACATACACTCAAGCACAAAAAGCCATCCAAATTACAAAGAGCCCGACTCAGCTCAGTTCGCGCTCCAAACCGAGGCCTCATTCATCGTCATTGTCATAGTCCACCTGGTCCTCCTGTAACGAAGAAGAAGGAATATTGCAACCAGAATCAGCCAATCATGTTCTTGATACGTGAGAGCCACGCCGGTGATGTGAATGATGATGAAGGACCGACCTCGTATTCGGGAGACTGCTGCGGCGTGAGGGCCGATCTGGCCCCGGAGCGCGCATCACTTGCCACGTCTACAAGGGAGAATTGGGAATCGCGTGAGTGGTCCGTCTCTTTGATGATTTTTTGGAGATTTATGTGCTTTTGCGTTGGCGACGGTTGGACTTACCACCGATGCCTGGCTGATTACTGGCAGCGTCGTCCTCGGCCTCAGCCTCAACATTGGCCTCGGACTCTGCGGTCGCTGCCTGGTCGTCGTCCTCCTGGGTCTGCGCAACGTCCGACTTGCGCGGCCTGCCTCGGCGCTTCTCGCCCGGCGCTAATGGCGGCAGCACCTTCTTGGCCGCCTTTGCCTTTGCCTGTCCTCCCTTCTTGCCGCTGCCCTTTGGCCGTCCTCGCGGCTTGCCGGTGGGCACATAGGGCTTTGCGGGGGATTTTGAGGTTGCGCCCTTGGGCCGGCCGCGGCCGCGACCCGGTGTCTTCTTCACGCCAGCATCTTCGGTGGCCTGGTGGGTGATGTCTGTGGATGCGTTGTTCGCTGCCTTGGCGTCCTCCTTGGTGCGCGCCATCGGGGGCCGTTTGTTTGCTTTTCTTGCGACAGAAGAGATTGGGAACTGCAGAAAAGGGGGGGCTGCAGAGGTATTCGGGTCGCGGAACCTAGTTGCCACGGGAGGGAGATGAATTGAAATGTTTGTGAGGGTGCTTGGCTAGTTGGTTTGGTTGGTATGAGGAGAGGGAAAATAAAAGAAAAAATTTCTGGGGAAAAAAAAAACCGGGTGATGCTGAGATACGCGACTTTGCGCGTGACGAGAGACAGACGAAAAGACTAGGGACAGGTGGGTTAGCTGCGGTGGACGGAGCCAGGTTTCTGGGGAAGGGAACCAGCTCAAACGCGTAAAAGTACCTATTTTGTTTTCTCCAAATCACTCCCTTCTCCACGCAGCTGTGGCGACAAAATTAGCTGGACGAGCTTGTTGTTGTGGTTGCGGAGAGATGAACGCGATATTATGGCCGGGTGAAGCTGTGCTGTTTTGCTCAGCTGGACTTAGCTAAGCAGCCGTGCTCTGGAGTGAAGTGATCGGCATCAGCCACCGGCCAATATATTGCACGCCACAGTTGCGCACAATGCGCCACCAGAGCCACCAGAGCCACCAGCGCCTGGCCGGGCTTGTTTACCCCGGCAACCGCCGCTTCGGGCAGGAGCGAGTAAACAACACCGCACCATCCTGATCCCGGGCAGCGAGAACGGCCGACTAATGTAGCACATTCTTCGCCTCCGCCTCCACGAGAGCTTCCATAGCATCACTGAGACATTGCGCACAATGGCTCTCGACGACCGATTTATGCCCTCGCCGTCGCCGGCCCCCGAGGTGCGCTTCATGGCCTCCTCGGCCTCGACGCCTTCGCTGCGGTCGCGAGATGTCGATGACACCACCATGCCTGCCATGTCGAGAATGGATCGCGGCGGCAACGTCAAGGTTGTCGTCCGCCTGCGGGCCTTTCTAGAGCGAGGTACCATCTTTCTTTCTTTTGACGCCGTCATACCGGAAACACGAGCGCAAAGATGAAGTGATGGACCGGACAGTTGCTGACATGGCCAGACTTGGAACGAAATGCTCAATGCCTCGTTGACATGGACCCCGTCTCCCAAATCACCACCCTCAGAGCGCCCGAGCCGGAAGACGTCCGTCCTTCAAGCCCGACCAAATCCCGCAAAGCCACGGGCGACAAGAGCTTCGCCTTTGACAACTCCTTCTGGAGCCACGACCCCGAAGATAAAGACTATGCCAACCAGGAAGACATCTACAACAGCCTCGGCGAGGAGTTTCTCGACCACAATTTCGAGGGCTACCATACTTGCATCTTCGCCTACGGCCAGACCGGCTCCGGGAAGAGCTACACCATGATGGGAACGCCCGAGAACCCGGGCCTGATTCCCCGGACCTGCGAGGATCTGTTTGAGCGCATCGAGGCCGCCCACAACGAAAACTCCAACGTCGCTTACAACGTCAGGGTCTCCTATTTCGAGGTCTACAACGAGCATGTCAGAGACCTCCTGGTGCCTGTCGTCCCCAACACTGCCGCCAACTATCTCAAGATCCGCGAATCGCCGACCGAAGGCCCATATGTCAAGGATCTCACCGAGGTGCCTGTGCGAAACATTCACGAGATCATGCGGTACATGAAGGTGGGCGACGCATCCCGCACCGTAGCCAGCACCAAGATGAACGATACCAGCAGCCGCAGCCACGCCGTCTTCACCATTATGCTGAAGCAGATCCACCACGATATGGAAACAGACGAGACCACGGAACGCAGCTCTCGCATTCGCCTGGTTGACCTGGCGGGTAGCGAGAGGGCAAAGACAACCGAGGCGACAGGCGCACGACTTCGAGAAGGTAGCAACATCAACAAGTCTCTCGCCACTCTGGGCCGGGTCATTGCGGCACTGGCAGGACCCCCCAAGCAGCTGCGATCGGGCAAGAGAAAGGACGTTGTGCCCTATCGAGATTCCATCCTGACATGGCTGCTCAAGGACTCTCTCGGCGGCAACAGCAAGACGGCCATGATCGCCTGCATTGCCCCTGCGGACTACGATGAGACGCTTTCGACACTTCGCTACGCCGACCAAGCCAAGCGCATTCGCACCCGCGCCAAGGTCAACCAAGACCACATCACCTCCGCCGAGCGCGATGCTCAGATTGCCGCCATGGCGCAAGAGATTCGCATGCTGCAGTTATCCGTCTCGGACTCTCGCCAGCGCGAAAAGAATGCTCAAGAGGCAGAAGAGCGCCTGGAAGAGTACCAGATCAGCGTCAGCACCATGCAGCGCATGATGGAGGAGCGCAGCATGGTTGCAGAAAGCAAAATTAAGAAGCTGCAGACGGAGAACGAGGCCCTCAAGCTGCATCTCAAGCTAGCTATTGAGAGTCTCAAGAACCCCATCCCGGCGATTGAGCTCGACAAGGAATCTTCGGACGATGAGGACTACGACTACGACTCGGAGAGTACGGCAGCAGATGACGAACTCCAGCAGGAAATGGAGCGATACTTGCAGGACATGGGCAATCTGCGCAAGCTTATTGGCGGCGATCTTACGAGATTCAAAGACAATGACAGCGTACGTATGCCTCTTGGCGGCTAATGAGTATGACCATGATGTCGGAATCGAGAGACGGAAGGGGAACTGGCGCCACGATGGTCAAGTTGACCTTGACTTGAGTTGCTAAACTGAGGAAAGGGTTGTTAATTCTGCCACATACAAAGCTGTATGTATGCGTATGAGCGATGGTGTTTGGGAAATAATTTTCTTGCTTGCTTAATTTGAATCATCGATGAACGGCTGGATAGTTTGTCTGTTTGTTTACTTGAAGGAGAGAATTTTTTTTTTTTTTTCTTTCTTTTCCTTGACTTTTCTTACGCCTTTTCGGTATTATTCGCGCGAAACAACGTTGTTGGCTCATGTCAATGAATGAAAGAGGCGTTGATCTATAGCTACTACTAGATTATAGGAATATACGTACGTCTAAATGAATCCAAGTGCCATCTGTGTTCTGAAAGAGTCCTGCCTCTTCTCTTCGGCTGCCTTTGGTCCTCGTTTGGTGCTTTACTTCCAAAGCCGATGCCGAGGCTGTAGGCATTGATGGAAATGACTTGATAACTCCAGCAGCTGGGGCATGCCATCAATCAGAAATCAAGTCCGAAAGAGTTGAAACAGGCACCGCAGACATGAGACCACCCAAGGCCAAGGAACCGGAACAGAACAGAACAGAACAGAACAGAAGAGAAGAGATAAAACGAAATGGCAAGCCCTCCGCACTTGCGGCCGACGTGAAACAAAAGCACAGCCCGGAAACGACGCTGCCGAGCTGTCCAAGATGTTTCGTGGTTGAGTGCACATCCGACCAAGGGAAACGAGAAGCAAAGAGGGATGTCGATCACACAACTCCGCCGGCGGGAGGATTTCCCGTCTCACGTTGTTTAGGCGGCTGCGTCAGGTGAAGCAATGGAGAGAGAGCAAAAAGAGGCCTGGACCCTTGTTTCCGATATATTAGTGGCTAGGGACTAAGCCATCCAGGGGGGGGCAAAGTCTACAGGTAGGGGAGTTGGGATAAGCTCAGCCAGTAGAGGCAAGAGACTGTCTTTGTGATAATAAAAATCATTTAAGCAATTGGAAGCATCATCCTTTGTCCAACTGGCAAGTCACACGCGTTGCCGCCATCGACGGTGTTTCGAGAGGCGCCTGGATGCACAGCACAAACCCACATTGAGCCACCCTCTTCGCTGGAAGGCCGCTGAGCAGGCCGCCATGGCGTCCCCCCTGTAAAATCCGCCTCCCCTTCCAAAAGCTCAAGCTTTCAATTGGAGGCGGTATTTCTCTAGGCGAAGTGGATGCATGGTTTTTAGTGCTTGCTTGGGCCAGGGCCAAGTATCAAACCCCGCCACGGCAAGGCTATGAGTGACACGCAGGAGGCCCTGTCCAGCTGCTACAACCTCGACAGTTGGTATCAATAGATATTTGACATATATCTGCTATTGAACGTCCTTTGGCATTCTGGCTGGATAGACAGACAGACAGAGATATCTGTAGCCAGTCTTTTATTTGCTGCTCTCTGTAGTTCTACTTCTTCTTTCACTCTTTCACCCTCTTTCGCTTTCGCTCTTTGCTGTCTGTCCCGCATCACCCCCAAAAAGAAAAAAGACAAACAACAAAACACCATGGCTGCAAGACCACAGCTCTTCACCCGCGGCCTGTCGGGCCTCGCGCAGAGCTCCAGTTCCAACGAGATCAGCTCTCCGGCCGAGCAGCGCGACGATGCCAAGAGCAACTTCTTCAAGTCAATGCGACCCCTGCCCACGCAGCACTACTGGGACGTCTACTTCGACAGGTTTGTTTCTCTCTCTCTCTCTCTCTCTCAGCTTTTCGGTGGTGTAATTTGCCAACATTGACTCCGCCCAGACAAGCCAAAGACGCCAAAGCCGGCGCCGGCGAGGGCGAGGGCGAGTACACGGCCCAGCTCGAAAAGATTGGCACGCAGATCGAGTCGGTCCAGGACTTTTGGCGCTACAACAACAACACCCCCGTCGAGAACATCAAGATGCGCGAGTCAATATACCTCTTCAAGTCCGGCTTCCGGCCCATCTGGGAGGACCGCCGCAACATCAACGGCGGCAGCTGGACGTTTCGCGTGCCAAAGGCCATTGGGCCCGACTTCTGGACGCGCATCCAGCTGCTGGCCATTGGCGAGAAGCTGCAGAGCGTCATTGACGAGGGTGCGTTTTCCATCTATATGTAACTTGATGGCAGAATGCAAAGCTAACTATTCTGCCACGCAGCCGACCAAATCTGCGGCGTCGGCCTCTCCGTCCGCTTCAACTCCCACCTCGTCACCGTCTGGCACCGCGACTCGTCCAAGCAGAACTCGGTCGACGCCCTCATCGCCTGCATCCTCGAGGACCTGCCCGCCGAGCTGCAGCCCAAGCCCGACAACTACTTTTACAAGAAGCACTCGGACCACGCGGGTTTCAAGGCCCCGCCCGAGCTGCAGGCCGTGCTGGATACGCAGAAGCGCAATGCTGCTGTGGCTGCTGCTGCGAATGCCGCTGCTGCTGCTGAGGCTCCCTCTGCTGCTGAGGCTTCTGCTCCTGCGGTGACGATTGCGTCTCCTCAGTAGGGGGGACAGCCTCTTCTTTTCTGATTTTCTGATACTTGACGCCTCTTCTTTTGCTGCAATGAGCAAGCGGCGTGTGTCTGTCTGTCTGTCCATTACTCATCTTTCTAATGCGATGGAGTCTTCAACGTCACAGAGAGTCTTGTCTTGAACTTTTTACAATTACATACTCGATCATCTTGGGCATGATGATGGCGTTTCTGTTTCATGGAGCTTTCTTTACTATATCTATTTTCAAACATTTCTACCTACCTAGTTACTATTGGGCACATATACACAGCACTCTGTCTCTATATAGAAAGCGTTTTGTCACATCTGTCGTTGGATTCCGCTCTGTTTGAATTGTAGATAGAGCACGGCTGTGTTATGAAATATAATATACGCGTCCGCCTGTCGAGACTTATCAATGTAGAATTAACCATATTCCACGGTAGAAAAGTATTGTATTGTATATACTTTGGCCTTTCCTTATAATATAAACATGGCATCTAAGGAATATGTTTGATCCTTTGCAGGGCTCAAATCGCCCGTCTAAGTATTGAGCAAACACGTATACCCTTAAAGAATCCGTATAGGTGAGAAAAACAAATAAGGTCTATCCACTCCCAGCGCCTCGCAAAAGCCAGGTAAAATAGGAAAAGAAATCCAAAAGCTCGCTATCCGCCAAATCGTTAATGTCAAGAAAACTTATACCCCATCGTCCTCTTTGTTACAAGCCCAAGACGCTGTACAAAGCGCCGTCACCGCCACACCCCAGCGTTCCTCATCACGCTATCAAACTCGTCCAGCTCCACGCCCCTCGCAACGCCCACGCCGCCATTCGCCTCGAGGATCATGTCCTTGAGCAGCTCCTCGTCCACGTCCTCCTTGAGCACGGCGGCGACGCGGCGCAGGTGGGCCAGCGTGATGGGGCCGTCGTGGCCGTTTGTGAAGAGCTGGAAGGCCTCGACGAGCTCCTCGCGGTGGTGGGCGTCGCTGTCGTCCTCGCGCGCGTGGAACTTGAGCGCGCAGATGGCGAAGAAGGGCTCGTAGGTGGCGTAGCCGTCGCTGTCGGGGTCGAGGATGGAGATGAATTCGTGGAGCTCGGCGGGGGAGGACGGGGGGATTCCGAGGGCTCTGAAGATCCATGGTGAGTATTCTTCTGGCGCTGCTGAAAGATGTATATATATATGCATATCCTTAATGATATATATCCACATCTTCGGGGGAATAGGGGCTGCTTTACATGAGCGCCGATTTGACATCGTTAATGGGCAAGACGCCGTCCTTCTCGCCGTCCATGGGCTCCGCAAACAGGCCAAAGGCTTCCTTAATCTCGCCTTCCTCTTGCGCAGAGACATTGTGTTCCTTGGCGAGCTTCGACTGGCGCGGCTTGGGCGCGGTGGAGGGACCGCCGGCTTTGCGCTTCGGAGGCTGTTTTTCTAGTCAGCTTTTTTGGGGGAGAGACAAAAAGCTGATGGTGTGATTTTGGTTAAGTCGCAGACGGAGCTTACCATGTGGTTTTTGAATTATATAATGGATATTTCGGCGCAGAAAAACTCTAAATGTTTTTGCGAAAGACTCCTTCAGAGAGAGCTCTGCTATTGGGTGACTTGGGCTCGTTATTGCCGTGCAGATGAAAATGCACGTTGATGTCACTGGCGATGATAATGCACGGCGCGAGGCTAGAGGATCGAAGGGACGTGAATACAGTGCTGGGTGCGACCAAATCCGCTGTTTATACTGTAGAACCACTTTTCGCTCCTTTAAATTGCTTGCGATTGAAAAAAAATTCTTAGACCTTGGACTTTTCTCTCAATTCACAGAAAATTGCTTGCGGTGTCGAAACTGCGCAACGTGTATGGCAACCAGATGCCCATACTGCGATATCTCTCATCAATCATAAGAGATTGCAAGCACTGCGATCCAGCAACACGATATCGAGCCAAGAGAATTCCCTTTCCAAAGCACCAAAAACGCTCAAGTTGGGAATTCCTCTACAAAACGGCCCTATCACAAAGGTTTGTTTGTACGCGGTGTCTTTTTTGCACAAGGCCCAACCACAAGTGATGTTCCTCTAGGATAGCCGCTTCAAAATTTGCTAGAGCTTGCCGCCTCAGATGCCCAACAGCGCGCAAGTGTGGACAGTGAAGCAAGAGTAAAAAACGCAGTCAAGTCATCACTTCTAACTGACGCGATTGTTCCGTGTTAACGAGCGGCATCACGCGCATTGTGCGCTGCATGCCAAGTGAATCATGGAGACATCTCTTAACGATCAAAAGTGTTTTTTTTTTTTTTTTTTTTTTTTTTTTTTTTTTTTTTTTTTGTGTGTGAAAGCAGAAGTCCCTGCGTAAAGGCGAAAATTGATTATATCTTTGCCTCCAAAGGCCTAGAAAGCGCGCAGCCGTTAGTCGCCAGTCGTTCTCTTTTCACATATTTTCTGTTTTTTCTTTTTCCATCTCACTTGAAGTTGTTCTTCATTTCCCTCAGCTTTCCCATAATGGACACGGGGTCCGTCTCGCCGGTAACCTTTTGAATCTCGGGATCCTACAAGTCAAACGGGTCAGCTCATCTCTTTGAGGAGATTTTGTCGAGGCCATCACTGGACTTACGTTGACTCTCATGAAGACATTGTGCTTCTGTAATTTCACCATCAGTATGCTGACATCATCTTCTCTTTCGATAAAAACACATACCTTCTCATCACCAATCGTAAACTTGCCCGTCGTAACCTGGTTGTTCTCCGCAAATTCCTGGAGCGCCTTGATAGGCTCCGTCTGGGACACGGACATGGTGAATCGGACGTTTGACTTTGTGTACTCGTGTCCGGGCTAGAACAAGCATAGTACTCGTTAGTCCTTCATGCCAGAAGTTGGACAGATCGGATGGCTAAACGACGTACGTAGACAACAGTGTCCTCTGGCAGCGCTCCAAGGCGGTTGTTCAGCGCCTCATGCATCTCCGCCGCGTTGCCCTCAAAGAATTTACCGCATCCTACCATCCAATTAGTTTGTCAGCAAAACGCACACCTCTTATAATCCAGCACCATGATAACGTGCTCAGCGTTTTGAAGTCATTCCGTACCGCTAACGAAAAGAGTATCACCGGTGAAGACCGCCTTGCCAGTCGAGTCCTCCATGAAATAGCAGATGCTGTCCTGCGTGTGGCAAGGGGTATGGACGGCCCTGACAGAGATGTCACCAATCTGAAAGGTCTCTCCGTGCTGTGGCGTCTTGGTAACTCCCTCGCAGTCCTTGCCACCAATGATGGTGAGCTTCTCATTGTTCAGATCAGCGAGCTTGAGGTATATATATGTTAGCTAATTTCTTTCCAAGAAAGGAAACCGTAAGAAACGCAGGATAGCATGTACCAGCTTCTTGTTGCCTCCGGCATGATCCCAGTGGCTACAATTTATTTACTTGCGTTAGATATTGGTATGATGCATGCCTGCTATAGCGAGGGACGCATACTGATGAGTATTGGCAATGGCCGTCAGGTTGATCTGACCCGATGAAATGGCTTCCTTTAAAATAGGAGCAACCCTAATGACATCAGTCAATTTGCGCCATCCTCATCACTTCCTTCGAGAAGCGACTCACTCTGGCGGGTTTGCAGGATCAATAATGACAGCATCCTTGGACTTGTCATCAACCACGAGATACGCATAGTTGTTGGAGCTCCCAACCCCTACCAAAGCCCATCAATTAGCTTTGGAGCCCTTGGCCCGGAATCATCTTCCTCGCAAGCTCAGGAATCCTTTTAGGCGCGCCCGCCGGCGACAAACTTACACATGGGAATCGACTGGATATGCATCTTGCGTGAGTTGTTTAGAAGCTGCGCAACGGGGTTAATCAGCAATGAGGGGCAAGCTCCAGATAGGACTTATATCGTCGCTCATGACATGTACGATCGAATCTTGACTCACGGAAACGCCAAATCTCTGGGTGAGAAGCTGTCTGCGAGGCAGTATCAATCTATTCATAAGTATGGCAAGGTTTTCGTTCCCACCAGTTGGTGTTTTTATCCTTGGGGGGAAGAAGGTGGTAGAAGGTCCAAGGTTTGGTCAAGAGGTTGCTTACGGCTCTTTTGTGAGTGCCGTAAATGCGGAGGATCCATTTGCTGTCGTTAATAGCAGCCACGTGATTGGCTGCAGAGCCTCGATCCGCGAACCTAAAGAGAGCTGACGATACGCTGATGACAGAGTTCGGAAGAGGTTCGGAAGCAGAAAAATGGAATCTTGGCTTGTGTTCTTTCGCAGTGAAAATAAACAGCTTGGGGTATCTTTATTTCTACTTCTCTAATACAGCACTATTACACCCTCCAAATCATACTACACCGATTGGCTTCGGTCTCCAGGCGCCACTATATTGAGACCATCCCGTGTTCGGCTCCGAGCCACGGTCCGGCTCGTGCGCCTGCTCCTGCTCTTGCTCCTGCTCCGGCATCCCGCCCACTTTCGGATCCGGGTGATTCGCCTCTTCAGCCGTCATGGCTGCCATGTCCTGGGACAGCTTCAAGCACTTGAGAAACACTTGGTTCCCAGGCAGCGTCCGCTGCAGCTCTGCAATCGTCTTCTGCAGGTATTCGAGGTCCCACTGACGCAGCTGCCTCATAGTCTTCTGCCTCGACGCCTCGTCGTCCTCTCGAAGATACGACAGCACAAGCTCTCTGCACGGATCCTTGGCCTTTTCTGCCTCGCCGAGGTGTTTCCAGTAATAGTCCCAGATCCAGACGAGAGCCTTTCTTGCGGCGGACCGCAGCTTGGCCAGCGACGGCAGCTGCTCGTGCGTGGCTTGGTGCCTAAGCTCTACAAAGGTTGCCGGCAGGCCAATGTTCTTGGCGATAGAGTACATGCTCTGCTTGCGCAGCTTGTCTTGATGCCCGTCCAACAAGCCAGTGACGAAGCTGACAGCATATCAATTAGCGTCTTTCTCCCTCATGCTACAGACGTTTTTTTTGCATAGCCATGTGAAAGGAGGAGCGAAAGGCGATAACCATCACACCATCTCGATGCCGTGCTGCCTTGGACGGGAACCTCCCAAACATCGACATCGATGACGTCCGTGGCCGCATATCACATCCATGCAGGCGATAGGCCCCCCGTCTTCCTCTGTTGCTTGGATTTCCTCATCCAACACTTTTCCCTCTTGAGATTCCAGGCTGTATGCAGGCCGCTCATCCCCGATGCATGCCCTGCCCTGCCCATGGCCGGCAGAGAAAGAAAAAGGGCAAAGAGAAGACGAAGAACAAGAAACAGGGACAGGCAACCCGGCCCCAGCCAGAAACTTACCGACTAAAAGCAGCTGCATATGCAGCTCTCACAGCATACGTCGATGCTCCTGCATTGCCCGCGGCCGCGGCCTCGTCGCTCAGGACCGCAGCCATGAGCAGTGCCGTCGACTCCACCATGTGCGGACAGTTGCCGCGCTGCATCCACATGGAGACGCGCCCCACGGCCTTGTGCTGCTCGTCCCGGTCTCCCTGCTCTCGTGATGAGGCCTGGCAGTCATTGGCCGCAGCAGTAGTGCGCCGCCCTGCATCCCCCTGATTCAAGCGATTCAAGCCCTCCCCCTCCCTCTCTTGCTCAGCATATGCGTCTCTGTAAGCTGCCTCCTCGACCCGACGACCGCTTGCTCTGCCGCCCTGGATACGGCTCGACGACGCCTCGGAGCCGTAGAATTGGGCCCGCACAAGGAGCAATTGCTGGCGGTCTCGCCAAGGCGTAAACACATACTGCACCATGGAAAGGCCAGCAGGGGGTGGCCCCAGGCACCAACGACGCGGGTTAAGAAAAAAGAAAAGGGAAAAGAAGTTAGTGGAAGAGAGAAACGAATGGTGTGACGGCGTAAGAAGTGAGAAAAGGCGTTTTCAGTTGACAAGCGTGCAAGACAAAAAGATGATGCAAAAGCGGTGGACCAATTTGGTTTAGTGGCTATGGTGGAGGCTGGCGAATACATGAATAAATTCCATGCTTACCTATAAAAGCTGCGAGGCGCTTTTCCTAAATTGGCAGTAAATCTACAACTGCAGGAGCAGATGCTGGGCAGCTGTTTTCTGTGAAAATAAGTTTGATCAAGATAGCAGAAAATAAGTCGGAAAAAAGCAGTTTAAGCTGCTGCTAGCACTACTCGACAGTCACCGTGCCCTCGCCGTCACCATTAATTACTAGTAGTAATAACTTAGAGGACGAAAACCATTGTCATGTCGTGACTTTTGCCCAATCCGTATTGTACTGCATGCCATGAGCTCAGAGCCAACTTACACTCTCTCTTTCAGTCACCAGTACATGTAAATTCAACCGACAACGGTAGCACAATCATCCCACCAACAGAACTGGGTCAAAAAAAAACCCTGTTAACTCCGCATTATAGTAGACAAATGGGATTCTTTTCTTCATCGCCCCATGCATGGCAAATTTTTCTTCTTTTTTTCCCACTTGTTTCCCCCCTCCCTTGCCCTGTAATTAACGAGCTTCCTCTTTTCAATTAGGCCAAGATCCAGCAAACAATTAAGAGAAAGAAAAACAAAAAAAAAAAAAAAAAGAAACTAGTATATAAGAAGCCCAGCTAACTAATTAGCGAGGCCCACTCGCGGCAGCCATTTCCAGCCGTCAAGAATGGGGCCTTTTGTGGTTCGTTGTGCTTCATCCGAGTCTAAGTACATGGCAAATAAAAAGTAGACTTACCGTCATCTTCTCTCTTCATCGACCCTCTTTCGGAAAGCCGTGTTGGTAATACACCTGCAGGACAAACGGTAAAAGCCGCCGATGGAGCCCTCTTCTGGAGGGCGTTGCTCAGTTATTAGGCTTACCGTACAAGTATGCTCGTGTGTCCTTGCAGCTGTTCATCACCAAGCCATGCTCACGCTATCCGGTGCTACAATATGCTAGTATTACTGCGACGCAGAAACTTTTTTTTTTCCATGCTCCATATACAGTACTAGGTAGGCCTACCTAGTTTCCAAGGGGATCCTCTCATCACTAACCCATCATCCTCGTTTCATTCTCAGTTCGCCTGGGGCTAGTTGCAGCCGGTCATGCATATCCCACCCGGTCCTGGCGGAATATACAAGCAACCAGCAAAGAGAGAGAAACGAAGGGGCCAAAGTAACGTAATAGTCCTACAAGTATGGAGCAGCGTGCCTTGAAGACATGTACCTATCCAGCAGCTAGCATCGCCGGGACGTCTCCTGCACGTAACAAATCACGTACTCCATAGGCAAAGAGGCATTTTTCCTTCCGGCATCCGGGGGCCGCCGAGGTTCTCCATGCTCCAGATAAAAAAGAAACCCCCAAATGCAGGGTCGTGCTGCGGGAGCCAGGAGAAGGCAAAAGCTGCAGTGTAAGTACGAAGTCGGTACTTACTCGCAGTAGCATGATGGAGCCTTTTGGCGGGCAACTCGAGCACATGTCCATGTACATATTACGGTAGCACTGCTCCAATCTGCATCAACCGGCCGCAGTCGATATTCGTCACAAGCCAGCGGACTTGACACAGCTCGGCGGTTGAGGCACCAACAGGCAGACAGAGATGGGCGGTGCTGTGACGAAAAGCCAGCAGAACCAACACCATCAGAACCAACACCATGAGCTGTTGCCTACCAAGGCTAATCCAGCCTCAAGTCGCACAAGCTGCACTCCATATACAAATACATGTACAAGGCAAGTCGGGGGGTTGCAAGTAGAAAATGCTAACGCGAGACGCCCCGTCCGTCTTAAACTCAGCTCTCAGCTCGCATCGTCACCAACGCCAGCAGCGCTCACTTACTCGTACAGTATGCGTGCCTCTAGTGCAGCAACAGACGCAGAACCCGGCAGCGTCGGGCTTGGACCCCCGAGTAATACTGCCTCTGGAGCATCACGTCCAGGCAAAAAATGGAAACGCCCCCCTTGATCTCCAACCTTGACCCCTCGGCCGTCATACAATCCGATCATGGCGTTAACCCCCACTCGAGAGTAAGGACAAGAAAAAAAAAGGCAAAAGGGCAAAAGAGTCAAAAAGGACCGCCGGCTGCAGCCAGGGATGCGCCGGGTACAGAGGTCGGTACGACGATTCACAGCTAAAAAGGGCAATGGAACAAAACAAACAAAATGCCACAATTACCGGCATCCAAAGTCCAGGCCCAACCCAGGTAGGGAACTGCATAATCTAAAGACGAGAGGGAAAACCGCCTACAGGCATCATCCAGCACCTTGCTGTAATGGCTTTACCGCCCAAGCCGCCCCCTCTAAACGAAAAAAAAAAAAATTTAAACCCACTTGCAGGCGCCAGTTAGTCTTTCTCCGTAGCACTCGGCGAAACGGGGGACCACCTATTTGAACGATTTTTAGCACTTGTTCAGGCATGAGTATAGGTACTTTGCAGTAAGGGCCGCCTGCAGATGATACCCGTTCTCTTCTCTTCCAGTCTGCTAAGCACTGCTTGTCGTTTCCTTTGCTCTGATCCCCGCCCAAAAGCGAAATGGCATTCAGGAGACTCGTTAAAACGCCCCTCATCCAGCTAGCAGTGGTAGTAGGTAGCAGGAGGATCTATTAGCACCCACAGGCTGTGTAAGGAATAGAGGGATGGATGGATATTCAAGGGTTTCAAAGGAGAAGAAAAAAAAAGAGCAACATTGGCAGTGACGCCGAGCCGTGGCTCAGACAGCCCCAACACAAGTAAGACCTGAACGGTATGCCGCAATGTCAAGGGAGCCGAGGACAAAAAAAAATCACAATCATATCATATCCGCCATTGCCGTACAGACCTGCGCAGTCGGAGTGCAGTGCAGGCAATCAACAGCTTTCTCGTCCACTTTTCCATCTCTTGGGCACGACAAGGCTGGGATGAGGGGCAAACAGTATGTAACACCACTTTGCCGTTTCAACTCGTCAGGCGTTCCTTGTGTGTCATTGCAGGCGCAGAGCAGCAATGCTCGTAAGTACGAGTACGTAATTCCAAGCTCCAATAAAAAAGAGAGAATAGAAACTTGAAAATGCGTCAAGCGCTGCCGCTAACACTCAAAAAGATTAAATAAAGGGAAAAAGAAAAAAAGGGACTTGAGAAGAAAAAAAAGAGAGACTAAGAAGAAAAAAAGATGGGGAGTGCACATTAGCCCGGCTCGGATGAAAGGGGTGGGGTGGAGAAAGAAAGAAGGAAAGAGACAGAAGAGACAGAAGAGGGGTGGCTGCTAAAAGGGGACCGATGGGCAGGATGTGGGGAGCAGAGCGCAGAAAAGGCCCATGCCCTTGGAAGAGCGCAAAGGCCAGAGAAGAAGCAGGAGAAAACTGGAGATTTTTGACCAGTCAGCAGGCGCCCCTCCTGAGTACAGCCTTCCAGAATGCAGCCGACCCCACCGCGGTCCACCCGCCGACGCATGTGCGACAGGGGTCCGCTAGCGGCTGCGTTAGCGGCTCTGCTCGCCTGCTACAGTTTTTTGGGTTTTTGGCGTGACGACGATGCCTGTGTTGGTACATGTCACCGAACGCATGCTTGCACGCACAAAGGAGCATCAAGGCTCAGCCTGGGAGTGGTGGTGCTCAAACAGCTGGATTAGAGCGTGTGGCGTTGCCTGCTGCCCTGCACGGACAACGACGTTGCTGGTTACAAGGTACCTACCTAGTAGCACCGTGGCTCCTGGCCCCCTCCCGCATTGTCACCACAACTTCCGAGTGATCAGTCTTCCTTACATGTCATACGCACTTATTGAAAACGGAGGCATGTCGTTTGTGGCATTAATGCTTGTTATGCTAAAGTCTGCGTGGCGTGAGCCAGAGGAGCTGCTAAGCTCCTTCGTGCTAATCAGGCACTTATGTGCTCTCTTCTATGTACATGTATTTGTCCTCCAATATCCCATTCCCTCCCTGTCTTAGGGGTATTTTGCCCTTGGTGATAAAAATTCATCGCTGTCCCAGGATCCATCCAATAGTACACATGCTTGGTTTGCTCATCTAGAGCTTCCGCTAAAAATACAAGACGAAAAGTCGTAGAAATCCGAAATCTGTGTAGATTCCCACATATAACTCTTCCGTGAATTGGCTCCCGCTAACAAAAAAGAAAAGAAAAAACAAAACCTTGCCATTGCTCTTCCAGAACCTGTATCAAACCGTGGGTTGTCCATTATTAATCATAAATCTCGTATCGTAGTATGCTTAGCCTCATATGCATTTAATTATCGTCATCTTCTTCCTCTTCCTCTTCATCGTCTTCTTCGTCATCAGACTTTGGAGGTTCCCAAGTCTCTTCCAGCTTCAAGCCCTTGCCGGTAGGCTCTTGGTGCTTAAAGGAAGATCCAAGGAGAGATGATACCGTAGAGCGATAGTTGTTCAGGTGCGGGTCATCTTCGTATTTGCCAGGTGTATCATAGAGTCCCATTCCAATGAGGATTTCTCCCTCTTCTTCAGAATCATCCAAAGCTTGAATAGCTGCCTCGGGGACATCCGCTTGGGGCTGCTGTGCGGAAGGGAGGAAAGAATCAGGTGTAGGTGGAGAGGTCTCGCTGAAGCCTTGGTAGATATAGCTGTTCCAGTTCAGGGCATTGGTGGGAGACCTCTCGTTGATGGCACCGTTCAAAAACTGGTTATCAGCCATAGTGGGATAGTATGGAGCCGACTGGTTCGCCGTCTGCTGCCATTCATCAGCCGGGGCGGTGGCCATGGCCTCTGTAGATTGGTAGGACAGCGGCAGCGGAGAAAAGTTTGATGATGGTGAGGTGCTGTTTGAGTAAGATGCCATTGGAGGGGATGGCTGGAAGGCGGTATGGTACCCCTGTTGCAAGGCCGGGTATTCATAAAACGTTTGCTGTGGAATGTATTCAACCTGAGGTGTTTGCAGGTGAGTTGATGGATGCCAGCTGACAGGCCGTGATTGCCTTCTTGGCACAAACGATTCGGTGTTTTGTGTTGACGAAATATATTCCAGGACTTGCTGTTGTCTTCTCGCCGCCTGAGAATCGTTGATGAATGTGCGCCTTCTTGAATTGGCAGCGGACGATCGTGGGCTAGTGCTAGTGCTTGAAGGCTTGACAACTCGGAGAGACGAGCCCGCAGATGCTCGGGATAGCCTCTGGGTGACTTGTGATAGAGCCATTTGAGTGTTGTGTGTGTTGTCGTAGAATCTGTCGTATGGATATAAGTGGAAAGGCTCAGCAGCCAACGCTCCCCCATAGGATGAGTGCAACATGTTGACGTGGTTGAATTGCTGGTTGGGTAACGTTGAAGACTGAGGTGTAGCTGGTTGAATGTCAAAAGATGATGGCAGTACTGGAGGATAATAGAGTAGATTGAATCAGAGAGTGATGAAGAGCTAGATATGTATGATATATAAGAGGTCAGAGATGATATACTGCAGGCACTCCGGGTGAGAAGGAAACTATTAATACAAACCCAAACACTAATAGCCAACTCCGTATTAATATGGGGTGGTTCCCAAGGGGGTGAGGGGTGTGGGCATCTGAGGGATCAGAGTGGCACTAACAAGCGACCCAGCTCTGGTAAGGATGGCTTGAAGGATAAATCACGGCCAAGGGAATGGCAATGCATGGGTCTGGCACACTGCTCCTGTCCAAACCAGATCCAACCGACTATGGATCTGGAAGTGGACCAGCGAGACAGCGGTTCAGAGGGCAAATGGCCACTACCAAGTGGACTAGGTAGTGATATGTTCCTCAGACTGGCCCTAGTACCACCAACACTAGCGTTGCCTCTCCGTAGAGTAGCAGTAGGCGACATGGGACGTTTCTTTTCTGGTATGACGACGACGGCACGGGCAAACGTGCGGGCTGCATGGAGATTAAACCAAGACCTGCTAGTGGGCATCCAGATCCCGGATTGTCTTTCCCTTGTACATGCGTGCATGCTTGATACCGTACCTAGCACTCAAGTAGGTAGTACCGCACAGGCTTTTTAACATGCTTTTAAGACATTGTCGGCCGGGATAGGAAGACAGCTTGCGAGCCGATATGCTTTACAGACGTGTACTTGTACCAGCTGTAAGACAAACATGCGCTCTTCGTTCCTTGGCTGGTACGTCATACGGGGCGAGCCAAGGGTGGTGTAAGGGTGTCTCATCGGACGGATCTTCAACCTCTACAGTAGCCGGCAAAGCAAGAAACGAGGAACAGAAAAAGGTAATGGGGCGTTCATCATTAGCCACGGATAGTCATCGCTCTGGAGCGGCGGCCGTGCCGGACGCAATAACGCGAAGGCGCTTAGAGAAGAGAAAGATGGAGCATATGCGCTTGCAAAGTTCGTGAGAGACGCGGCCATCTGGTGAGAGAAGAAATGTCCTTTGAAGATACGGGTACTTCCAAAGTAGCGCATTTGTTCGTGAGCGACGGAGTATCCACCAGATTCGGGATACCTCGGTCTCGCGCGGCGGTACTCTGCGGCCACATACCGGCAAACCAGCCTGATCAAGGGATAGGTACTGGCTTTGGCGAGATTGATGAGCAGTCCAGACTCAGTCCCCTCGACATTCTCCAAATCTCCTGGCATCAGTGTCAGCAAGCGTTCAATGCTGCTGATACGTGGCACAACAACAAATATGCACGGATACTCGGACAGGTATTGCCAAAGGAGTCAGGTGTAAGTGGCTTTGGACTAACACACCCAGTGATGTGTAAAGTTCATAGCACATGCCTGTACAGTACCGTATCCTATAGAAGCCAGCAGCAGGGCTGCTACTTGCAGATGATGGTGAGATAGTGCCAATACAACACAGTATAGGTACTCGTAGAAGTCTCGCCTAGTGCACCTAGTGCACCTATTGCTACTCCTCCGTACGAGCACAATGACTAGGATATATAGCAGGGCGCCAACGAAAACGGCTTGAGACAGGGTTAGTCCGACGCTTGGGTCAAAACAGCCACCATTTGGGCTCTGTGCTCGCGCCGCCGTGCTGGATGCCAGGGCAGGCCGCAGAGGCTCACGAGGAGGATGCCAATCAGCTGTATGGCCCCTGCCGCCCCACGTTGAAAGCGCAAAGGTCGCAGCAGAGAAGTGATGAAAAAAAGAAGAGCCCCCGTGGGGCCACTTTCGGTCGCTTCGTGGAAGGGATGGCGAAGGATTCAACTCGAACCCAAGGGGGTCCAAGTAATAACGGCCTGTCAGCGCAGCCAACCAGCGCCGGCCGTAGGGAGACCGGAGCGTCCGTTGCAGCTCGACTGGAGCGAAAGATTTCTGTTGCCAGGGCGTGCAAAAGGCCGGTGCACGCCTTGCCCCCTAGTTCGCGGGTCCTTCACAAAGCCGTCCCTTGGTCTTGGAATGCTCGCTCCCCACTCACGACGTGGCGTTTGGTGGTGTTCCAAAATAGTGCGGAAGAGGCTGTCCACAAATCTCACCCACGCAGACGGAGTAGCTAGATGCACATCACGGTCCAGACAAAGTGATTGACATCCCCACATCTCGAGAACCCTTGCCTGGGCTGATGCAGACACGCCGGGGCCTTGCTCGAATTTGCATCAGCAGCACGGAATGCTGCGCCGGCCGAGAGACAGCGAGGCGTCCATCTATCCAGAAACACGAACGAGCGGGTTGGAGAGACAAGACAGATCTCATCACTAGTTCATCGGTCGTTAACGACTGGCCAGCGTCTATGCCGGCCACATCATATTAGCGGTCCCTTCCGTCCAGCCGCTTACCATCTGTGCACCCATGGATGGGATGCTGCTAGCGTGCAAAAGCATGTATTCGTAATAAAACTCGCGGTGCTTTTTCCATATCTGCCGTTTGAACAATCCGTGGATGTACAGTCAGACAAAGGTCCATGACGCCAGCCCACAACAATTGTGTGGCTGCAGCAGCCAAGTGCAATCCTTGCTGGAGCTGACGGGGCCTGTCACGCCTGGCGCTCTTGTCGTCGTCGCTGTTGTTTCCAGTGCAGTGCTGTCTGGCTGCTACAAGTATGCGGAATACAATACCTGTGCATGTTGTATGCCTGGTTTCCGTGGCGTGCATGTATGTAGCATGCAGGCTGATGCATTCTGTATCTGCTCAATCCTTTCGATGAGTGGGTGACTGGTGGACAATCCAGATCGGCCGTGGATATTGGAATCAGATTAACATAAAACCTGGCACGCCAGAGCAGTAAGCATGTAAGGAGAGAGGCAGCCGCAATTCACCGTCAATCTGATGCTCCGCGGTCGCCCTTGGCGTACAGTATGTAGTTGCGGCAGGGCCGTCGGGGGCGATTGAAAGGAAAGAACGAGGCGGCTTCAGGCCCCCGCTAACTCGCGTTCGCGTATCAACGGCCGTCCAAGTGTGCAAAATCTCGGGATGGGGGGGACGCAAAGGTAAAAGCTGCGGCTGCAGCAAAGCGCCATCCCTGGTTGACTGCGCGGCGCCAAAATCGCCACCGAGCCTTTTGGGCAGGGGACTCCGTGCTCGTAGCGCCCGGTACAGTCCAGGTACCTTCTCGAGGCGGAGCAGTGTGTCGCTCACCGACAAAACCGCTGGCTACCTCTCAGTACCTGCTGTACACAGCAGCTTCCGGGCTTTTTCTGGCCAGCTGATACAAGGCTGTGGGCGCCTGTGAGAGAGCGCTAGATTACTCGTGCTTGTTCGGGCTAGCAGTGCCTAGCATTGGTTGCGCTGGGAGCGGCTCGGGCTTTCGCCCACGGAGAAGCTGCTGGCGCTGCTTGCCCACAATTACCAGGTTCAGCCGCTACTCATCCAAGCGTTGAGTCTCATCCTGCATTGCCTGCGTTGCGATGCTCGCTAGTAGCAAAAGCGCCGCTCAATATCCACTGTGTGCAAACTACCAACACTATTGCTTCTAGTCCTCTTATCCTCCTAGTTACTATTTCACATTTACAGCGATTGTGAGCTTTCCAGTCGATACGTCACCCTGGACTCCGAGGCCCCCTGGGTCTCACTATATTCGGTATTCGCACAACGCCGTCTTCTTTGCTATCAGCCTGCAATTTTGTAAGAAGCCGAACGTACCAGGCTCATGGCATGGCATCTGTCCCACCTTTGCTCAAAACAATCTCTGCCTAGATACCTGGTAGAGTCGTATCAGCGCATTGCGTGGCATGGAGCTTGTCCTCTGAGTGCTCGGCACGAAGGCGGAGAGTGAGAGCGCCACTGACTATTGCTAGGTACTACAGTACACTACCGGCACTCGTACCAGTATGGCAAATGAAATGAATGATCCAGATTGCTCGTAGGGGCGCTCCACCCTGAACAGCCCAGTGCGAGCATGTTGGTCCGCTATGCCAGCCCCAAGTTGCAAGCACGGCATCCCTGGAGCGCTGGCGTCGCTGATGTGGGAGGGATGGATGGGAGACAGACAAATCAATGCCACAAGCGTCGCACAGGCACCAAGCTTGCAAGCCTTGCTCCTGCTCCTCCTAGTACGGAGGCCCTGACACGCTCTCTGGATCCGCTAGCACCGCAAGCACTGCAGGCGCAGGTCGCCCAGACTGGCAGGCGGAGCGACTGGCCACCTTGAACCGTCTTCAGGTGACTCGAGCAGGGGACGGTGCTCGATGCTCGGCGCAGCAATGCCACTCTCCATACGACTAGCAATGTGCTCGTACCCGTACTGTAACTCGTCCAGCTGTGCTCATACTGTACTGTACGGTACTTGAGTGACCGTCGCTCGCCTGATGCAGCTGTCTGGGCGCTACAGGCCCGTCACGCACTCCACCATGGCTGCTCCGTGGTCGTGCCTTGCCTTGCTTTGCAAGTCTCGTCTTCCTTGGATGTCATGTACATGCCGTATACGGTGCTGTGCGGCAGTGAAGCAGCTCCCACGTTGTATGGAGCACCTACCGTACTGCATGCATGGAGCGGCGTGGCCTTCTCCCCTGGCTGACCAAGGAAAGGCATCGTCGGGGCGATGAGATGTATCTATACTTGCATCAATCAGTCTGGCTGCTTCTCGTTGGTTATAGGAACATGCCTTTTGGGCTACAGTCGTGGCATCGTGGCCAATGGCACAGACTCATGTCTGGCCTACCTTTCTGGTGGAACTTGCTGTGCGTTACCAGACCAATAGGCGTCCCATCCGGCATACAAGTTACAAGCAGCATCGTCCAAGCCCGCTGCTTTACGGATGGTCATGCTCCATAAGCAGAGAGATGGTGAAACTTGGTTGGATCAAGTAGGGAGTCATCCATACTTGGTACAGGCGGTCAACATCTCCAAATCGCAGGGGCGACGACGGCAAAGACCACACGAGCACTCCGCATTTGCACTCAATACTCGAACTTGATACCTTACAAGCCGTGCTACTAACACCGGAATACCCATTAGGGACGCAATACCGCCGCATGCACACGAGAAACGACCTGGAGCTTCTGCTAGCACCGCAATTAGTGCAGTATCTACAAGTACCTACCTACCTACACACAACTGATACTGGCAGCATTGACGCCGGCCGGTGGAGTGTCGACCACTTCTCCTCAGGCACACGATCCATCCTGCTCCCCCGAGCGTCTAATCACCGGCCGTCTCCAAATTACTCGGCTTCCAATCATAAGACCTTGCCCGTGCCCTGCGCATGCACGCTCAGAGATGGGGGGGGAAGCTTCTTTGTGCCGCTAGATAGGTACCACGCTGCTAGCATCAGTCAGTGGCTGAATGGCCTCAGCACGGCTTCTACTCAATGTGAGGTATAGACCCGACTGTAGGGAGCCAGCTCCACTGTGCGTTGGCGCCTGTAGCTGAAGTGGTGATGGACATGGTGGCTCGCTGCGGTCAACTTCATACCACAGCACGAGTATCATTGATGGCACAAAGAGCAGCGCTAGGCAATGCCTGCAGCGCCTTGGAGCCCATCGCCCGTTCGCCCTTTTGCGCGCCCATCAGGCCCAATCCTTCGCCAGCGCGCCACCATCAGCTCCAGGTGCTGCAAGAGCCCTTCAACAAAGGACCCGGCCAGCATGTGATGGAAGCAATAGCGCTCAGGCAGCCCCGTTGCGTGCTGCAGCGCCCACGGCAATGCGGCTTGCCAGGACGGGCGCTGCGTGTCATGTGATCGCCTGTCGCGCAGGCCAGGGAAACACCAGAGTCGCATCTGCCCTGGGCATGGCACTCCATCGTCAATCTTCGGTAGCCTTGCCAGGATGTCGCCCCCAGCTACGGCCTCCCAAACCTTCGAACCGAACCCCTCGCCGCGATTGTCCCACTCAGGCCTCCGGTGACTTGCAAGACTTCGGGCGGCTCTGGATCCACTGGCGCCGTGACCTGGCGGGCCGTGTCCTTGTCGCACAGGTGGGGTTGCAGAGGGCTGGCGTCGACGGCATGATGCCCCTTTTCCTTTTCAACCAGCGTGCCCTTTTTTCCTTTTCGTCGCGCCGCAGGAAATACGATGATCGGCATCAACTCGTTCACACCCCACCCTTGGCCAGGTCGAGACTGAGCCATCCTCCGGATGGGCTGTTGGCTGGCCGCCTGGCCGCCGCATAACCCTTTGGCCCGTGGTCCGGTGGCGCACAACAGCAGACAGGATTCAGTCGTCTCTTGTGAGTGCTGTCTGTCTCAGCGACGCGGTTGCACTGCACTGCACGGTACAGTCTCATCTCTCTAGACAGAGTGCCTGTGGCTAACCCCATCCCTAGACACCACGGCCTTGTACCGCCGCGCGCCCACTTGGGCAGGGTTCGCCGGCCATGGTGATCATGATCCCTGGGCCAATGCTGGCCTCGGCTGCTCCAATAGCCTAGTGCTTGGCATGTTCTTTAACTTGTCGTTGCAGGCCTGCTCTGGCTGCTTTCCATCCACCACAGCCCAATGCGGGCGTCAACGTCCCACGCAGCCATGTTTCAACCATGACAACTTTATTGCTCAGATCTCCACACTGGAACCAAAACATGCCAGACCACATTCGTTATGCCCGTCCAACCTGGGAGCATATGCCAACCACTGGTGAGCCGCTGAAAGACAAGGCATGGCTGCCTGTAAGCCACGTTTTGCGAAAATTAAAACACTCTCTGGTCGCTCGGTGTTCTACGCGGCGCAATTCTTTGACCTGATGCGGAATGATAGGGATGAGAAGCATGCTCTATCCCTGGCCTCGAGGGATTACCCAGTACGGACTGCATGCCTCTGTTTCTTGATGCCGCCTACGGATACTGAAGGGCATACGCCATCTTCTCCGACAAATTGATGCATGCCCATCGCTAATAACCCTTACTTGTACACCGGCAGAAAGCAGTAGTGGTAGCAGCAGTATTACCTACTCCCAGCGGTAGGCCGCTTACAAGTTGCTTGAACTTGTACGTACAACGACGGTGACGGCTGCAGTGGCGCATATCACTCTGCAGGCCAACCCGAATCCCGTCTTCCATCCCCCCTGCTTTAAAGGCGCTCGCTGACATACTGCATGTATGTACGGCTTTAGTCCATGCAGCCAATTCCACTGACTCGAGCAGCGGTGCGCCTTGTGAATACCCTACAGCCTCCGTATAGCATGGATTTTTGGCTGCACGTGAGCTGCGGTAGGATGATTCAACGATTCTTCATAGGCAGAGAGGGTAAAATAACATAGCAACGCTGAATACTGTATGTATACCGGGCAGCTTGTTTGATCTTATTCAGCAGATGTTCTAAGCCAAATGTGCTAATTACCGCCCTCTCTAGGTACATGCATACATACATACAGGTGGCGGGCAACACGTTATCAGATTTCACAGCTACACTACTAACCTACTACATATGCATGGTAGCTATGGCGCTGGGAGCACTTTGCATGGCTGCCATGACGCGGCAAGCGGTTGGCTCACAGCTATCAAATGTAAGACGCCACCTTTGACCGTGTCAGTCAAGCCCAGAGCACACGTTGGCGTGGTCTCCGAACCGTCGCTCTTCCCCACAGCGATAGCGTACAGTATCTAACAAATATAGGTCCCGCAGGCACAGCGCAGGGCGCGTGATTGCTTGAAAAGAAGCTGGAGCCCAGGCGTCAGCACAGAGATGCCGAATTGGTGCCTACCAAAGACAGACGCGGCTAGTGTAACGAAACAGAGCATGTGTACTTGTATGGGGTACGAAGCACTTTCCACCATTTTACTACAAGCAGTAATAGTAGTGGTGCTACTCCGGAGATTTCGTACTGATTACAGGTATGGTATTGATGGCTTCCCAGTCTCACAGGCATAACCTGGATCCTGGCTGAATGCGAACGCCACGCTTTCGCAACGGCTTTCCGCCTGAGTGCCTTGCAAATAGCCCCCCGGATCAAGAGTCAGAGACGGATTAGTGCAAGTGCATGCCTCACCCGATACGAAACATTTTTGCGGCGCCGACTTATTTCCCCAGGCCGCCAATCTTTTCTTACCATGACGATTCTGTCGCATATGATAGAGGGCAGCGCTATCCATCGGCCCATGCTGTGGAAACGCAACAAATCCTTCCGCGTAGAGTGGCATTTGCTATCTCGCTTTGAGACAACCTTGATGCTTCCCAGCTGACGGAGCTGGCAACGCAGGGATGCTAGGCGAAAAGCTCCGGCTTTGAGAAGTTGCCAGTTAGTGCCGCGCAAAATGCTTTGTAGGGAGCATCAATGATTTAGCGAACGGTCACATTGCTAGCGAGTGACCCAACGCCCGGCAGACTGCCAAGGAGAAACAGCAGCAATAGTCATGGTTGTACAAAGTATGGATAGGGTTGCTAGCATTGCTCCGTGCGAAGCAGACCTTTTGGCTGTCATCCCAGTCACTCAGCTACCGCCTTGGCGCCGGGTGCTTTCCGACATCCCACCCGCTCTCTTTGGCCTGCGGCGATCGACCTGTATGTGATGCATGGGTATTTACTACTACTTGTAGTAGGTACTCACTGGTATCTATTGCATCACTTTACTTTGAGCTTCGGACCTTTGTCTACGAGGAACTCCTCAGTAATTTCACTATGGGTGTAGTGATTGAATGTTGCGGCCTCGATCACTATCATCTTGCTTGCCTCTTACGGAGGGGTTGAGAGCATGTCTCAAATCTGAGTACATAACTCGTAGCTGAGACAGCACGGGCCGGATGATTCCAAAAAGAAGAGAGAGAAATAGAGAAAAAAAAAAAAAAAAAAAAAAAAAGCCTAATTGCTGCAACACACTTCATCTCTCTGGAACAAGCTCACATCGAGGGGCCCTGCCAACAACAGCGGCGGCAGTACTAGCAAGTTTGGAGAATGAGACTCTTTAGCTCTCATCCATCGTACGAGGAGGGCGGCCTTGCCCTGCTTTCTGGCAGAGCACTTAACGCGCCTGGAATGTTAGATTAAGAGCTCAGCCTAGGAACTGGTACCTGTATGTTACCGTGTGGCCCCCATCAGCAAATCTTAGACAGACACCCCTTAGCCTCTACTGCTTGCCACCCCTTTCAAGATCTCCCTGTGGCCCTGATTTGTCCGCTTCACTTGACGCCCGCAATAGCCACTCATCGTTTTCTCTAGGACATGGCGGCGACAGCACCGCTTGTTGGACTTTACGATGGCTCTGCGCGAGGCGCTTTCGCACTCTATCTCGGACAGTATCACACCCTTGCACGGCTTTGCAGTGGATGCCTGCTCTCATAGGCAGCAGAGTCCAAGCCGGCATCGACAGTAAGAGTGATCTGGATTGGCTGACTTGGCTCTGGCTAGGCGCCTCGTCTGTTTCCCCAGTGGGTGTGGCATTAAGATTTAGGGCAGTCACAGGCTGATGTTCCCGATATAGCTTCTCGATCCTTTGCGTCTCATCCATCCACTACCCTTTCTTCGATGCTTGTCCCCCCTCCAACTGAACAGCTTCCACGTCGATCTCGAGCACCCGGTGACGGATTTCGAGCGCTCGGCTTTCCGGTCCTTTGAACCATGGCCGCACCCTTTTCTTGCATCCACAGTCGGGAATTCCTCATTCGAGCAACGCCACCATCGTGTGCGACGGAGAGCTAGCAGCCTACTTGTGTGTGACTATTGCCAGTGGTGGCGTTATATTTTCTCTATAACACAAGAGGAGATCATGTTGCTTTCTGCGTGCGAGGCTGTGGGCAAAATCTACCTCCAAGTACATACTTGTATAGGCACTGCAACTGCAGGACTGCCCCATGCATACATGGCACGCACACGAGAGGCCGTTGGCAGCCAGGCTCCAAGGGCGCACAGCAGTGGAGAGGAGGCGAAGGGGCACGAAAACCACCAGCTTGTTTGTACATATTACAGCATGCATGCGACCTGGAATGATATGCACGGCCTAGCGATGTGAGAGACCGGGGGGAGATTTTGCCTCATCAGCGATTGCAAGCTGCCCGACGCCAGCCCCACCGTGGCCATCAAGCCGAGACGCAGCTCCAGCTTTTGATTGTCTGCCCACAGTCAATCGCTAGGCGGAACAAGGACCCCTCGCTGGCACTGTCACTTTTTGCCCTTTTCTTGTTTGGCGTCGGATATTGCATTGAGATGGCACCTGCAAAGCCTCGCGTAGCCAATGGTGTGTACTTGGAGGTGCTCTCCGTACATGGTGGCTTTTTTTGTTCTCTCTCTCTCTCTCTCACTCTCTCTCTCACTCTCTCATTTGACTCCGTTTTCGCTCTCCACTACGCAGACTCTTTCGTATATACGCCAGGCCGTTTCACCGCCTCTTATTACCCCTTCCCTTGAGCATCACAACAGACACAAAGCCTCTGGCCTTGATAGGGTTATCAGGCCACACGCGGGTTTCCTGGCTGTCCTTGTCTAAGTAGCCGCCTTGTCGATTATTGCCCAGAACGGCATGTCCTCTTTGATGGTACAGTAGAGGCATACCAATAATCTGTTGGTGATGTTGTGCTCAGATGATCCCTGCATGGATGAATTAATATCACCCAGCCCTGGACGAGTGAGTGCAATGGCCAGCTCTTCTGACTGTTTGTTCTCGTCCCCGCCCACCATCTCTGGTGGCTGCTGCGAGTAGTATTGGCGCGACGCTATCTCAGGGCTGCGCATTTTTAGGTAGAGCAGCAGTGCTGCTTCCTTGGCCGTCAAGAGACCACTCAGACCCGCCCTTTACTGTGTGTACTTAATTCTCAGTACAGGGAGCAGACACAGGTGAGGGCCTGCTACGGTGAATGCTAAAATCGATGGGATCGATCAGGACGCATTGCCTACTAGCCAGTCGTGGACATCTGCGCCGAGCCCCTGAAACCCCTCCCTTTGGACCTTTGTCGTGGCCAGGTGGACGGCGAAGCTCAGCCCGTGGCTGACATGCCAGGTCTTGTTTCGACAGACCAGGCTGTAGAGCATTCCCGCTATGAAAGTATCACCCGCTCCTACCGAGCTAGACGAAGACGTGTCAGCTGCTGTGGTGCCTCAATGCTGCTCTGTGCTGCTAGCGGTGGTGGTGCTCCTCGCAAAAGACTAGCAAAGTTGAGTCGCGATAATCATGTCCAGCCAAATGGGGAGGGCGGCACCGGGAAAAAAAAAAAAAAAAAAAGGGCAATCAAAACGACCCTCGCCGGGTGTAACCTACTCGACGACAGTATCGGACTTTGCGCGGCTTTCCACGGGACAGTGGACGACCTGTTGTTTGGGGAGCTGGCACATGGCGGCTCCGTCTGCACCCCAAGTGCAGAAGGCAAGGGACCTATTGCGAGTCGCATCAGTCGAACGATCATCTCCTATCAGCGGCAAAGGACGACGATGAAGAAGAAGACGACGAAATGCACATTAGGCAAAATAGGTTGCAGGCCCCGGTACATGTACATGGAGGCGGGCCTTTCGTTGGAAGGGCATGCTTACGCTTTCTGCTGCTTCTCGCTCATGAGGCAAGATTCGGCAGACCCATGACCAGAGTTCTATACAGATTAATCTGTCAGCTTTTTTCTTTCTTTTTACCCTTATGCCTTGTTCTCACGGGCCAGGATTTATCTTCTCCTAAATTTCCGTCCTGGAGCCCCCTTTGGCAGGTAAGAGCCGGGGGGGAAACCCCAAGAAGAACGTTGCCCAGCTTCCTCTGTGGCGCAGTGTCACATACCTCTGCCCAGGACTTGGAATAGAAGACGGCATTGGCCTCGGCTGCGAGCTCGCGAAGGCCGTCCCTCCCTGGCTTCTCGACTTCGACACTGACTTGCGCGTTTGGGAGCCTGTCACGCAGCGTGCGGACGCACTTTAACGTAGTGTGCGGAATGCGGCCCTGAGCTGGAGCTGTCAGACAAGGATTTGCTGCCAAGAGGGTGTCGCAGGATCAAATGCAGTGACGCTTCTCTTGCTTGAACCATCCAAATGGCTGCTGCAGCTACGGTCATTCGCGGCCGTCACTCGACCGAGTAGCAGCAGCAGCAGCAGCGAGAGGAGAAGAACATATTCCTGAATGCACTCACTTCAAAGTGCCACCAAGTCTCGTCGTCGGGGTTGAACCTCTGCACGATGGCCTCGAACTCGCCGACTGTCATTTCTGGTAGGTCATTGTAGTTGACGAGCGTACGACTTCCCGTCTGCTCGCTACGGATGATGTAACTGCTGGCCGCTTCCGTGTACGTCTCTCGGTAAAGACTGTGCTCGAGACTGACGGGTGACGACTCACCAAATGAAGCCTTGATGCGCTGCGCGGCCGGCGATGATTTGCTCGGCAGAGGCGAGACCAGATACATGCGGATGGCATCTTGAGGCTGGACGAGCTGCTGGAGCACCTCGAGCGAGTTGGGGCAGTTGCCGCCCCGGCGAATGGTGAGGGTCGATGCGCGTAGCTTTTCGTCTTCTTCTGGGTAGTGTGGTACACTGTTGGTGAAGAGTTAGTAAGAGCTGTATTGATTCATCGTCCATGGCGTCGGTGGTGTTTTGTGTAGTCTTGCCTCAAGATAGTATCTAGATAGCAGGCTCCGATCAGGATGAGGTGCTTCATCGTGTTGGCGAAGCAGAGAGCTGCTATCCCTTGTTCTTGACTCTATCTATATTCGTCTTGTTCTTTATTTGGTGTCTTTTTGTGTCCGTGAGACTACTGTGTGAGCTGATGGTGTCAAAGTTGGGCATATGGCAGCGGATTTTGAGTGTTACTGAGATGCTGACCACTTTGCTGTATCAATGCAGAGTCAGCACAGTGATATATCTACATCGACTGTAGCTCTAGATACTTGCGTGCTCGTTTTTACTTCCTCTTTTTTTTTTCTGAAAGTGTTGCTCTATAACCGCGTATTGTGAGGTTAGATCATGTGCGAATGAGCTTTGAGAGACTTTGATGTGGCTGCTTGCGAGATCCGATTTCCGCCACTGATACCTAATCAATCTTACTTTTTTCATCTCATCTAGCCTCGGCCAGCTACCCGGGAGAGATTCCAACTGTGCTTCAAAGTTCCACGTTTAAAATATATACTGGGCATCATATCTCTGTTGGTGATCGTATAATACCACAACTAGCTTATGACAATGCATCATTATGGAATGCAGTGGTCTTATTTGGGGTAAAAAACAAGTAAACGCAACATCTTGACGTGTACATACAACGGTTTTGACGGGAACTTTATGCTCCACATTTCGGCTTAGCAGGTTTGGCATTCAGCTGAGAGCACTTGCTTCCGTCGATCCTTAGAGCTCGTCCAGCGTTTCTTACAAATGCAATGCTTATTCTCTCTTTTTACTATCCATACAATTGATAAGTGAGAACACATCTTCATTGCCATCATCTAATCCGAGTGCCCGATATCGACTGCTGCTTGTAGCACGGCATACGGACAGTGGTGCTGCGACCCCGCGATACCGATTTCAGCCATTACATCATGGGTCGCGAGCACGAAGAAGATGGGGTCAGGACAAGGCCCAAGCACATAACATTTGACCAGGCGAGCATCGATGGGAGCGACGAGGACGATGGAGCTGTCGAGGTGAGTGCGGCGATTCATCACATTACCAGCAATCTCTTCTTTTTTTTTTTGCTGGACGAAACCCTGCCCTTGTCGCTGACCATCTCGAACATCGCAGGTCACCTTCGACGCCGGAAGTCCATACCGGAGGAAAAGCTCGATGGTTTCGTCGGAAGCTCCTGCCCCTGCGACGAAGCGCATGCAGCCGGGACGACGAGCCGAGTGCGTGGTTCATCAATTGATCGAGGAGCAACGAAAGTCCAGGGAACGATCTGCTGGGAACTCCCCCAGCCGCGGCCAGTATCATGCGCATCCGATATACTCGCAGTCAAATAGCCATGATGGCGCTGTCGATATCAGCAGTGAGAAGAACATGGACAGAATTGTCGATCTAAAGTGCCCTGTCGACAAGCAAAAGTGTCGTGCGGTCCTTGACCCAAGTTGCTTGGATGCCGAAAACGAAATAGGGCAGGTGGACCAGGAGGCGTGGACGAAGGAAATGACAAAGTCTGATTCCGAGGCGGAGCCTAACCAACCAAATGATCCTGTCCATAGTCGGATGTTGACCAAGAAGCAGCTGAGTGATATGGCTTGGGGGGTTCGCGAGCTGAGCAGGCGGCTGAGCAGCATGCGCATCCGCTTCCGAGTGAGGACCATCTTTCTCCTGACAAAGATTCACGACTCGGACTTGATTGTCAACACGAGGGCCCTGGCGCAGTGGTTGCTCGGCAAAGAGCGTGATGTCAAATACATCGTGTATGTAGAGAGACAGCTCAAGACCAACAAGAGGTTTGACGCGGCAAAGCTGATTGACGAGGTGGCTCACGAATATGCCAAGGACGGCAGCGTGACGGAGGACGCCGCTCGCGAAGGCGTGCAGAGACGCCTCCGGTACTGGGACGAGTCCATGTGCAGATCGCGGCCCCATTCGTTTGACTTTGCCATTACCCTCGGAGGAGACGGAACGGTTCTCTACGCGAGCTGGCTCTTCCAGAGGATTGTGCCGCCGGTGCTGAGCTTTGCGCTGGGCAGTCTCGGATTCCTGACCAAGTTTGACTTTGAGGACTACAAGCCGATCCTCAACTCTGCCTTTTCAAAGGGCGTGACAGTCAGCCTGAGACTTCGGTTTGAGTGTACGGTCATGAGGAGCGTGCGCAAGAAGCTCTCGGAGTCGGAGTCTGACGAGGATGACGACGAGTTGCACTACAGGCGGGATCTGGTGGAAGAGCTGATTGGCGAGGAGAATGAAGATGAGCATACGCATAAACCAGAGGGGACATTTGAGATTTTGAACGAGCTGGTTGTTGACCGAGGCCCGAATCCAAGTGAGTCTTGCCTTGTTTCCTTTCTAATTGCGTTTGCTAACCTGGGCATCTTCACCTCCCCCCTGTCTATAGCCATGTCCTTTACGGAAATCTTTGGAGATGACGAGCACTTTACGTCGGTGCTCGCAGACGGCATTTGCGTATCTACGCCAACAGGTTCGACGGCTTACAACCTCGCCGCTGGGGGCTCCCTGTGCCACCCGGAGAACCCCGTCATGCTCGTCACCTCCATCTGCGCCCATACGCTGTCGTTTAGGCCAATCATCCTGCCTGACACGATTGTGCTGCGTGTCGGCGTGCCCTACAACGCGAGGACGGCGTCGTGGGCCAGCTTTGATGGGCGCGAGCGAGTGGAACTGAAACCCGGCGACTACGTGACGGTCAGCGCGAGCAGATATCCCTTTGCGTCGGTGCAGGCAGAAGGGCGGAGGAGCGAAGATTGGATCAACAGCATCAGTGCCAAGCTGGGATGGAACACGAGACAGAAGCAGAAGGGATTCAAGGAATGGGATAAATGAAGAATATGTCTATGGTTACTTGGGATATGCTAGGATACTAGGTACTGCATCTGCATTTATATCTAATTCTTTTCTTGATTTGAACGATACAGGCGGGTTGCTATAAGGAGTTTTGCAGTCATTACCACTAACTGCTTTTTAATGTCTGTATAGTATTCAAGAAGGAAAACAACAGTCTGTATATTAGTAGCAGGTAGCTGCCAGTACATACAAATATCTGTATAGTAACATCAATCTTCTTGTAGGTATCCAAAGTGAGCACTTTGCGCTGAAGAAAAGAAACAAAGGCCCCCGCCCCCACAGCGGCTGTGGCGGGGCACGGCCAATTTGTCTTGATATTTGCAACCCCACGCTAATCAATGTCCAGCGCGCGAATCTCTCTGTTTCCGAGTGTGATTGTTGTTTTTTTCTACTTGTGTGACTGCTTCAGTGTCGGTTGGATTACAGTTCAATCGACTCAATTGGACTATAGCACTTTCTTTTTGATTCCTCATTGGCGTCGTCAGCATCAGCATCAGCATCAGCATCACGAAGCCAAAGTCTTGTCAACTCCTAACCTTGAGCCTAACAAACCGAGAAAACAAAACACAAACAACAACAACAAAAATGGCCTCGTCCCTCCCGCCCGACCTCTTTGACCAAACTACAATCATCTCCCTCCTCTCGACCCTCGCCATCGTCCTCGTCGCCTACGCCACGTCGCGCCTCGTCCTCCCCCGCGCCACCACCTCCGCCACGCTGCGCTTCCTCTTCATCTGGCACCTCGCCGACGCGCTCTGCCACTTCATCCTCGAGGGCAGCTTCCTGTACCACTGCTTCTACTCGTTCATTCCCGCGGCCGAGGCGGCGGGCAAGGACCTGGTGCCCACGCCGTACAATTTCCTCGGATTGGGGGATAGCAGGGTCTATGGCCCGCAGAGCGGCGGGGATAATCCGTTTGCACAGCTGTGGATGGTGTATGCGCGGGCGGATAAGAGATGGGCGGGAGCTGATCTGGTGAGTTTTGTGCTATGCTGAAACAATTGATGTCGATTGTTTGCTAATTGCAGCGACAACAGGGCGTCATCAGTCTCGAGCTGTTGACCGTCTTCTTTGATGGACCCCTGGCGGTGTACATCTGCTACCTGATTGCAAAGGGCAACCCCAAGGCCAGCATCTGGATGATTGTCTTGGCGACTTGTGAGCTCTACGGAGGTACGTGCGCTGTATACTCATACCTTGGAGGATGGGAGATGATGCTAATGAACGCTCGACGCTAGGTTTCATGACTTTCTGCCCCGAGTGGCTCACCGGCAACATCAACCTCGACGGCAGCAACTTCATGTACATGTGGGTGTACCTGGTCTTCTTCAACATGCTGTGGGTCTTTATCCCGCTGTATGCGGTCTGGTACTCGATCAACGACATCTCAAACGCCTTTGTTGTGCGCCAGACTGTCAGAGGGGCGGCGAATAAAAAATTCGATTGATGTCAACAGCATGTTATTTCTGTGATTTGGGATTACGAGTCGCAGTTCAAAAGATGAAGTTGCGTGATGAGAGGTGTCATCGGGCGCGATTTTTAAGGTATATAAAATTCAATAGCGAAATGAATTCATGCACAAGTACACCACAAATACATCGCGTCGAATGTCACAAGTCACAGAAAAGCTCAAGGCAAGAAAGTAGGTCCAAAATTTATTGAGCTATGACGGGGTATCGATATTCATGTCGCGTAGACACTCAGCTGCGGAGTTGTTCCATCCTGTGTAGTTCCACCACAGTTGCTCTCATGGTCGTGGCTGTTTAGATAGCCTGCTTGTGGGCCTCGCCCTTGGCGTCGTGCTTGCTCTCGTCCAACTTGTTGCCCAGAGCGTCCTTGGCAGCGGAGGCGCTGTGAAGAGAATTGTTAGTCAGTGTCGTGTCATAACCAGATGATGGAGAAGCTTACCGAGTGCCGACGGGGGCATCAGAGTCCTTGGCAACCTGCTTGTTGGCCTCCTTCTCGGTGCCAGTGGTAGCCTGCTGGACCTTCTCGGAAACGTAGTTGGCGCCCTGCTTGATGGAATCCATTGTGATGGTTGGGTTGGGTTGATTTGGTTTGGTTTGAAAAGCTTGAGTTGTCTTGATCTGAGGTTGTTGTGATGAGATTGTGATGAAGAAAGATTAGGTTGAGAGATGGGGGGACGGAAGAGTTTATATAGACCTGAGGAGAGCGGAAAGGCCAATGAGCCACAAGCCCAGAATAGCTTTTACATGGCATTCACTCTTTCCCCATGCATGTGAAGCAGGAACATGGCGTCATCGAATACGCATCGCCCCTCCAGAGCTTGGTGAACACTGCAAGCAAGATCGAGCTGATGTAGAGCCGCTGCCTTGATGGCGGGGCAGGTACTTCTGGGCTTTGCTACTCGAACCACGATTGACTTCAGATCATGGTGGGCTCTTGCCTGGAGAGCATGTAACACTCGCTTCCGTCATGAATCATTGGGCGTAGATACCCGCTTTGCGACGCACAGGCTGCCTTCTCATACGCAACACTGAGTGAATACAGGCGTTTTGGGTAGCCTGTTGCTGAATATGAATGACATCACGACGAAGAGGGCCAAACGTCACTGCTCGTGTGAGCTGCCGAGTAAGAAGAGGCCTGTCTCCATCAGCTTGCGAACAGCCTGCATGCTGTACACAAGCTTATTTCTCTCCATGCAGCGGAAAGCGGGTCAAGTCGTCCAACGCGCAATGGATCGAATCGAGTGCCATGCAAGCTGCGAGCAGATCAAATGAGAGATGTGGCTTGTGCTGGCTCCATTTGAGCAGAGATTCGAGCTCTGTCAGTGGGCGACGCCACGTGTGGCGCCTGCAGTTGGCGCTGCGGGATGTCGAGATGTGGGGCCACCGCAGTGTATGACGTCGTCGTGGCATAATCGCTACGATGGGCTTCGCGCAGTGAGATCGAAACTCGTCTGCGCTTTCTGTGTTGGGGTCCGCTGATGCTCGCATCGAGATCTGCAGGACCCGGCCGGAATGTTCACTCCGGCACATCCAAAGCGCAGCGCATCGGTTCTACGAGGCCTTGGCTCTTGAAGCTTGTTTGCAAGTTTCTTTGTTTCTGCGGATAGCTTTGGCAGAGGCTACAAGCGGGCTATCTTCTTGTGCAATCTCAACCTCATATTCACATGCTTGCCACAGAGGACCCCGAAATAAGAGGAGAAGATAAGAAAGATGCCAGATACTCGTTTGCTACCGAGTACTACTAAGTTTAGCAACCCATGACGCCACGATGCTCATCCTGACTCTTTGAAGAGGGGAAGCGCCCTGCTCGCTGTCGAGAGCCGATGGCTGACGAATTCCTTGCTGATGGAAACTCCACACACGGAATCAAAGTCACGATGCCAATATCGGGTTTCAATTTTGGGGTCCCGACAAAGTTGTCACATGGGTACACGATTGTGATGAGTGTTCAAGTGAGGTAGCTTTTCGATGCCAAGCGGCATATTGCAGCGACAGAGCCCGGCCTGGCGGCTGCCGTTCTTAAGAGGCAGACCATTGGAGAACAGGCCAAATTGACTCAGTTCTAGATAAAATCTTATCAGCTTCCGAGGATAGTGCTGGCCATTGGGAATCAAGAAATCGAGCTTCTAGAACCATGACAAAAGTCTGTGAGAAACTGAGAAGTGTCCGGTGGATAGCTTCATGACTGGGTTCAATTGCACAGATACCATCATATCATCAGGCGCCTTGTCACTTTTGAAGTTGGAATCTTGATAACAATCTCCTAGTACAGATCTGGGTAGTCCATCACCTGGTCTAAACGATGCGATAGTAACCTAGACTAGAGACATGTAGTATCGTGATAACTTGATGACAGATCGAGACCTGCTTCGAAGTTGCCAAATCTGGTATCTTGTCAACGATGAAGAGAAGCAACTAATGTTCTAACCTGATATTGGTGGCGCGTCCATTCGACTCAGAAACGGAGCAAACCAGACCCAATGTTGTTTTGACTGGCTGCTCAGGTGATGATCTCATTGTCACTTATCACATCAGCCCAGGTATTTACAAAGCCAGGCTACTTAGGTAAGTTTATGGAACTACCCAACACTGACGGTTCCTGAAAAATTGGCCTGTGGGTTTTGTCATAATCTGATTGAGACTGCCCCATGGTTTACCTAGAAAGCCGGCTAACTTGTAACAGTAAGCATTAGAGAGGTTCACTAGCCAATTCTTCAATATTTGCAGCACTGCTCCTGTTAAATTGAACTCTAGATTCCACGCACGTGTTGTCCAAGATACCCAAGTCAACGACTGCCTCACCATGTTAGTCACTCAATTTGATGCTACAGCATTCATGGATATTTTGTCCAAAATGACCCGCAGCCATTGAACCAGCTCCCGGCACCAGGGGTTCTCCGCGAACAGACCAAGCCATTTCGGGCATAGCGGCACTCCCGCGTCTTACCGCATCCGGAACCAATTCGGTGCCTTTACAGCAATAGTTCAACTCGTCGAACCTCTAACAAGGGCTCCTGACTTTTGAAACTCGAATCTGTTCCACGTTTGCTTCAACCCCGCCGCTACCGGCCCTTGGAAAACCTGCCATCACAGCTGACGCCAAGACGAATACGGGTACTGAGAGTGATATCTTGATGAGAAACGCGGCGATTAAGGAAGATGTGGCAAAGCTTTTGGGGCGGCGACCGAATATGCCCTGTTTGCGCTTCTTGGGTTATCTGACTGACGCAGCTAAGAGACGCCACAGGGACTCGATACAGACGGATGTCAATCTTATCCAGAGATGAAGGGGTTTGTCTCCTTCTTGGACGACTTCTTTTCGCGCATCACATAAAAACCACTACTGAGGTAGAAGTAGCATCCTGCCAGTTGTCCATATCAGGGTCTCATCTAAAAAAGGACGGCGTGAGAGCTTATTGGAAGATGAGCCCTAATATCAACGGTCAATATACTTACTATTTTACCCCCCCCTGGCCAAGACGATGGCGTCAACTCCAAGTTGGTGTCGATTGAAACACAACACCCATGTCCCTCTGCAATCGGGCTGTGTCCCTGTATCCTTCCCATGGCCCTCGTCCGGATCTCCATAACCCGGTATTCCTTGCTCTTGACTGTGTTTCTTTGCCCCCACAATGTTCTAACATCTCAATCTTGTCGCCTCTCTCCCTCTCTTCTCTCTCTTCTAGGTGTTTTCTCTTCTTACCTCTACTCGCTCTGGTAGCGATCTCTTGGCGTCAATCTGGAGTGGATTGTGTTTCTGCCATTCCCTTTCCTTTCCCTTTCCCTTCCTTTTCTCTTGTGTTGATTTTTCTTCTTCTTGTGTTTGCAGTCGTCTGGACGGCTGACATCACTACCGTTTGATACTTGACTTATTAGAGTAGGGGGAGATTGGGAGCACTTGCAGGCATGCAGCTCTTACCTCTCTAGGCTTTTTTCTCTCATTCGCTTCTTTGCTCCCGCAGGACGATAGCAATATTTTCCCCTTCCGCACTTACTCTCGCCTCTCTCTATACGACAACAGCACAAATCGACTGAAAGAGTGTCGATGGCGATCTAAGGCGCGGCTCGCTGGGGGGCTTCGACGCCGGTGTTAGTTTCTACCAACTTTCTCTTCTCTCGCTACACAAAGCAACAAGGGCCGTAAAGGGCCGACCAAGGCAACCATGGATGGCTGGAACATGTTATTCGAAGAACAAAATGGGGCGAATGGGATATGGGCCAGGCAGACGGACGATAGTGCGGCAGGATTCCCGTTCATGGACAATTCTACATCTTCAGTCATCAACGACCTCAAGTTCACCATTGCCAAGCAAGTTCGGTCCATGATTACTATCCTTGCTGGGTTTAATACCGCCATGGCTTTGATATTGGCAATCATCATCTTTCGGAATTGCTATAAAGCGACAAAGCAAAATGACCCGACTTTCCGACTTCGGTATGTCTGCTAATTCAGTTGCCACGGCAGATATATCCCCTTTGCTAACATCAATTCAATAGTTCTTCCTTTTTCCACGTTATAGACGTATCAGAGATATTCCCGTTTGCCTTATCCATCGGCATAGCAGTACAGGGGATCATCTACATCGCCTGTCAGACCAAAGGCCTTGAAGGCTTGCTTATACTTGGATGCACGTCCATTTCTCAGGCCATGCTACCAGGTAAGTTTCTGGTTAGACACCACTCTGGCTCTGTATTTAACCACTGCTACTAGCCTTATTTCTCGTCCCTTATATCGAACTCTTCTTTGGGCTGGAGACAGTTGTGCAGGCGCTGAGGCGGCGGCCGTTTCCACGAACATCTAAATGGGCCATATTTGCCTGTCTATTCCTTGTTCTCATTGGAACATTGGCCATGTTCGTATTAACGCGCATCATTGAAGCTCCCGATTTTTGCTATGCATCTCTCTTCTGGTTTGTCCAAACCTGGAGACTCGAAGCAGCCATTCTCCTGACTACAATTGCTTGTATCTTGATCATAGGGGCTATCACCATATTCGCTCGGCTACATCAAGGTGCTTCGGTTGGTCAAGTTGAAAGGGCGGCCGCATCCAAAATGGTATACTATATGATTCTAGGCGCTATACTAAACGTATGTCATCACGATCAATCTTTTCCTTCTCTCAAGTGTGGCTGGCTGACAAAGAGACTACAGGGGTTGACGGCTCCCTATTTCTTTAGCATCTTGACTCAAAACCCAATGGCATTAACGACTCTGCAATTGGATTTGAACATGGTCTCTTCGGTGGCGAGCAACGTGTCGGGAATCACGTTTGGCGCCCTCTATCTCTTTCTTCGCTCCCGCAAGATGCAAAAGATTGGACCGCTTGGACATGTTGAGCTTGGTGGCCCACGAGAAAAGTCCAAGTCTATTGATTCTTGGCCTGGGTCCGACATTTTCAACAGGCAAATTGGACAGCCCGTCTCGCCGGCGAGAATAGCCCAATCGCGCGCAAGCACGACGAGGTCAGCCGCCAGCGAAGAAAAGAGAAGCGTTGACGGACAAGGCACGACATTCCACGCAATATCTGACGTAGACGCTGCTGACGGCTTCGATTTGGTAAATGTGCCTTTGACGCCAGTTATTCCTCGAGCTCGGAAGGACTCTTATAGCTTGTTTCCAAACCAACGGGAAACGCTCGACATTAAACCCCAGAGCACCACCATTCTTCCCTCTACGACCTACTCGCCAACAAGAAGCAATAGTAACGAGGCACTGGGCAACCAGATGTTTGACTTTGAAGACCTGCTACCGCCACCAACAATCCGCGTTTCAGGGGCTCCCAGACACAACCGCGACTCTTCTTTGGTCTCTGGTCTGACCGTCCAGATTGGCCTCAGAGTATCCAATCTCAGCGACGTGAACCGCTTAGAGGCCCCCTTTTTCTTTTCACCCGAGGTGCCGTTTTCACCAAATTCACAGAACTGGCCATTGGCTCCAGGGACGCCCACCAACCCCGTGAACGGAGCCGCTTCTCGCCTCAACAGCATGGCTTTCAACGACGATGGGAGCAGCAATGTGCCTCGTTCGCCCATCAGAGCAAGTATTGAGATGAGGCAGGATCAGGATGGAGACAAGCCAATCACCCTGAGCCCTACGGTGTACAGCCCAAATAAGCCGCCGACTCCGCCAGCAGCTGCGCATCACAGGGGCATGGCATCTACGCCGTCAACGCCAGGCGCTGCGAGAACTGATGAGCGATATTCAGTAGGCACTGCTGAGTGGATATAGATGATGACTTGATTGTTCTTTTAAGACTTTGGCTGTGTTTATCGTGTTTCTTGCAATCGAGATACATTCTTCTTATACACACTCTCTCGATACCCCCATACGGCCTACCCTTTTCCTTTCTCCTCTTTTCTTCATTTTGTCCTTCTGCGAGGGACACTTTTTTCTTGAAGGCTGTTGGAAATGGCAAGGGGGATCATGCCATACAGGGTTAAATATGGTCTTTTCTAGCAAGCGAAGATGTATTTCTATATTTATATTTTTTTTTTTTTTTTTTTACCTTTTACCTTTTACCTTTTTCTCTTCTCTCACTCTTTCCCCCCATCGCTGGGACATGGGATATTCGACTTGATGAAATGGGCTATTTTATGAACAACCAATATATAGAAGAAATAAAGCTTTAGACAAGTCAAGTCTGGGAAACCCTGTTATGATTGCACGTGCCAAGTTTTGCAATTGCTGTCATTGTTTGTATCCATGTAAAATGAGTGCATCGCATAATTACGCATGACCGCTTTGCTGACATTGCTATCGTGATCTTTATATGCTATACATGTTAATCGCAGATGGCCCCTTTTCTTCTTTATTTCGCTTTTGCCGTCTTCTTCTCCTCCCACTTTTCCCACCCTGCCTGGCACATGTCCTCTTCCACCACCAGATCGCGTATCCTCAGCATCCTTGCCGGTGGAAGCTCAATGCCCCAAGCCAGCCATCCCGTCCTCCTCAAAATCTCCGTGGCTACGAACCAGACCAGCGCAAACACGAAGCCAGCACTGACACCAGCAGCCACTTGTGTCGGCGTATGGTAGTTTAGGTATATCCTGCTCCACGCCGTCGCCGCCGCCACAACAACGCCAGCAAGACTAACGGCCAGCCTCTCGATCAAAGTCCAAGGTCGACCGCCCTCCCATATCTTTGCCTTGCCCCGAGACGACAGCGGCTTGTGCCGCACCAGCAGGAACAAGGCAAGGGAGAGGCTCCAGAAGGCGACGAATTGGGCGTGCGAGCTGGGCATGCCGTAGCCCTTGCCGTGGATGAGGCGCGGACGCTCCTCCTTGATGATGCGTTTGAGGACGAAGTTGAGGGCCTCGCAGGCGAGCTGGCCGGCAAAGGTGAGGCATATCTCGGCCTCGCGCGTTGAGAATATCAAGGTGGCGTAGACGACGCAGAGAGCTTGCGGGAGGAGGGCGAGGTAGGCGCATAGAAGGGAGATGTAATCGTCGGGGTCCTGAGAAGAAGAAGAAGGGATGGATTAGCTGGAGAGAAGCAGATGGAGGGCTGGGATAGTACTCGGTGGAAACCTACATAGTAGACGTGCGTGACGGAGAGGGAGGCGAGAGTTTGGGCATATTCGTCGGCCATTGTTGGTGATTTTGGCTGCAGATGGCTGTATTCAAACAAAGTTGCAAAACACAAGGAGATGCATGATATCAGTAGTAGAGAAGAAGGAGTAAAGAGAGAAGACAAAAAAGGATGCAATGGAAGAAAACAGAAGCCGGGAATAGCTCGTGAGGAGAGACTATGTGTTATCGACTGTCGGCCTTGACCATCATGTATCGTGCAGACGCATCAGATGGAAGACGAGAGTAAGGATGGATGACGATGCCAAAGAATCGACATGTGACGGAAGGGCGGGTGCTGAGGCTGGAGAAGAGAGAAACGTGGCTTAATTTCCAGCTGTGGCGCAGAGGCCCCAGGCTCTGGGCAGCGTCTTTTAGTGGTGAAATTAGCTACGGCAAGTGACGCATCCAATGGACGACGTTAGATTACATATTTAGCTATCAATGTCAAATCCCAGGCTTTCAGAAAAGTTCAAGGTTTTAATTCTTCAATATCGTCTCTGACTTGTCACTTCTTTCGTATTCTCTCCGTCAAACGGCCATCTCGACCAAAGCTGTTATTGGTAGCTGTGTGCGTTTGCGTTAGTCGCGGGTGCCTTGGATATGATTGGATTAGCAATTCCCAGCGACTAAGGCAGAACCTCACTTTTACTCACGCTTTGCCACAGCTCGCTCGCAGCTCAGGCTTATTATTTCTCATCATTTATTTATTGCTTCATCGCCATCTTGCTCTGCTCTTGCCATCCATTCCATCTCCGCAGCGTTACTTCTCCAGCAGCCTCCCAGTCTAAGCGGACATGCTGCAGCTGTGCAAACAACATGGATCTTTCCCCAGCCGATGACGACGATGCTCGCGCCACCGAGCTGGAAACCCTCGAGGCCATCTATCCCGAGCTTCGGCGAACAGCCAGCAGCCGCTTTGCCTTTGAGCTTGAACTGCCCGTGGAACCGGCGGCGCCCGTAACCGTCACCTTTCCAGCGGCAGCCGCATCTGACCAGCTTCTCAACGGCTCGACGTCTGCCGCTCCGGCCCTGGAAGACTCTCTCCAGGTCTCTCACCTGCCCCCTCTTGCTTTGCACATTACGTTGCCCGAAGGCTATCCCGCAGAATGCGCCCCTCTGGTCAACATCTCAACCACGCCCCAGTGGCTCTCGGCTGAGATGCTGTCACGTCTTGCGGGAGAGGCTCCCCGGCTGTGGGAAGAAATGGGACGAGACCTGGTGGCCTACACTTATATCGATCATGTACAGCGGGCCGCTGACGACGTCTTCGGGGCCATCACTGCCGAGGGCACTCTTCAAGTCGACCCAGAGCACAAACTCGCCGTGTTAGACTATGATATCAAAGCCAAGAAGGCGGCGTTTGATAAGGAGACTTTCGATTGTGGCATTTGCTTAGGTATGGAATATTTTCAACATCTTTACGCCTATGCCCTTTATACTAACCCGCTATAACGCTGCATAAGATCCTAAGAAAGGGTCAAAATGCCACAAGATGCTTGACTGCAGTCACATCTTTTGCTTGCAATGCCTCCGGGATTTCTACAATGATGCCATCAAAGAAGGTAACTTGTCAACCGTTCGCTGCCTGGCCCCCAACTGCGCCAAAGAGCGTGCCGCCGCCATCAAGGCTGCGGGAAACAAGGCGGGCAAGCCCAAGACCTTTGTCAGCCCCAGCGAGTTGCTGCAGATTGGCCTCGCTGATGACATGGTCAAGCGTTATGTTGATCTCAAGTACAAGACGGAACTTGAGTCTGACAAAAACACCATCTATTGCCCTCGCCAGTGGTGTAATGGAGCTGCACGCTCCAAGAAGCACAAGAAGCCTTCGGGGCTTGACTTTGGAGAAACGTCAGATGCCGAGTCTGACCAAGAGAAGGAGAATGAAAAGGGGGGAAGCAAGTTTAATCTTGGCGACCTGCTCTCTGTCTGTGAAGACTGTGGGTTTGCTTTCTGCAGCCGATGTTATCAGTCATGGCATGGAGAGTTCTTCCACTGCGCACCCAGGCGCCAAAACGGCGAGCTCACCGAGGATGAAAAGGCCTCCATCGAGTATCTCAAGCTGCACACGAGTCCCTGCCCAACCTGTAACGCCCCAGCGCAAAAGACTCACGGCTGTAACCACATGATATGCTCCCGGTGTGACACGCACTTCTGCTATCTATGTTCCTCGTGGCTGGATCCTGCCAACCCATACCGACATTACAACCAACAGGAGAACGGCAAGGTCACATCATGCTATATGCGTCTGTGGGAGCTGGAAGGGGGAGACGGCGATGACGTCGGCCTGGAATTCGCCGGCGGTCGAGGCGCCGCACTCCACGAGGACGCCCAAGAAGCTGCGCCGGAAGATGAAGAAGCTCAGGAGTGGCTCGCCATAGCTGTCGAAGAGGTGGATGACAATGTTGGAAACAATGCCCACGCCAACGCAGCAGTGCAGCTCGATGAGAATGGCCAGAGAGTTGCGGTAGCTCGCGAAGCGCCCCTTGTGCTACGACTCATGGACAACCCCGTCAACAATGGCCACAACAACGATGATCATAACCAGGGGCGTGGCGGGCATCACGCCGCAAACAACCAGCCCATCAGGGCACGCGGCGGTGGAGGAGCCGGCAGAGGCCGTGCTAATAATGCACATGGCCAACATCGCGGTGCAGGCCAAGCTGTCAACTACAATGGCAGAGGCAATGCCGCCAATCGCGCTAGGGGCGCTAGAGGCGATGCCCGTCGAGGCCATGATGGTGGACGAGGAGCAGCTCGACGACGAGAAGGCGGAGGTCTAGGTCGAGGCGGCATGGTTCGTGGCGAACCTGCAGCAGCGGCAGCAAGACAGCAGAACCCAAATCCCGAGAACAACGACGACGGCGTACTCGATCCTGCTCAAGAGGCTTGGATTCGACATTTTGTCCAGATGGCTCTCATCGATGCTGAAGACCAAGTAGAAGGCGGCGATTCAGACGAGGATAACGAGCATTGGCGTGGTCGGTGACAGTTGCGGCGACGACACAAAAGCATGGCTTCTCCAGAGGAAGCTCTACGAAAGACATAAAGGCATAACCTCTTGAAAAGGAAGTTCTACGAATGCATATATACAAATTCCAACGTTTTTTTATCTTTCTTTATATTGGGCTCTTCAAAATCTACACCTCTTTACCTGCTCTAGGCTAGTGATTCAATCTTCTTTATTTTTCCTTTTTCTCTGTACGCATCTACAGAGCGATCTAAGCAACAGAATTTCCGGGATTATGGAAAAAAATTATGCGAACAGGAACATCATTTTCAGCTGAAATCTGGTCTTTGCTTCGGCGATGTAGTCGGGAATTTGCTCCATTGCGTGGAGACACTGCATATGTTTGTCCGGCCAAATTCAAACTCTGTCCTGAGTATTTAGCTTGAATAGAACGTTACATACCTGGGTAGCCGAGGGCGTATAATATCAGTCAGTACAGTATTCTTTAGTGCTTGGACGCTTTCTTTAGCGAGCGGCCGACGCCGCTATGCGATCTGCTTCTTAGTGCTGTCAGTGCGGATGGTGCCAACTTACACCCGCAAAAGCACTAATTCCAACTTGACCAGAAAGGACGCCTGCGACTGTCGGGGAGAGATGCAGAGCAAAGCAGATGCCACTACCGGGCCCGAGCACGCCTGTAGTCACTTTGACGAATATGTCGATCCCCGCCTATCGTGTTGAAAACAGAAGGTTGATGATCATGTCATCCGGCACCCCAATCTCCAGGCCCAGGCACGCACGACCAAGGGCCAGGTACCGCTTCTAGCCAGTAGAAGCCCCATGGACTGCACCTCGTACAGTACAAGTACAGGAGGGATATGGAGCCCTCTGGATCGCCGTGTCTCTAGCATCGATGGAGCTGAGCCGGAACGTAGCCACCACATACCTGCTCGTACATACTGCCGCATTGGGCCAATGGTCATGGCGGAGAATCCCTTTCGGGCCGGCCGCCTCACCTGGCCGGCGACTCAGGGCTCTCGTCCGTCGCCTCTTCGCTGCTGAGAGCTCTCTGGTAAGACATGCTTGTACACGCTTGTACATGCTGCAGTGACTAACGGGTCCCCTGGTCTCCGAGCCCACGCGGCGAACGGAGCAACAAATCGTGCAGGTCTTTTGGGGGCGAGGGGTTAAACAGCATGGGTCTTTCTATAAGAAAAGAAAAGAAAAGAAAAGAAAAGAAAAGAGAAGAAAAGAACAAAACGCGAAAAAGGAATAAAAAAAAGAGACCAGCAGGAAGGCACTGTAAGACAACCTAGCCAAAGAAGAGCAAAGCTTTGACACTGTCAAGCACCGGAACTTGCACCGCAGGATTCACCAGCACTTGCTTGTATAAAGAGTAGCATACTTTTCATAGTATACAAGTATATCGGTATAGGCGGCACGTCGACGAGCAGTAACGGCTAAATCAAGATTATGCGCTCATATAATTCAACGTACCAGCCTATCAGAGCCCAGGCAGAGAGGCAAAAGAGTTTGTTGAGGCTAAAGGCCTAGGAAGGAAATGTTAGGCTTGAAGAGTATGTTGCTTAGTCCGTTAAGCATAAAAGGTTGGGTACCTTGCGAAATGCCATCATCTGCGAGCATAAAGCCGCGTTGGTCTGGGTCCCTCCCTCCTCTTCAACTGAGACATGCAGTATAAATGGCTTGGCCATACACTTCCCTTCAGCGGCGGCCAAGCGGTTCTGTCTCACTATTGCGGTCCGGCTTTGTTGGACTCGGTCTGAAATCAAGGCGGCCGACATTCATTCACTCGCTAGCCGAGTGCTCGTTTCCTTTCATAGGTAGGTGAGTACTAGGTAGTAGCCATGAACAGTGTCGAACAAAAGTGCATTGAACTCCCGTCGTCCAAGCTTCTCAGCCGACCTCATCACACCTGTGAGTGATGAAGATCCACCTCACGTAGAATAATCGCGCCCCGCGAGAGTAGAAACGTCAACTACTGCTATACCGTTATTAGTGCCCAGGCTAGTGTCAGTACGAGCGATACTACCTCATGCAGAGTAGCATTGCATGGGCAGGCGACTTGTATGAGGAGCAGTAGGTAGTAGCATGTAGGTACTGGCGCTACATTTTGAATACGTCCGATCGGCTACTTCGGGACGGTACAAGAGCCCGTCTCATATTGATAACATGGAAATAGGTAGTATTATATACTCCTTAGCAATGAGCCGGAACCTACCCCTAGCGCAGGATCGATAGTACTTTGAGGAGCCGATAGCACTCGCCAAGGATTGCGGAATGCTGCGTATGAGTGCTCTACTACGAGTAGAGCAACCGGTACTTGTTGATGATGCTAAGTTGACACCTGATGAGGATTTGATAACGTGATGAGTGTGTGTGCATACATGCACCCGTAGTGGCATCATCCACTAGGAATAAATGATAACCATGGCTTATTTCATAATGATGCGTATGCAAGAGAGATCTGACAATAGAGTGCCACTAACATCTCAGATCAGCTCGTGGAATTCCGAAAGCTTGATATACCAGAGCATGTATACGCTCCCTCTGCTGGACACCGGTCACAGGGCCATGCGACCACTTCTTGCCTTACCCCAGCCGTGCTGTGGCAGAGATACGACACCAGGTTGAAGCAGATGCCAAGGGTGACGCCAGATATACGACTCAAAGCAGCAGCAGATCCGGCTCGTGTCGCGAGATGAGACTACAGTGGCTGATACTACTATATTTTGCTGCCTTCTTCGCCGCATGAAGACGGGGTTGATGATCTGCTCCGTAAAACTACCACTTTGAGCAGTGTAAAACAGCCACTCGTACGAGTAGCACTTTCGGACGGTGTAGTCTCAAGACAGGGCGGATGAGGTATTATTCAACAGTGGGTGACATCCCGCTAGCCGTATCTCTGGTCGCTTAACTGGGGTATACTGCTTCGGTTAGAATCAGCGTCTCTGTTAATTCCTGCCGTTGCTAGATGGCGCGGGTTGATAGACGCCCTGCGCTTATTTCATCGTATAACATGCTGAGATCAGTACGGAGTACCGAACAATTGCTGTTAGTTCGGAGGCTTTGCGGCATTGCGCGTATCGGGTGCGTGCTTAGCGACGTGCCTACCCTTTCCTAGAGCACCCAGATATGTAGGTATTCTGATGGAAGGACTACAATATTCGCGCATATCATCAAGCCAGACGTACATATAAAGCGTGGCCAAAACTGAATTGTCGGCTTTTGAGATTTAAGCACATAACACCGCGGAGCTTTGTTCGGACTTTTTGATTATCAGCCGCTGTGTATTAACGCCGCTCCCTAGACATACTTTCTCTCTCTCGTTCTTTGTCTTCTTCTAGTTCGGTCGAGCGCCGCCCTTGCAGTAACAGCCGACAATACTTTGTAAGAAGCGGCTGGCAAAGCCCCTGCTAGGCATAATTCGTAAATTGATCTGGCCAATCTGCTCCATGCGGCCGCGGCACAGATGCTTGTATCCGCGCCCACAGCTCTCTTCATGCGGCGGACGCTCCACACAAGCTAAACCAGTAGCATATCCACTTGCCACTGTCACAAGGATCACTTCGTGGTAGCACAGACTACCAGTACCTCGTGGTACCGCACCCTGTAGTCTCTTCTCTTGGCAGGGCATGTCCTTGCGAGCTGTCCATATACTTGTAGCAAAGCGACAACCTCTATCGCGGGGTTTCTGCGGGCCAAACCACAACGGCGCCTGTTCCCTACGGGGTAAGGTGGAAGCAGGGGCACCGCTGCTACCGGACCAGGAGTTTAGGCGCGTACTGGCCAACGCCGGCTGTAAGGGCTCGGCCGCCGGTACGATGGCCAACAGAGGCCTTTTCGCAAGCGAGACTGGTAATCCGTCTGTCGAGAATTGGTCGCGGCACCGTGATCGACGCCCAGCAGCATTCCAGGTAGGTGGTCTGTTGATTCGACCACAAGCGGGGAAGGCGACTCTCTGTTCAAGACCCTAGCACCGGGCATATGAAGAGGCAGGCTGATGATGAAACGCACACAGTAGGTAGGTATACAGTATACCTTGACCCCTCCTGTAGTTATAAATTCATCTCGCGATCGCGAAGGCCATTTCTTTATAAATAACCCTAGGGGCCCCGTTGTTCAAGGATTATGAATGCTTTGCAGACCAGGGATCTGCATCTTACTACCAAAGCGTCGTAGATCATCACGCCTGGGGATGGCACCCTGTACTACTAGTACCGAAGTAAGTATGTGGCAGGAGGCAATTGCTGCCGAATGCGACATGACAAGACGACTAAAAGGTCTTTGCCTAAGGATCTTTTGATTTGAAAATCGAAGCGAACTGCGAAGTCGTTGCCTTGGATATCACGGAAATAGAGACAGCACTGAGCTTGATGCCTTGATTGCAAAGGAACGGATTACAGCGAGCTGGACCGCATGTGTGCTCCAAATTCCCCAAATAGCTCCGAGATGCCGACGGAGTGTGTAGATAGATATTATACAGTATGTCTGTATGAATATGGAGCACCATTTTTGCGTAAGATATACTACCTGGTCGTACGGGTAATAGGCAGTACAGTAGTAGATAGATCCGATATGGAGCACCTGCATCCTGCGGTGATAATTCGCATATGGTGGCCTCCCAGGAAGCATTCAAAGAAGGCTGGTTAAGATGACACTCCAATCATAGCGCTTTGCAAACGAGTAGTAGTGAGTAAATTGGACGCATGTGCTTATATTTTCAGGAGAAAGAGCGCCTCCAGTCTTTGAATTGCTGTTGGTGATGGAGAAAACGCTTCAATGTGTCATTTGACGAATGAGATTGCATGAATGCCTCGGATGATTGTTTGTGATCTCATAGAGGTCTAGAGGTGGGTGGTGAAGCTTGTACTCGTATGCAGTGGCTCGCTATAATGAGTGGCGATGGGTGATGGGTTCGACCCTCCCTGCGAGTGCCGACACAGCTCTGTGACGTCGCTAAAATGAGTTCGGGCAAAAGCCGAGGGGCTAGCCATAGCATGTGTGTATGCATGTTTGTGTGAAGCTCACGGAGCCGGCGCCGAGTGCCCTGGACAACAGCTTTTGGACTGTGATTGTGCGTGTTTTGCTCATAAAACATCCGTCTTCTTGGCCTTGAAATAGTACTAGTAGTGCACTCGGCACCATGGACACGGGGGGGCGCAAGGTAGAGCGGTGGTGAGGCGCGCTGGACAGATGCTGGCACATGGCGAGTGCATTGTCTGGACTCTCGAAGATGCGGATACTGTAAGAGGATCCTGAGGAAGCCAGGGGGCGAACGAAGCTCTGTCTAGGATGGGTTGGCACAGCCGACAACCCAAGTACAGTAGGTACGCTTGCAGCAATGGTAGCTTGTACGAGTAAAGTACCTACTCGGCGGAAGCATCGAGTAAACTAGCTGCCCTGGCCCCTCGTCATGACTTTCCGCCATGATCATCTCCCGCGCTCATATAGACTGCCTGTGCCCCGTTCCTGCTTGAACGATATTTGTATGTACTTGTACTGTAGTAGTACGAGTAGGTACTGGCAGAGGCCACAGCAAGTGGCATGCTTCCGCGTGGGACGCCAAGGATGCCTGGTGATGGCAAAAGAGCATGGGAGTGGGGAGACGGGAAGTAACCCATCAGCCATCTTGCGCTGCTCGTTGACCATCACGATGAGAATCAGATGGGCGCCCTGGATAGCCAGATCTCCAAAGCGGCCCCCAAAGAGCCCCTGATGGTTACATCGCCAGCGAGGAAAAGGCCCGGCGCAGAGCGATGAAACTTGAGATGAGGACAGGACCACGATTGGGGCTATCACCTATACGGCGTGGCTGCTGGTGGGCGCCACCGAGGCCAAGACGGACGCTCCTCGAGTCCTTGAGCAAGCCCGAGGCGGGAGACGCAGAGTGGCTGACCTGCGCTTCGGCGGCCAGCAGCCCTGCCGTCACATGGATGGCCTGGGCGCTACTGATGCCTGTCAGGGAGCGGAGCAGCTGCACGGAGTGGGATAAGGCGTGGCGCGCATGAATGAAGGCCGGAAATACTGCCTCAGATGGGTAATTAATCGCAGCTGCGGAGGAGTGATGAAGACGAGTGATGAAGACAAGAAAACGTGTCCTGAGTGGAGGAGGCCTCAGCGGATTGGATCCAAGCAAGTGCTGTACATACCGGGCAGGTCCTTGTAACAGTGCCTGCCTGGTCGGTCCTTCATTTTTTCCAGCACAAGCAACCTCACAGATCTCAGCCTGTCTGTCGGCTGCCGCGAGCACAAGCACCTGGTTCACTGCCGGATGTCACGTTCTGCAGATCTCATGCTCCGTGGTAGCTCAACTCTTAGTACCTGTGAGCGGCATCTGGGGGAGTAGAGCTGCAATGTGCCTGCGTACTGTACCTGTCATCTTATCTTAGGTAATATCGTTTGATATCTCCAGCCATTGCGGGCTGCCAAGAGCTGATTGGCTGCACTACCTGTAAAGGTAATTTGAAGGAATTTAGCCCATGAAAAGATCCCACTAGCACTCCGTACCTGTCGAGAAAGCAATGGCCGCTATTGCTAGTGCGATTTTACTTTTGCCCGCACCTTGAAGGAGCCATGGCTGTCGGTGAGGCAATCACTCTATGAAATGGAAGAGTTGCGGAACTAAGCTGGCGATATGAGGAGTGCTAAGCCATCATCTGCCAAGGGAAGCTGATGACACGGGCGACCAGATCGTTTGTGGTGAGCAAGAAAATATTTGGTATCTACGCGTGTTAATTAGCAGATGCTGAAAGGGGCAGGTAGGGAAAGACAGAATGCTGAAGGCATTGAAGCTTAAACAGCTCGATACTAGGTGTATGGGTCTTTGGAGGTTCTCACTAGGAAAATAAAGAGGTCCTAGCTGCTAGCCTGCTAGTGCTACTGTAGGAATAAGCAGGGCAGAGCAGGGCAGGATACAGTAGTTGAATCGGACGGCAACATCAATGTGACCGTGTATGACTTTATTTCCGCAGCGCAAGCCGAGGTAGCACAAGTATGCATACAATTCCGCTCGGCAGTTGACAAACAATGTATCTACCCTGCTCGAAATGGCGCGTCCACAGTGGATCTCAACGGCGAGCCTGCCGGATGCTACTGTAGCGTGTGGTAATCGATAAAGTTTTCACTGGTGCCTGCAAGGAGGTCATGTCTGTGCAAGTTGGAAGATGGTCGAACTGCGAACTGAGAGCGTTGCTTGAGACTTGGCAGCAGTTGTTGTTGCTGTTGCAGATTCCGACCTGCGCAGGCAAAGCCTCTGCGTTACGGGAAAGCCAACAGCGCGGGGGGAATGGCCCTTGTCGTGCCCTGACTTGATGAGGTCCTCGAGCCCCGAACCTTGTCCAAGCAGGTACACGCGCCACGATTGATACAGTATGATTGATTGAGAATTCATGCACACAATGCCACGGTCCCGAAGACGCTAAGCGATGCCCGTGTTTTCCAGTGCCCGATTTGCCGACATGGGTTACGCTTCGATGGCCTGAAGAAATACTGAAGCCTGGAGAAGGCGCAAAGGCCCTGTACTCGTACTTTGCTGCCTTGTAAGCGACCGTGGACGAAAATCTCAAAACCATACTGTCGCTTGCTTGGATGATAGCCAGTGGATCCAGAGCCCAGTAGATAGTTTCCACATGCCATAGGTGAGTTCTCGCTCTCGCGGCAATACCAGCCAACCTGAAGCCTTTCAAGTAAATGCGTGGCTTGGACTCGGTTTGTAGAGAAGCTAGGCGCGCGCAGCTGCTGGAGCCTTTGTAAACAACATTGCTGGCTCAAATGCTTTCGATATCGTGCTTCGTACTTGTGTACCCCGTGTGTACATAGGAATATACCTTGGTAGGTATATGGGTGGATGCCTCTCGCGTCCACCAGCATGGCCGCTCCACCTACACCTGAAGGTTCGTTCTTTGAGACTCAGAGCAAGGCGGCTGTCAACTCCACCTCCAGTTAGGTGGGGGCTAAATGCTAGGCCATGTGTGGGCTAGTCTTTTGCCGTCAAAAGCACTTGAAATATAACCGCAGACACTCCGTGCTCGTGCATATGCAGGCGTCGAAATCAAGGCCCTTGGTGGCTTGGTTGGCTCTAGGACATGGCTTGGACGGGGTACCTGCCTTACGGGGCACGCGGGACGAGAGCCTACAGGGGTCCAGAGGCGCAGGGGCACGTATGTATCCGTAGAAGAGACAAGGTTGGTGGACTCTGAAGCTTTGAGGGTGCCTTCAGCGGGCTTGCGCCGTACACCATCAAATTCTGATCACCAGCTTCAGCGGCGGCCTGCCGAAGCCACAGGCGGCGCGGGTGATTCCTGGACAGACACGGCCCACCATGGAGAGGTGCTGCTGCTCAGCAGCATTTCTGAGTTGGCTTGAAGGCGGGAGAACGGAGAATTAGGGGGATGGTAAGCTGAAGGGCTGCCTGTAGTGAGATACGGGCAGGCGTCGATTCTCCAGGCTGCGTCGCCCATGCTTGTATAGTATGAGCATCTCTGTTTCTCTTATTTTTGGTGCCTAGTACTGTCACGTAAATAGGCACATGTTAGTAATCGCCAATGTATTTTCAGCCTCGCATTCGCTTCAGATAGATTAGTACTCAACATATCAGTGCCTTGTATCTTCCAGCGGCAAGGCTCTGCGGGTGAGTGCAAGTTCGACTGCAGGTAGGTAAGTAGAGTCAAGGGCGGGGGCCAGTTGGTTGAAGCTGGCGCGTGCTGCCTTAGCACCAAGGCATCCATCTTGCGCAACTCAGGAGCCTCCTCGCTGCATTCCTCAGCCAACTTGTACGGAATAAAGGTTTGATCCAATCGGCACTGAAGCGCCTGAATTGTCTTGAAACGCTAACTTTCTACCATGGATGTCAAAGATACAGGCAATCCACTAATGGCTTAGGACCTAGCGCACGGAGGGATCCGGCAACTGTCACTCAGTTACAGGGCACCTTGTCCTTGTGTCGCGCTGGTTAGATTCAAAACCTCCAACTTACCTTGGTGCATATCTATCCGGTATCTCTATAGCCAAAAATCGACACTGATCCATTTGCGTCTTTCTCTTTTCTACTCCGATTCTTATGCCAACGTCACTAGTCACACGGCTTTATCACGGGGACCCGGGTTATTGCCAGCATGGGGCTCATTGATTTCATCCCCTCACGGCTAAACTTGGCACGTCTAGATCGTGTGTTACCCCAGTCAACTGCAGACGAACCAAAGCGCAGAAGTCGGTGTTGAGATGAAGAAAGAGGAGCCTTGGAAAGTGAGAGGGAAGAAGATGGAAAACAGGTCGCACCAGGGTGTCTCGCACAGCGGCTTTCAAGGACCTTGCCTTTGCTTCTTGTTCTTGTCATCCGCCGCTGCAGTGGGGCTGCAGCCGAGTGATCACTGATGATGACCCCGAGGCCAGATCGACGGCTAGAGCCCACCGAGTCCACTCTTGGCAGACTCTTGTATCTTTGTCTCAAGGACGCCCTGCGTGAACTTCCACATTTGGTCAGCGCGGACGACCGCCTCCGCATTGTCTTGAGGCTTTTGTCTGCACCTCGACGCCACCTTTCTGGCAAGCTTCTAGGACGATGGCTGCGGCGGGCAAATCACGAGAGAGGGATGATCTGGATACTAGCAAACTAGGAGGGCGCGGCACTGGGGGGCACCAGACCGAAGGCAGGCTGCTAGTACGGCATTTATGCCTTTGGCTGCCTTTGTTCGATGCGATTCCTGAGCGATTCCTCGGAGATGGTGGCGACAATGGGACTCGCTGGTACCGCCTCATGTTTTCTGGTGGCCCTTTCCTTGGCGGCAACAGCCTTGCCGCAAGCTAGCGAGGCGACTTGTGTCTTTGTTTGTGATGAATCTCTCTTTGCCGCGCTGTTTACGCACACACATATGCACACGCCCGCGCACAAGCAGCTCTGCCATCACCTTGCCAACTCTTGCGCATCTTCTAGGTATGACAATGTTCTGCCTTCATCACATCACCCAATGTGTCTTTGAATGCATGCACGATTTTTTCCGGAACAACTTTTCTTCAGATACTGTACAGCGCCGTGGGGCCCCGCCTGAGCTTGGATACGAAGACGAGGAACGCTTTGTTTCCTCCTCCCTGCGATAGGCTGCAGCTCGTCCATGCAAGCATGGCGTAGCACTCTGTACTGGACAAGCACTCGAGCGTACAAGTATATGCTTGTTCCCCAGACGCTGATTACTATATTGTTTGATACCCGTGGGTCGCGATTTCCCGCAGATACTAACAATCAACCAAGCTTCAGCCCATCACGGATGCAAACAGGCCATGACAAGGCGTGGCCTTGGTCCCATGGCCATGCCCCGCCATCACCCGTTTCAAGCCCACCCATCCTCTTCATGATCCCTCCAATACCTACTAAAGCTAGCAGTCCGAGTATTGCTACAGGTACTTTGCACGCATTGCTTCTTCCGACAACGCCCTCGACGCCCTCGCCCCTCGCCCCTCGCCCCCTTTGGCTTTTGGATGGATGGAGTCGGTGCTGAGAGTGCTATCTGCTGCATAGCATTGGCCTGTTAGCAGGCGGCAGCCGTGTTTGAGCCGCCGGTTGCTCGTCAGTGCCGCCACGAGATCATCTCATAACCTGCCTTTTTATCCGCTTGATACGCTCTGATCGGACGAAAATTGGTTCAAGATGGTGATTGGGCCACCGACCCAAATTGATCAAGTATGGAGTACGGCATACAGGCACTTGTTTAAGTACTACTATGTGTATACACCCTACAGAGCACGATACCAACCCCCCCTTGCTGCCTACCCTAGTCACTACCGCCTCCTATCTTGACGGGGAGATTCGGCGCACATGGAACGAAATCGTCGAATAGTAATGGGTCTCTTCTCTCTCTCCTTACAAGTGCTACCTCTGTTCGAATTTACTTTTCCCACGTTTGGTATACAAACACAGCACCAATTTCTGCGAGAGGGCAAGACGCAGTGATCTCTCGCGGATAATACGCCGAGGGGCTATCCACCACCTTTACCCACCACCTCCATGGTGCCAATCGGCCGATTTCAAGCCCGCTTCTCGCATCTTTCCAAGGTAAGCACAATTAGTGCTACTAGCGTATACTCTTGAAGCTGGCGTACAAACGAGTACAATAGAAATGTGCGGCAGGTACATCTACCGTACTGGTCAAGTGGTGGGCAGATTAGGGATTGAGCCTGAGAGCAATCAGTTTCGATTTCTCTCCCCCTTCCCTCTCTCTCTCTCTCTCTCTACATATACCTAGGCATATGCTTATTTGCCTACTGTTTTTGTCAACTACAGGTCCCTGCATTTGCGCCTGCTGCCATCTTTTCGTACATACGAGAATAAGCACAAAGGTATAGGATCCTTCTTGCGGTCCCGTTTATTTTGACCATCGCTTGAAAGTATACACACTTATCGTTGACAGTGGCTTATTTGCATGTCCAGCTCCCTGTAGCTTATTATTGCTACTGAGTACTCGTACCGCGCCACTCCAGTACTTGTGCCATACCTTCTCCGTCTGGTCAGGGATCTTCGTGGAGGGACGCCTCCACTCATATCCCTGCAAGTGGCTCCTTAGACCGGCCTCTTGTCCTGTCCTGTCCTGTCCTGTCCTGCCTCGTCTTTGACTTCTCGCGCGGCTGCCCTACCTGGTCGCATTTTAATTTTGCGGAGCAGTCCTCTCTTGTCTTTGCACATGGCTGGCTGTCTTGGCTCGAGACCGGTGGTTGTCCGTGGAGTACTTTGTACGAAGCAAAAAGCAGCGTCGTGATCCCTCGTCAACGAGAGACATTCTGCGTCTTACTCTTCTAACTCTACTAGAGTCTTCTAGAAGTTGTTCAATTAGCCCGGATTAACCTTGGCTTCGGAGGATTCTGTCTCTGACTGCACAGGCACCACCAATACTGGTTCGCTAGGTTCCGGAGCGCATCCTTCAACGGCTTACAAGTAGGATGAGAATCTCGTCTTTTGAGATGAGCAGGGCGCTCTCCACCACACCCTGGCTCGTCAACTTACTTGTAGCTTTTTCACCATGCCGAGCCGGGTAACGACCGTGTATACATACAAGTCGCTGCGCCAGTCATCAGCATCCCTGGTGCACGTCTCGGCAGAACCGTCTCCACGCCCACCACTCGGTATATGCAAAGGCTAGTGGGCCTTTTTTGGGTAGTAGTCGAGGAAGAGAGAAATCTCATACGAAGGACGCTCTGAACGCGTACTGGTGAGATTGATGGGCGCCCACGTTTACTCCGTACATGCAATATCTACCACACGTTACAATAACACGCGAATTACTACCACGATACATGCCATCGAGTGCTAGCAGGGTTAGCATGGACCATCAACAAAAAGCCCCCGAATGCGCCTACACATTTGTCTTCTTTGCTGTACTTTGTACCTGTATGCAAAATAGAAAGCAAGCGGACACTGTTGAGAAGAAGGGGGCGTGTGCTATGAAACAGGCACTTTCATCTCGAAATAAGGGAGAATCACGTTTGGCTCTTGATCAACAGGAGACTCATTGCTCGGCCTTTTTCTCTCGGCCTTTGTTCTTAATTTCCTCTCGTTGCCCTCCGCTAAGATTACCCAAACTGTGTATTGTGTCCTCGGGCGCATTGGGAGATTGGTTTGGAACGCCACTTTCATACGATTTTTGCACATGTCTCGCATCGCACGGAGATAGGGCTCATCAGCGATGACTAGGAGGAGAAGGGCTAAGGGTTAAAAAGAAGAAAAAAAAAAAAAAAAAAAAAAAAAGACGATCTACCCAGTTCTTGAATCTCATCTCTCGACAGAGGAACAAAGCCTAGAGAGAGAAGAAGAAAAAAGAGACCAGAGGCTGCATAAACAGGTAATAATGAGGCTTCAAAGCAAAGGAAACAAAAGAAGGGAAAAAAGTTCAAAAATACCCCACCCACACACCCCCTGGATATGATAAACGAATGAAATGGGAAAAAAAGACCGACGATGCTTGTGCTCTCTGGCATGAATTTCAGGCATGCTCTGCTTGCCCGGACGTCAGTCCAAAGACTTGCAGGGAATCCCGGGGATCCCCTTCAAGCGTCTGATGAACGAGATCCGAGTTTGACCCCTCTCATTGCCGCGACATACCCCCCTCGTCCTCCTTCCAAGAATGGCTGCATGCATGGGTACTTGACGGGCTATATTCTTGCAAGTCACTGCGCCTGGCTGGCGCTTGTGTCAAAGAGTCCGAATCATTATCCCACTTAGCCTCACTCGAGGCCTTTTGCTTGTGAAGAGAGCATGGGTCTCTAGTTCGGAGTGGACCAGCGTCCCTGGACCTCTCCGTAGACAGAAGGCCATATTAGGTCCCGTACTGGGGTGCGAGGCGGCGGCCCTCACCGGAAGTGCCTGCCCGCAAGCCCGTTCTGTCCATCGAGTATGTTGTCTTTATAGACACACACACATGCGCGCACACACACATACGCATACACACATCCGTACGTACAAGTATGTGTAGGCATACTCGGCTGTGAGTAATAATAGGATCGATATCCCACTCCCGGTCCAGTGCCGGGCCTTTTAAATCTACCAACCACTCCCCTCCATCATCTGCCGTCAGTCTATTATTTATGGACTTGCCTCTTGTTTATCATCCTTTATATCCCGTTCTCTTCGCGACTTCAACTCTCAATCATATCCATCGCTGTACGTCGCACGCCTTTCTCTCTCTGCAAGGAGTTGTGAAGCAGTTTGCTCTCTCGAGTGGTGAACTATCAAGAGCCATCACATCACTCACTTGATCCTTTATCCGCCGCGACATCAGCCCCTAAACTCCATCATTCAGCATAGCAAGATTCACCAGAGTTTCCTCAGCGAGCGGGAAAAAAAAAATAAACAAAGAGGGATATGAGCCCATGATGACAGCAACAGCATATCCAGTAACCATGTCAGACCTCAGAGGAGAGCCTGCTCATTCGAATTTCTGGTCCACCTACAACGGCTCCGCTCACTTGGCCAACAGACTCGGCACAGCAACAATGGACTCTGGCTTTCATAGCTCAGCTTCGGCGTCCCCTCTTCCAGGGCGTCCTCGCAGTGGCCATGACCAGTCCTACCCCTATGGAAGATACCCTCAAGAAGATTCTGTTGCGTATGAACGCCACTCCCAATCGAGCCTATCCGCTCAACATAGCTACCCCAGCCTTAAGAGGCCCTTTTCTCAAACTGAACCGGCCGCCTATCAGGAAATCGTTCAGGACTTGCGGGATGACGGCTCTCGATTGACGGTGAATCAAGATCACAAACTGCTGGCTTTCCGGCGAACACAAGATAAGCACACCATCGTGGATCAGCAAGGGCGAATGCAGCAGCTGGAACTATCCGCCCAGCTTCATGGCATGTTCTTTCTGTCTGAGATGCCATCGACTGCCAGCGACGGAACTTCCTTGCAACCCGAATTAACCTGTTACCGAAGGAATCTGTTTCAAATTAGTGGTTCCTTGATCACTCCCAGAGGGCAACTCTCTGTTGTCAACGAGAGCAACGAGACCCTGTTGGTGACAAGCATGGAGGTTGCCATAACTGCTATTGAATCTGTTGATGGCAACCCCGTCCGCCTCATCGTCATTCCATGGAAAACTCCGCCACCTAATGCCCCTGATATCAACCAAAGCCCGGATCAAGAACCTGCCGCCCTCCCTTTGATTCCTTTCCAAGATGATGGGTCTGAGCCTGAAGGAGACTACGCTGTCTATCCTATTGGTTGGCGTCGACTCCAGTTCAGAATGTATGTTGACCGGGTTATTATGTTTCCACCCAAGACTTGTTTTCGTCTCATTCTCCCCCCTTCATTATCTGAACAATGGACTGACGTTAGATAATAGTGCTACTGCAAATAACGGTCGACGAAAGGAGCTTCAACAACACTTTGTGCTTCACCTTAAAGTTTTTGGAACCTTGTCTGACAACTCCAAAGTTGTCTTGACAGAATCAACCACTGCCCCAGTTGTAGTGCGCGGCCGCAGTCCGCGCAATTTCCAAGCCCGCAGAGAAATTCCTCTGCTGGGGTCAAGCGCTGGCTCAAGGGGTCAAGCCTTGGTGGAAACGGGCCTGGGAGTTGTCGCGGGTGCATTAAGCGTAAAGCCACAGGAGCTCAAGAGAGCAAGTGTCGATTTGCAAGTACCACGCTCGAACTTTACCTTTAGCGCTCCCAAAGTACCCGGAAGCGGGCAACTGGGTTCAATGAGACCTACCAAGTGAGTTTTAAGTTGTGCGGATGGGTAATCTCTCGAGCGAGCTAACAGCTTTAAAGTCCATATCCAACGTGGAGTGCTAGCAGCAGCAACACGTCCATCTCTCAAGTCGGCTCCTCTGGCCCAGGAAGCTATTCAGCGGCGACAATGGGCGCCGATACATATTCTAAAGTTCCCATGCCTACTACATCGACCTTTAGCCCAGATCCTCAGGAGCTGCCGCTTCAGTCGACGATATCATCCTTGCCACTAGAGCAGCAACCATCAACTCGTGGACAGTATACCTATGTGCAACAGCAAACTTCCGGATCCCAGTTGCCAGCTAGTACACCGGCCGTGAGTGGCCAGGACAGCGCTCTGAGCATCCCCAGATACGTTGAGAATGGCCGGCCAAACAAGAGCCCAAGACACAGCGGCCAGCAGTCTGTCCATGCTACCCACCCCGTCAACAACAGTGAATCGCCCGAGTACCGGTACGGATCTACGACGCAAGGATCAAATCCTTCTAGAGAATACTATTCATCATCACAAGCCTGGTCTACCACCGTTGCCGGCGAGAATAGCTCCACAGCAGCTTATACTACGACTGATGCGAGACCATATCCATTCTCCCACGATTCCTACAAGGCGGGGACAGCAACCGGATCTTCAGTGAAACCCGAACCTCGCGGGTCGTTTGAGCCCATGCATAATTATTCATGGACTGCAAGCTAAGGAGCTTGCAACATGATGATTAGATGTGAGGCAGTTTCGGCAAACAGTTTCGGAGCGTCATTTGTTTTTTTTTTATCTACCTTTCGATTCTTTTGGTTGTAAATTACTAGGGATCTTTATTCATTCAGGATGGACCGGGACATGTGTGCAATGACACTTTTGATACTGCGGCGCAAATAGGCAACAAATGCTACGGAGGCTTTGTTTCACGGATTTATCTATGCTTGCCTATGTACATGTACGCATATATACACACAGATACACATACACACATACGTGTTCGTGTTCGTGTAGATGTATGTGTATATACACTTATATATATTTAGAAAACATTTTGGATTTTTTGGATTGGCAGTTGGTTGGAAAGGTGGCTAAAAATATGATTAATCTGTTATGGCGTCAAGGTCAACCTTGGTTGTTGGGTCCATTGGTATGAAGTTTATGGTTCAGGTACCTGCTTTGACAATACTAAAGATACCACGATGGCGAGCTGTGATGGGCTGATGGTTGATTTTGATTGTTCCTTTTGTTGTTTTCTGTTAGCGAGATGAGCGCTTTTTCTCAAGGAGTTCTGATTGGGCGGCAATAGGTTGTACACGAGATACCTGCCAATGGCACTTTTGTTAAATGACGAATTAGTAATGTGATATGCATTATTCAGAGTGATTACAGTCCCCAAACACTTGGCGTTTAAATTAGGGGCTAAAAGAGAGAGAGGAACTCAAAACCACCCCGGGCAAAGAAGGGGAAAAAAAAAAAAAAAAGCCTCTCTCTAACGTGCTGTACCTTTGTTCATTTTGCGTGAATTGCCTACTACTGCAGGGCTGCATGAGATGTGACCCTAGGCTAATATAAACAATGTACGTGCAGAACTCGGCAAGGCTTTTTGTTGCTTACTCCCTTTCGAGCGGCGGCAGGGTGTTGGAGGGGATAAATTCAAAATAGATTAAAAACGGATCACATCAGAATTTCTCTTCTCTTTGCTGTTGTTGATTTCCCGGGCGTGGGGGCCAAAGAATGCTCTACTCCTTGTAGGTATATGCCGGGAGTTTGTTCCTGGCTGGTTGCCTGTTTTCGTGGGCTGTTGGGGCAGAGGGGAGGAGCAGTACGGGGTCATGATCTGGACCCCAGAGAGATAGGAGCTGGATCCAGAAATAGATACGAAGGGAGTTGGATGTGGACGGGATGCTGCGTGCGGTGCTTGACTGCTGCCATTTACAGCGGTGCAAGGTTTGATACAGTATGAGTGTTGGTGTTTCTCTGTGTGGGTGGGTACCTGTATTTGGAGTTCAATTTGGTGGCCTCCAGTACAAGGTACAGTACGCCAAAAGCTGTACTTTCAACGGCAGCGTAGGGGTACATGGGTACGTTCATGGCGCCCGATAAGATAAGCCAGCATTCGAAGACGGCGGACGCATTTCTGTCTACAGCCTCGTTTTGCGTTGGTTTGGATCTCATTGAGCGTTGAGTATGTTTGCCTAGGCGTGGCGCAATCCTGAATTATACCTCTTTGCTTCGTCTCGTTTTCCTTTTGGACATTTGTATCTCATAACAGCTGATTGAGAAGGTCTACACTGAGTAGACCCGGGTTGGACGGAGCGAGGAAAAAACTTTTGTCTTGTCTTGGCTTACTGGAAGCAAGCCACCATGTTTGAGGTGCCTGATGCGAAGAAGTACGAACTGTTCCCTCTGCTACTTGCATACTTGCCTCTTGTAGATGTTTAAAGGCTGATTGATCAAGTAGAGTTCGTCGAGAAGACCTGCACGCATCGGAAGAGTCTTCATGGAGTGAGAGCGAAGCGGATGCCGAGCTGGAGGCACGGCTCAATGCGCAAATCGCCAAATCCCTTGGCCTAGATGAGAGTGCCTTTCGTGCACCGAAGCCGCAGACTGTTTCACTGCCAATTGTCACAAAACCCAAGGTCGATGAAAAGAAGGAAGATGATGATGAGCTCAGTTCTGATGAAGAAAGCGAGCCAAAGACGCCCGCCGAGGGCTCTCCAGCCAAAGAAGGCGGCGAAGACGACGATGAGGTTTATGCTTTCCGACTATTCAGCGCCGCTGGCCCGGCGCCGCAAGTTGTTCTTGAAAACACAAACAGGGTCGTAGAAGGCAAAATGCTCAGGGGCCGGCCGTTATCATACTACCTGGTGACGGATTTGTCGCCCGAGAAGAAACAGCAATACGAGATGGCAGCTGTGAGCGGCGAAGACGTCATTGAGCGATCGAAGGTGAGGGCGTGGGGCCTTGAGCTCCCCTGGAGAGTTCAAACCATCAAAGCAACCCGGAAACCTGCTAGCAGACGAGGGGGAGGAGCAGAAGCCGTGGCGCATGTCGAGGATGACCAGCCAGCGAAGAGGAAACGGCCGGGGAAGAAGCGTCGAACCGCCATGAGGATCAAGGCGAGGGCAAAGGCACAGGCTGAGGAGGCGGCGAAGCAGAGGATGGCCGAGAAGGAGGAGAATATGAAGGATAAGAAGAAGAGGCTGAATCGATTGAAGAAGTTGCGAAGACGGGCGAAGAAGAAGACTGAGAAAGGGGGAGGGGGTGAGGCTGATGGTGAATCGGACGAGGATATGTCCGATGGAGAGTAGGAGGAGCGAGTTACTTTGTATATATGATGCACATAGAATAATTGGTACATATTTTCCATCGCTTAGAATATATTTCCAAGCTACACAATTTTATGGCCGCTGATTCTTTTCCCAGCTGATATGAGAAGATATTGATCGTGCAATTATCCAAGTCTATCAACGGCTCGCTATTGTTGTAGCGCTTAACCCCCCCGCGAGTACCCAGTGCCGCAGCACCTCAGGGGACATGAGGGGTCGCCCAGCCAATTGGAGCTGCGCTGGGAGCTCCAAACAAGCGCCCCTCCAGTTGAAGCACCCACCTTATCAGAAAGCTCCAACGTCCTGTGATTCTGGAGCTGCAGCATATCATCATCACCTGCACATGACCAGCACCGACACGCGATAGCATCTGCCCAGCGAGCATCTTTCTCTTCTGCATTCCGGTAACTGTACATCACAGTCCTCATGGATTAACCAACCCCCTCACTGGAGAAGAATCTTTGGCGGCACCCCGCAATGCGCTGCACGGATCGAGAAACCGCCACGTCCCATCGAAAGCCCACCTCATGATGAATAGTTTGTGGTCTTCGGCGAAAACGGCCCAGGGGGCCTCTAATGAGGCCTCGAACGACGCGACACAAGAGGCAATCGAGTTCTCGCCAGATGATTCCGCTATTGACGACTCGGCCGAGCCCTCTTCAGCTCCAATGCTGCCGCCACTTTCGTCCGCCAGAGTCCCCCTTCAACAGTCCCAACAACAATCGCAACGTTATCCAAACGCTATGCAGGGTGGTGGTGCAGGCTATAACTCGGCAGCCCCTCCTGCTTCGACCCCGGGCAGCAGCAATAATGTCAATAACAACAATAATATGAACCGTGGAGCTCCAATGCCGCAACATGCTCCCACCGACTCTCTCTCCCTGATGCAGCTGCGGCGCATCGTGGCCGGAGTCAACTCTGCCGAGCCTGCGGCATACGACTTTGTCTACGCAGATATGGGTCCGCATGCCGAAGAGATTGACGAATGGTTCGTGTACCAGTTCTGGCAATGGGTGCGTCTTAACGCGGCGCAAAAGGCCTTTGAATGGCACTGGAACCAGGAGTCTGGTGGCAAGCTTGGCTGGGACGACGCAGACCACGACACAAGAGCAAAGTTTGTACAAGCTGCCATTGCGGGTGTGCAGTCAGACGATGCGGCATTGAGGGCGACCTCGATTGGCAAGATTATGTACCTGGTCCTGGGTAGGTGGGGAGATACGGCAATGCCTTACGCGACGGACGAGTCGAGTCGATCTATCGCAAGCATCCCGCAGCTGCAAGCGATCAAGGCTGGAGTCACATGTTTCACATCGCTCGATGGCCTATCCGCCGTTTGGGAAGCGCTGAAGAATGTCTTTGAGATTCACTGGTATGAGGCGCCCATTGCTTGAAAAGATGAGATGCAGTCTAATGTGGATAGGTCTGGCGAGATTCAGCAGGCAAGCGCTCAGGACGCTCAGGACGAGTTGATGAATCTCTTGACAATCATGTACATTGCTGTTCAAGAGACATTGAACGATCCCGAGGAAATGTCTCCTACCTATGGAAAATTGCGTATGCACACTCCCCTATGCTTCAGTTTGTTCTGACGAACGTTACTAACATGAGATGGCTAGTTGAATTGAATCCCTCACTGGTTGACTTTCTAATGCTGGCGGTTTCCAAACTCAGATGGGACGAGCAAAATACTATGCCCCATACTCAGGTAAATTCTCCAAAGTCTTGTATTTCTTTTCGAATGTTATGCACCCACGCGGTCAGAGCGAATTCTAACTAATTGGCATAGATATTCTTGTTGTTCTGGAAGTCGATTCTCCTGGTATTTGGTGGCACTGATGACCTTGACCGGATCAAGGAGGCCACCAGCGAGTTGGCTGGGGACAAGAACAAAGACACAATCACAGCAAACCCCCTCGACTACCACGTCTTTCGCCAGGAAATCACATCGAAATATCCTGCCTATGTCCCACCACAGCCATTAATACCTCTAGAGGCTGATAATCCGTCGCTTCTCCCACCTCTTCCTAATATCATGACTCGAAATGGTTCCAACGGAATCATCACGCAGCCGACTAACACGCAAATGGGCGGAGCATCCATCCTCAATCAACCGGTGCATATTGCCACCCCGGCTCCATCGCCTCCGCCGTCACCAGGCGTTAGTGGTAAGGGCGGTAAGAAGCAAAACTACCAAACTAACCAAAATTTTCCCTTCATGTATCCTCCTCTAGATGCCACCAGCAACAGTGCTGGCGGGAAGGGTGGCGCTGGATATGGCAACCCTCTGGTATCTAGAAAATGGGAAGGAAGCGACATCCCCGCTTCAATCCTCGAGGCAGGCCAGCTTTTCTCCTCACGAGTCAGGATGACCCGGGCGACCCGTCAACTCTGGGAAGAGCGAGAGCGATTTCTAAAGTTTGAACGCGGCTGGGAGACGGATGATGACGGAGATGATGACGAAAACGATGACATTGAGGACCTTGACCTTAGCGAGCTCACGTTGGAGGAGAAGGAAGTTTTGCGCGAACTGAAAGCAGAAGATAATAAGGAGAAGAAAAAGAAGGAACGCTCATCTCCAGGCCCTGAGGTTGACTTGGGACCCAATCCGAAGAAACTGAGCGAGGGAGACAAACAACGTCTCATTGCGGTGGAACGTTTCTATGTAAGTATACCCTGGCTGCTTTTTTCCTGGCCGATCCAAAACTAATGTCCAAACCCCGTGTAAAGGCCAACGCCTTGCCTCATCTTCAGTCTATTGTGATTGTTTTGCTTCGTCCAATCCTGGTTAACGTTACGGCTATTGTGACCCAGCAGCAGAATCAGATGGCAGGAATGACTAGCAGGGCTAATAACCCTAGCATGAATGGCGGCCCTGGATCACAGAGGGGCATGGATGGACAAGGCCAACCCGACGGAGAAGGAGAGCCGACTCCTGAAGAGATTGATGCTACGCGGACACGAGAGATTACTTCAAAAGCTATGACAGCCATTCTTTTACTCTTACTGAAATGGCTTAGACTCTCACGTAAGTGCTCGGAAATGCTCTGTATCAAAAACTAAGCTAACAATAGGTTGAATATTCAGATGTGCTCAAATCTGAATATTTGACGCAACTTTTACTAGATTCTAACTATCTTCCTTTGGTTCTCAAGCTCTTTGCACATCAGGACATTCAACAAGTAGTCGACAGCAAGCCAGACCATGTCGAAAACAGGTAAGTTGGGCATTCGATTGGATGATGCACTTGTAGCGACGTTCCGCTTTACTTACCACGTTGAGTAGCTTCTTCCAATTCTGCAATATTCGGTCAAAATTTAAGGATAAGACCGAGAGCGATCCCGAGGACGAGGGGGGAAAAGAAGCAGGCGAAGAAGAAAAGACTCATGATGAAGAAGAAAGCAAGGAGAGAAATCCAGGAGGAGAAGACAGCGAAGATGACGCTGCACCGCCGCCAATTAGGAGGCAGCGGGACCTGGAGGAACCAGCAGACGACCAAGCAGTGGACCATATGGAGGATATTGCAGTCAATGGGGAGGACCCTGTCCCAATGAGGCCAGAAGTCGACGAGATGGGTCTGCCGCTCAGCTCTCTCCCGCTGGAGCCCATCACCGACTTCTCCAGGAGAAACTTCTTTTCTCTGATCAACTACCTCAGGGTGATGCAAAAGATTTGCAAGAACAAGGCGCACCGCAACCTCTTGCTCGTGCAGTACAAATCATCCACCATCCTTAAAAAGTCCCTCCGGGTACCCCAGCCTGAGCTTCGGCTATACACGCTCAAGCTCTTCAAGGGCCAGGTACCGTACTGTGGCCGTAAGTGGAGGCAGTCCAACATGCGCGTCATCACAGCCGTCTATCTCCACTGCCGGCCCGAGCTCCGCGACGAGTGGCTCGCAGGTAGCGACATTGACGCCGAGGTGGACTCGGCGCTGCCCCTGGAGCAGGCCCTCCGGAGCTTGACGCACTGGCTGAATGTGCGGAGATATCCCGAGAAGATTGCGGCGGATATTCGTATCGCGATGAGGGAGGAGCAGGACTTTTTCTCGAGGGAGCTGGAGAAGGTGGATCTGAATTGGAGTGACCTGATGCTCAATGCTGATGATACCATGAGTGAGATGGATCATGGGGAGTCAACTTGGGGTTGACGGAAAGCGATGAAACTTTTCTTCTTCTTCTTCATTCTTACGAATAAGAGAGAGAGAGAGAGAGAGAGAGAGAGAGAGAGAGAGGTGTTAAGCGTATGAGAGGAGCCAGCATGCATATATATTGCGGCATTAACTATGTTGATAGAAGGAGGGCTGGTGTTTTAAGGACAGGTAGGGCTCGCTTCGTGGAGCGTGGGCATGAATGTTTTGTTTTCTTTACCCCCCTTTATAGCTGAGCGAGTTTAAATAAACAATATTATATACTATAAAAACAGGATGCAGTGAATTGTCTCTAGCAATGTATCACGAGTTAAACAAAAGGACTGCCACGACGTTGAATTCTGCATTGTTTTCCAAATAAATTGAAATTGTCATGATATTAAATATTAATACGAGGTTGACGAGTCATACCTCTCTGCGGTGTTTTTTTTCTTATTTGCCCATTTGTGAGGCTACTTCTAGATAACATTTGATGTTAATTCGTTCCGGGTGGTTATACAGTCCTCCTCCCAAGCCATATGTCTCTTTCATCACACATAAAAAAAGGGTATTACTTCTTCCTCTGAGTTGTTATCATACAATGAATGATACAGTAGCTTCTGCTTCTCTTGACTTGATTTTCTTGTCTTTTAACATTTTTTTTTATCTTTTGGTAGGCTATTCTGCTTCCGTCTTTGTCAGTACCAAGTAGTGTATTTCCCTCAGATGGATAAGGCACTACTAATGGTACGACTCATAGATGGGCGTTAATGGCGAGAGCTGTCGTACACGCCATCGTCGTAGTGGTAGGGATTCTGCTGCTGTCCGTAGCCAGCCGTGCCGTGTGGAGCCACATAGCCACCAGCACCCATGTATGCCGTGTTTGTGGTGGGGCCGGTGACGCCGGAGTAGCCATAGCCAGACTCGTACTTGTTGTTGTAGCCGTCGGTATGCTTGTAAGGGCTGTCGTTGTCGTCGGCGTTGAGCTGGTCGGGCAGGGTGTGCTGGGGAAGCATGTTGCCTTCTTCGATGGGATCAGCCTTGGGGCGGCCAAAAAAGCGGCCAAAGAAACCACCGGTCTTACGGCGGCCGGAGCCAGAGGTGTAGTCGTTTTGCGGGCTAGGGCCATAGCGCTTCTCCTTCTGGTGGTGGCGAGTCAGAGCAAACTCCATGAGGATGGAGAAGACGAAGAAGATGCTGGAGACTATGTTAGTTTTTTTTCTTCCCTATTTGTTCTTCTTTGAACTTACATTGCGATAATGGCGACGGCGAGGGATGCGCTCTGCAGTCTGCAGGCAGTGTGGAAGCTGGGCAGCTTGGTGAAGCCGTTATTCGCGTCCACTGTGCTTGACGACTGGCCCTTGCCAAAAGGCGTGTCGAGGACGCCGGTGCAGCTGCTGGCGCCATTCTTGTTGGCAGTGGCAACGTAGATGAAGGCGCCGATGAAGGCGATGTCGAGCACAACAGCAACAAAGGCTGTCAGAGTGTGGCCGGCAAGGCAGCACAGCATGAGCAGCGCCAGCAGAGTGTACAGAGTTGCGGCGCCCGAGATGCCCTCGACGGCTCGCAGGCTGGTGGCGATGGGCAGGTTGTGGTTGTGTAGCGTTGCGAGGAAGTAGGAGTAGATGGCGAGGATGATGGCGCTGCAGCAGAACTGGATGCCGCGGAAGAACCACTGCAGGAATTTGAGGCCGAAGCCTGATCTGGCACCCATGATGGACGTGTTTTGAGTGTTTGTGCGAGGTGAGTTTTTAGCTGCTGAGAGCGAGAAACAAAGAGGGTGTGACGAGTATAAGAACGAAGTTGGTGGTGTGATGCTGTATGTCAGGTGTAACTCTCGGTCAGAGGACTGAGCACAGGTGGTTTGAAGAGAGAGAAAGAAAACTGTTTGAAAGGGCCAGGATTAATGAAAAGCCGGGCAGAGGAGAGCTCAGCATAATATGCAAAGCGAGTCAGTCAGTGGGTGGATGAAGTAAAAAAAAAAAAAAAAAAAAAAAAGAACCACCACAAAGGGAACCGTTTCTATGGCTATGATCTCCATCCATTCACCTTCTCACCATCTTTTTTCCGGCGCACTCACATCTGTGGCGGGGCCAACGTCGTCACAGGATGACGTACTCAATCAGGATTAGTGGGCTGCGTACCGGCGCTGTGGCTGGGGCGGTACTTCGCGGGTTGCTGCGGCTGGCTTTGGCTGCTAAGATGGCTGAGATGCTACGAGAGGCGACTTTTGGGAGACCAGTTGGGTGGGAGTACCTCTCCCTACGTCAGTTGAAGAAGCGGCTTTTGTCGATTTTCGCTTGCCCTGGAATCGGGATGAGCAGCTTGAGTTGGTGAGGTTTTCAAACATGGCAATGTCAATGGCCCTCAAACATGGCAAGTCAATCTTTTATACAGCAGCCATATTCCAACCGTGTTTCGAATTCTTTGAGCAGCTGAACGAGTAAAGGCGCAAAGTCTATGTGTCAAGACGCGCAGCCTGGCGGATGGTGGCTGTGCAGCTGGGCATGGCATCGCCAATATTCGGCTCAACTCTTGACAGTTCCGCCAGACTAGAGCAGAACTACTGCGCAATGTGGCGCGGATGGAGATTCTCCGAAAGAGTGAGTGGACAATGGGAGGCCTTTCTCTCTCTTTGAAATAAGTACCTGCCCAAAGCCAAGCTTTCAGCTGCTTTCAGGAGGACGAACACGGTGGGAATGTCTCACTGTGTAAGTGACGAATGCGCGTCTCTAAGTACTAGCCAATAACCATAAATAGTATGTGCGCACCTGTTTCAAAGGCAAATGGCCTACGAGACAAGACATTTCAACCACGTTGTGCGGAGATCTTACCTGCAAGGGCAAGACATGCGCGATGATGCTCATTTGTTCGCCACTCAACGGACGCGAGCATAAAGGAGATGCCGATCGATCAGCAGAACAAGACACCGTGGAGTAGGTACATAGTTTAGAAAAGGAAAAGATAGCAAGAATCCGCTCTTACTATGCTGTAGCCAAAAAGTGTGACCCTTCATCGCATAGCAGTGTATCCTCCATCTTTTTACAATTTCAATTCTGCTGCCTAGCCCTAGAATCAATTGCACATTGTATGACTCGGAAAGGCGCATGTACATGTAGACGGAAGGGCTGAAATCCTGCAAAAGTGACTGCCAAACGACAAAAAGTGGTGCAGCAGAACGTTCTAAGCGCTTCTCCGGGGTCGGCCCCTCACTACAGTAGCGGTAGTGCAAAATATGCAGAATGTGAGACTGCCATTTCAGTATCTACTAGTAGATGATATGTCACCCTTGAATACTTTATAGCGACGAAGTAAATGAAAAGCCTCAAGATACCACCTCTTTCTTGATATTGTTCCTGTTCCTACCAATACTCTTCTCTTCTATCCTCACTCTCTCCTCTTTAAGCCAAAAGGAGTGCCAATTGGAATCCAGCCAGCCTGCATCAGGCATCAACAGGCAATCTGCCTAATCAGGAACAATGGGATCAGAAATCCGTACCAAAGTCCCCTACATCGAAACGCCGCTCATAAAATCCACAACGCTCTCAGAAATAGCCGGTTGGTAGGAACACATGAATCCTCTTACAGTAAACGTCTATCGGGAGAGCAAACGCTAACATCGCATCAGCAATGTCTTCCTCAAACTGGAAAACCTCCAGCCCTCTGGGTCCTTCAAGTCCCGCGGCATAGGCAATTATCTGGTGGCCAAGCTGGCTGAACATGGATCCGAACCCAGCAACACTCACTTCTACTGCTCATCCGGAGGAAACGCTGGACTGGCCTGCGTCCATGCCGCCATCACTCTGGGATGCCGGGCGACCATTGTCGTTCCCATGTCTACTACAGCATACATGATAGACAAGATGCGACAAGCCGGCGCTACAGATGTTGTTCAAGTGGGCGCTTCATGGCAAGAGGCCGATGAGTATTTGACGGGCACTCTCATGGAGGAGGCCCGAGCAAAAGGCGAGGTTGCCATCTACGTGCCCCCCTTCAACGCCCAAGAGATCTGGGACGGGAATGCGACCATTTCAAAGGAGATTGCGAGGCAAATTCCTACCATGACCAGACACTACCCGGTATCTATTGATGGAAAATCAGACCATGATGTGACAGCACGCATAGAACACGTCGACGCCGTCATCTGCAGCGTGGGCGGAGGCGGCCTCTTCTCGGGCCTGATGCAGGGCCTCGACGAGCTCTCCATGCAAAAGACCCAAGTCATTACTGTTGAAACATTGGGGGCCGACTCTCTCGACCAGGCCGTCCAAAAGCGTCAACTTGTGACGCTGCCTGCCATCACAAGCCTGGCCACCACGCTGGGCGCCAGGACGGTCTGCAAAAAGGCCTTTGAGTACGGGCTCCGTGAACAAGTCTCGACGGTTGTCGTCTCCGATGCTGAAGCCATTGCCGCAAGCAAGCGGTTTGCTAACGAAGAGCGGTTCCTTGTCGAGCTGTCGTGCTCGGTTGTTCCTGCGGTGGTGTACGGCGGCAAGTTGAAGGAGCTGGTTCCCGGTCTCAACAAGAATAGTGTCATTGTGCTTGTGATATGCGGAGGGGCCAATATTTCCTACGAAATATTGGAAGAGTATACGGCAGGCTTGGCGGCTGCACATGCGAGCTGAAGCTGGAAGGGAACGAGAAGGACATGGTGGAAACATAGATAGACTACAGGCTAAATAAGGGCATAGGAAAGTGTTGAACCGGAGATTTGATAATTGTAAATATAGACATGGTTGAAAATGCCTATTCCGTTGTTAATGAATACAACTGTTTTCACCAAGGTGTTTGGAACTCTCCACGGGGTGTTTCTTCATCCAGTTGAATGTCACGCGGGTAAAGTCGAAGAGAGCCGAAAAGGGAAAGCAATAATTCATGAATGATTACTCTTCATTTACACCACCGCGTACGTTGCCTCAACTATCCGTTCGGGAAAGAGTATGCTTAGCGAAATCATCTATTTGGCGACCCTCCAAGTTGCGAGGCTGATGTAGATGAGGGCCCTGGCACCGGCGTCCTCGACACCTCTATGAGCCGAACAAGCAGGCCAGACTCAAAAGGCGTGAGCCGGAGAAGCATTCTGATAGTAACGTGGGGGCTTGTGGTTTCCGAACCTCTTACTCTTGCTGAAAATGAGACCGAGCCTGCATGTTATTCAATAGACTCAGGACATACGTCGCATTGTGAACTGCATGGTGGTATGGCAGGGCAGTTGCATCTCGAAGGAAAACTCCTGTTCAGTTCTGTAGCGATGGCCCGTCAACGGCTGGGATCTGCCCAAAAGGCTGCTCGCGAAGGCGAAGATGGTGTGGCCGGGTTACGGCTCGCTGGCCGCCCCGATGCAGGAAAACGGGTCCTCTTGGAAGCCATCATGGAGCTGTTCCAAGTCGAGGATCCAGCTGCTCTGCCCATTTGCGAAGTGGCGCATCTCTGAGTCCGCGAGAACCCCGATTGGGCCATGGTTGATGCGTGCTGACTCCCGAAGAAGAAGACGACAAAAATCACCAGAGGTCCAGAGCAAATCATCTGCCGTGCCACACATCAAAGATGCGTTGTAGTGGGCTCTTGGACGGTTTCTTTTTTCGGGCTGGGTGGAGCCACAACGAAACGAAAATTCCAAGACAGCCAGTCCGAAAAGCCTATTGTCCGTATCTGCAACTGGCCTGCATATGATTGAAAAGCCTGGCGCCTATTGGCTTGCTGGTGGATGGCCTCGAGACTCGATCCGTCATAGGTCACGTCCAAAAAGCCACTGGAGTGCAGGCCAAGAGATATTACTCCATAGATATTGGGATGCTGCAGTAAGAATCTGGCCTCCAAGACAGCCACGCGCGGCCAAATTACTGCTCACGATCCACTGCATATGCAGCTGTCGCAAAGGATTCAAAGGCCAAGATACGAGGCGTTTGCGGAGTTGGATGCAGCACGTACTGTAGAGATTGTTTTCTCTCCCTGCTGTCCCTGCTGTCCCTTCTCCCGCTTCTGCTTCCATCTCGTCCCATGGCACCGTTGGCGTAGCGCCGAAGCTCATACCACCAAGTTTCAATTGCTGTTAAGCTGGACAGGCGAAAAAACGAGTCCAGACTTTCTTGGGTGTGATTCAAGGGCCATGGGGAGCCATTTTGTGATTTATCGTCTGTGTCACCCTGACTAGAATACCTTTGTAGTTCGATGGTGAGAACAAGAGTAACAGCAACAGCCAAGTCGGAGCGGTTCTCGTATGTACTTGTCGTGTGTGGCCGTATAGAAAAATTCCTCTTGTTGGGCTACACAAGAAGAGAGTCACCAGATGATAATGCTACTACCAATTAGTAGTAGTAGAAGCTGACCATAGCTAGCACGCGGCACTCCATCCCTTGGCCTGAAAGTTTGCGCTACGGGTGGCTTCCGAGAGTATCAATCAACCACGAGGCCCCTGGCGAGCATGTTGGGCTACACGCCGATCCGGTTAATGCTGGCGCGATATCCGATCCTGTTGGTCCTCGCTGGGAGCCTTCAGAGCGCCATCAGCTTTAGCCGCTCGACGGCCGCGGGACCTAGATAAGGTACAGTAGCAGCCATGGGCCAACGGATCAAATGGGATCAATCCACTGGCGATGTTGGAGATGGGCGTCGGAGAAGCTCGTTATCAAACCACGAGACAAAGGAAGAGTCTTCAACGCCGCCCCCATTGCCAATATCGATATTGGTTCGGGATGCTGAAAGCCGTGTGTGCGAGTGGGCTCGTTTTCTGCCTGTTCATCTCGTCTATGCCGCCAAGAAAGCCACTTCAAGGGCGAAAGGGGAAAGCAATTGATAGCAGCAGCATTAGCTGGCGCCATGTGCAGCATCAGCACCATCTTTCAGCTGCCAACACGCCGCCGTGGTGCCCGGAAAGCAATATTGCGACTATGCTCCGTACTGTACATACAATACACCCACATGCCACCGACAGGCCAGCGCACGGCAGGGCGGGGGTGGGGAAGAGGCTGTAAGTGTGAGTGAGCGTAGCACTTCAGCCCGCAAGGATCAGGTATCAAAGAGAAATTGGAAAACAAATTTTACAAGCAAGACAAACAAATGAGCAGCGGCCGGGGTCGGAAGCCAAAAGGTTGGGCCAAGCAGCCGGCGGGGTGGATTATCCTTTGTTCCCAGCGCACAACGCACGTTAATTTGCCATGGCCGCCTGGAAATGGCATGAGGGCCCTTTGCAGGCGTGGCTAATGCAGGTCGCTGCCAGAAATACGAGAACCACCTGAGCGCCAACCCTTGCGGCCAGCATCTCTCCAATCGAGGGCCGCGATGCCGCCACTCCGGGCTGAGGGCAAGGGACAGGGGCCTTTGCGGCGCCGTAGCGTTGCAGCTGCTTCTCGACGCTGAAGCTATACGGCGCCATGGACGACAAACGGCACAGCTGCAGCATCCATCGCACGACTCTGCGGCCTCACACCCCCCTCCGGCAAACTCTGCCATGTCCTTCTTTTCCTGGCTCCTGTTCTTCGTTATAAAGACATGAGTCTGTCCTCGTTTGGTTGGGGTTTGAGGCCATCCACACTTTGCTCGTGTGTGTGTGTGTGTGTCGATAGAGGAGGTTACACAACAACAGTCCTCGAGTTTAGCTGTTGCTGACACGCTGCCCGCTCCTCTATACCCTCAGTCTGACTATTGATTATTGCCCTTGGTTTATACCAATTGTATTAATAGACAAGGAAGAAAAGACATCTGGGCGGAAATCTACCAAATTGTCCCGCCATGAAGTCGACTACTGCCCTGTTGGGCCTCCTCGGCCTGGCTGGCTCAGCTCGTGCTGATCCCACATGGCCAAACGCAATCGACGAGATTGAGGAGATCATGACCCAGCTTCAGTCGTTCCGCGCACGCAAATTCGCCGACACTGTGAGCCCCTGCTCCAACGAGGCCTCGGGCCCCGGCCGACAGAACGCTGCCGAGTGGCTCCGTGTCGGCTTCCACGACATGTCCACGGCGAACACCTTCTTTGGCATTGGCGGCCTCGACGCCTCGCTCCAGTACGAGCTCAACGATGGCGAAAACACGGGCCCTGGCCACAAGACAACGCTGGAGTTTATGGGGCCTTACATCTCTCCTCGATCTTCTTTGGCAGATCTAATTGCCTTGGGCGTCTATACCTCCGTTCGCTCTTGCGGCGGCCCTTCTATCCCTATTCGCGTTGGCCGAATAGATGCCACCCAGGCGGGACCCGTGGGCGTGCCCCAGCCCCAAAACTCAGTCTTTACCTTTCAGCAGCAGTTCCAACGCATGGGCTTCAGTACCGAGGAAATGATTCAGGTCACTGCCTGCGGTCACACTCTGGGCGGTGTTCACAACACCGAATTTCCCACTCTTGTGCCCAGCGGGACCGGTGCCAACGGCGAAGGGAGCCTTGACTCGACTGATGCCGTTTTCGACAACAAGGTCGTGACTGAGTATCTGTCTGGGAAAACCACAAACCCTCTTGTTGTCGGTCCTTCAGTCAAGCTTGGCATGAACTCCGACTTCAAGGTCTTCAATGCCGACGGTAACCAGACTATGGAGGCTCTGGCCGATGCCAACAACTTCACCTCTGTCTGCAAGACTGTGCTACAAAAGATGATTGAAGTTGTTCCTCCTGGCGTCAAGCTGTCCGACCCCATCGTACCTTACAAGATCAAGCCGGTAAACATGCAGCTGACACTCATCAATGGCGGCAGCACCCTTCAGCTTACGGGTTACATCCGCGTCAAGACCACTGGCCTTGGGCAGAACAGCATATCCAGTGTATCCATCACTTATAAGAACCGCAAGGGCACCACCGACTGTGGCCTCAGCTCCTGTGTTGTCACCGCCACCGTTCAGGGCGTTAGCCAAGGCTTTGACGATACTTTCAACTTCTATCCCATTGCGGCCAATATCCTTGCCACGTCTGGTATCTCGTCCTTTACCATTACGGTCAACAACGCCGATGGCACCAAGGTTATTTACGACAACAACGGCCAAGAGTACCCCATCCAGGATGCAATCATCTTCCAGGCTCCCCAGAGCTGCGTCCTGGGATCCTCTGGTGCTCTGACTGCTGTGGCTGCCGTTCGTAACGACCGTCTCAGCCAAGGTGCGCAGGCCAGAATCTGGTACAAGACTCCCCAGACAAGTAGCCCCATTCCCCTCCTGCAAAGTACCACGCTTGACCTCCAAAAAGGTCAATGTGTCGGGCCTTATACGTTATTCAATGTCGACTACGCCATTCAGGGTGGCCTGGCCTACGAGGGATACGTCGATGTCATCAGCGGCGACCAGTCTGATAGCTTCAAGGCTCTTACAGGCATCGGCGGTACTTGCCGTGCTTTTGCCAATCCTGCCACATGTAATGGCGGCGATTCAGGATCTGTTGGCTCGACAAGCATCTCGACTCTTCCAGCCACCACTTCTTCTGCTGCCCCTACATCTGAGCCTGCAACCAGCGACCCGATTACCTCTGAACCCCCCACGACGGTACCTCCTACAACAGTGCCCCCTACAACGGTGCCTCCAACAACGGTGCCTCCCACTACGACAGTTGCTGCTCCCACCCACCGCCCTACGGTTGGGGGGTATGTAATGGTATCTTGCTGGACGGAGGGTGATGCCGTGCGTGCACTAAGCGGCAACTCGTACTCCAACGACTCGATGACTTTGGAAAGCTGCAAGGACTACTGCAGTAGCTACGTCTACTGGGGAACCGAATACGGTCGAGAATGTGAGTGTGTCTCTTATCTGGCTTTTACATACGTCTTATTGAACTGTGTAACTAACTCATGCGCGACCCAGGTTATTGTGGTAACACGCTGGCCAAGAGCAGTGAGTCAGCCCCTATTGGTGAGTGCAACATGGTTTGCGCTGGCGATGGCAGCGAGTTCTGCGGTGCCGGCAACCGCCTTGAGCTTTATTCAACCACTGCCACTCAGCCTCCCTCTCCCACTGGCACTCTAACTCACGAGCCCACTGTTGGTCCATATACACTGGTGGGGTGCTGGACGGAAGGCGAGGGCGTTCGTGCTCTGGCCCAAGATGCCACGATTGCAGAGAACATGACGAACGAGGCCTGTTCCGAATTCTGTTCAGATTATAGGTACTTTGGCACTGAGTATGGTGATGAGTGCTATTGCGGTAGCTTCCTCGAGAGCACCAGCGCAACTGCACCTCTGGCCGATTGTAACATGCCCTGCGCTGGCAATCAGTTCGAGTACTGCGGAGCCAGCAATCGTCTTGAGCTGTATATCAACCCCAACATTACTGGTGGATCGCCGGAGCAGCCCGCTGCCGCTGGCGACTTTGTATTCGTCGGCTGCCAAACAGAAGGCAACGGCACCCGCGCCCTGACTGGTTCTGCCAGCGCTGCAGGTACCATGTCGAATGAAGCCTGTGCCACGTTCTGCGATGAGTTCAAGTACTTTGGCACTGAGTACGGCAGCGAATGCTACTGCGGAAACGCTCTTGATCCGTCTTCTCTAGAGGCTTCCGCGTCCGACTGCAACATGCTCTGCAGCGGCAACGACCTGGAGTACTGTGGCGCGGGTAACCGCCTGTCGCTTTACACGAAGAAGCCCGCTCAAATCACATAAAAGGAATATGGCACAGAAAGGGGTTGTTCTAGACTTATAGAACCATGTTCGATATTTGTCGTTTATTTATACCATTGTGTATACGGCGCCTTATGGGACCATTTGGATTCAAGGGATGGGCATATTAGGATAGGATATAATGCGCACGACGCAAGGTTTTTAAATGAAAGTTCAGCACGAAGCTACGATTATTATGAAGTAAATAAAGCAGCACTGGTTTGAATAAATATCATTGATTCACATCTTATGACTGAGAGATGCTATTGCCTGAAGAAAGTAATCGTTGTTATTAACGATGCCACCCAGCGGTGATTTAGCGCCCATCAATTTAGCGTCCAATGGGTGTCGGTACAGCTGCAGCCGCAGCCCCGCGACGCGCTTTTACTCATTCATTCGTTCAATCCCATCCCTCGATAGATTCACCCACAAACCCTCATGTCTCTCTCTCCATCACTCCCATCAATTGCAGCCAAGAATTTTAGACTTTCTACTTCTTGAATAAACATGGCCGACACCACACCCGCGGCCGATCGCGAGGTAAGATTAGAAGAACTGATTGCTGCCCCTCTCACATTGAATGAAGGCTCACTGCAAAACACCTCCAGCGCCTCAAATCCGCCCTCTGGTACGCCATAGGCCAAATCGTCGACGAAGAATCTCTGAAAAGCACCCGCAATGCGACACCCCAGTTTATTGGTGCTTTGACCGAAATGGTTTGGACACAAATTGGTATGTAGGACATTTTTTTTTTCCATCGAGCATCTCATACTTCATACGTACCTATATATATATACATGCACAGAGAGAAGAGAGGCTCACTTAACGTCTTACTGCTACTTGTCAGAAAATGTCGCCGTCGATCTAGAAACTTTCTGTAATCATGCCGGTAGGACGACCGTCACCACAGACGATGTGCTACTGCTAGCGAGGAAGAATCCGGACTTGCATCGGGTCATGAAGGCGTATGTGGATGGCATCAAGGCGGATAAAGAGGCTGCGGCGGGGAGTAGTCGGACGGGTGGTGCAAAGAAGAAAGCGAAGAAATAAAAATTTAAATTTTATTCCTATTCTTCATTTTGGATGGGAAGCTTGACTTTTCGCTTCTGCATTTGTAAGTGCGTATGAAGCAGTGTGGAGAGAGGGCGCAAAAGGTAAGAATGGATCGAAATGAGTTCGTCTTGGTCGATGTTGCTGATTATTGGGTAATTAGGCAGGCACACAAGATGCCACAATTACTAGGGGAGCATCACAAGATGCTTTGAGTCGTGGCTTTCATCATGGCCTATGTGGTCATTTCTCATTAAGACGCCTTTTAATATGCAATCGTGCCAACATAACAACGTTCTTTTCTCTCCTTGGCCTTATACAGGAGCATAATTCATATCCGCGAAGCTACCCTTGAGCGAAAATCATGCAAGAGGGAGTTTCTATGACGGGGGAATAGCTATGAAACGCGTCATATTGGGAGCTCACATATGGATATATGATTACATAGGCTTGAGGCTCAAATCTATAGCGTAGCTTTCGCAATATACGGCCAGGCACGCCAATTCTATTCGCCCAACAGTTCATGAAATTGGCGATAGGTGCTTCCAGACTATCCCACTTGCTAATTTTACTTGAAAAGCAAGGAGTGTTGTTCAAACGTCAATAAAGGAGTAAAACATGGACGCCTGACCACCTCTAAAATACTGCGATACGATTGTCCATCAATCGGCTATCACTATTTCTTGCCACTAGTTGAAAGAGAGTAGTCTGAAAATCGTGCGCTAATACCAGAAACTCCATGTCTAAATAGCCTTAATCTTGAAGCACGCCATTAGAAAAAGCAAAGTTTCAGGGGATAGTGCATTTTTAACTCAGGGGTTCCCAACAAGAGAATAAGTCCAGATTTTGGGCTTAGATAGAAGATACTCTGGGGCATGTTCAAATTTGCTTGAACTCTTTTTTGAATGATTGCGATCAACGGTGTTTTGATGCCAAAAGATTCATGGGCATCATATAAAGATGACGAGAGCAACAGCGTCTAAGCTAGCTCAAAAGCAATAATGACATGGAAACAGCTATGGGCTGTTATCGCGCAAGAAGCAGAGTATGGGCGCAGAAGATAGACCATGGGTTAGTACTTCTGCTACATCTACTGTGTTTTTTTTTTTTTTTTTTTTTTTTTGCTTCCGTCATTTTCATTCGCTGCATGCATTTTGCTACAATAACTCTTAATGAGTCGGTAGTAGTGCTAGGTACACGTAGGCACCAACGGCTGGCATTGCTACCATCGTATTGTGTGATGATACAATAATACGGTCAATGCCATACTTGGCGAGAAAATTTATGCCAACGACCATCCAGGGTCGTACGTCCTTTTCAACCCATGCCACAGCACAGTGTGAAGGATTGTCTTGGATCTTTCAGTACGCCAGCCTTTCTTTCAGAGACACCCTGATCGATGCCGTGGTTGATAAGGGGATATAACCATGATATACATGTAACCATGCCTGGGTATAGAAAGAAAGGAGAGGGAGCGTCTTCGCCCGAAACGAAGGTCTCCTTTCGCCGTATTCCTTGACAGTGGAGCCCCTCTCGCTTCCCAGATGACTGGTCGAGAAGCAAAGCCGTCAGCTGAATACATGTATCGGCATCGCGGGTAGCTGCCGCTGAATCTAAGCATCAGCACCCCCGTCAGTTTTATCTCAGGCAACGATACACTGCCGCCTTGCACACCATCTTCAGGAGATGTTTGTACCACGAGGTAGATTTGAAGGGGTAGTAACAGTTGGTAGTGCACAGACCCTCGCAGATGTACTTGAGCGAGACACTCGCAACCTTGTACTGTAGGGATTGGCTCAATTTCACATCAGCAAAGCCTGGATTCATCGCCATCATCGCGTTTTGACATGCGTGCTGGCAGTAGCTTGAGCGCGCGCTAATCGCGATGCTGCTGCTTCAGCCCTTTGGCACCAGACTGCAATCAGGTGGCTGCCTGTAGGCGTGGCGGGCGGAACCGCTACCTAGTGGCGGGCTGGGAGGCCATTAGGGCGCCGTTAGGGCGTTTTCGCCGCCCACAAGGCAGAGCCAGCGATCAGTGATGTGCAGCTGGCGCGGTCCAGGCGCATGTACCTGCTAGGCCGAGGCCCGTGCCCAGGCTGTCGCTGGCAGCAAAGGCTGCTGGGGCGAGCTCAAGGGCGCCGAGGACCCTTACCTAAGGCCTCCTGAGCAAATGAAAAGGCCTGCTGCTCTCCGTCATCCTGCATCCTGCACGACCTGCCCTACGCCAATAGCTTTCGCCGTCCTGCACCTCAAGGGAAGGGAAGCAAAAAAAAAAAAAAAAAAAAAAACTTTGTACACCCTTTTCTGCTGGCTCGCCCATATCACAACATTCTACAGATGCGCTGCAGCTCGGCATTGCCCTCGACTCCAGTTCCAACTCGCCGTTCCGACCGATGACCCATCCCGGCGTCCTTGACCACAGCTGAACCAGCGACTCCTCTTGGCGTGCCGCCCAACCTCGACATTCTCCCTGCCTCGCCTGCGAAACCGATCTGCCCGTCCATTGTTTCTACGCTGTACCACCGACTTCACAGCTCTGTCTGCTCGCGAACGTACTCCTTCTGCGCACGTGCGGCTGCCGCCACGGTCTTTCTAGCTTCATATACCTGCAGGAACCTTGATGTCCTGTCCAGGATACATGGTCCTCGAGGAGTGAGTGGTTGATTCTGTCTTTTTGTTTTTGGGTCAAGTGCGGTACTCCCATCATAGCCTGCTCCGGTTGCGCAACCCTCCGGCGGTTCGTACCGGCGAGGTCTGGCAAGCGCCTTTGCAGCAGCAGGATATCCAGGCTACACGATTACCTCATGTCCCTTCCCAATCCCCCGCTTGCATGGCCTGGTTCGACTGAGTCAAGTTCTTCATGTGCTTACACGCTAGCATAGTCCCTCTTCGCAGCCAAGCCTCAGACCTTCTAAGACGAGCACATGTCCCCACAGCCTGGAGAGGATGTTTCGTCGCCGGATTCCATACGCCCCAGCGGCATCGCCAGCGTCTTCCGTGGCCTGACCGGCTCAAAGTCGACCAAGTCTCCGCCGCCGCTCTCGTCGTCGGCGGCGGCGCTCCCAAGAACCGACTTCAGTAATGCCGTACCAATAAGCTCTCGCGGCCTATCCGCAAACCACATGGATGCCTTCGAGCTTTTGAAGCATGGCAGTCAATCCGAGCGCATCTCGGCTGCCAACACCCTCAAGTTCGCCATTAGCGGGTACCCACTCAATCCCGTCCTCGAAATATGGTATGCTGCCAAGGATCTGATTGAGCCAAGCAAGCCAAGTGCGATGCGACAGGCCGGCTGGGAGCTGCTGACGGAATGTGTCAAGCACTCTTCTTCCACAGATTTAGAGCGAAAAGAGTATTTTCAGACCGTGGCCGCCCTGGCGAATCCCGACGATTTCCATCTGCAGCTTGCCGCGCTGGTAGACCTGACGAACCGCGGTAGAATATTGGCTGGATTTGACTATGAACTGCTCCCCCTCCTCACAAAGTGGCTTCAAGATGCATACAATGCTGCCCGTGCCGCGCGAAGAGCCTCCCAGGCCGCGCGCGGGCAGAGGAGCTCCAAGAACAAGGCCGCTGCAACTGGCGAAGACCAAAATTTCGCGCAGCTCTTTGCCTTCATTCTGGACGTCATCAAGTTCAACTTCAACCCCGCCGATGAAAAATCGATATCGGACCTAATTGACTGTCTGCTCGATATCTGCATGAGTACTAGTGTTGAAGAGGATTTGCGTTCCTGTATATCCGTCATTGATGCCATTGTAACGTTTGGTTCCGTGCCCAGCAGCAAACTCAAGAGCACGATCCAAGTCCTCAGCTCCATCTTCTGCCTTGTTCAGAACCTCAATGGCGAGTCCTGGAATACCCTGTCGAATCTCTGCCTTTCGCACAATGGCCAGGCGGCCGTCCGTATTTTACTCGATGTTCTCCGCAACCCATCGGCGAATGAAGTCAGCAGCAAAGACATGGGGCGAGACTTTAGAGGCGCACTCGCTGTCCTGCAGAGGCTCCTGTCCAAGACTAAGCAGAGCGGATATCCCCCTGTTCCATATGCGCTTCTGGCCGATGGCTTATCCAATACCCTCAAGATCTCGTCATCGCCAAGGATTTACTATGCCATCCTTCGCCTCATCAACTCTTTATTCTGTGATGAGAATGGACAATTGCACCGCTTAATCCTCGAGGAGGATTGGTCTCCTCTGCTGGACTCGGCAGCGGAATGCCATCGCAGGATTCAAGAAGCCGCTGATTCGGCGGCAGGTGACCGGCCAAGTGATGAGTCCATGGATAGCCTCGTCTGTGAGGAAATACAGCTGCTTATCGCTCGGCTTGACGTTGTGGTGAAACAGAAATCGGGTGACTCTGTGCCTAGGCAAACGGTCATCAAGTTCTTCGCCAGCGTGCATCAACTTCTTCCCGACAATGCAGCCTGTACTGTTCTTGACTATTTCCAAGAATTCCGATGTTGTTCCCCTTCGGATCTGCAATGGGAAGCCAATCTGGCTCTTGTGCTTGACGGCTTCTTCAATAATCGGAGCCGCTCGTCGGATACGCGGCTGCGAGCTCTGCAAGCTATGATGGATGCTTACGACCTTGTTGATTTGGTGGGCGACGGAGACGAACAGAACTTTATTCCTCGCCTTGCCAACAGCATACTCCAAAACATTGCTGAGGAAGCAGACGTCTTGGTCTTGGACGCTGTCATATCCTTTATGACCTCGGTGGTTGTTTCGTGCGATATAGATCTCTTTGACTTTGTTATCAATGCATTGCGAGCAATTGTCATTAGCAATCGACTTAAATCACCCATTACATCGCCTACATCAACTCTAGTACGGCCAAGTTCATCAGAGACTGCTGCTGAGCACACGAGATCACCAGTAGAACAGTCGCCATCAAACGTTGTCACGAGGGGATATGTCCGCATGTTTATGCGGCTTATGAATTTCCACAACGATAAAAGTCAGAAGCTGTTCAACGTGCTAGTCAGCATTGCAGCGCTAGATCATTGCGAGATAGATGCTCGGCTGACAGCCATGAAACTGCTTTTTAGGCTTCGCGCTGACTGGGCGAATCGAATCTTCATCACCAACAACAGCGTGGAAGCCATGTCTACTGCCACTGTTCTGCTTCGCACAGAGAGTTCGCTAGCCAAAAAGCAAGCCGAAGAAGTGGCAAATATGGCTCGCCTGTCAAGAACCGAAGCGACCATGTCATCTCGAGGAGTACGCGGTGTATCTGCTAGCCAAGGTCAGACTGGAAGTAGGCAGAGTCAAATGTGGAAGTATCCAGACCTAGACGCATTGCCCGAAGCCGCCCCATCCTTGAATAGCCCAATTCTCAGATCTCATATTCACGTCGAAGATGAGACAAAAGACGAAGAGCACGCAGCCGAAAGAACAGAGTACCAGCCCTGTGCTCTCAGTCTATCGGCCTGGCTGAGCACGGTCTTGAATATGCTCAAAGGATGCGACTGGGAGATATACAGCTTCGTCTTGGTCCATCTGCCATCGCAGCTGAGCAATCATGCAATCTTTAGAGATGCTATAAACGAGATACAGGAACTTCGCCAAATGGTATGCGATCAGATCCGGCAGAACAGTTTCCCAGAGCCCCCCAATGCCCTGGGCCTGCGCCGAGCTGATATAGCGATTTGCCTGTATCACAGTCTAACAATGATCCTCAGCTACCATGAGCATTTTAAGAAATCGGATGAAGACGAAATCGTCAAAGTGTTTGTCCATGGAATCTCTACCTGGGAAAGAAGCGCCAAGTGTTGCATTCACGCCTTGTCGATATGCTGTCACGAGTTGCCACTTTCAACAAGCAGGTCGTTGCTCCAGATGCTGAACCAGATGGCCGCCATCATCACGCAACCGTTTGTTTCAGTACACATTTTGGAATTTCTTGCCTGCCTCAGCCGGTTACACAATGTATACGTCAACTTCAGAGAAGACGAGTATAGAATTGTCTTTGCAATTTGCTTCCGATACCTGGACTATGCTAGAGAAAAGAAACAGATCCAGCAACGGAACAGCCACGTAGGCGAGCTACAAATGTCTGGAATGCCTGGTGGTTCAATTTCAGCGGCGTCAGATTCGTCGCAGCCCGCTCTCTCAGACGACCTTCCACAATATGTTCACGCCTTGGCTTATCATGTTATCCTGTTTTGGTTTTTGGCGCTCAAGTTACCCGACCGTGTCAATCAAGTCGGCTGGATCGCCAAGAAACTGTTTGCAGATACGGATGGTCCTGTACATGCCATGGATGATCACGCCGTCACGTCTATTGACTTTATGCAAAGGGTCACGTTTGCAGATGTCGATGAGTCGGCAGAAGATCCTTACTTCACCGAAGATCGTTTTGGCAGCATTGAAGTCAAACGGTGGCTCATTGGAAACAGTATTGTGACCGTCAAGCAGGCCACAGCATCTGGGTGGGCTCAGATCATTAAGAGACAACCGTCAGGCACGTCGGCATACACTGTCCGCGAGTCGTACAGACCTCCCCCTCCTCATCAAATAGAGAACCATGTCGACATCACTAGAGAAGGCCAGCCTACGTCCAACTCAATCATGCCCAGCCACTTGTTGGTGCAACTCATGTCTCCGATTCCGCAATCGCACGACTCTGCAAGGCCCATCCCCTTGCCAGACGACGATGTCACTCAAAGAACCCTTAGAGTCTTTGATCGCCTTTCTAGTCTGGATGGACACAAGGTCGGTGTCATTTACATGGGTGAAGGCCAGACTGAAGAAGCGGAGATACTGGCAAACGTATCTGGGAGTGACGACTACCTTGAATTTCTCAACGGCCTTGGGACTTTGACTAAACTTAAAGGTGCAAACTTCAATACTCAGGGCTTGGATCGCGAATTCGACTCCGATGGGCAGTATACATTCTGCTGGAGAGACAGGGTGACTGAGATTGTCTTCCATGTCACGACGCAAATGCCAACAAATCTTGAACGGGATTCGCTGTGCGTGGCGAAAAAGCGGCACATTGGTAATGACTTTGTCAATATCATCTTCAACGACTCTGGGCTTCCATTCAAATTCGACACCTTCCCCAGTCAATTCAACTTTGTCAATATTGTCATCACGCCAGCGTCTCCCGCTTCATTCCTGGCCACTAGGGAGGTGAATCCAGAGCAGAAGAAATTCTACACCGTGCAAGTGATGAGCAAGCCCGGATTCCCATTGATTTCGCCAGCATCCGATACTAAAATGGTCTCTTTGAAGGCTCTCCCGGCCTTCATCCGGCTCCTTGCCATGAATGCGTCTGTCTTCTCTCACGTGTGGCATAACAGGGAAGAGGGCGAGCATATCAGCTCATGGACTGGTCGCCTTCGAGAAATTAAGCGGCTGCGAGAGAAACACGGGCCAAAACCCGGCTCTATATCCTCAACCTCCCCGCCGACGCTCCTCGCCAACTCAATGCCTATCCAGCCGCAGCCTCTGCAGCCATTCCAAGATGCCGCTCAACAAGGCGGTAGCAGCGTGCGAGATAGCTTCAACAGTCTACGGAGGACAAGCGTGGCCACTTTCTTCACCAATACTAGCGAGCAGACATCTCATCGCTCGTCAATACTATCAACGGCCCAGACCAACGACACTGAAGTTGGCACGGTAAATGGGATTGACTCACTCGTTGAATCGGTTGACTTTTCGAAGTGGGCTTAAAGGAATTGTACAGTTGAATGTTTTTCTACTACTACTTTTTTTGGCCTACAAAAACAAATAATTTTAAATCATAGAAAAAAATTCGAAATGGAAAAAAAAAGAGCGGTTCGGATTGGGCCACACAGTCTGTTGCAAGGCGCGAGCCGTCATGTACTCGTATAGGCTTTCTTTTTTTTTCCTTCTCTCACTTTATATTTTGTTCTGTTTACGATGACGATTTGATATCAGAGATAGAAGAACTCTGGTTTGGGAAGCGGTGGGCGTTAACGCTATTAGGAGGGTGGAAAACCTATCTGGGTCTAAAAGTTTTGAGTTCCTCGTTGTCAAGTTTGTTTCTCTACGTTGGTCTTGTCTCTTTTGATCGAAAGTCATTTGCTGTCTTTTCTACTCCATCTATATACCTATGTAGGTACAAGTACTTATACCAATTTACAAAGACGTTTGTCATGTCGAGTAATTTCTTCTCCAGCTGTGTAGGCGTTTGCCTATTTAGTAACTTGGTTGCGTCAATATGCTCACTTTCACACCAACATTGCCTCAATCTGATATTTAGACGTAGGCCAACACATGCATCCATTTCTGTTCTTCTACGAGACAACGACATACAAAAGAAAATTTTCTTCAGAGCCCACTCCATCTACCCACAAAACATACTTCCATGACAATACGTGATAAATCGTCTCAGTCGCAATCAAATGGTCGACATCTCTCTCCATACATCCTTGTACTGCATCCACTTTTGAAAGCCTATGGGAGTGTAAGTCAGGAATACCAAAGCCATCGTGCGAAAAGCCTACCTAGCGGAATGATCTCTCGCTGACCCGCTGATACTCCGTCGAGGAACATGCCTGTCATGCCCCGTTGGCTCAGTGCACGGGAGCACGCGAATATAAGCTCAGTGAGGATGATCTCTCGTGAATTGTTGGCGTCTAGCCCGCCAATCATTAGCAACGAAGCAAAGGCTGTCAAAGGATGTGTATCGATGTAACATTACACGTAAAAGGGGCTTGGACTCACCTTTGATGCATATGCAAGTTGCTCCGCCGATACTGCTGCTCAGTGTTGCCGGCCAGGGTATATCAACTGCCGCCGGACTCTGTGCGCCAGGCGTGTAGATAATAGCGGTAGCCACTATTGTGTCGCTTTCATATGCAACGATGATATCGCCTATATATCCCTGTCTTAATGTCTGCGCATACAGATCATACCAACCATGGCTGTGAGTACTGGTCGCAGGCTGGCGATGCTCGACACTCAACACCTGCTCGGCATCGGCATCGACGCACTGCCTGAATCCCAGCCCGGTGGAATAGACCGTCATGCGTGGCAAGTCCAAGAATCGAAGAATCCAGTCTGCGACAAGGCCGCCCTGGCCTTGGTGGCCTTGCGTGCTGACGGGCCAGCCTTTTCTCTCGAACCACTGGTCCACATAAGCCATATCGACCGGCACGCCGCAGAGCAGTCGAGGAAATGTCGACCCCAGGTGCAATCTTCGCACGCCTCTGACGCTCTGGAGCCTGCTCAAGGCGGCATTATAGAGCGATGAGCCAATCCCGCGTCCTCGATAGGCGGCTTGCACGATGACGGCGGCAATCGAGCCTACCAGAGCAACATCGAAGCTGTCTGCGAAAGTGGCAAACGCCGCACAAAACCCAACCAACGATCCGTTGACCGGGTCTCGTACAACGTAGTGCAGGGCGTAGCCATCTCTCTTCAAGACAGACTCTAGAGTTGCCGGGTGGAGGTGGAACGGGTAGGGGAGGCATGCTTGCCAGAGCGCGCATGTTTCTAATAGATCTCGTTCGGCAACCCAGGGCTGGACCGGCCATGCAGATTCGGCATCCAGTAATTGGTTCTGTACAGGCATGTTCTGTACAGACGTGTTCGCATATGACGCTGTGAAGCCCGCGCCGCCATCGAGAAGCAAGTTGGCAGCACTCAGCAGCTCAGGATTGGCATATCCGGCAACGTGTACCAACGTCCGAAAATAGGCATTGGGAATGTTGTGGCCGGCAACGGGACAGCAAGCAAGGATTACGAGAGGTCGCGATTCGCATATCTGTGCCACAAGCTCAGCAAATCCCAGCTGGAGCGGGAACCCAGGGCCGTCCAAATGACTAATCACAAAGATAACGACCTTCGATCTTCTGATGAAGGCCACATGGACGCCGGTAATGCCCTGGTTCTTGGTGTATGGAACATGCCGTATGGGGATATCTCGACTGGAAAGCGACTGGCCGAATATCTCAAAAGGATCCCTATTATCAGCGGGATCATTCCCAGCAGGTGGTACCACGACAGGGGTTATAAGAGTGATAGGTCTGTCCCAGCCGGGGATTCGAACGAGTGGGATGCAGTTCTGATAGTCCCAAAGGACTGTGGCAGTAGGCCTCTCTGGAGCGCTGGGTGTATTTCCGCCGGGCCAGAATGCTCTAGTGGACATGTTGGCTCCTATAGCCAGTCGACTGGGAAGACGGCGGATTTCAAGCTTTGCTGGTGCTACAGGCCTTCTGAAGATGGCTTATAGGCATCACACGGGGCGAGTGAGTTAGAATCCTTGGCTTGTACAGCGACTTCATCAACTGATGCCACAATTTAGGCTATGAAACAGACAAGACTTGGACAAAAGGCCAGCGTTCTTGCCATGTAACAGCACTTCAACAGCTCCCAGTACTTGCTTCCGCGGTTCCAAATTATGTGACAGACAATACCTGTGTGAAGTCAATTGGAGGAATGATGGAAAGAAAAAAACGTCGATTGGTATTTCATGACAAAAGCTCCTCCTCGTCTAGCAGTGGCTGCAATGAATAAGAACAAGGCTCGGACCGCCAGGCGCCACAATGCCAAATAGCTCAGTATGCCTTATAATTACATGTAGTAGGGATAGCCCTAATTTTGCCTGGCATTCAACGGTTGGGCTGGACAAGTGACCAGGACTATTCGATGGATACAAACGATTCTCACACCAAGAGAAGGCTAGGGGGAGCAAATGTAGGGATCAACTCCGCGTGGGGGTTTTGTGGGATTGGCCATGGATACAACTAAAACTCAAACACGCCCAACATGATGTGGCAAAGCTTGCATATTTGGTCCACCAGTAACCAAAGGATTTGGCAATTTGCGTCCGTTAAACGAGATGGGGCTGAGACGCGGCTGTCACTGTGCGAAATCCCTCAACTTCTGTGAGTCTTGCTTCGCTGGCCCTGACCCTGGCACAAATTAGGACGAGCTATTGGAAAAGGAAAATAGGGTGAAAGCTCGTTCCAAAAGTAGCAAAGGTAGGCGCTGCGGTGTAAAAATTAGTAGCCAATGAATCGAAGCATACAATAAAGTAAGGAGGACACGAGGGCCCTAAGGATGCCCCAAAGCAAACACAGACAGGGAGCAGGGAGCCACTTGGCTCAATAAACCACCGAGAGAACTTATTTAAGAGATTGCCAGGAACACACTGCACCAAACAAGGTATTATTCCCTAGCCTGATCGTGGTTAAGCCAGCATATCGCTGTTTGTGAAGCAGGTACTAGTAGGTACATCTGGGTAGCTATCAAAGATACAAAGGAGGTACCCGAGATGCAGTATCAGTACGACTGGTTTTCAAGCATAATCTGAAATGATAGAGGATAGGGTCAAGGTTATTCTGGGAAGCCATTCACTGCCAAAGGCGCAGCATCCACTTGGATAGAGCTTGTATAGGCCTGAGAAACTGCCCAATTGCCATGAAATACCCGTCGCTCTTTTACTATCTTACCGCCACAGTAGTTTTCATGCAGTGTAACAACGTGTATAAAAACGACTATCTCACGCTCTGGGTGGCTTCACCCACTTGCAATACGGTTGCCAATAAGATGCAATCCGGCACGCAGGCAAAGACGCAAGGGTCTCTCTTGTATGATGATCACTGGTCCAACCGGACGAGGCCCATGTTGCGTTGGGCAGACGCTAGCCACTCAAAATGAATTCCTTCCAATAGGTGTCGTGACAAAGTAATAGACTGTGCTGTCTTTGAGCTGCACCATGCAATGCGATGCATACTGTAGGCAGTTGTTTGCTCGTATGTGTACAGGCCAGAGTCGTAGAGAGTGTGGGCGGGTGTGTATTCGGCCTAGCGCTGGTCTAATATGCCGGAATGACGGGGCCGGTGGCCGGGAAGGGCGGCGGGAGCTTCAGGATCGGCGAGTAGTGCCGCTTATAGCAGCCAAGGCTTTAGAATGTGTCTATGCTGGGCTAAGCGTACAGCAGCGAGACAAGGAGCATCGCGGTAACAAGGACATGGAGAGATGAAGAGGGGAAAGTATTTGCTTGGCGGCTTGGAGAGAGTCTGGATTTGTTTGGGGCCTGTTGAGCGCAAAGACGGAAAGAGAGAGCGGCAGGTGAGGAAATAGGGCAGGCGCGGGGGTACCTTCCGGAGGCGGTTTCAAGCATCAGCAAAGACTCGCCACTTGAGGCTGGCAAAGACGAAGAACCAAATGAATATTGAAGTAACTGCCAATGCTATCACATGGGACTAGCAAGGATGATGGAGTTTGGTGACTGCTTGGTAGCAATTGGTCAGAAGCCAGCACTATCTGGGTAGTAGTTTAGGGTAGACGAGACAATCTACGACATAATACCTCTCCGGTAGGTACCTTGTTGAGGAGACTTTACTTTACGAGGAGTCGAATTCAGAGAGTCAAGACACTATGGCTGCCTTTGCTAAGGACCATTTGCTAAAGAGGGTAATAGAGTGAGCTACTTGATTCCCGAATCTATTCGCTACTACATATCCGTATTTGCTAACTGGTATCTACGACTAATAGCTTAAGCCTCTTACCATAGGTTGAAGGGGCTTATCACGAATCAATGATGATGATACCAATACGCAACCTCCGAATTCTCCGTCAAACCATCTACTTGCCAGGCAATCACAGGCCGAGACCACCCAATCATCTGAAGTGGCTCCTTCAAAAGCCGATGCTGGTACCCAAGTTGCCCAGCCAAATACTGATATGGTATACTTGGCCGCATATAGCAGGCAGGGGCGGTATTTGCTAATACAGGCGTGTAAATCCCAATCGATGGGCACTGAGCCCTACCACAAGACCTGATATGTAAAAGCTGTACCTGCAGTAGCCCAATGACACAGCACTAATGCCTGCCACGTCGCGATCATCGAGGCTTACGATAGAGCGAAACGGCTATTTCCTGCATATTCGTACAGCGGTTAAAATTAACAAGAGGCGATCTTGACCACATCTCTCACGCCTCGCATATCGCATATCCCGCCATGACACCCCGGGACTGAAGCCGGACTGCAAGCTACATGAAAGAGGTTCCCAGTTGGGCTTCACACCCAGGTGACACTGTGCGAATTACCTCTAGATGGACTCGATTTTGGTGCCGAGTGAAAGGCTTGTTTTGCACAGAGCTACAGTGCGGCGTACTGTGACACGACAGACATGCAATGCTGCCGCTAGCTCGACGCACGACAGCTCGCTGCTTCACCCGTCCAGGCCTCGATCAATCCTTTCCATGTACTGCATCTTATCCACACACACAGCACACACAACACAACACCACAGCTGTGATTCCTGCTCTCCTATTCAGCTGCATCCCGGTCGCCGTCCAATGGCCCTTGGCCGCCGCAGAGCTGCACGCGCTAGATAGCTTCTCCACAGGCTCAAACAAGAAATTCGTCCAGGCCACCACGATATCGCCATCCTCGCTGGGCACCGCTCACCAAGACGCCGGACGGCGGGCCAAATCAAAACGTGGCACTCCTTCTTCTTCTTGTCGCATTATTCATGGAAGCCTCCCCACTGTGACAAATTGGCAGCAGCGCCGCCTTGATTTCTGATTCGTTTTGGTGACTGACGCGCCACAACGTGTTTTGCACCAATTTGGCTTCTTGCATTCGCCTACCGCCACCAGCCATAGTGCTCACGTCTCCTATTTTTTTTTTCTTTTTTTCTTTTTTTCTTTTCTATTTTAATCATTGAATGACGAGGTTATGTCGTCTTCTGCAGCCAAGGAGATTGACGCACTCATTCGCGATGTGGCTGCGGGTGAGTGGACTAATATGCCCCCTTTGGTGTAGCATTTACTTATCGTGCCCATGTTAGCTGCCAAGTTACCAGCCAAGTCCCGGATGGGAGATGTCAGGCCTACAGTAGCAAGCCTGGCCTCTTTGGCGTACGAGAATGGCTTATTGCCGGAAGCACTTGATGAGCTTGTTGATCTGGTCGTTACACCCAGCCACCTTGATCAGGCTAGTCGAAATGCCATAGTCAGAAATCTGTATCCCGTCTCCAGAGTATCCCGCGATGTTGCCATTCGTGTCATAGGTGCTCTTGGCCATGGAGCACTCAAGCCTTCGCTCAATATCCAGGTGGCGCTTTTAAAATGGCTCATCATGATTCACCACGTGCTGGAAACCCCAGCCGTGTTCGCTCAAGCCTACAGTGTCCTCTTCAATTTGCTCAATACGGCAGTGATTCGACCAAATCTCTGCCACTTACTGGCGCTCATCACACGGAGAAAACATGTTAGACCTTTCAGGATCCAAGCTCTGTGAGTATCTCATCAAAGGAACGGGCCATGCTTGAGGAAAGCTCGAAAACTAACCAAATTTTGATCAAGCTTGAACTTATCACGGCAGACTGCCAATGATCCTTATTTAATCGGCCTTCTCAGGGTCTATAAAGATTATTATCCTGAAATCATCTTGGGAGAGTTAGTTCGAGGCAGGGCCTCCGCCTTCAAGGTTGGTTCATGACGATAACAAATTCAAGTTGACCTAAACTAAATAGCATTGCCTCAGCATCCGGACATATCGTGGAAAGAAAGGCTTCAGGAAGTACAAGAAGCTTATGCTCTGCAAGCAGAGAAAAATTCGCAAGCGGTTCTCGATGGCTTCCGGGTTAATCGTCCCACTGGCCGAGGCCGAGGAAACCGAGTTGTGCCGGCCGTCCACACGTCTCATGCCACAGAGGTAATATGGCTATGACCCCCAATGCCTATTCGTGTACTAACATTCTCCAGAATTCTGTCACTTTGGAAGAAGTCGAAAACATCACAGGCTTTGTACAGAATATCGACAGGATAGAGCTACCCAACCAACTTGTGGCCGTCCTCGCCGATCCCTTGTTGCAAAAGCTACTTCTCCTGCGCCCAAATGCAGAGGCTTACCAACGGGTGGCGAACTGGCTCAACTCGGTTCTACAGAATGTCATTGACGGCGACGCTGATGAGGCCGTGCTCTGGGAAGTTTTGGATGTCGTGAAAGAATTTGTAGTGCAAAGTAAAGTAAGTTGGAGCTCTCGCAGGCGTATATACTGTCTGTCTATCTTCAAGGCCGTTACTGATACTTGACGGCAGTCTATACCTCCCGTTATTCTGAGTTTTTTTGCTACTTTTTTCCAACAGTGGAATGGGTCTGGTCATCATAGCTCAATCTTACAGATTTTGTCATTCATGCCTCTTGTGGAGTTCCAAGGCAAGTATCCGCTCCTCTCGGAAATATGTTTCTAGGTATCAACACGGATAAGCTAACTCTTCTATCTAGAATTGTATGAACGCATCTTGCAACCACTGGAGCTGGCTATCTTGGATAATACACCAGACTCTCAGGAAGAAATTCTGAGACTATATACCAAAATACTCCGTCACTGGACTGCCATATTACAATCGAGCGATCCAGTTCCAGCCCATGCAAATACGAGCATCACGGCGTTGATACGTCATACCGGGCGGCTCAGCCTCACTCTTCTACAAACCTCTCCCACAGAGTCAGTGAATATTGGCATCATAGAGTTCTATGAACAGGCAATTCACCTCGTCAACGACGATTCTCTCAAATACTATATACGGATTGAACTGCCACCATCCGAGCTGATTTATACATTCTTGTTCAGCAGTTCGGTGGCCACCATGTCCCGTCTCTGCGGCATCTTGGCATGCTACAAAAAAGGCTTCGAAATGGCCATGTCAACAAAGGCAAGAAATGATGGCTCTAATCGAATTGATGCACTCTCTTATGACCGAGCCTACGTGAACCTATATAACGGGTATCTCATGGATATCTGTAATTGCTTCTGGCGAAGCAGGGCTTTTAGCGATGCGGATACTAATTCTCATGGCTGCCTGATGCCACGGCCTACCGTGGCCCATCTCACGGCATATGTCTCTTCAGTGGACAAGGCGTTCTCTCTACCTTCACTTCTTACATTGTCATATTCGCCTATACTCTGTTTCCAGAGCATTCGCTCAGTGCGAGATCTCGAGGACGCTGCCATCGGGAGCAGCGATAGCGCCATAAGGACAAGGCACGCCGGGCCAGTGACGCAAAACAGCCTTTCCAAATTGGCTGTCGCTGGAGGTATACAGCTTTCGTGGCAAGACTATCGTATTGAAGTTTTGAGATCCCTTGCGGAAAGGAGCCTTGGTGGCATCGCCGAGCTGTTGAAAAATACAATGACAGTGCTGAAGAACTCAATGGATGCAACACCACGAGCACGGGCAAAACTGTCCATATAGACGAAGATGAAGACGCTAGGATGAAGGAAAGATATTGCACCTTTTATGGTGGCTTTATATTGATATATTGATTAGGCCTAGTTGAAACAGACCAGCTGCCTATATCCCATCGGTTGAAATTCAGGGTATCATCAAAAGAGATAAATAAGACAAGAAACATGAAGAGAAAGGGGGAAAAGAAAACCAGAAATGCGATTTATCCATCAGCTATCCCATCCCAGAGTGTTGAAAACAGAATGAAACTGAAATCCGGCTGTCAAGGCAGAGTTGAGGCCTGCCCCTCCGCCAAATAGCAACGCCATGCACCGTTGAATGCTGTGCTTACCGATCCGTTTATGACAATTAAAGAAAAGATCAACCCCATGCATCGTCTGAGAAGCCGTTGAAGGCATCATCCCCAAAGGAAAAAAAATGTGTTCTCCGTGGATTTGAGAAACCTCGTTGCTTGAGGCACTGTGTTTTTCTTCTTAGTTCTCCCTTTGCTTGGACTCATCGCCATATCCTCCAATCTTGATGGCGCCAAAGCCATACGTCCGGCCCTCAGGAGCACGGTTGACCTGGCTTCTCGGCCCTCTCTCCTTTAGGTCGTCTCTCAACCAGCCCATGACCAACTCTCCGAGACGGCTATTGCCAGTGGACCCAACGCTTGAATCAACGGCATGCAGCATGTTTTCTGCAGTGTCCCACTCCTTGACAGTGCCGAGATGCATGTGGACCAGATGGGTAGGCCAGCCGGCCAGATTGTCCAAGATGTGAGTAGCATAGACGATTGTGCACTCCCGGTTCTCCGTCTCACGCTTCAGCCAGGCAAGGAACTCATATCGAGTCAGGACATCCAGATCGACAGTGATCTCATCCAAGAAGAGCACGGTCCAAGGACGCAAAAGACCCATTGCCAGCTGGACTCTGCGACGCTCACCGTCGGATACGGCGTGCATACGCCAGTTGATGTCGATATCAAGCATGTCAACCAGCTCGTCACGGCGCTCGGGATAGGCATCACCGCCAACAGACCGAAGCAGCTCCACGACGCCAATGTCGTTGCGCACAATGGGGTTGAGCACCCACTCGAGGCCGAGATACGTGACGCCTTCGAGGCCGTCTTTGAAGGGATCGACGCCACAGATGGAAATGGCATCTCCCGGGGCCAGGCGCTTTCCAGCCAGCAGGCGCAAAAGAGTCGTCTTGCCCGCGCCGTTGGCACCAATCAGAAGCGTTCGTGAGCGCGGAGGCAGATCAAGAGTGATGTTCTGGACGCCCGTGGAAAAATCAGGAAAGGTGTAGGAGAGACTCTTGGTCACGATTTGGGGTGGTTTCTGCTGCTGAGCCGACATGGTGGCGGTTTTGACGGGTGGTTCTGAAAGGGATGAGGGGATGGAAGATGTGGTGTTTGGTATGTGTATGTAGGAGCAACAAAGATGGAAGAGTGAGTCTAATAGATTTGCTACCGCTTCATATAGGCACCTGTAAACATCAAAACCAGGCTCGGTAATCACAAACCCCACTGGCGAAGTTTTCTAGCGCCTGCTGGCCGTCTTGTCTCGGCTTCTTGCAGTGGGATCGCTCTGCTCATCGGTGTATGGTGGGGGAGGGGTTTTGCTTTGCGGAGCGCTCCGATACTCCGTACAACATTCGACTGATGCCCGAATTGAAAAGGCCAGCCCGGAACACGCCGCTGGGAGCCTAGGCCTATAAGGCGCTGGCCTAGCGGCTGAATACTAGTACTTAGTACCAGTAGAGCATTACAGTGGGCTACTACTTTAATGGATGAGACAGCTACAAGTAGTTTTATGTACCCTTAATCCGGCTCTGGCCGCTCATATGGTGAGAATGGCGACCAAGGCACAGGGCAGCTACTTGGTGTGTGACCTCGCGTGTCCGACGCGGAGCAGCGCAAAAAAAGTGCGTGCAGGCAAAGGCGCGTCGAGCTTCCACAATTAGAGCTAAAGTGCTGTACCTAAAGGCACTTGGTTGTTAACAGCTCGAACAATCAATCCGCGACCAAACCACATACGCACGCAGAGAAGCACGACGACGGCCTAACTGAGCATATAATTTGAATAAAAATCTCAGTCTACGAAAGCTTCGGCCGTAGCTGCTGACAGCCGCCGCCATGGTCAAGCTTGAAGATGTCTCCAGTCTCTTGCGGACGCCCGCGTATGTCCTCATCGCCTCTGCCTGTTTGCTGCAATTCTAACGCTGATACAAGGGATCTCTCTCAGAAAGCGCCCATCCGAGCAGAGTCAGCATACAAACCGCTCCATTCCTTCGCCTTGGAGAAGCAGCGATCCTATAAGCAGCAGTATGGCGACATGTACTTCTTGCGGCTTACCAAGATCAAGCCTGCGGTAGAAGAGGTGGCTGCAAAGGCATGGGATGGTACAGAGATTGGCGGCGAGCGAGCTACGAGGGTTGAGCGAGTGCTTGATGTGCGGCAGGGCGAGTTGTGCTGGGTTGCGGGAACGGTTTACATGGACATGCGGCTGAAGCCCAACATCCTTGAGGATGTATCCAAAGATGTGAGTATCCTTTTCTCTTTGGCTGGCATATGCCTGAACTCTCTATGGATGATACTAACTATCAATTCATCAAATTGCTAGCGTTGGCTATCTGCACCCATCTCCTCGCAAAAGTACTACTCCGACGACGGCTCCGATCAGATCATGCTGGAAGACGACTCAGGCCGTGTCCGCTTAGTCGGCGATGCGCTCAATAACATCCCACTTGTCACCGGTTGCATCATTGCCGTCATGGGCACTGAGAATACAAACGGCGAGTTCGAGGTCATTGACCTTAAGGTTCCCGACTTGGCTCCTCAGCCAGAGCGCTGGGCCCTCTCCAAACCACCTACCGCGAGCGGCAAATCCGAAGGCGAGGATACAGAAATGACGGACAGCCCTTCACAGAGCGGCGGCAAGAAGATTGCCATCGTATCGGGGCTGTCCTTTTCCGGTACCGATGCGTCATATGATCTTGAGCTGGATCTTTTGTTGGAGTATCTGCTTGGAGAGGCACTCGGTCCCGACGAGCAGATCAATGCTTCACAGATTAGCAGGCTCATCATCGCCGGCAATTCTATTTCCACCGTCAAAGAAAAGGACGACGACGAAGGCGACGAAGATGAAGACGAAAAGAAGACGGTGCAGAAGAAATACGGCTACGATGCCAGCGCTTACAATCCCGTGCCATCTCAGCTCTTTGATCAGTTTGTCTCGGAGCTGCTGCCTTCCATCCCTGTCACCCTCCTCCCCGGTGCTCAGGACCCCGCCAACGCAAGCTACCCTCAGCAACCCGTCCACAGCGCCATGTTTCCCCTTTCACGGGCCTATGCAGCAGAACTTGGTGCAAAGGCAGCATCACAACCTGGGTGGTTCGACCCTGTCACAAATCCCTGGGAAGCAGAAGTAGAAGGATGGAGGATATTAGGCACGGGCGGCCAAAACGTGGACGATGTGTTTAAATATGTCGAGAGCGACGACCGATTAGGCATGATGGAGGCCATGTGCAGGTGGAGGTGCTGCGCTCCCACCGCGCCCGATACATTATGTATGTTTTCCCTCCTCTCTCTGTTTTGTCCTTTTTACGTCCCTATTCTTCTTCTTTCTAGGAGTGTTTCAATGCTGATGAGATTACTTTAAGGGAGCTATCCATTCCAAGAAGACGACCCTTTTGTCCTCAAGTCCTGCCCCCACGTCTACTTTGTCGGCTGCCAGCCCGAGTTTGCAACCAGAGTCATTCACGGCCCTGACGGCCAAAGTGTTCGCCTCATTGCGGTGCCGTCGTTTTCGAAAACGAAGGAGTTCGTGTTGATGGATACGGAGACATTGGAAGTGACGAGGGTAAAAATTGCGTCAAGATGATTATGCGATAGCTTCTAGAACCACAAGATGTATATCTGTATATCTCGATATAGAAGAGATATTAATAAAGCTACAACGAGATATGTATGGCATAGATAATTCAAATAGAGCACAGTCTTTCATGTAACCATACAAGTACATGCAATGCTTTCCTAGCTGCTAGCTCAGCGCCAAGAGCTGACGATGAACAGGCATGCAACAAGTAGTCTTGGTATCCCGTTCATCTCTGCCTAAAGCTGCAGGTATTTATTTTACAGATTTGAATAAAAGAAGAGAGATAAGGCATAAACCTGCGGGCAATTTGTTAACGTGGAAGCCTTATTACAGCGCCAAAGAGCTTCAGCGCGGCCTGATCCACGCCCGCAGCCGCAGCCCCCGCCGCCCACAGCTACTAGTAACAGGGCCGTGACAAAGCTCCAACCCCACTAGAGCCTTGCTCCCAGCAGCGACGAGGCAACCTCCAAAAAAAGTCGACGCGAACCAAACATACCTACCGCCAACACAAACACCACATTGGACGTCCGCCCTCACGCCCGCTCTGTCTCTGTCCCGTCAACATAGCGCACCCATCCACACCCGGCATCCGACGCGAACAGAACTCACGATGGCGGCCGACGTTGGCCACATTGCACAGCTGCTGCAGGCAACTCTGGATCCTGCTCAGCACCGCACAGGTATGTTGCGCTTCTTCCCATTGCCCCGCCCTGGATGCAGACGCGAAGCACAAGGAGGGCGCAAAGCGCGTCTGTAGAGTCCGCCATAAACTGACGAGCGTCGATTCACTACAGCCGAGGCTGCTCTCAAGCAGGAGGCGGCTAAGCCTCAGTACTCACTGACGCTGCTCACGATTGTTAGCAACGACTCTCTTCCCATCAACACTCGGCTGGGCGCTGCCTTGGCCTTTAAGAACTTCATCCGAATCAACTATGTGGTAAGTAGCGATGCCATGCCACCGACGCGATCCACGCGAACGTTCGTCTCCGACACGGGACCCTCGAGATACTAAGACTCGTACGTGCAGGACGCCGATGGAAACTACAAGATCCCCCAGGACGAGGTCCAGACAATCAAAGAGCGCCTCATCGGGCTGATGATCGCTTCTCCTGCCAATATCCAGAGCCAGCTGGGTGAGGCTGTCAGCATCATTGCCGACTCAGACTTTTGGGAGCGATGGGATACTTTAACCCAGGTAGCTATCTCCCAATGCAAGCTCGATAGACCTTTTATATATACTGACGGCGTGGTAAATAGGACCTTGTCAGCCGTTTCTCCGCCACTGACCCCAAGGCGAATATTGGTGTACTGGAGGTGGCCCATTCCATCTTCGTTCGATGGAGGCCACTCATGGCGACAGCCGCCCTGTACACCGAAATCAACCATGTCATCAACACATTTGGCGGTCCGTTCTTTCAGTTGTTAGCGGTAAGAGCAGTTCTAGCCAATCTTTCTCCCCCCCTCCCCGACTCTATCATCTCTCTTTCAAGAACCGAGGCTAATATTAGCCCGTGCGAATGATGTATAGACTACCGACAGCAAAATCACCGAGCATGCGCAAGACAAGGCGGCTCTTCGAGGCTGGTTTGAGGTTCTAAGCTTGCAGCTGAAAATCATGTTCGACATGTCCTGCCACGACCTGCCTCCTGTTTTCGAAGATAACCTCTCCAGCATCTCCGAACTGCTTCACAAGTATCTGAATTACTCCAACGCCATCTTGAATACCGACGACGACGATGAAGTCAGCGTTGTCGACACCGCCAAGGCCGACATTTGCGACTTCCTTGAGCTCTACACCTTTAAATATGACGCAGATTTCTCTCAATACTGCAAGCCATTCATCACAAGCACCTGGAACTTGGTGTCATCCATTGGTTCAGAGACAAAGTACGACACCCTTGTCAGCAAGTCGCTCCATTTCTTGGCGGCAGTTGCGGCGACCCGAGAGCATTCCGAGCTTTTCAACAACGAAGAAGTCCTCACCCAGATTATCGAAAAGGTTATTTTGCCCAATGTTAGCCTGCGAGAGTCTGATATCGAACTGTTTGAGGATGAGCCGATTGAGTATATCCGCCGAGACTTGGAGGGCTCTGATACGGGCTCTCGCCGCAGATCAGCCACCGACTTTCTCCGCAGTCTGCAAGAGAAATTCGAGGCCCCCGTTACTGGCTCTGTCTCCAGATACATCAACCACTACCTCACCCAAGGAAAGTCTGATTGGAAGTCCAAAGATACTGCTGTCTACCTATTCATTTCTATTGCCGCCAAAGGTGCCGTCACACAGGCTCAAGGTGTCAAGACTGTTAACCCACTTGTCAACGTTGTCGACTTCTTTGAGCAGCACATTGCATCTGACCTGGTGAATGGAGAGGGCATTGAGCCAATCTCTAAAGTTGACGCAATCAAATTCCTTTACACGTTCCGCAGTCAACTGTCCCAGGAGCAGTGGAAAGTGGCGATTGGTCCGTTGATCCAGAACCTCAACTCTTCCAACTATGTTGTGTATACCTACGCGTCCATTGCCGTGGAGCGCGTGCTGTTTTTGGCAGACGATGCGGGCAATGCCATGTTCCCCCGCGCAGACATTGAGCCGTTCGCAAAGGATCTGCTCACCCATCTCTTCAAGCTGATAGAAAGGGAGACTAGCGCTCCCAAGTTGCAGGAAAACGAATTCTTGATGCGATGTGTGATGAGGATTCTCATTGTTATCAAGGACGGAGCGGGCCCTTGGCTCGATACTATCCTGACACACCTTATTCTCATCACAAATGTGATGAAGTCTAACCCTAGCAACCCTCGCTTTTACTACTACCATTTTGAGGCTCTTGGCGCGCTGGTACGGTACTGTGCTGCAACGCATGCCGCTGCAATTAATCAGAAACTCTGGGAACCAGCACATCAAATCCTGGTAGACGATGTTACCGGTAGGTTTTTTTTTTTTTTCCTAGTCTAGATATCTTTGATGACTGGGTCTACTGGAACTAACGGTATATCGATAGAATTCATTCCCTACATTTTCCAGATCTTGGCGCAGCTCCTCGAGTCCAGCCCTGTGGATTCCGTCTCCGACAACTACAAGGCACTGCTCGGCCCTCTACTGCAGCCTCCATTGTGGGAAACCAGGGGCAACATCCCGGCGTGCACACGATTGCTGGCCGCTCTTATCCCCAGAGTAGCCAAGGCAATTGTTACTGAGAACCAGACTGAGGCTGTTCTTGGAATTTTCCAAAGACTACTGGGCGGAAAGAAGTCGGAGCTCCATGCTTTTGATATTCTTGAGGCTATTGTAAACTCCTTTGAGCCGTGAGTTGATCGCAGATGACTCTTTAAAGCTGCTATACTAACTTTTTATCTTCTCTCAAGATCGGCTATTGACCCGTACTTTGACACCATTCTCAGGCTGATTTTCACAAAGCTCCAAGGATCTCCAGCTGATTCTTTCAAGATCCGCTTCGTTCGATTCTTCCATCTCGTTGGGGGAAAGCTGGAAGCTGGCTATGGAACAGATTACTTTGTCAAGCATTCTAACAAGGTGGACGAAAAGGTCTTTGCCCAAGTTTATCCTCCATTTATCCTGCAGGAAACAGACAAGCTGGCAAGGCCCGTTGACCGGAAGGCGGCCGTTGTTTCTCTGACTAAGACATTGTGCGACTCTCAAGTGTTTGCGACCAAATTCGCCAAAGGCTGGGGAAACACCTGCAGGATTCTCCTCACTCTGCTGGCAAACCCACCAAGCGCAGCCGCTGGTGTCGGAGATGAAATCATCCTTGAAAACTCTCCTGATGACATTGGCTTTGGACTGACATTCACGGCCCTCAACACGTGCAAGCTTGCCGCGCGGGATGACTTCCCCGAGGTGCAGGATGTGACCACCTGGGTCAAGCAGTACATGGTTGGGGCTAACCAGAGACATGGCGGTGCTATTGAGGGCTTCATCTCGCAGCGTCTTACGCCCGAGCTGCAGGAAGCCATTGCTCAGTACATTCGATAAAATCGACAATCTACAAGAACAAGTATGCCAAGAAGAAAAGAACTATGTTGGTCTATTCTTGATGAAAACATTATGATCATTTATGAAGAACAGAAAGAATAAGGCTAGGGGAGGCACGGAAAGCTGATAAGCGACACAAAAATAATGAGAGGCCAAAACGAGAGAAAGGTAGATAGATACACTGAAATCCATTACATAGGTATGTAGTCTAGTAGATAGTAATTGACATCAGCGCCGACATGTGTTCGACGCCAGAAACGAATAAGCAATTGTGGAAACCATAGGAGAAGAAAAGAAGTCAATGTGATATGATACACTGTAGTGATTGATTGATTGATATGATTGTATTTCTTCTTTCAATGACTATCTATCAAAAAAGAATTCAACAACGTACAAGAGACTACTTGATAAGTCACTGCGTCATCTCTTTTCGTCTCGTCTCGTGAATTCAAAACCCCATGTACTTGAAAAAGAACTATATGTTTGTCCATCATGGTCACTTTAAATACGTTTTTAAAAACCCCCAATTCTCCCACGCTGGGGCGCAGAAAAGACAAAGTAGAAAGAAGGAAAAAAGAAGGGAAATGTGAGAACATCTAATAAACACCGTAAGATCTTTAAAAACAAGAAATGGGAGCCGCCTCTCCTATGGTTATGAGGAGAGAAAAGGGCAAAGAAAAAGAAAAGAGAAGAGTGACAATAGGGGATGAAGATGAAGAAAAAAATTGTACACTCTTTCCAAGATAAAAACCAGCGCCGGAGTCATGCTAAGGCTAAATAGTCCTCGTCGTAATGCGTCGTGCGTAGTGATGCTAATAGTAAAAATGATGTATGTCGTCGTTTATGTAGAGGAACGATATTAATAAAAGTGAGAGTAAAACTGGAGAAATCTCGCCCAGGCGACGTGAGCCAGGTATGCCTGCATTCCGAAATCTTGCTCCTTGGATTTGGTTCCTCTTCGAGGAGATGTGCCACTCAGTTTCACAAGAAAAACAAAAACGCTGATGAGTAAAGGTCGTTGGAGATGTGTATTAGTCGGCAAAGAATCATAAGGTGAAAAGAGGCAGCCAAGATGTGTTGCACAGGCGGGCAATAAACTAGTTGATGCGTAACGCCCAGTTTAGAGGAATCCGCCCTCGGGGCCAACGCCGACCACGCTGTTGCGCCACGGGCAGCGTCGATCTTGGGTCTGCCATTCTTGGCTTCTGGGCGGGGGAACGGTATCCCTATGGCTCATATTGGGCCGCCGTACGCTGGAGGGAAGCGGCTCTGCGCCAACACTTCCTCGGCGGCTATCTCCGCTGCTGTTGGTCTGGACTACCAGTAAGCTGCTGGTGCTCGAGAGCCTTCTGGTGAACTCAGAGAAACTCAACCTTTTGGAGCTCGCGCCAGATCGGCGATGATCCGAGTCTCCGCTCCGTGAAGCATTATCATCGGTGACCCTGCCTGCAGAAATCGGATTCAGGTGCGGCGTGCTCTGGGTCCTCTGCGTGGGATTCAGGCGACTTTTGGCGTGAGCCGTGTGAGGCCGTGAGGGCGGGGATTGCGATGTCGATGACGAGGCCATCGTATCGACATGGAAGCTCAAGTGAGCCCTGGAGATGGTGGGACGTCGAGATCCGCGTTCTCTTGGCGACTCGCCGCGTCGATCTGCGATAAAGGCCAATGCTCGCTGAGCCGAAGGGGAAATAATCGGGCTCCTATCATAGCCGCCCTCTTGCTCGTCCGCCGAGTGCGCATTGTCATCGGAGTCGAACTCTTGGTTATAGTCAAGATGTTGCCCGACTTGAGGATTGTACGTGTTGCGGACGGCCGCTCGCTCCAGGCGCTGGGCAGCCTCTCGCTGTTTCCGCTTATCGTCTACTTCACGCATGAGAGCATCGAATCGAGCAATGGAGTTGAAGTTCTCCTGACCGGGGACGCTTGTGTCGGCCCATGGAATATGCCCCATCTGAAAGGCCCTGTCAAGGATCGTCTCTCCAGGGGCCGGCGGTGCGCTGACGTCAAACCCCATGAACGCCTCCATTGGTGAGCCCAGCGTTTCAGGGCCACGCGTGGGTGAGCTCAAGGTCGAGGAACGCCCCTGGGCCGCCGTCCATCCCTCGATTAGTTCTCCCTGGTAAATCGAGTCTCTGATCGAAGGCAACCCCGCATCGTTATGCATCGGTCCAGTGTAGATTTGGCCTGGAACGGCAAATGACTTTTGGACCGGGTGCTGGCTGACGCTAGAGGGCGAAGAGATATCGCTTCGTTTGGATCGCAGGCTCGGCGAATCTGAGCTGAATGTGGCAGGCCGCTCGCGAGGTCCCGTTGAATACGTAGTGCTGGAGCTCTTGTGCTGTAGAGGTCTCGCATCCGGGCGGCTCGCTTGATTTCCGCTATCGGGTCTGGGAAAGTATTCTGTCTCACGGCTCCTGGGGCTGAAGGGGCTCGAAAACACCGGCGTGCTGCTTCCATCCGATGGTGCAGGATTCTTCTTGTCCAGGATAAACTGAGCCCACTCATGGAGACTGGTGTGATGATCATCCTGTGGTGTTCGAAACCACAGAGTACTAGTACCGGCTTCTTTGCTTGCCATCAAGCCCACAGATCGACTGGAGCGGCGTTTCCGCTCCTTGTCGGATATGGTGACAACAAGCGTGGGCTGGATAGGCCCTTGTTTGCGATAGGCGACCATTTGGACTTGGCAGTCGAGAACGCAGCTCGTAGGCCACTGGTAAGAAGGTTCCGCATCTTCCTGCGAGAGAGAAAAAGTGTTAGATGCTGCTGTATAGGTTGCCAAGAAGAGCAGCAGCCAGCGTGTTCAGCGCTTACTTTGGACTTGAAAACGGAGATGCAGTATTCGTCGGTATACGCTTTGGCGAGGGGCTTTGGGCCAGAGCTGGAGGGCCACACGCCGTTACCGCTCTGTCGGTCTTTCTGCTTGTTGATCGTGGTCCGTCTGCCAACGAAGACGTATCGGGACTGCAACGAGTGCAAGTTAGCTTAGACGGGATCCAGTAGAGAAGAAGACCGGTATGAAGCCACGAAATTACTATTCAGGCAAACAAACATACCTTCCATTGCGCTTTCGCAAGAATGTGGTTTCGGTCGGGAGGAACAAGGAGATAGCCATCAATGTAATCCATGGCGGGCGGTTGTGAGGCTGCTGCTCCTGAAAGCCGCAGCTGCAGTCGCAAAGAGACCGGGAGACGGGGAAACGGGGCTGTCAGTCGCTGGGGTTAAAAGCACATGCTGAGGAAAGAAAAGCAACGACGAAATCGCCTCTATCGACCGAGTTCATATGCGTCGTCGAGAGGGTTTGCGCTTCTCGGGTGTAAGAGCAAAGCAGAGCAGAGCCTGTCGGAGTTGGGACAATGGGAATGGCCTCCTATCTTGTCGGTCTCCTCTTTTTTTTTTTTTTTTTAACCTCGTCTGGATGTCCGCACAGAGAGAGAGGCTCAGTCAGGCAAAAGCAGCGAGTCTCTGGTGGGTCGAGAGATGGCCACGGGGTATCACAGCAAAGCAACAAAGAAGAGAAGAAGAAAAAAACGGCGAAATGAGGGATTCACCGAGATGGAGCCATGGAGGAGGAGGGAGCGCGAGCTGAAATACTAGCAACGGGCAGTAATTTAGCAAGTGAGGGCCCGGCCTAGTTCTGTCCGGAGATGGTGGATGCGGCTGGGGACGAGGTTTTAGCTGCCAAAGCCGAGTTTATAGATGGCGATCCGGTCTTCAGGCGCCGCCGCTCAAGCTGCTATCAGTGCCTGTAAGGACTTTGAGGTGCAAGTGATAGGAAAGCACAGGGCCCTGGACGGCCTTGTCGGCAGGTCCCCACCGTCGCTGGAAGACGCTGGAGCGCTACAGGATTCCTTGTGCACGCTGTGACGGAGGGCCGCCACCGGACCCAGCGCTGGGGAGGCGCAATCGAAGTCAAATCCGAGGCACCGCTTCCATGTACCTGGTGCGAGGTCTGCGACGCAGGAGACTTCCAGAATGAGTGGGCCGCCGTGCCAATCAGCGCCAAAGCCGGCCTCGAAGCATGTCTCGTCCTGGCCGCAGCAGCGTCCCGGTACTTTGAGTTGCAAAGGACATGGAGCTCGCCGGCGCACTAAGGCCCTTGCTGTCCCCTAAAGAACAGCGTGTGGGCCACGCCGCCTCCTTGGGCTTTTTCCAAGGGTTCCTGATAAATTGCATCCCCACCGCCCGGAATCTCTTGGGGAGCAGGTAGCGAGGTTTTGGAGGCGCGAACAGACGATGAAAGATAAATGAATCCAAAGTGTATCAAGTAGTCAAACGCTGGTACAAGATGGATGGAGGCCCTAGAGTGCTACTAGCAGTACAAGTATATTACAATAGCGGAAATGCAAGGTATTTGACTCTTTGTCGACATTGATCGCTGTAAGCATCAACACAAGTTCATGTTGAAGCAGAACCCCATCCCATCCATCCATCCATGGCATTACCTAAGATATTGATCAGTGCCCAGCGCTCTAGGCACAGACAAGAGCCGCCGTCACAGCCCAGTAGAAGCATCAGATCCTTCCATGTGCCTGCTAAAGCACGCCAGATGCAGCAATAGCGCCTTGGGCCATGAACCGTTCGCCACCCGCTGGCGAGACATCGACAGGTAGTAGCGTCCAGCGCGTCCAGAGTACTTTGCGGTACCGTCTCCCACCGCAGCGGGCGCCAGGTACTCCACGATACCGCGAGGACGGCCGCAGCAGCGTCGCTTCAACTGACGATGCCAGCTCTCGCCCGTTTGGCGTCGCAGCCTATCGAGTTATTGGCAAAGCTGCGTCAGGCAGCGGAGCGCTGCTGGTCCCTAACCCCACCAGCGTCTCCAGCGGTAATAACACTTGTGATCCGACTCCATATTTGATATCAGCTTTGATGGTTTCCCTGCTGCTTGTAGGTATATACTTGTACTTGTAGTATAGTATCTCTCTCTCTCTCCGCGCCAGGCCACCGGCGAAGCAGTTGACAAATGTCTCTGCTGCGAGTCCCGTGCCGCGGAGTATTGTCCTCAATCGTAGTAGTCGTCGTCGACGAGATGGAGTCGCCATGATGGTGATTGTCCAGATCACCGCCGGACCTGATACAGGCATTTTGAGATACGAAATAGCATCCACCCGGCTGCAGCCAGGATGAGTAACTCTGTCGACGGATCAGGAGAGCCGGGCCAAGAAACGAGGCACAACGTGCGCCTCCAATGCAGGGCTGTATCCGCGTGTGCGACTAGAGCGCCTTGACACCCGCGATGCCAAAGCACAGCTTGAAGTGCAAGTACAGTATACTGATACGAAGTACGAAGCCCGCGGACAAGGGTCTGCCAGCATCTGGGAGGGAGGGTGGCCACGGGAGCGTAGAGTGGCTCCTTAATTCTGTTCTAGCAAAGTCTATGGAATAGCGTCTCGACGCTTGGCCGCCAGAATGGGCCAGCCTCGGCCAGGGGCCAGGAACGGCGCAGAGTCTCTGCAAAGCCACCAACCACTGATGGTATCATCATGGCAAGTTGGCACTGGACACCACTAATTTCGCCCTCCTTTCCGCCCGGCGCCGAAATCCCTTCACCCGGGTCTTGATCGGCATTGCCATGGCTGCGTCCGCCATTAGCCGTGTTAGCCATCATTCCTGGACGCCAGCCGGACGGGTACACAAACATAAGCGGCAGTCCGCCTTTCGTCATGGCTTCGGCTGTTACAGTAGTTGGCTTCCTCAAGCGCAGCAGGATGGGAAAACACAGGCAAGCAGAGATACCGAGCATTCCGCGGCATGGTGATGCCGGATATGCGCTCAAGCGGGCGAAGCATAGGTCAAGCTGCAGCCATGGCTTGTTGCTAGCATGCACGAAGATACAAGGACGTACAAGCACGGCTTTCTCGAAGAGTCGTGTCGTTACTCAAGGCTCCGCCAAAGAAAAAAAAATCGAGGCTAATGGCTGCTTGCTGCATGCAGGGGCGGCTATTGCAAGATGGCAATTATGGATACCAGCCTCCACCTGGAGCAGCTGTATGCACTCGGAAGTACACCTGCGTATACTGGTATCTGTTCTCTCGCTCCGTCACGAGCAAAATGCTGTTACTCGCCATGGTTAGAGCAAGCAATCCGCAGGGCGCACTACCTCGACCTACTCCAGCACTCCGCATATCATGGTTCATCTTGCCAGCACTAAGCAGAAACGAACGGAGCACAGCATGTTAAAGGAAGGTCCTCGTGCTTATTTGTCACTCTTCTGGCATGTCATCTGTGTGATACGTCTGATTGTGCAACAAATACACAAATGCCGGCCCTCTGGATCGCCCCGACGAGGACGAACAAACAAGAGCTTACGGAGGGAAGACCAAAGGAACAAGAAAAGCTCGGGGAAGCCGGGGTGTTGGTGCTACGGTCTTGGTGGTGCTAGTGCTCTTCTGGTACCTGCATCAGGCACAGATCTGCTCATTGGCCGAGAAAAGGGCGTCTGGCTAATGCATGGCGGCATCTCACGACGGTGATGGTCACGGTGGTGACTGATCAAGTGCTGGTGTGCCGACGCAGTTGGCGACAGACATCAGACGATATGACTGACGGCCAAGCCAACGGGGCGGCTCGGAGAGCACATAAACAAACACAACGCCATGATGATGGGTATTGATTGCTTTTACCGCACAGCAGCCGTCTGTCCACAAGTTACAGGTTCCCCCTGCATTGCTGCTGGCAGTTGCCGATCCTCGGTGCCATGATTCTGGCTCTGCCCGTCCAGGCCAGTGGCACTTGAGCGATGAAGGAACAGCCATCGTTAGCCTCCATCTTGATCTACGATCAATTTTAATCTCTGGGCTACTGGCCGGGCGCAGATGCGTAGCTGGCCAGTGCTGGAGCTCCAATGCGACGCTGCGCCCACGCCATCCTCTGGTTTGCACTAGGGGCCCAGGGTTTGGAAAAAGAAAGAACAGAGACAAACGGGCGCTGGTTACATCGCTGCTTCATCTTGTACAGGGGCTTCTTGGACGCCTACTGTATGCTGTCACTGTCACAGATCCATAGGTACAATGTTTCTTTGATCGACTTGTCAAGGACTCGTTATGTCGTAACTTGGAACACAGAGCAGGATGATGGATAATGTGACGAGTAAGACTGGCCGGGGAAATTGAGTTGCTGGTGAAACCCTCGATTCCTTTCTTTGTCGCTCACCTTGTCACCTTCTGTTTCGAATGCAAGCTCAGCTGTCGGTATAGGTAGGCATAGCATTGCTGCATCCGGATTCGCCGAAACATTTGACGTCTCTGGCAATATACAGAGTGTACAGCTGTATCTCTGGTAGGTAATTGACAGCAGTACACACATGTACCGACTCCTATGCAGCCGTCCATATCAAATGAGCATCATTGATGCCTTGCAAGTGGCGTCAACGCATGTGTGTCAGCCACAGACTCTTACCGACATGCTGTATTCAACCTACAGTACATACTTTCCAGGGATATCAGCCTCGTAACAGAGATGCATCTGCAGCGCCAACCTTGCATAGAAGCAATGCTCACAATAAGCAGAATGTTCTCTGAAAGGATGCCTGAATGCAGGCAAGCAGGGCAGCAGCCGATCTAAGCACTCCGGCTCCATTTCCCGCAAAAAAAAAAAAAAAAAAAAAAAAACCAATCAGGCCCTACAGCCAGGGAGAGGCCTCTGTCACGATGCATGCTGCTCGACCGTGCACCTGGGAACAAAAGGGGAAACGATACGCCGTCAAGTCGGCTTGTTCGGATGACATTTCGCCTTCGCCTTCGCCTATGTGGTCGTCTATCAGTTATTTATTACGCCTTTCAGTAGATCTCGCCCTATGAGAGCTCGGTAATTGAAGTATAGCCGAGATTTTTCTTTCTGGATTTCTGTCTGGAGTAGGTATAGTATCAGCTTTTTGCCCAGCCGTATCAGGGTTGTCGGCAGTCAGGAAGCAGATGGCGCAACTTCTGACCGCCCCCCCTTTTTTTTTAACTCAAACCTATTCTTCGTAATGCCAAATTACTGCTCAGTATTCCACTTATAATCTCGACTATACCTTTGTGCGTTTGTATTGTATAGTATGGAGAATATTTCAGGTATACAAACGAGTACTTCCCTACGCTCCCAAGAGTCCGTCCCAGCAGCATTTTAGCGCCTTCAGTTGTGAGCATCAACGGCGCTCGCCCCTCATAAATGCCCCGGATTGTGGGGGTTCGCTATTCACGACTTGACCCTGGTCCAATTTCGCCAAGTTGCTCAAAGCTCCTCCCAAGGCTTCGAAAGAACAACAAACTGAAAAAACTGGGACAAAAAAGAAAGCCAAGACGAATGCAATCTGGGCTCGATTTTAGGCTTTTCTCGCCCTGTATAGGAGCAAACTTTGTGCATATACCTACTACAAGTACATGTATATGCATGCGTCTCAGCAGACTACACCACAAGCGTCAGAGCCAGCAGCAGGCTAATGCTCAGGCCTGTTGCAAAAAGAAAGGGGTAAAGCATCAGAGCCGGGCCTCAAGATTTCCCTGCAGGCTTGACTTGACTTGCACGCAGCAAGCAGAGCGTGAGAGTCGAGGCAGGGTAAGGAGAACCTTCTTAATGGGAACTTGGAGAAGCCGCTCCATGGATGCTGCATCTGCTGGATACCATTGATGCTGTAAGTGAGCTTTCCGGCACCTACCGAATACTGCTAGTCCTTGCAATATTACAGTGCTACTCTGTATTCCATACCAGGGTGCGGGATCGAGGACTCTATAATACCTTATACACACCCTTACGCCTCTTACATGATGATGTGTCCAAAGTACAAGAGAGACATACGACAGTATTCATTGCGGATACTCTACGGCACCATCAACTGATGCTTATAGCCCATGTCGTCCAGTGCCTGAGTGGCTGTACGGCATATGGCATGTTTTCTGGGCACATCGGGAAATCGCTGGGTAGCATCGCGTAATCTATCTGAAAACTGACATCGAGCACGGACAACGGCCTGGGCACCATCGGATCGCACATGCTGGCAGTGTCAGACGGGCTCTAAGCATAAATACTTGATACGAAGAGCGATGACATTTTCCTGCTACTGTAATCAATGGCTGGGATCCTACTTGTTCTTGTACGCAGTGCAAAAGTCGCGAGCAATGCCGTCTTCTTTTAAACCCTCTTGGCATCGCCGCTATCATGACCGGTAGTGGTACTCCTACCAGTAATACGAAGGATGGAGTGCCTGCAATCGAATCCGTATGGATGCTGATGCTGCGTAACTACTAGCTTCATCCTACAGGTTTGCATTCTTAGCTCTCATCCCCCAGATCTTAAGCTGAAAGATGGACTTGTGGCCGGCACACTAGCACTAGCATCAGCACCAGCATGAAAGAAGGGATGCAGCCAGCATATCCCTGGCAGCCCATTATGCCTACTTTTGCAACATTGACCTACTATAATACTGTACAAGCATGTATATAACTGTTTGTGTGTGAACATGGTAGCCCCGTCCGGGGTGAACCCCGTTCAAATGCTAATCCCAACTGAATACCGAAAATGCCCTCTGGCTACAATGACCACGATATCTACTTACTTGTACTACTGCATAGTAAAAGACAGTTCGTACGTCTTGGCGACTTGAGCTCACGCGACACTTGCGGGGATTCTTTGTTAGCAGTAAGTAATCGTAACACGACTCCTTCATACAGTATGCCACCGTTTGATTATAACCCGCAGTACTAGTTTCTTTGATCGGCCATGGCCTTTAGCCTTTTTGCCTTTTCTTGTTTCCTTTCTTTTTGTTTGAGATTCCGGTACGTCGGCTGTTAGTTTAGCTCTTCGCCTGAAGCTGCAGACGAGTGACACCGCGCCTTTCTACATTCGGAAAGCAACAAAAAATGATATAAAAAGCAATCTGCATACGACCATGGCTTGTGCTACCCAACAAGGCAGCGGTAGCACGGCATGTCTCAATCCTGCATATGCAGAGGGCATGTAAGGGGGAAAAGTCTACAAAGTCCAATCTGTATTAGCCTGACAGCCACACAAATCCTACGATCCCTTACTTACCCCGTCTTCTACTAATGCATCAATTAGTATTACCTAGTAATACCTACTCCGTACTTGAATGTCATCCTGATCCTAAGGGCATGTCACCGGTAGGAGTAAACGAGAGTGAGAATACCACTTAGAGTGTAGAGTTGTTTATTGAGTGTGTGGGATGTAAACAAAAGCCATTCTTCTACACATACCTAACATTAACCGCTCATGGCATCAAAAGCCACTATACATCAGCCGCTACCTCTTTAAACGCCTCCCGTTAGACACCCCAGTAGCTTGATAGTGAAAGAAAGGAGAGGGCATAAAGATAAACAAATGGATTAAACACCCATGCCAAGCGGATGGTAAAGACACGCGAGCTTGAGGCAACTTGACTCTGAATAGCACCATCTCTCAACGTTGACAAGGGCATGACGCTTCAATGATAGCACTGTATCGCTCCCTCTTTCCTCTCATTCACTGTTCCCTTTAAATCATGATTACCTTAAGGCAGTTCGCGCAGGGGCCTGCCACTGCCACCGTCGACATCAGTGTAGTTCAGAGGGGTTTGAGGAATGTCTACGTGGGAGCAAATGAAACAACAAGAGGTCAATAGACCTTGTTGTCTCTACAAATCGCCCCACGTCCACTGGTCGCGATGGCCGCTGTGGTCGTAATGTTACAACTCTTGATCCTTCTCCCCCCTCTGGCCCCAAAACAGCCGTTGCGGACAGCGGTCTTGGTGGAGGTTCGGCAATGGGTTTTTTCGGTAGGAGTGGAGGACGCAGCGTTTGCCTCCCGGCCTACGACTCGTCAATCGCATTCCTCCATCCGTTAGAGCCTCCCCTAGGATGCCTTGCCCGAAGCTCCACGCTCCGCGCTTTGCTGGTCCAACTGTAAATTCATGGTTAGCAAAATTGCGGCTCTCCACTGTCGGTGATTCCTGAGTGCTTCTTACATTTTGATACGGCCGTCATCTCCACACGATGCTAGCATGCACGGATCCGTGGGATTCCAAACCACCGCATTGCACCGCGGCTGGTGGCCGGGCAGCCTCTCGACGGCGGCCCCAATGTTCTTGTGCCAAATGAGAATGTTTCCGTCTTCGCTTCCACTCATAACAAAGCTCTCGCTTGCGCCGCCAAATGCAGCTCGGATAAGATAATCGCCCCCAGTGTGCCCCAAAAACTTCTGAACGGAATTCCTGGTGGTGAGATCGATGAGTTGAGCCTCGCCGTCCTTCTTATTGACCAACAGATGCCGAGAGTCCTGACTGATGCTGACCGACGTTGGCCTGGTCTTTAGTTCCAAGTCGTATTCTAGCTCTCGCGTAATGGCATCGTAGACGTGTATGTGTTGTAAGTCATCTACCACCACCAACAAGCGCCCATCGGGAGATCCACAAAGGTCCTGTACCCTATGCTTTTTGTCCCATTCGATCATCTCATCGTCGTATACGTTGAAGGTACACAGGCCGTGAAGTTTATCCAAGGTACCCAAGACAAATGATCTACCGTCTGGCGCCCACACACAGCCGCTTACCGGCTCATCGAACTTTTTGAAATCTTTGATGAGGGTGCTAGTCTAGATCTCGAGTGTTAGCAGCACTTGTAATGAGGTGAAATGCATTCTGTATAAATGGGGTTTCTCTTTCTTACATTCGGATCCCACAGTCGAGCATGTTTATCAAAAGAGCAGACCATAATCATGGAGTCGTCGGGACTCCAAGAGATGTCACAAATGCCTTTACTTCTGTCGTCTGTATGTTCACCAGTCGTGAGAATACTAACGATGGAGAATGTGTGCGTATCCCATATCTTGACGTGCTCTCGGCTACCACAGGCAGCTAAGCGAGTACCGTCGTGAGAAAATCGGACAGACCAGACTTCCCCTCCAAAGTCGCCTAGTTCCAGCGCGACGTCGGAGGGAAAATTCCGTCGGTCACAAAGATGGTCGGAATACAATGAAGGAGACGATGCTGCGGTGTGGTAGAGGCACGTGTCGATCTGGCTTTGCTTGACGTGCTGAAGAAGCACAGCTAGACGGTTCTCTGGAAGCATAACCGACGGTGATATGCGTTCTATAAGTGGACGAGTTAGCATAAAGGGACGTAAAGGGACGTAATTACTTGGCGAAACCATTGGTCTGGATCATACTAGATAATTCTGATAGCAGTTTTCTTCGAGACTGCCCATTGGCGCCATCCCAGTTGGCTTTTTGCATAACCTCTTCCGGGGAACTGCACATCAGCAAGCTTGATAGGAGTCGAAGCTTGGCCGCATCTTGATAGAGAGGCGTCAAGTCCATGCGAAGTATTGTCAAGGCTCGAGACGTTTCTCCACGCTCGAGTAGCTCTAGGAACTTCTGCTGCCGCAGCCAGAATCTCATTATATCCTTGTCTGAGCCAGCTGTGAGAACAAGGCCGTTTCCTCCCTCGCCCTCTTCATCTGGCGCCGTTGCACCGTTTAATAGGTCTTCGGCCTCTGCCCAGGAGCCAGCAAGAACAGCCGACCTAAACGCTGCGACGGTGGGATTCTCTAAGCTGTAGCCGCTCTCTTGCCCAACACTATCGGCTGCCGCCTGATAGCCCATGTCTGTCAGAGCCTGAATCAATATCCGCGTGACTTCCTCTCGATTGTGGCCGAAATACGTAAGAGGGTGTGAGGCCGATCGTTTCTCGCCATTCGACGACCCGTTGGTCACAACATTCGCCTTGCGGTTGCCGTTGGCGGAGATTGAGGAGGCTACATCTCGATGCGCTGTAGATGCGGCGAAAGAGCCATTTGACTGCGTCGCTCCAGATCCATTAAACGCCCCGGCCATGTCCCCGTCTGATGGCATGATTGCGCCGCCGCGCCGCCTTCGTTTCGATTGCCTTCCGGTAGTTGTGTCTGCAGCGGCAGACACAGCGTCCGCAGCAGGAACGGCAACACGGGCCCCGTCTTCTGGCTGAGATTCTGTAGATGGTCGTCGTCGTCGGCCTATGATCTGCGGGGGAGGCTGATGAGAGGTCGAGGGAGATTGGTTTGCTGTCGAAGATGCTATATTCGCAGCAGTAGCCGGCACTCGCGAGGAAGTATCGACGGGCCGGGGAGCAGAGCGAGAGTCGAGTGCCGAAGATGTATCAGAGGAGCTCCGAGAGGCTGGCGGAGGCCTTGGGCCGTCGGAGGCGTCAACCGAGAGGGCACGAGAGTTGAAGAGTTGGTCCACGTCGACCTCTCCGCGGCAGATGACCGCGGTGTGGTGGCAAGAGACTTCGCAGGTGGCTGGCCAAGGGCCAAAGGATATAAGAATTCACGGAAGTCGAGGTTTGGGCCTGGATGGTCCAGATCGTGAAGCTCAGCCAGTGACGAAACTAGGCGGGACTAGCTTGGCCGCAGCGTCTGGGCTCGCCTGTCCAGTTGTCCAGCAAACACGCAGCCGAAATGCTTATCTGAGGCCCTTTGGGGGGGGGACGGCCGGGAACGAGCAGACGGAAGCAGCTGTCGTTGCAGTCGTTGCGTGTGCGGGATGAGTAATGTCGTCAGAGGGGTTGCGGTTCAATAAGTGTAGAAGTTCCGAGAGATTAAGGTTCCGCTGGGGATGGCGCCTGTTATGGGCTCTGACTGCCCAGTGGCGGTGGCTGCAAGCTGCGCTGCGCCAGCGGCTACAGCACTCACAAGGCGGCGGCTAGCGCTGGCGGCAGTGGAGGTCAAGTATCTCTGATACTGATGGCAGCAATCTCTAGCTGCCGTGATAACACTTGAGAGATTGGCGTGTGCAGCCGAAGGGAGGCCAATGGTTTACAAACGCTGCTCCACCGCAGAAGGAGGTTGGGAGAGCAATTGGATACGAAAAGTATGTCAGTATAGCTTTTTTTTTTTTCCTTTTTTTTATAATGTTCGAGATGTAACATCTCTCATGCAAACTGGTGCGAATTATACTATTACTACAGCCAAGTATCCGTGTAAAGGCGAGCCTCTGCTGCTCTCGTCAGTCTTGTCAATCACAATTCATGTACAAGTATGGGAAAGTAAAATCAGGAAAATAAAATCGGTCTGTCTTTTGTGTGAACATCTTCAAACACTATTTATACATCGTAACCTATCTGTAGCTTGGCAGCGAAAGGAAAGTGTAGAGTTACCGGTATTATACAAAACTGTAAAGAATGAAATCTGGAAGTGAAAGCATCCACTGCCACTACTATCCTCGCTTCTGGATAATGCCTTCGCTGACTGTCATCCCATGTCTTGCTCATGGACACTTGAATGTCGAACCGTGTCCATCTTGTCTCCAACTACACACCAGCTCTGCACACCGTCACTCGAAGAAGACTGCCTCAGGCAAAGAAGACGAGATGCACAGCTATAAATCTTTTCCATACTCTTCTCCCTTCTCTTCTCTCTTCTCATCCTTCTCATCCTCTTCTCTTCTTCAACTTTCTCATTCGCTTATCACATATCACAAACTAGTACCTCTCTTTCCCTACCAACAACACGCTTGCAATGGATCTTCCAAATTTGGAGGAGCTGCTTGAAACCATCGAGCCCAACGACAGGGCATCTCGCCGCAGGAAGAACAAGGATATCTCTGGTCCTGATGATACATCTACCGGCGGTGCAGCCTCCAAGAAAGCTAAAGACGAGCAAGAGCGACGGAGAGAAAAATATGAGCTCGACTATGTGCGCCTTCGCAATGGGCAGGAGATGGAACTTCCTCTTGACGAGGACTTTGACGGCGTTAATGCCCTCCCGCATAGAAGATACTGGAGGCGACTTCAGCAGCGACAAAAGCAAGTGAGCAGCGAGAATCCACGAGTGCTATCAAAGTCTTTGAAGGCCCCTGCACCATGGGTTCCCGATCCAACTACTGAGAACATCTCAAACGACCATTACGGGTGCGAGGACGAAAAAGACCAGGGGAATGGTCGTGTTTGGAACAATGAAAGGCCGAGCAAGAGAACGTGCAGGAGACGGAATATGCCACCAAAACTGCCAAAATCTCGGGAGTTTATTTACTCAGAAGGCGAATCTGATGAGGAAGAGCCTCCAGAGCACATAATAAGAAAGACGCCGCCCACTTTTATGGGCATCCCAAGAGAGATTAGGATGAAAATATATCGCCATCTGCTTCTCAGCGAGAGACCAGTCACTGTGCACGGAGGATGGAAAGAGGTCCACAGGAGCAACCGGTTGAGTTTGCCTATGGGCATCCTTCGAACATGCCAGGTTGTGCATGACGAGGCCAGCGCTGTGCTATACGGAGAAAATGTGTTTGTATATCTTCTTCGCGATCCAATCTACCCTCAGCGCGCCATTCGTGATTTGGCGACGAATGATGACGAACCATCCGGCGACAATGAAAGCGACAGTGGCTCGGAGTACGAGGACGAAGGGGGAGACTCTCGTTTCTGTAACGATCAAGGAGAGAGACGCATCAACTTTAATAAGCATGCGCATCTCTTTCGGAAGATTGTTGTTGAAGCAGAACACAATCGATACTCGAAAGCAACCCAAGAGAGTATGGCTGCGGCAATAAGACTCTTTACGAACAGCGACGACACTTGCAACATCCATACACTGACCGTTCGCGTATCACCTCTTTGGAACGAAGAGGGATATGAGCCCGCAGAGGGGCGTTTCACGTTTATTGACTTCTTCGAGCCCAATGCGCCTGTTCACCAGGCCATCAAAGCTCTCGACTGCCAGATGGTCCACGTCGAGATACTCACCAGATACATGAGCCGGCAGTCCTCCAACTCGGCCATTACCTGTAGCGAAGACGGTTCCGTTCGTCTTACTGTGGACAGACGCTGGCAAAGATACCACAACGTGATCCGCCAAGGAAGAGCGCATAAGGGCGTTCTCGGCGAAAAAGACAAGGTCGTGCAGCTTCGGATGAGGGAAATGGCCAACAGGACTTCAAGAGCGATTGATGAGCTGGCGAGGCACGTTGAGACGCAGTGCAACGAGAGGAATTTTCACCAAGATACGACCATGGGTTTGGCACTTAACTGGCCAAATATTAACTTTGATGATTTCGAGGACATGGACTATTGAGCCCTTTTATTTCTTCTTCTTCATATTCACTATTTGCTATTGGATCTCTCGACAGTTGGGTTGCCCCTCTCTATGGGAGTTGGCTTATATATGGAATATATCCAGACGAAATGACCATCGTCTATGGCATTTGAGGCTTTGGGAGTTTTCGAAAACGGAGTTGGGATGGTAAAACTGCTAACTTATGGAATTGAGGGGGTTACGAAGGAAAGCAAAGCAAAGCAGTGATATTACATTAGCTTTCTGGAGATGATTTCAAAAATTTGCTATCTCTTAATTGACTTCTACTATCATTCTTCGTAGCATCGCATGCATATCATTGTGAATATTTCGATTGTTCCTAATTCGCTTGGTTATAAATGGAGCACCCGGCTGGTAGATGCGGTGTTTTGAGCCAGTTCATGATTTCTCAAGCGAGACCCAAACTGAGAAGCTCCCCATGACGTCTTCTCTCGCGATTTGCTTGGCCTGCTTGGGCGCATTTGTATGGATCCATTTAGGCGTCCATCGCTATCGGCTTTCCCGAATCCAGGCCTCCGGACAAGGTCACGCTGGTTGGGCTGCAAGTATGCAGCTGCACACGGTATATTTCGGGGCCCTACAGTGGCTCCAAATCCGGCCTTCCCTGCCTGGAAGGACCCTGAGAAAGCGCTGATCCGAGTGGTGTTCATGCAGGATCTGCAGCCGTATTGGAGCACATACATGAAACTCCACTAATGGTAGGTCAAAAGAAAAGGAAGTGAAAAAAAAACCCTTGTTGGTAAGTGTTTAGAGAAATGCTAGTGAGTATTGGACAAATACAATTTCAAAGTATGTCCTGATAGGCAAGGCAGCTGGGCACAAACTTGGTACCTAATAAGAGTCACGGCCTCGTTGGGTGCTAATGGCGGACTGGTCCGAGGTGATCTAGCATGTATTATCCATAGCGCTGAGCTAGGTATGACACGGCCAAATGGATTTCCACTTTGTGGCGGGTGGGAAGCAATCATGTAGCTCTCAACTGAAATGCTGTGAGCCAAGCAGTACAGTTGATAGAGGAAAAGACTCGAAAAGGCCTTGTATCTTAAGATGGCTTGTTCAAAAGCTGCTTAGTCAATCAAGTATCTAGTTGTTTCTATCCCGTAACAAGTACCAATACGAGTAGTTCAACATGCAGTTCATGCGGCCTGTCAGCCTTGTGGACATTTCAGGCCGTCCGGTGGTGAATCGATGATACCTGATACCACGCGGCCTGTCTTGGAATGCACCCGTACGACGGCACCGATTGGCGGGCTCGTGACAAGCCACGGAGCCGATACCCGCTGCCTGGCACGCCAACCGCGATGGTGACTGAATGTCTGTCTGCAAGAATCAGAAAATTTTTCTCTGCCAACGGAAGCCATGGCAGTCACAGAGTTCAATGTGGCGCCTCGCGGCTTGTCCACATCATCCAGTGACGTCGACCCCTGCTAGGCCGCCGTGCGGGAGGGCCAAAGGGCCTATTGTTTTGGGTGCAGTGCACTAGCACCAGCCTCACGTCGAGACCCGTTCAGCGCGCTCCTCCCGCGGGCGCATCGCCACGTGTGGCTGGGCAGCCAGGGCACCGGCCCAAAGCCGCCTAGCGCCGTTCCCTTGTTCAGGCTCTCCTGCGAAGTCCCTCCTAATCTCCATCCAAACCCATAAACTCGCATCTCTGTCCAGCCCTTTGCTTGGTAGCGGCGCTCCGCCAGTTGTGCGAATTTCAGGATACCATCTGCTGCAAGCCCCGTGTGCGCGAGTCTCGTCGTTCTGTGCAGAAACTTCGACCCGGCTGCGGCCTCGCTGCGCTCTCACCGTCTCTCCCGCACTTATCAGCAAGGGCACCCCGCCACTTGATCGACCGCTGCGATCTTCGCGATAAAACCCCCTTTAGCAACTCGACCGCAACTCTTTTCAACCCGCCAACCCGTCAACTACGCTCCAGCAACTCACAAACACCAGCGCGACCATGAGCACGTCCAGCTCTTCGCTTGCCCAGTCGGGAGGCATTACCGATCCCGCCCTGATCCAGTGAGTGTCTGCCACTGAGCTCGTACTGCTACTGCTGCTACTGCTGCTGCTGTCGCCTGTGTTACTGACAAGGAATCCTCACCGTTAGGCTCGTCAACAAGCTTCAGGACGTTTTCGCAACCGTCGGCGTCAACAACCCCATCGATCTCCCCCAGATTGCCGTCGTCGGCAGTCAGTCCAGCGGCAAGAGTTCGGTGCTAGAGAACATCGTCGGTCGTGACTTGTGAGTCCCGCTATGGAGCAAGCCGCTCAGCCCCCCTTACTTACCGTGGCTGCTTCTTGTTCCTCTGCTTTTCCTTTCCTTCTAAAATTCCATCTTTGAGAGACGAGGCTGAAGCTAACACTGCTCTCTGCGCTGCAGCCTCCCCCGAGGCACTGGTATCGTCACGCGTCGTCCCCTTGTTCTTCAACTCATCAACCGCCCCGCCCAGACGAACGGCGTCAGCCATGATGACATCGAAGCCGGCAACGACAAAGCCGCCAACGTGGACGAGTGGGGCGAGTTCCTTCACTTGCCTGGACAGAAATTCTACGACTTTGGAAAAATCAGAGATGAAATCTCCAGAGAAACCGAGGCCAAGGTCGGACGAAATGCGGGAATCTCCCCAGCCCCCATCAACTTGCGCATCTATTCTCCCAACGTCCTGACCTTGACCTTGGTTGACTTGCCAGGTCTGACAAAGGTCCCCGTTGGTGACCAGCCCCGCGATATTGAGCGCCAGATTCGCGACATGGTTCTCAAGTACATTTCAAAGTCGAATGCCATCATCTTGGCTGTCACGGCCGCCAACATCGATCTGGCCAACTCCGATGGCTTGAAGCTGGCACGGGAGGTTGACCCCGAGGGTCAGCGAACCATTGGTGTTCTCACCAAGGTCGATCTGATGGAAGAGGGCACCGACGTCATTGACATTCTGTCCAACCGTATCATTCCGCTGCGTCTGGGCTACGTTCCTGTGGTAAACCGAGGACAGCGAGACATTGATAACAAAAAGGCCATTGGCGCTGCCCTGGAGGCGGAGAAGAACTATTTCGAGAACCACAACGCATACCGCAACAAGAGCTCCTACTGCGGTACTCCCTACCTCGCTCGTAAACTCAACCTCATCCTGATGATGCATATCAAGCAGACGCTTCCGGATATCAAGGCGCGAATTTCGAGCTCTCTGCAAAAATACAGTGCTGAGCTGGACAGCTTAGGCCCTTCAATGCTTGGCAACAGCTCCAACATTGTCCTGAACGTCATTACCGAGTTCACCAACGAATGGCGCACCGTTTTGGACGGTAACAATACTGAGCTCTCCAGCAGCGAACTGTCTGGTGGTGCCCGTATCAGCTTTGTTTTCCACGAACTTTACTCCAACGGTGTCAAGGCGCTCGATCCGTTTGACGTTGTCAAGGATCTCGATATCCGGACCTACCTGTACAACTCATCGGGTCCTTCTCCCGCGCTGTTTGTCGGCACGACGGCTTTTGAGCTTATCGTCAAGCAGCAGATCAAGCGAATGGAAGACCCCAGTCTGAAGTGCGTGTCGCTGGTTTACGACGAGTTGGTGCGAATTCTGTCACAGCTGCTCTCCAAGCAGCTCTACCGCCGATATCCTTCTTTAAAGGAGAAGATGCACACTACCGTTGTTTCTTTCTTCAAGAAGGCCATGGAGCCCACCAACAAGCTCGTCAGAGATCTGGTCTCCATGGAGGCGTGTTACATCAACACAGCTCACCCTGACTTTTTGAACGGCCACCGCGTATGTATTTCCTTTTCTCTTCCTTTTTGCCTTTTTCCTTTCAAGTTTACAGATCTAACCTGCGATGCATCTCTAGGCCATGGCCATTGTCAATGAGCGTCACAACCCAAAGCCTGTTCAGGTGGACCCCAAGACCGGCAAGCCACTTACTGGCACTCCTGGCCGAGCTGGCAGCCCAACAGTCCCAGAGACTGATGGAAGCGCCAACGGAGGATTCTTTGGCAGCTTTTTCGCCGCGAAGAACAAGAAGAAGGCCGCCTCGATGGAGCCGCCGCCACCAACCCTCAAGGCTTCAGGCACTCTATCAGAGCGTGAGGTGATTGAAGTTGAGGTTATCAGTAAGCACATACCATACAGCTCATCAAGGTTTGCGTATGCTAACAACAAACAGAGCTGCTCATCTCGTCCTACTACAACATTGTCAAGCGAACCATGGCCGACATGGTTCCCAAGGCCATCATGTTCAATCTTGTCCAGTATGTCGCCCAAATGAGAAGCTGAAATTAGAAAGATGCTAACTACTTTTGACTTGCAGGCTCACAAAAGATGGCATGCAGCGAGAATTGCTAGAGAACATGTACAAGAACGACAGCATCGACGACTTGCTCAAGGAAAGCGACTTCACCATCCGCAGGCGGAAAGAGTGTCAGCAGATGGTTGAATCTCTTGGCAAAGCTAACGAGATTGTCAGCCAAGTGCAGTAGAGAGACAACTTGCGAGACGCGCCATTTTCTAGATTGTGATTATGTTTAGACGATTGTGTGGACCGGGCGACTTTTACGGCTTATGAGATGCAATGAGGCACGATGAAACTCGCTCCCCTCCTCCTCCTCCTCCTCCTCCTCCTCCTCCTTCCTCCTCTCCCCCCCTTTTCCTAAACCCCTTTCCTCCCTTTTATTTTCTTCCTTTTTCGATACCATCGGCTGTTCCGGAGGCTAGAGTAAATGAGTAATGAGTCCGGAGAGAAACGAGAGCGAAGAGCTTGGAGGGGTTTTGTCGGCAAAGTGTGGGATATCAAAGGTTTTCAAAACTCGTCGGATAAGCGGAGTATTTGGAGAAGTAGAGCTGCTCTTTTTTGGGTGGTCGGGTTGGACCGGGGAAGGGGGCCTGCTTTTTTTATTTTTGTTGTCGAGGGAAAAGGGGTTTACATATTCTCTTTTCTTCTCTTCAATTTTTATCTTCCCCTTTTTTAGGCTTACAGCATGACCAGATTAGAATAACAATTTATTTGATGTGAATATCAGGAATAGCCATTTAAATGATGGAATGTGTATGGCTTCAATTGAGATATCGTAAACATTGGGCTTTCTGAATGCAGCAGTCTTCATAAGCGTCATGTATATCTATATCGGTATAATACAGTCTCAAGGCTATTGTCATAGCTTGGAATTCTCTCCTTTGTCTTTGAGCACGGCAGCTCCCTTCTGAAACTCGTATTCATCGCCATTCTTCCATCCAACCCACTCCCGCAAAACTTGTTCTGTTCCTCGGCCCAGGACCAACGGTTCTGCCACATACCCCTTCCCCTCTGCATCAGCCGGCGAGTACAACGGCGTGTCTCTCAACGTTACGGCCGGCCTCTGGTCGCCCTCCCTATCGGGCTGGGTCTCTAGCTCGCTGTAATGCAGCACGGGGACGCAGCACGCATCCGTGCCGTCGAAAACGGCCTCCCACTGCGAGCGCGTCTTGCTCTTGAATGTCTTGGTGAAGAGGTCATAGAGCTGTGGCCAGGAAGAAGGGTCGTGGCGCTTGGCTTCCCAGCCTTGTCCCTCTAGGCCAAGGCCCTTGATGAGCGCTTGGAAGAACTGGGGCTCGAGGGCGCCGACGGACATGTATTCGCCGTCGGAAGTCTCGTAGGTGTCGTAGAAGGGGCGGCCGCCGTCGAGGACGTTTTTGCCGCGCGGTTGGTCGCCCAGGGGGGTCTTGAGGTACATGCGGGGGAAGGATGCGAGATGGGAGCTGCCGTCGACCATGTTGGCCTCGACGACTTGGCCTTTTCCCGTGGAGAAGCGCGAGATGATGGCGAGGAGCACGCCTTGGGCGAGCGTGGCGCCTCCACCCGCAAAGTCGGCGAGAATGTTCCACGGGGCGAGTGGCTTCTCGCCTGATCTTCCAAGCAGAGCGAGAACGCCAGACGCGGCCAGGTAGTTGATGTCGTGGCCGGCCATGTCGGCGTATTTGCCGTCGCGGCGGAACCCGGTCATGCGGCCGTATACAAGGCGCGGGTTGATGGCAAGCAGCTCATCTGGCCCGAGACCGAGTTTCTCCAGCACGCCCGGCCGGAATGGGTCAATGAGGACGTCGACGTGCTTTGCGAGACGCCTGATGAGCGCTATGCCGCGAGGGTCCTTTAGGTCGATGACGATGGAGGACTTGTTGCGGGCGAGCACATCGGGAATCGATATTTCGCCCTGGGGGCGGGATATGGGAGGTCTGTCGACCCGGAGGACTGAGGCGCCTGCATCGGCGAGGATGAGGCCTGCATATGGGCCTGCAGGTTTTTGATTAGTTGTTTAAAGTGGAAGGCGAGTAACGATGAGATGCATCAAGCATCGAAGAGGTAAATGTGCTTACCAGGGGCAAGACCAGCAAATTCCAAGACTTTGATGCCCTTCAAGGGAGGAGCCGGAGCCTTCGTGGCCATGATTGCAGCGGGGATGAATGAGTTCTATAGGGGTTTCATAAATGGGGTATCTGAAATCTGAGGTAGATTTGTCATTTATAAGAGGATCGTGGGTGTAGAATCTCATGGCAAACAAGGGAGGTGAGCTGAGGATCTTGATCCGACGGACCGAGGTTTAGCGTGTGGGGTAGAAGCCGCCATTGCGCGTGGCAATCCTGAACTGGCGTGCTCCATTGAGTACAAGGTTGCATGTAGGTGGCATTTTTGAGTCATCGCTGCCCTTTTTCACAAGATCGATCCTTGGTGGGTGTGTCGTGGAAATATACCGCCGTAAGCATGTCAGCCAGAGAGTTGATGGCCCCTCACATGTGACACGTTCCACCGATCCTTGAGGGTGCGAATTTCTTCATCCAGTTTGATTCCCGTGCTGGACGAGATCTGGCTGAAGCAGGACAGCAGCGACTCTTGCTGCGACGGATGCGTCATGTCCCTGGCGATCCACAACAGCCCGGCAACGAGAATTGGGTCCCACTGCTCTGCAAACTCGTTGCGCGTTGCCGTTCCCGCGATTTGCTGCGCGTGCCAGCTCAGCGATGAGAGATGGCGCTGGCGACTGGATAACCGTAAAAGCCGTGGTTTGCGGGATAGAAGAAGGCGTGATGAGATGTGATAGACAATGTTGCACTGCAGAGCAATCGAGCTTGTATAGACAGGGATTGGGAACGAGGACTCGTTGTCAGCGTCGATTTGGCCTGCCTCAACGCTGCGGATCTCCAGGATAGGCTGCATTTCGACCGGTCGGTTGTGATACCACTGCTGGCAGTTTGACCATAGAGAAGACCATTTTGATGAGAAATACGAGCCTGGGCTCGGCGGCAGTGGTTCTTGAGTTGCTGACATAAAGAAGGGCGGTGAGCCGTTGCTGCCGTGTAGTAGTTGAAGACAGCTGGCGAGCTGAAGTAGACAGGCGTTGTGGATGGATTTTGTTGACAATGGGAGAGTGCGGTCTGCTGGATCGTGATTCATGGCGAATCCCAAAGTTGTAAGCGGCGGCTGATCAGTCAGTAGTGACGCCGCGAGATCTGTAAAGAAGATAAAAAGGGGAGTATGTTAGCCAAAAATTCCCGATTTTCATCATCTTGTACTGGCTATTATGGCACCACTCACCGAGTCTGGAATGGAACCTCAGTAAAGTTTCCAGCGGCTCTCCAAATCCCGAAAAGCTGTTGGTGTTCCTCGTGGATTCATCCGACTGGAAGAAAGAGAGCGTTCTCCACCGAGAAGGGCTGATGTTGAATACTTGTCCCACGGCGAGCAGCGCGTGCCCAATCCGTCTCACTCGTGGCTCTTCGAGGGCGAGAGCATTTTCCGTGTCTTGCAGGAGCATTGGCGAGTCCCCATATGTTGAGCTGGACCTGGCTAACTGACTAGAAGCAGCCAGCGAGATGGCAGACGACACCGGCCGTCGTCTCTGTGCGAGAAGCATAATCTCGGTTCCGAAAGAAGATGCCAGATCGCCTGCTTCGATCCAAGGCGCGAGGTTGTACTGGAAATGCAGCAGGGCGGCAGTTTCGTTTTTGATAGAGGCGGCATGGGTGGGAGAAAAATAATCCTTCCATTCGGCTTGCGGTAAGTGCGAGGCCGTGAATGGGGAGGCTGTCTTGGATTGAGAGCTTGAGCTGGCCATGAGAGAATCCAGGATATCGTCCTCGGGCCTGAGAGGCGGTTCCGCCTCTTTTTCTTCAAGGTGTACTAGCGGCTCTTTATGCTGAATGGACGCATGTGCTGCTTCAGTCGAGGGCGCCGAACGCCTTGATGAAGAGCCGTTTACAAACTTATAGCGTCTCTTGTTAGTTGGTTTCCATCATTCGAGGGCCATTGGAGAAGTGGTTATGGCATATAGGTAGTAATGACGGACTCACCCTGACGTTGGAGTAAGGCCGCGAGGGTTGGTCCGAAGAGGGACTGTTTGTTCCTTGAGCAGCACCGAGTTTAGGGCCCATTATAAACGTCAGGTCCGGGTAAGTACATGGAACATTCCTCTCTTCACAGCTGCCGCATCGCGGCTTGCGCTCATCACCTACAGATGCTCAGTTAGCGGTTGATTGACTGGTTATCAGCCATAAGCCACCAATGGCCTCCCGCCAAACAGTGCAAGTCATTACTCAGAGAAAGATCAAAGTAGAAAATCATATAAATGGATGCAAGATGCTGGGCATGACGTACATTTCCGCCTGCGTTTTCGACACGAGAGGCATCCCGTCCGGACCCTCCTCTTAGTGTCTGGGATGTTCCGAATGACAGGCATTGGACTGATTCCGAGTTCACGGGATCACTCTGCTACAAGTGTATGATACATGGACCCCATTCATCCACCTTACTACTGACGAATAAGAAACGCAGAATAACGTAAAATGAGCCCTCAAATCGCAAGCAGTTGGCCCTGGAGCAGGTGAGGTTAAGGGTCAAGTTTGCCGCGCTGACAGCTTCTGGCGCTCCGCGTACAAGAATCAGCAAAGTGAAATATTCTAGCGCCCCGCTAGTGCGCTGCAGACTTTACGGGGTGCCCCGTTAATTGTGCATTGGATTATCCCCAGTGTGGCGTAGCCTAGGCTTGGAAGTTGGAACTATCAGAAACAACGGGCTGGAGCGACTTATTAAGTAATTATTTGTCGTGGGTATATTTTACTCCTATTTATCTCCTATTTTGCAGCTGGGTTTTTTCCTTCCTCTCAAAAACAGACCCTCAGGCAAGCAGTTGCGTCCAAAATCATCATGGCTATTAGTACTCCGTAGCATTCATTACTGTTATCACACACACACACACACACATACACACATCTCCATCCCATCTGCTGTCTCGCTTACAGCTTCTCAATCTGTGACTCGTGGATATCCTTCTTCTCGTACAGAGCCGCTGTGTGAGCCTCCACGAGAGCAACAAGGCCAACCTCCTCCTGGACCTCTCGCAGGAGCTGAGCATCTCTCTCGCCAGTACGGCTCTTGAACACTCGGTCCATGTCCTCCAGGGTTGCGTTCTTCGTCTCGGGGAGGAAGAACCAGACAGCAAAGATGCCAGTAATGAGGAAGACGGAGAAGAAAATGTAGGTGCCCCAAGCCCAAGCCGACAGCATGGGAGGCACGAAGAAGGCAATGGCGAAGTTGTTGAGCCAGTTACTCATGGCACCGATGGAAGCACCCTTGGCGCGGATGGAGAGGGGGAAGATCTCGGAGACGAGAGTCCAGGAGACGGGTCCCCAGGTAGCACCGAAACCGGCAATGTATACCCAGATAAGAGCTGTAAGTCTGGTTAGAGAGACATTTCAAGTAAATCAGCTTTCGGCAATAACTTACCAACAGCAACCCAGCCAGCAGCGACGTGATTGGGCCAATCGTGGCGGAACTTGGCAACAATTATACCGACAATGATCATGCTGACGGCCATGACAATCGAGCCAACAATAAGCATGGGCTTTCGACCGACTCTATCAATAATCAACTGTGGATTATAAAAGTCAGTTTACCAGCCATTCAAGAGTTGCGATATCTGGAGCTTACCATAGCAGGTACGGTGCTGACGATGAAGACGACTCCAGTGACACCAGTGGCCAGCAGTGCTGTTGTGCCTCCAGTCAAACCCAGGGTGATGAAGATGTTGGTCGCATAGTAAATAACTAGAGCATGGTTAGCTAAAGCACTTTTCGACTCGTACACATGGACATGATGGAAACTTACTAGCGTCAATTCCACTCCACTGCTGGAAAAACATGATGAAGAAGCCAGTCAGGACTCGCTTAATGTTATCCTTGGAGTTGAAGCAGCTGGCATACTGGGCAAACTGCTCGATAAAGGCGCTCTTCTTCTTGGCCGCCAGGTTGGGGAAGTCTCGTGCAAAGACGCGTCGCTCAAAGACACTCTCGGCCTTGACCTCGAGGAACTCGATCTGGACAAGCTCGTCATCCTCGGGCAGCTTTCGCATCCAAGCCATGGTCTTCCTAGCCTCCTCATCTCGGCCGACCTTGACAAGCCATCTGGGAGAAAAGGGCATGAACCAAATGCCAATGGCAAGAAGAACTGCGGGGATTCCCTGGATGATGGAGGGGAGTCTCCAAGCAAGGTCGGACTGAGACTCGCCGGTTCCGCCGATGAAGTTGCTGCAGTATCCGACCCAGAAAGAAAGCATGATTCCAAGAATGGTGGCAAACTGATAGAAAGAGACCAGCAGTCCTCGCATCTCGGGCGCCGAAAGCTCGGCGTTGTAAAGAGGGCCGACACCGCTGAAGAGACCGACGCCGAGACCGGTGAAGAATCGGCCGGCATATAAAAGGGAGGACATGCCCTCGTGGGCGCCGACGTAGAGGTAGCTGCCCAGGATGACCCAGAGACAGGCGATGAACATTGTGTACTTGCGGGAGATGATCTCACCCAGCACGCCGGCGGACAGAGAGCCGACGATGCCGCCGAGCTGGAGAACGGAGGTCAACCAGCCCGTCGCCGAGGAGGAGTTGACGACTGCAGGGAAGTTTTCCTTGAAGCGAGTCATGACCAGGGATTGGCCCAGGACGCCCTGCTGGTAGCCATATTCGAAGCCACCCAATCTGGATATCACAAGCACCAATTTGTTAGCGATGTTCTTGTAGAGGAAGAAGGAGAAGAAAAGATTAGAGGCACGTACGAAGCAAAAAAGGCAATGAAAAGGACCTTGGGGTTGTGTCGAAGCGACTGCCACATGGTCCTCTGGGCTTCATTGACACGTCGTGCCGGCTCCACGGCCAGGCCGCCATTGGCAGCAACCTCAATATCCGATCCAGTGGACATGATGAAATGGACGAGTCTGTTTCAGTTGCAGCAACACACAGACGATGCGCCGGGCAAAAGAGGGAGAAAAGATGTTCAGTCAAGGCTGATGAGGAGAGGCGAGAAAGTGGTTCGAAAGAGCGGGAGAACCCCAGCATTTAAATGCAACCCTCCAGTCTGGCTGGGATTCTTACTCCGGATTTTCAACCCCATGTTTCCATTATTTAAACTGACTGCTACCTCGTGGTTTACAGGAAAAATCTGGAGCCTCCCCCCCCCGGCCATACGAATCATGTCCCGGGCCAATTCGGTGGAGACCTACACCCGCGGTGGGGGAGAGAAGCTGGCAAGTTAGTTTGGTCCTTTTTGGTCCTCGATGGAGGAGAGAGCCTTTGGCCGGCGAAATCTGGGCGACGTCTGAGGGGGTTCGTAGGCTCTGCCCCCTGCTTTGGGGATAGCATCGCCGCCACAGCGAGTACCGAAAAAGGACCCGATTGGCCGTCCAGCGCCCTCGGCTGTTGTCCGCGTATCGATTCGTTCCCTGGATGGCTTCATCGCCCTCCTGTAAGGCGGCTAAAGGACGCCGTTGCTCCGCCGGGGCAGGCCATGCTCTTTGCGGCAGTGTAGCCTACACGCGGCGCTGCTGTCTAGATGGCTTCATTGCAACGTGCTGACAAGGATGGGTTGAATGACTCGGACTGTCATGTGCCGGCCGCCGACTAAACACGTAAAAACATACGAGCTCTTCTCGTCGCAATGTTTCTTCGTGCTGGTTAGTTTGGCCGGGGAAGCTGAGCTAAGCCGCGTTGATGCTGGTCTTCCGTCCTCACGGCGGTGGCGTCCCGGATTTTGCTGCTGCAGATGCGGAGAAGATTCACGACTTTGCATCTAGGCCTTGCTTGATCGATCACCTTGTGTCGGTTCCACTTGAGCGATGCCCCCGAATTTCCCAAATTTTCTTTCACGCGGGGAGCCAGAGTTTTTTTTTTTTTTTTTTTTTTTTTTTTTTTTTTCTTCTGAATCTATTGTTTTCAATTAAAGTGATACGAAGTGGGATGCGCCATAGGTAATTTTGCTGATCATTACCATTACTATTTCTGCTTAGTGGCGGGTCCTTTTCTCCCCACCAACGCAGAATACCGATCTCCTGTGCCTAGCAAAAAGTCAACACCAGGGATCGGCTCGATATCAGACCAGGTGTCTGGCAGAGTAGACTCGGCAAGCTCAGAGAGCGCTTCCAACTCCCATGGCTGACGATAATGGACGACGCCAATGCTAGCCAGGCCGAGGGGGACGCCTTCATGTCCCCGACCTCACTCTCGCCCTTTGACGAATACGCCGCCAACCCCAGATATATCGAGCTTCAAGAGGAGCTGCGAGGCCTGCTGTTTGCGGGCGTGTCCAGCCTTGACCCCAGCAAGAGCGCAACGCCCGAGCCGGCGTCCGACGAGGCCGACGACCATGAACGGGCCGTGGTGCCGTCGTCCAAAAGCCTCGACTTTTCGAGAGTCTCAATACCCAAGATGAGGCTGGTCAAGTATCTCAAGAACTGGGTCATTGAATGCTCGCCGTACCTGGACAAGTTTGACGAGGCACGGCACTTTGGCATCCAGGTGCCGCTGCTGGCCCAGAGCTCGCCGGGCCTGTTCTACGCAGTGCTCGCCTTTTCCGCACGGCAAATGGAGCGAAAGGCCTGCCTGGAGAAGAGCTACGACAGCCTCGAGCTGTACCAGGAGAGCATCCGGCTGCTGGCCCCCGGGCTGCAGGCCAAGGACCCCAACATGCTCGTCACGGCCTGCATCCTCGCCGTGCTGGAGCTCATGTCCGGCAGCCCCCGCAACTGGCGGCGCCACATCGAGGGCTGCGCTTCGCTCTTCGCCTTCTACGAGGTCACGGGCTTCTCGGGCGGGCTGCTGCAGGCCGTCTTCTGGTGCTACGCGCGCATGGAGCTCTGCGGCGCCATCATCTCAGGCGGCGCCGAGAGCACGGTGCTGAGCCTGGACAAGTGGGTGCCGGCCGTGCCCGAGGGCATCGCCACGACGCGCGCCCAGGCCGAGGACTTTGTCAAGAGCATCTTCTACCAGAAGGGCCGCGAGACGCCCGACATGCACGCCAACTGGGCCGTCTACCTCTGCGCAAAGGCCTGCGACCTCGTCTACCGCCAGGTGCGGCTCGTCGAGCTGGGCGAGCAGGATGATTCCGACGACAGGCCGCTGGTCGACCGCTGGCACCGGCTGTGGGCAGAGCTGCAGTTCTGGCGCGACACGCGGCCCAAGTGCCTGCTGCCCATCATGACGACGGAGCCGAGCGAGAGCCAGATCTTCCCCGTGATCCTGTTTGCCCACTGGGCGGCCATCTCGAGCAACCAGCTGTACCACGCGGCGTGCATCGTCATGCTGGAGATGCGGCCGCCGGGCGAGGCGCTGCCCAACACGCTCGAGTACTCGGCCATATGGCACGCCCAGAGGGTCTGCGGCATCTCGTGGACGAATCCGCACCGCGGCAATCTCATAAACGCCATTCAGCCGCTGTACATTGCGGGCAGGCTGCTGACGCACCCGCGGGAGCATCTGGAGGTGGCGCGGATATTCAAGATTATCGACAGGACGACGGGATGGGGCGCCATTTGGCGGCTAAAAGACCTGGAGGCAGAATGGGGGTACGAATCGGGGGAGATTTTGAGCATGATTTGATACCCTGGTGGGGGAAGAAGCGCATTTGTTATCGCTTTGCGCATGAAATGATAACAAGGTATATACGAGACAGCATAACGGCGATGCGAAGCAATTCTTCCTGTATATAATTTTAAAAAAGCCATGTATAACGCCTCGAAGCCTGCTAGATACAAAACATATAGGTACATATTACAATCTGATGTCAATTTTGCATTCAAGCATGGATTCACCTTTTTAATCCCCTATTCCGGGGGGAGAGGAACAGGAACAGGAGCGCAGCCCGGAACGTAAAAGTAGTTGCCGCAGTACACCGATGTTTTCAGCAGAAAGGAGATGAGGCCATCGATGCCCGTTTTGCCAAAAGACTCGAAGCCGCCTCTTGCCGACACCATGGTTCTCGCAGCTTGGGCATGGGTGAGCGATGTTTCGAGGTTGGCTTCGAAGAACTATAAGAAGATAAAGGGGATGAGCGGTTGGCCGATGACATTTTAAAAAGAAGGGAACAAAAAGAAGAAAGACTTACCGCTTCCGAGCTCAGTATCAGGGCCATGGCCACAGTCTCAATGGACGGCCTCTTCTCCACCGAGACGGCATGCCTGATCCACTCTATACAAGCCATCCGGTAGCGCTCCACCTTGCGGTTCCATTTGATTGCCTCGTCCAGATCGTCCGTGTTCATGGCGCGCCGGTGATAGGAGACGTACAGGATGAGAGACAGAAGCGCCGGGTTTCGTATGGCAAAGGGCACGTAGGTCGACCTCAGGCGCTTCTCTACGAGGACGGCCTGGCCGGGAGGGAAACAAACCGCGTAGCCATACTTGAGGACCCAGTCCAGATCTGGTGGTGATTAGTATGGACTGAATCGGAGTCGAGGTATGTCTAAACGAGATACAAGACCCCCCTGCTTGTGCATACAATCGCAGTATTATGCATGTCCCAGCAGCCAGAGGACACTCGACGGACACTCTGCAGCCAAGCATGATTGACAAGATCCGCACAAGACGGGATGGAGAGACGAAGCAAGAGGTTCTCGTAGTACTAGGTACATGCACCTTTACAACAAAGGGAGTAAAGACATGTCGACTTACAGTAGTTAAAGGTGCCGTAGTCCTCGACTGACAGCTCCCAGGCAAACTGTCCGTTCCACGCATCCTTCATAGTGTCGCCAATCATCTGCCTCGGGCCAGGCGAAGCCACTCTGCGCGCCACGGCGCCGTCTTTTGGGGCAATTCTCCGAAACCCCTGGTGTCCCAATGCGGTATTTGTAGATGAGTGCCAGGCCCGGTGCGGGTGTTGCAGGCCATCTGGACTGGCAGAAGTGGAGTATGATTCGTCGGTTTGGGCGGCATCCTCCGCATCTAGGAAATAAGGCGGCGAAGACGATGCGGATGAAGAGGGAATGACATTACTCCTTTCCTTGCTGCTGCTGGTGGCAGTGCTTGGCCCTGCTTGGGCAGCCTTGCGTTGGCGGCGGCGGGCGTGGGAGTCCTTGGCTACATGAGATCGGATCTGGCTGATGCGCTTTGCCGTTGTGGATTCTCCGGGATAAGCCGTGTTGATGAATTCAAGATTAACCACTGGCGTCCTTGGCATGGTGGTGGTTTTGGCGGAGGCGGCAGAGGTGGCGGTTGAGGAGCGATTAGGACGAGAACGTGATGGCAGCACAGTTGGGGGCTTGGAGTTGATGGCGGGATGGTTCAACAAGCCATTATCAGTATAACGACCATCTTCATCGTCATTGAAGTGCTCGACCTTGGCCATGACTAGATTCGCCTTCTATCTGAATAATAGGGAGATGGGAAGAGTAACCTCTGACCCAATGTACAGAGTGGATATAACGGAGGCAGGACGGAGACAAGGCCGATTGTATCAAGTATTGGGTATATCAGGAGAGTAGATGATGTCCAATCAAAAGAGCATATTCATCTTTGGGGTAAACGCTGCCGCGGCATTGCTCGAGAGACATTCTCGGGGCGCGACGAAGGGGAGTTGAAGTTGCCGGGATGGACAGACGTTGGATGATGCGCCAATAGTAAGCCGGACGCTGAGATGCAAATTCCTATACGGGAATGGTCTATTTGGTGGTGGGGACTGCTGTCACGCAACTTGTACGTATACCAGCGGTAATTGATAGTTATAGAGTAGTACTTGTAAATAATCTAGTAATATTATTCAAATATATATATATATATATATATATATACTAGTGCTATCCGCCAGCAATAAATAATAGAGCCCCAGTACCAGCATCTATTGCTGCACAAGCCGTAGTGCACAAAGGCGCAAATGCGGAAACAGCAGGGTGGAGTAACGGCCCCACCAGGCAATATATAATGAGGCTGCTCCCTGCAAGGAGTCTCTAGCAGCGATGCGAAGATTCTTTTCAGACAGGTGTTGCTTTCACGCTGCTGCCCATATTGTTATTCTGCACTATATAAATAAATCAGGTACAGAGTGCAGCACCAAGATGAAGTGCTGACAAGCAAAGACCTGCTATCGATAACGCTTCACTACGAAACATCCATGACTCGGGCTTCTACAGCCACTCCATTCGACGTCAGCTCCCGCGCCACAAACCTCCATCCATAACCAGAATGGCCGCGCAATTAATTGCGCTCCTCGCTAGGCCCTCAAGCCTCAGGATCCCATTCCTTCGAGGCTGAAAACGCAAGCGAAAACGAAGCAGGCCGGGCTAGACGGCATGAGCCGGCATTTTCCCGCGAGGCATCCGTGGCGCAGCCGCTAGAGCTACGCAAGTGCTGCCCCTAGCTCGTAGTCCAGCAACTCGCTGTATTTATACTGTGGTATCGCGATGCTTTTATGACGTGATGTAACACTCTCGCGACATTGAATTCTGCGTGACTCGCAGCATAGAATCCCAATTCCAGGGCGAAAATCTATTGTTGATTGGAAACGCCCGAATTGATTCATCACCAGCCATGGAGAAAGGCAGCGGGAGCGGCTCAGATAGCAAACAGGCCAAGGGCAGCAACAGCGATGCGACAAGCAGTGGATTCTCACCAGATCTGCCCCAAGAGGTGATTCCTTTTGAAGCATCAGAACCCCCAGCATATCAAGAGTCGCACCAAGAGCCGTCGGCCTCAGCTCCAGCTTCCGCTTCAGCGTCACACTCGCTGTCACTCTCAGCATCAGCATCAACGCTACAGGCTCCGGCATCAGGCTCAGCCCTCATCCCAACCGTCACGTCCCCGTTCAACTTCCCCAAATACAGCAAAGATTCCACGTCAGACGCCAGTCCTCCCGTCTACGACAACATTGGAGCATCCAGCAGCTCAACCGCCGCTCCACGCCCAATCGCCTTTCCCCAAGTCAGCCCGGATCCGGATGCGGCCTTCCTCCCCGCCTATGCCCCGGTGCTCCTGAGCTACGGCATCACCGAGCAGACCTGGCGCTCCTTTCTCAACACAATCTCCGCCTTCTTGACGGCCAAGATATCAGACCGCGCGCTGTCGCATGCCACCGACGTCGCTGCGCACATTGGCGAGAACCCCAAGAACCTGGGCAAGAATGTCATTGCCCAAGCCAAGTCCATTGGCAAAAACGTCACGCGGGACGCCAAACGCGGAAACATCATCGGCGCCGCCATGGGCCTCATCGGAGGCTCCATCTCGCTGCCCATCTCGACGGCCTTTGGCATTGTCGGCACCACGCTGTCGCTCCCCGGATCGGCCATTGGCGCCGTGACCAAGAAGCCGAGAACGCCCCAGGAGAGGGCGGCAACGTACGCGGCCGTAGCAAACGAGGAGTGGCTTCACAGGCGCGGCTTGCACGCCCACCTGTTTGATTCGGCGGGCCTCGCTCATCTGCTAGGCCAGCCATTGGACAGCTTCTTGAGCAGGGCGTGGGAGACAAAGGGGGTCGACGCTGCGGGACAGATGAGGGCTCTGGAGCCGCTGATTGCTGGGCTGGAGATTGATGAGATGGCGAATCTGCAGCTGAAGACGCAGACGCTGTGGCTGGTGCTGATACCGGGGCAACCGTCTTCGAGCGAGAAGGTAAAGAATTGATGGCGTTGGGGCTTGTGTAGAGAGAAGAGAGGGATATACCAATTGTTTAGGGCAGTCAAGTAGCTTGGATAATTTTCGTCTTTGAGACAATGTCGTTTGATTTCTACACGAATTTGAACCATGTTTCAGAAATCGAAATTGCGATTCGAGTGCAAAGTTTAGAATAGAATAAATGCAACAACGTTTCTTCAATCATCCACTGTTTTCGGTCGAACGCATAAGAAGCAGCTGATGAAGGCTGCCTAAACACTGTAACCGCCTTGGATCTTGTGTGACTATATAAAAGTTTTGAGACACAAGTCGCTATAGTCGACTGATTGCGGTTGCCTATAACAGCTTCCGTCTCAACACAGTGCGCAACATATTACTACCAACCTTGTGGTTCTTGACGGTGTAAATACATATGCAGAGCTTGAGATGTAAATATATAAAAAGAACTTTGATTAGTATTGATGATTAATGTCCACTTCTATTATCATACAAGAGATGCAAGCTGCGCATTTCTATCAGCTCCCGCTGGCAACTCACAGATGCTGCTACCCTATAGCTTCTGGAATTCGCTGCACTATACCTACAGTAAGCAACTCGTTGCACAGCTAGGAAAGTCAATCTAATTGCTACAGGCACCTTATCTCAAGTAAGCTTGTCCAAGATTGCCACCGAAATACTGTGGCTTAACCGACGTGCACAGGTAGCTAAACAGCCTGGCGATTGCTCCTCCAAGCCCGCAGAAAACTCACCAAATAGAGTTTAATCGCCAATTGTCTGCAATGGTAAAAAATGTGGGTCAAGGAAAAAGCAAACCGGACAAGAATCTCCAGCATGGTCTTATTGCACAATGGCAAAATTCATCTCTTCAACGCTGTGGAGTCTCCGAGATACGAGCTGTTGCTAAGTAATTGTCCTTGACATAAATTGGCGCTGTCATACGTTAATCAAACGGGTGACAGGCAGGGCGCGATAGCACTAAGCTGCTTTCATTGCTCATATTTCATTGTCACCTGCTGTGATGGCGAGCTATTTTTTTTTTCTAACTAGGATTAGCCAACCAACACTCTTCACTCCCAGTCACAGCTCTCAAGACAGTTTTTATTCCTGTTATTCTCTTTTCCTCTCTATCAGCTATTATAAAACGAGACACCAAAATAATCTAAACACAACTTGGTTCAAAAATGATAGAAGAAGCGCCCTCTCCTGTGCTGCAGGATGCATCCATAGACTCCAAATCGCACGACGTCGAAGACATTGTCGAAGAGACTGCAGATCAACGAGTACTGGTAAGATGCTACATGGAAGAATCACGATTTGCTTGATGCACCTTGGCTTACACTGCAATGATAAGACAAAACTCGGATACAAGCCTGTACGTGGAGGGAATATCTGCTCTCTCTCTGGGAGAGACAAAAAATTCTAACAGTCTGTTGCAGGTGCTCCATAGAACCTTTAACTTGTTCCACAACTTTTCGACAACCTTTGGTGAGTATTGCCACTCTAGCACTGACGAGATGAAAATACTAACATGGGTGCAACAACACAGCCGCTCTCTACTTCATCGGCGGTGTTCGAGTTACGTTTTCCACCGGCATTGCTGCCGGCGGCAATCTCGCCTACTGGTGAGGCTCTCTCACTCATCACCATGAGTTGGCTGTCTTTTGCCCACTCGCTCACATACCCCAACAGGACAAGCTTCATCGTCACCTGCGTCTTCACATTCATCAGCGCCGCCGTCATTGCCGAAATCTGCTCATCGCTGCCGCTTGCCGGATCAATCTATCTCTGGGCGGCCGAAGCAGGCGGGCCCAAGTACGGAAGGCTCTTTGGCTACGTCGTGGCGTGGTGGAGCACAACTGCCTGGACGACATTCTGTGCGAGTATGTTTTGCTTTTGATTTTGGGCGAAAGACGAGTGAAATCCAGCAGACTGATGTTTATTCTCAAACGCTACAGGTAACACGCAAGGTGCTGTCAACTACATGCTGTCTGTACGTCTCCAAACCAGTCTCTTTTCAACCAACGGCTTCATGACCAGGTTGGCTGACAGACTTGATAGGAAACTGTCGTATTCAATCTCGACTTCCCTTCGGATCCCTCAGACGTCAAATTCCGCGCCGTGCAGTGGATCTGCACCGAGGTTCTGCTCGCCTTGGCAGCGTTGTGGAATCTTCTTCCTCGTATGTTGCTGCATCCCATCCTCTTCTTCCGTGCCCCAACTCAACATCCCTCAACAGCAAAATACTTTAAATGGATCTTCTACCTCTCAACCGGCTCCGTCATCCTCGACTTCCTCCTCAACATGATTTGGCTCCCCATCGGCACCGCCCAGACCATCGGCTTCCGCTCTGCCCACGATGCCTTCATGACCACGTACAATGGCACCGGCGCCTCTCCCGGCTGGAACTGGTGCCTCTCTTACCTTGCAACGGCCGGCATTCTCATCGGCTTTGATGCATCGGGCCACGTCGCCGAAGAAACGCGCAACGCTGGCGTCACTGCGGCTCGAGGCATCTTCTGGAGCACCGTGGTCAGCGGCATCGGAGGCTTCGTCGTCGTTATCCTCTTTCTTTTCTGCACTGTAAGTCGGCAGGCATTGGCATCATACAGTATATCAAACCATCTGACACATCTCTGCAACAGCCTGACCCGGACACCCTCTTCTCCTACGGCAGCGTTCAGCCATTCGTGCCTCTCTATGCTGTCCTCCTGGGCAAGGGTGGCCACATTGTGATGAATATAGTCTGCATTGTCGCCTTATGGTTTGTATGTTTGACCCTTGCTTTTCCCCATGCCCTCTCATCCATCGACTTACACTTTATAGAACACTGCCATCGCCATCCTCGCCGCCTCACGCCTCGTCTTCGCCGTAGCTCGAGACGGAGTCCTGCCCTGGTCCTCGTGGGTCTCTCGGGTCGTCGACGGCCAGCCTCGCAACGCCGTCATCGTCGTCTGGGTCGTCTCGTCCATCATCACCTGCACTATCCTGCCCTCCTCCGTGGCCTTTACGTCGCTCGTATCGGCCGCAGGTGTTCCCTCGGCGGCAGCCTACGGGCTCATCTGCATTGGCCGGCTCTTCTTCACGCCAAAGACGTTCCCCAAGCCGGCCTGGAGCCTGGGCCGTTGGAGCAAGCCCTTCCAGGCGATTTCTGTGCTGTGGAACGGGTGGGTGGTGGCGGTGCTCTACTCGCCATATGAATTCCCCGTGACGGGCTCAACACTCAACTATGCGCCGGTGATTATGGGCGCTGTGACAATCTTTGCGCTGCTTTCGTGGTGGTGGATCCCGGAAGACAGATGGCTGCCGAGCCAGCGGATAAAAGAGCAGCTCCTGGCCGGAGAGTCTGCGGATGAAGAGTGATGATTGGAAGTGGCTTGGTGCAGTCTCATATCGATACTAGGTAGTATAATACAACTCTTTAGTTACAGTCATTGTGCACGCCATTTACGGCAATGTTGGGTGAAAGTACATGTATGATTTTTTGTCAACTGGTTGAGGTGTTGGCTCTTTATAAATCTTCAACATGGCGCATCATCTTTGCAACCCATGTCATATTTCATAACCATGACCATCACTAATACATTTTCCGCCATCGTGGATATCTCAACCATGACCGATATCAATGCCATGCTATGCAAATCATTCTATCCCATGCCGAGTCCCGGCCCGCAAAACGCCAAACGTCCCTTTGCTCCCAAGACACCAAAGAGAGAAAAGAAAAGAAAGAGGTATCAAATCGAAAACAAGCAGCTCACGCCCACCAGTCGCCCTGGTCGCGCATGGCCTCGGCGACCTTGACGAAGCCGGCAATGTTGCTGCCGGCCACCAGGCTGGGCAGCTCGCCCGCCTTGGAGGCGACGTACTTTTGCGCCGTCTCGAGCCCGGCCAGGAACGCGCTCTTCATGATGCACTTGAGCTTGTCGTCGACCTCCTTCTCGGTCCACGTCAGGCGCTGGCTGTTCTGCGCCATCTCCAGGCCCGACACGGCCACGCCGCCGCAGTTGGCTGCCTTTCCGGGCGCGTACCACACTGACTTGGCGCCCTTTTCGCGGCGCTGGGCCTCGAATAGGTCGATGGCCTCCTGCGTGCAGCCCATGTTGGAGCCCTCGGCCACGACCAGCACGCCGTTGGCCACGAGCGTCTCGGCCTCGGCGCGGCTGATCTCGTTCTGCGTCGCCGACGGCAGCGCCACGTCCACGCGGCCGACATGCACCCAGGGCCGCGCGCCGTGATAGTACTTGAACTTGTCGGCGTAGTGGAAGTCGGTCAGCGGCCGGCGCTGGGCCTTGAGCTCGGCGATGGCGGCGACGTGCTCGGGCGTGAAGGCGCCATCTTCGGGAGCCACTAGCGACCCCTTGGAGTCGGACAGCGACACGACGGTGGCGCCCAGCGCGATGCACTTGAGCGCAGCGTACTGCGCCACGTTGCCCGAGCCCGAGATGGCCACGCGCTTGCCGGCGAGGCTGCCCTGGCCGGCGTGCTGTAGCATGTGCTCGACGTAGTACACCAGGCCGTAGCCCGTGGCCTCGGGCCGGATCAGGCTGCCGGCCCAGCCCAGGCCCTTGCCCGTCAGCACGCCCTCGAAGCGGTTGCGCGCCTGGCGATAGGCGCCGAACATGTAGCCGATCTCGCGGCCGGATACGCCAATGTCGCCGGCCGGCACGTCGGTGTCGGCGCCGATGTGGCGCGACAGCTCGCGCATAAAAGCCTGGCAGAAGCGCCGGATCTCGTTGTCCGACTTGCCCTTGGGGTCGAAGTCGGAGCCTCCCTTGCCGCCGCCCATGCTGACTGTCTGCCGGTTAGCTTTGCGCTCGATGGCCTTGTTCTTCTTCTTTCGTGGCGAAGAAGTAGGACAAGTGTGTAGTGTAGAAAGGGGGTGGTTATTTCTCACGGCCAGTCAGAGCATTCTTGAAGATTTGTTCAAATCCGAGAAACTTGAGACTGTAGAGATCCTTGGTCAGCTGTTGTTCCTTGTTTCTCGTGCCTGTCTGTTTGCAAGACGGCAGGCGACGGTATTGAGTCTTCTTACATGGACAAGTTGACGGTGGGATGGAAGCGCAGTCCGCCCTTGTACGGGCCCAGGGCCGAGTTGAACTGCACTCGGTAGCCTCGGTTGACGCGCAGCTGGCCCTTGTCGTCCTCCCAGACGACGCGGAACTGCAGCACACGCTCGGGGATGGACACGACGTCGAGGGCGGTGCGGTACTCGGGGTGCTCCTGGAAGAGGGAGCTGTCCTCGAGCGTGCTGGCCAGCTCTGGTGAAGTTAGTATCAGTATATACAGGAGGAATGATAAGTGTGCTGTATATATATATATATATATATATATATATATATATATCCACTCACCCTTGTAGGCCTGCTCGAATTCGGGCTCGCAAGCAAGGTTAGACATTGTCGATGGTGTCTTGCTGGGCCTTGCTGTCGTCTAACTGATGGATGCTACAGTATCTCGCAGGGCATAAGTCTGTTGAAGCGACAGCCAGATGGATATGGAAAAAAGTAAGGGAAGAAGGCCCGTCTGTCGCGGGAAAGACGCTGCTCTATATAGACATTGTGCTGTGGGTGTTGCCCGTCAACAAGCCAAGACTAAAGCCTTCCACTCTCGGCGAAACTCGACACAAAGAAAAAAAAAAGTATAGATAGATAAAACGAACCCATCCCACACACGCCCCCCCCCATGGGACGTTACGTCTCCCGAGATCTAAAGCCGTGGCTCGATACTTCAATCACTAGCACCAAGCCCTTTTCTTATTCTTTGCTCCGAAAGTCGCTCACGGGGGTGTGTGCTGCTTAGAATGAGATGGCATCAACACCACCGACACAAAAAGGCTGCCAGAAACATTCTAATGCACCTCGCCGGTAATCGCTCACCGTGGCAAGCCCCACGCTCGATATTGGGAAATAAATTTCAATCTTCCATGAGCCGAGAGCTGTGTCTCACACGCACAGGGACCGATGGTCGGACGAATATGCTTTGCAATCAAAAGGCAACAAACAGGGAGTGTACACAGAGAAGGGGGACCCTACTAGCAGCGTGGCGGCTTGATATCTTTCCCTATCTATCCCAAGCCATGATCTCATCAAGTAAACCATATCGATAATCAAAAGACAAAACAGAAAAGCCGGCTGATCCACCAAATAAAGCCCAAAAAGGCCGACAATATCTAAATCTTGAGGCTTTAGCGCCCATTTCCCACTATCAATTGTCCCTATCCGAGCGACCCCGTCCGCCGTGATTGGTCGGATCCGCCTCAAAACGGTTTGTCGATACAATTGCGTTCGCGCAATGCCCATTGGCCAATCAGCAGCGCCTTTGGCTCGCCGCCCCGGACGGCCGTGACCGGCATTGTGGGAATTGAAATGGGAAGCACACGAGCTGGTTATCCATGTAGCATCTCTGCTGTGTAATTCATTATGATTTGGCATGACATGAGCCATTAAGAGCACACAAAGGGCCTACGTGGCAGAATGCCTTATCTCAGCGTCGTAGGTGACGCCACCGCATTGCACTTTGTCCGCTGGCGCATGCTGTCGTACCAGTTTTTATCAGTCTGATTGAATCTAGATGAACACTGTTCAATCAACTTTTTGTACGTCTGATTACGCGTCCTGACATAAACATGCTCGTCCTGTCGTGTTCAAAAGCTTCACCGCGCCCAATCTCTAAATAGGCCCGATGCAGCCTCACAATAACCTACATACATGCATTCCAGGCCTCTATTGCGCGCACAAACTCGCAAGGCCCCCTCTCCGAAATCTCCCGCTCTGTGAATCGCCCTCCGTCAAACTCACCCTTACCGAACATCAAACCGCCAACAAGATCCCCAGCCTGCAAAGTGCGGTATCGGAGTGGCACGGGAAACCGCCACGCCAAGATTCTTCCCACTGGCCTGACAAACGCGGGAGGCGACGCAGCAATTACTAGCAGCGACTAGCATCTGAAAGCGCGCATAATAGTATTAGCGGCGCTGCCTGTTTTGGGCCTCGGAATAAGCCAACACTAGGCGCTGTGTTGCATCAACGCCGAACGTATATACGCACCTCTCGGCGATGCATACAACGACTCCAGCATCTCCTCTCATAATATCGAGACGTAATTGGATCCTAGATCTTCTTCTTCCTTTATCTTGAATGATACGCTATTCCGACTAAATAAATGATGAATCAAAAAGCTGTCATATACACAGTCGATCCCATACACTTTGTAACATGCCCTCATAACACGACTACCAGTGTTGCCAGCCTCTCTTCCGCACCCTTTCGCATCGCATTATCCCACGCATACATCATACACATCCAACAATGAGATACAAATAGCAAAATTCAACGTTAGCTCTCCTCGCTTGACAAGGATAAAATAGTAGATCAACGGGAAAAGGGTTGCATGCATCATTGTACATGTCCCCACACACTCGCCCTTTTCGCCTCTTACTTGCTTGCTTGCCCCCCATCTCTCACCAAATAGCCGCTTGATCTGCATCAAATCTGGAAAGCTCCTTGCCTGCGTCTTCCAAATCCTTCTTAGCCTTCATCCGCATGTAAAAGATGGGGCAGTCCTTGCTACTGCAAATGACCTCGCAGTGCATGCTGCCCTGACATCTCTGGCATTGCGTCCACAGCCGTCCGAACCGCACTTCCAGGTCTGATACTCGATCCAGCGTCTTGTTGTACAGCTCTCCGACACGCGGCGCGCAATCGCTGCAAACTGCGCCTGCGCTCTCGTGCTGGCCGGTGAGTGGCTTCTTGCACCCCATGCACGTCTGCGTCTTCTTGGCAAACTTCATCAGACCTCCCACCGTGGGGGCGGCTACCGAGATGATGCGCGTGTGGTCTCCATTCAGCAGAGACTTGGCCTTTGTCTCACCCAGAATGGGCTCAAAGATACGGCCAAGCGGCTTCGCCAACTGGTTGTCCAAATAGTACTTAGTGTCGATCGGCACGTTGTTCTCCAGCACGTAGATTGGGTCCTCCGACTTTTCAAAGTTTTTGGCTCCCGCCGCACCCCTCACCATGACATACGCCACTCGATCGCCAAGACCAGGAGCCGAGCCGGCGTCACGCTTCTTCATCCTCTGTGCAAGCTCAACGTGCGCTTGCTTGGCTGCATAATCCTCCTTGGTCAGGGCCTTTGTGATGACCAGTTTCGACATGTCAATCTTATTCTGCAGCAGATCTGCAATCGTGTTTTTGACGTAGCTGTTTTAGTAAAAAAACATGTTAGTGGTCTGATAACACGCAACACAATCAACACTCCAACTTACTCTTGTGCGCCCTGGACGTCTCGGTCGATAAGAATCATTCTCAACACCTTTTCAATCACCGTCTGCGCCAGCAAGCAGTTGTCACGCCGCACTGTTTCCAAACCCTTGGTGTCCATCTTGTCGTATTTCTCCGTCCTTGTCCAATACAGGCCGGCATATCGCTTCTTGTTGATGAGTAGATACGGGAAGTAGACCTTTTCGAATTCCAGCTTGATTGGTTTCAAAAACTTCTCCGACACAAACTTGGAGGCTTCCTCGCCCAGTTTCATCGCCTCTGCGAGATCCTTGGTTCCAAATTTGACCATGACGGAATCGGTATCACCATAGATGACCTGCGCATCGTGGGCATAGCCGTTTGCGATATTGTACCTCTCTTCCACCTCTCGTTTCGTCTTCTCAATCATCTGACGACCGAAACTGGTCGTACTACTTGCGATTGCGAGACAAGGCAGCTTTCCTGTTGTTGCACCCGTCAAGCCGTAGACACTGTTGGCACTGACTTTCAAGGCCAGCTGTCTACCGTTCAGCACAGCTTTCTTGAAGGGATCCGTCTCCTGGGCAAGCTCTCGCTTGGCCTGCTTTCTGGCGGATAGCAATTCTTCAAGAATCTGAGCGAGCAAACCCTTGCGCTTTGCGGCCGTCACAAACTGATCACCGTTGGGAGTGATGATATAGTCCACGTCTTTTTCGAGCTTGAACCTCTCCGCATCTCCTGGTCTTAACAAGGTTGTGTAGCAAAGGTTGTGTGCCTGGATGATACTTGGGTACAGAGAAGCAAAATCCAGCGTAGCAATAGGCACATCGTAGTATCCTCGCGTCGGCTCAATAACTGTTGCACCTTCGTACTGGGCTTCTGTCCCCTGCGGGGCGATATTAGGGATGACCAGCTTCTGTTCCAGTGCCTTTCGGAAAAGCTGGCTCACGAATTTGATCTGCTGTCCACGTGAAAGCAAAAAGTTGAAAGGAACACCCGTGACTCTGGCCATCTCTGTATAATTTTCCATACAAGACAGCTTATCCATCAGTCTCTGAGGAAGATAGGCGTCCTTCAAACAGTAGAGCGCCAGACGGCGTCGCGACTCGGGCGTTCCGTTGAACAGTTCTGTAATCATGGTGTGATGCACATCCTCCTTTTGCTCGCCCAAGAATTGTGAGCACACAGAGTTGAGGGTGTAGCTTCGCAGGTGATGATCTCGCTGGACCAACTGCAGCATGTCGAGCTGTAATCTGCCATTGGTATTTGTAGTTTTGGTGTCTCGGCTACCGATTTGTTTACTTGTAAAGTTGGTATCCTTCACCTTGGAAGGCTTGCTGGGAATGCGCGACCAGTATTCAAAGCCTTGCACCTTGAGATGCTTTGCGCGATCAAGCAGGTAGGGGAAATCAAAATTGGAAATATTGTATCCGGTAATGACATCTGGATCGACCCGGATGAGGAACTGCTGCCACTCGTGAAGCATCTTCTCCTCCTTTTCATAGTCCAAGATTTGCGTGGCCACAATGGAGCTGGTCGTGTCCAAGCAAAAGACGTTTCGGATAAAGGGCTTCTTCTCTCCGTACTTGGTCACAACGTTTGCAATCTGGATAACCGGATCCATGTCGGCCTCGGGAAAGATTCCTTTGCGTCCCGCGCACTCGATATCAAAGGATAGAATCCGTAGAGGAGCCATCTTGGCCCACTCTCCTTCTGGCTTGTGGGCAATTAGGTCGACATAGTTGATTTCGGCTTCAATCTGGCAGTTGGATTGCTTGCTGTGTTCTGGAATTAGACTGTAGCTGCCGGCCGGGGCTTCCACCCACGACATGCCTTGAATCTAATTTGAACAGCATGTTAGCCGCAACACTCTACCAGTAGGTCTAGAATCAATCCTTACCTTGCAATCAACCATGAATCGCAGCACGTATTGAATATTGTCATACGTCCGCAGACCACCGTCCAAAACCCCCCACATGCCTTTCCAATTGGCAAAGCCCTTTTCTATTGTTGATCGCACCGAGTTTATAAACTTGGGGTCTGTGACTGTGATTTTGAGATAGGGACTCTGCACGTTGCCCTGGTAATGATAGATGTCTTCTCTCATGGCCAAGCTGACCGAGTGAATCGCAGGCTGGTGCTGAGCGACCTGCGTCTCGAGGTATGCCTTGAACAGAGCGCAGTCCTTTGGCTGGAAGGACATTGGCGCAGCCACGTAAAGGTAGTGCTTGAAGTCGGTGACATGCAGCATGACCGAGTGCCCCTCCATCGTCACGCCAAACAGCTTCACGGTGACCTTGCCGCCATTCAGCGTACCTTCCTCGGCCTCAATGGACTGGAAGGTGAGGCTGTCTCGAGAGGGCACAAAATCCGTCACCGGTGGCCGGTCCCATGCCTGGTCCCTTTCTGTATTATTCTGCTTGCGCTCTGATATGTCTTGGCTGAGCTTTTCGAGGACTTCGGATTCGAACGCGCTCTTGGGCTGGCCGGCTCCCAGCTTGGACCCGACAGGTTTCTGTGAGCTAAGGAAGCGAGGTGTCGGTACGGGTTCATCCACATCGGTCTTTCGCTTCTTGATGTTCGATGGCGAAGATATATTCTGGCCGGTGCGGGACTCGCCCAGCACTCGCTTCTGGGGAACAACCGTCGCAGCCATGGTGATCTTCTTTCCACTGTATTTTCTCTAAAAAGTGCGTGTCAAGCAAGATCGGGCCAGCTGCTTCTCATCATAGGACGGGTCCCAAAGGTCTGTGGAGCAAATTGTCGGTTGCTGAAGGGAAAGGTGGGATTTCTCGCTGCACGGCCGACACGGTAATATTTCCAGATGCCGGCTCATACGCGCCGCTGGACCGTGACGTGACGGTCCCACCTGTTGTTTAATGGTTTTGCACGTGAGTTGGCGTTGCTCTCGCCACTGTATTCTGCACTAAGCAGCTCTCCGGGGGCTCCCGCCACTAAACCTCCAGGAACGGGAATCAGCTTTTCCCCTACTTGGGCGCAGAAATTCCACACGAAAAGACGCCACCACATGCTAGATTTGGTCCATACGCTTTGAAAAGAAAATACTGGATTCTCTCTATTACAAGCTGGCTATTAGCAATGTTGAGGTCGCATGATCATAGTAGGCTGCTGCAGCTGCTCTAGAGAGCTGAGCACAGTTGAGAAATCTGGAGAGCTTCAGCCCCTCATCTACGGTACAGAGCAGCATGACGCTCCAACGACTACGAGGTATTACTATACCAAGTATCTACTATTAGGCAATACTATCATAAGATAAATCTTTACAGATGGCACATGGGCGGGCAAAAGGCAGCCTTAATGCTCAAGAATCCAAGTCGTGCCGCAATAACACAGCGGCACACTGCCAACCAGTCGACCTCACCCGCACAGTTCCTACATTCTCAATTAGCAAGTATTCCGATAGAAGCCCACAGTAAATCTGAGAAAGTGAACAAAAGCAAGCTGCCGTATCAGAGGTGTATTCTCGCTACTCAACACATGTCCCTTGCGGGATCATTCAGTTAAGCCATGCATTTGAAGAACATTCATCATAAAATAGCGACCAAGGGGAGTGGACAGAGTGTCACTTCTCTTCTTACCTTGTGCATTGCGCGGATTTCTTTATTCCAAGAGATAAATCTGAGGTGTCATGATTCCTGAGCTAGAACTCGTCGTTTATTTTTCTTCGAGTGGTGGCAGCTTGTGCCAGGATCGGCCCATCTACAGAGCAAACCACAAAGCACAAAGAAGGAGAGAAGAGAGGGAAAAGAGAGGCAAGGCGGGCAAAGAATCCTAAATGGTAGAAAAGAGAACATTTAGCCGGAGCTCAGCAGTTACTGATGCAACATCGGGCAGCTTGGCAGCTTGTTAGGTAACAGGTCGCGTGACTTGGAGGAGTCTGCGCGGGCAAACAGCTGCCTCTCATATTGCATATCTGCAACGCAAAAGCGGCCAGATGCATTCGTCACTTGGAGTCATACAAGTCTATTGCTTTTTAAAGGAACAAATAGCAGATATCAACGCTTTCCGCCTGCTCAATTTCTTTTCTAATTGCCATAGAAGCTGTTCAGACTAACAATACACTATCAAGTGTTTATATACAACCCGCAAGGCGGCAAGCAGCTTCTTGCACATGCCATGGTACCATCATCTAACCCCCAATGTCTGTGTCTTGCGTGTAACCGTAATCTCTCCCTCACCCCTGAACGCCATCGCTGTATAAGATGTAAATAATCCCCTCGCCCATTTATGTCTTTCCTTTTTTTTTTTTGCCTACTTGAAAACTATAGACGTCGGTATTCTTGCTTTTCACTTCGTACATCGGCCCCCATCTCTTATTGTACCTGGATGGTTCCGAGATCGCACCAACCATTAACAGGCTAAGAAAAGTCAGTTTATGTTCATGCATCAGCAAAAAGGGAAAATCAGAAGCGCAACTCACAAGACAACTAAGATACTTGCACCAACTACAAGTGTTACCGATCTTGTAAAAGTTGTGTATCAAAACGACAAAGACAACGATAACGGCCACGAGAGCGGCAGCTCGCACAAGCCACCAGGCCCACCACAGAGGCTTCCTCCCCTTGAAGAATCCAACCGGGTTTTTGTAAAAGGGAACAGTATCCGGGTCTTGCGCCCCAGGCACCGCCGAATAAAAGGGATCTGGGCCAATCCTCCGCCGCAACGAATTAGGAGAATGGAGAAGGCAGATACCCAAGACAAGACCCATCAAGAATCCTCCAATGTGAGAAAAGTTGTCCAGGCCAGGCAACAGACCAAGCACGAAAGAAATAACCATGTCAATGATGATGAATAGAAGGTCTTTGACAGGGCTTCGGCGGTCCTTCCATGAATATAGCAGATCAATCAAAGTAAGAGCAATAATCCCAAACAGAGAGCCTGAAGCTCCTGTGGAGGCAATACCAGGAGCAGCGTAGTTTCCTCCCATGACGAAACCGAAGATGCCAGAGCTCATGTAGACGAGGAAAAATCGAATCGACCCAATTGCCATCTCCATCTCTTTGCCGATGGTAAGCTGCATAAGCAAGTTGAAGCCGATGTGGATAAGTCCGGCATGCATGAAAATGGGAATGATGAAGCGGAACCACTGGTTGGGAGCAGGCGATTGGTTTGCGTTGCCGTCGAACTTGGGGTTAGGGACGTCACCGCCGAAGCCGCACAGTTGCGAAAGAGGGCAGAACTGCGTGCTCTTTGTGGCGTTGGGACAAAGAAACTGCACCTCAATGGTGGAGCCCTGAATCTCCTTGATGTTGTGCATGCAGGGCACATATCGGGCGCCCATGTTGATGAGAACCTGTGTCGATGGCCCGATCATGGGGTTGAACTGGGGCTTGATCATGATGGGAGAGCCCGTCAATACGCCTATCCGAGTTATCAACGTTAGAGTCGCAAGCTTCTCCATATTTGTGGGAATCGAGAGTGTTGTCCTTACCATTGCGCACCACTTCGGCGATGAAAACAGCAACTTGCGCCAACGAGAAGATGTAAACCAGCCACGGGCTGCGCTTCCTGTTGGAGCCTAGCATGCCCAGCTCTCCAACGCGGACCTTGCCTCTCTTATCCCGCCTCTGATTTGACTGCTCGGCCGGCGCGTCGTAAATGTGGTCGTTGATGTCAGGAGATTTGCTCGTGTGGTCTTGCAACGGGATATTCTCCGTTCTCGATCCATAGTAGCTCGTGTCTTGGTGGTAGAAGCCTTGCTGGGAGATGTCGCTGCCGCTCGCACCCGGGCCTGGATTCGAGTTCGTTGGGTATGCGTGATCGTCGAATACGGTATCAAACGGCGACGCACCTGTCTGGCCCTGGTGGTTTGCAGGAGCGCCATATGGGCTCCCGTAATGAGGATCCGAGTAGCCTGCGTTGTACGTCTGCGGCAGGTCCGAGTCTGCGGAGGGCGCGTGCGTGTGATCGTAGTAAGGGGGAGCCTGGTGGCTTTGCGGCTGAGGGTTGTCGCCATAGTAGTAGTTGTTTGCTGCCATGGCGAACGGGCTGTCCCGCGGGCTCTAACGCCACGCACAGAAGAGATTAAGGAGGGGGATAGATGAAGGCAAAAGGCAGTATCAAGGGCCGGCGCCTGTAACGAGCGAATGTCTTCTGTGTCCAGGGAATCGGCGTATCGTGAGCAGAGAAGAGCAGAAGCCGTCTTCTTTTAGGTTCGAAAGGTATGAAGGAGAGAGAAGAGCGAATTAGTATGTCTCGGTCGTGGTGAAGGTTGGCCACGGGCGATTACGTAGTGGATACGATCCAAAAGCCAAGCATAGCAGCAGTCGAGGCTGTGTGTGATTCGTACCGGTTGCCAAGCCAAGCTCGCCGCGTGGTTTAATATGGATACGGATATGCAGGTCTGTGCTCGACCAGGTGCGTGCTCGTGCAGCGATAGATCGCCAAATTGCCACCAGGCCAGACTCGTCCGGTTTGTTTGGCAGTTTGGCACAGGGCTGGGATGCCGGTGTTTCAGGCCTCGGGATCTCAGCGGGGGACGTCCAAAGACTGGCCACGGCTTGGCAGGCTGAGATTGTGAACTGAGGAGATCAAGGCACCTGACATTGAAGAAGGACGCAAAGACCTGCCTCGCAACAAAGAGATGCAGAGCTGCAGACAGCTGTGAAATACGGGCTCCAGCATGGCTGCGTGCACCGCCCAGCCTGGCTCAGCGATGAAACGCGCAGCGCACAGCTCCAGGGCTCAATTCATGCTCTTTTCAACAGCAAAGTCCCAGGGCATGGCATGTGCCAGAGCGCTGACGCGGTGGAGCCAGGGGGGTTGGGCTGTGCTGTGGGCGATCAGAGAGCCAAAAATGCCCAAGTGCTGCTATTTTGGACGCATCGAAGGTGGCCAGCCTATCATTTTGCCCCTGCACTGCACAGCACAGAGCTGGATGAAGATTCAAGCACCGTTTCCCTTGTCTTGCACGTTTGGTTCCGCTTGCTTGCGCTCGTATCCCTTTAGCTCTTTGTATGCTGAAGAGCCCCAGCACGGCATTGCAGTGCGTGTAGCCCGCGCTGACTTTCGCACATGTTCTTCATTCCACGCCGTTGTCTTACGCGTACACTCATTCGTCAGATCGGATCGGATCAGATCAGTCTTGTCCGACATACGAAGGCCAAGCCGCGAATGATCCCAAATCTTCATGAAGGCATATTGACGTTGCAAGCAAGCAACACTCGTGCCTATGGAGCAAACCAGTCAAGAAACACTTGTGCAGACTCCACAAGCTACTGGGCCATCAATGTCTGAACGTTAGCACGGCAAAGTGCGTAAGTGACTATCATTTTAAGCTTGAATTGCCCGTTGTTTTGTCAAGTGTCGCGATCCTTTGTTCGCAAGAGAGTAGCATATACCGACTTGGATAACCCCAAGCTTCTCTTTCTTTGCTCATTAATATAGAATTCATGATGCTCCTCAACTTTATAAGTAGAAAACACTATTTTCTTTTGAACAAGCCCTCGTCATTGAGACCACATCCAGACAAACTTATAACCCGTACATATAATACACACGAAGCAATCATAGACACATGCTAGACCGCATTGTCGACATTGTCGACATCGTCATCGTAATCGTAGACCTTTCCCTCTTCCAAATCTATTTCTTCTTTTCTCCCTGCGAGTCATCAGATGACGAAGCTTCGTCCGCCTTTCCCTTCCCTCTCCAATTTCCACTAAACACATCGGCAACCTGCTCAAAGATGATGTCGCTCATGCCCTTGCCCTCCTGAAAGCTCTTGTTATGCTCTTCCGCCCTCCTCTCTTTCCAGCCCTCGCTCTCGCCGCCCATCCAGATATCCTTGAGAACGGAATTTTTACTCTCTTCCTGCTTTTGCTTATGCGCAGACTCTCTCTCCTTCTGCTCCTTTAACAGCTGTTGGGTCCGCTTTGCGCCTTCCGGCAAGCCCGTATCGAATATTGATCCCACTCGACTTCCAAGCCGGCCGTATACAGACTGTCCTGTGTATTCATACGCAAGCTGGTTGGTGCAGAGCGAAAACGTTCCGACCAACACGAATAATCGGATGTCGGCTTTTCTGGGAGGGAGCAGCATGGCTAGAGGGGTCAAGATTGCTCCAGCGAGCGCCGTCTTGTGTATGAATTCATTGCGAGGCGGGAGCGGGTTTTCAGGTTGCTCAGACATGGTCTAATATCTAGTTGTGGTATATCGCAGGGTCCGGCAAGGACGTGTGCACGCCGGAATGGTGGGATGCGGCTAAGAGAATGATAATGATTCGATAAAAAGGTTTTCTTGGCGGTTTCGTTCGATAGAGTGCGCAGCACAGCTTATGGAATGCGCAATCAGAGATTTGTAGTGACGGATGATGAAGAGCCGAAAGATTCGAATCAGTTGCGCAAATCATCGCAACTTTTTTGCGGGGCCGATGATTGGTATGGCCAATCAGATGACTTTTGCTGGCCGCCTCGGGCGATGCTCGCTTTGTCTACACATCGTTCAATATCAACGTTCAATATCAGTGAGCATTGGTCAATAAATTCAATTATTCGTTGGCACTGAGAATTATTGCCCATCAGCCACGCATTTAGGCATTACTGATACGATTTATGAGCTAGGCGTGGCAAGTCAATGAGATCTTGCCGAGATCCGGGGGTTCAAGAACCACGGACCCCAACAGCTACCATCCGTCGTTATAAGCATTCAAGGTCATCCTCGACTTGCATTCTCGTTTAGGCACAGAGGAAGCTGACAGTATGCTGGCGCACGTGTGCATGGCTCTACATCCTTTCTGCTGGACCGTTGTTCTGGTTCGGCGGCGGTGATGTACTGTGATGTACCAATTAAGAATACCTAGGTACGCAGCGAGGTCAGATACATGCATCGAAACCATTCAAGGTTTGGTCGAGATCAGTTCAATGCCGGGCAGAAGGCATCACGCATCTACACCATCAAGGCGTAGAGAGGTATTGATGCTGTTTGCCCCGAAACTGTCAGCTTATTCTGGCTGACCGTAAGAAGCTGCCAACTCACAAGGCGACATGCAGCATGGAGCTCTCCATATATACATATACATACCAGTAGTAGACCCTCCCTATATCATAGGTACACTTCCAGGAGGTGAGAGGGCTGCATGCAAGATGCGTACTCATGCGACAATGACACGACAGCAGCACCACCGTTTACCGTTATAGGAGAGGTGAGCTGAAATGTTTCCTCACCTACCTGAATAGTAGTAATTCGTGCTGCTTGTAGTAATTTAGTGCCAGTTTCGATGTCAGTAGCAGGCAGATGTTGGTTCACTTTTCTGCCCACGTGGACATGGATATGCCTGTATGTATCATGCCAGGGGGAAGGCTATCCGATCAACCCTGTCAGTCTAGTTCACGCACAAGGACTGAGGTGCTCGGAGGATCAAAGATCGGATTGAACAAGTCAAGCCACCGCGCTGAGGCTAACGGATGCGCGTTGGCTGCGCTTAACGCCCGACTTGGTGAGTGCATGATCCAGTGGGGTGAAGAATCCAAAGTCATCGAGTAGTACATGGAGCCTGTAGTGTGTACCCTTTGACCTCGAACTAGGCACTTGCGGACTATAACGTTGTGAAGTGTGTTTGTATAAAAGAGTCATCAAGAGGGGAAATCAACTTGTGATGCAAGGGTTGGGAATGTCACTCGAGTCAGGTTGACTCGTCTCCGCACCCGCCAAACCCCTGTAAACGACGGACGTGCGAATTCTACGAGCATCAATATCATCAAACGGTGCTACAACTACAGCTGCACCGCATGTACTACAAATACTTCAACGTAGCACAGAGCACACGACATTCTCGACATGGCCATTTACCCGGCTCCCAGGTTCCGGCCCTTACCAACAATGAACCCAGCCATGTCTTTCGCTGGCCAAGCGCCAGCATCGACCTCCCTCGCCATCCTCCGGCCCCAAGGATCGCAGGTCGACGATGCAACCCATCAGGCAGGTACTTGTTCCCGCCATAGCACTCCGCGGAGCGACAGATGTACACCCAGCAGCTGTCGCGCGAATCCCGCGCCAAAGAGAAGTTGTCAGACGCCGCCTTTGGCAGTGACGGGCTAGTACTATGCAGTCCTGGCGGTTTACCTGCCAACCGGGACGATTGGTTAGTGTACCAGCTGTCAACTCTGAAGGATTCGTGCATCTTACCCAACAGCCTTGTAGGGGACCTGCATGACTGGGGGCGACATGCATATGGATACCTATGCAGTCCTACTACATGTACGTTGGTACATTCGGTCATTCACGATGCAGCTCCTGTGAGAAAGCCGGCGTCTTCATGGTGTAGGCCAAGACGGGGGCCAATGCGGTGGTGCCTTGAATGAGAAAAGGTAGTACATACCCAGATACCAAGCGGAACGGAAAATCGGAGACTGATGGATGATTCCGTGTGTACATGCATCTCCGCAAGACATGCAGGTATACTTCTCGATGCTAGCTCTAATCAGCCTGCTCCTCCTTGCTCTTCTCCCGGAACCAGCTCAGTCATCCAACAATGGCCGCAATGAGCTTACGCAAAGCCGTATCAACCGTCTCCAGTCTTCCAAACTCGGCTCGGTGCAGATACAACACCGCTGCCGCAGGCCGAGAAACCCATGCTCCATGTTCCATCGCAAAAAGCAGTGGTAATGCAGTCTTACAGATGCGGCAGCGGTGTCTCACTTACAGCTCCACCCGGGCTTCGCTACTGCTAGTGCTGTATTAGTTAACAGGTGGCTCCGGGCATCTTGATGGCTCCATGACTTGCCGTCAGTTGGGAAAAAAAAGGACCTGGGTCCAGGGCCCTGGGCCGGGTTTAGTACAAGTACAGTATGTTAGACTGACGGGGGACCGGAGACGAGAGGCTATAAGTCAGTTAGCTCCCCGCCAACGCTGGGTTCTCGAGATAGTATCCGGACTCGCGATTGCCAGGGCTCTCCTCACCTCACTTGTTTATCTTTCTTTTCCTTCTTTTCCTTCTTTTCCTTCTTCCTCTCCTTTTTCTCTCGATTCTTAAAACTGGGTACGGAGTGAGTTGCCTGGGGCTTTTGTGACGCTCCGTCCCGTGCCTAGAAGCCGCAGCATTTGAACAAGCAAGCTTTGACGTTTCGGCCTTTGACCCCCCCTGTTATTGATGTTTGCTCCCGGCCAGGAACCCAACTCATCGGCGATGGCCTCGTCTGGAGAGGGCTCGTATCGGACTCCAGATGCAACTCCAACTTGCTCCCCTGATCCCGAAGACATGAAATCGGCGTTGCCTCTGGGCGGCGGAAGAAACCAGCGACCTCCAGCTCCAGCTCCAGTCCCAGCAGATGCTCCTCAAGATAATGTCGAGGAAGCCAAACCGGCCAAGCGAGGGCGACGGAGCAATCCCAAAGTCAAGACCGGATGCTTGAACTGCAAGTCAGTCTCGTTGAACAAGAGCCGGCCCAGGAACAAAAGCCTGTGAACTCACCACTAACCGCCTCCAGACAACGACGCATCAAGTGTGACGAGAAGCGTCCGGCCTGCTCGCAATGCATCCGCAGCAAGAAAGAGTGCGTCGGCTATCCGCCCCCCAGCAGAACCGCCAGATCTGCCGCCGCCGACGTCCGCATTGCACCAAAGCCTCTGGCTCCTCCGTCGGCCGGCATGCCGCGTCTCCAACCGGCGCCGAGCGGCATGGCGGGCATGGCGGGCGCCTCAACCACGGCCAGCCTCCTCCTGACGGGCCATACGATCCTGCTGCCGCCGCGCAGGGCGAACCGCCGCAAGCGCCAGGCCAACAACCCCGAGATTGCGGGCGGCGCGATGCCGGTGCCGCTGCTGTATGAGCCGTCGCACAGCCTGGCCCTGATGCACACCGAGAGCCTGTACTTTGACCTCTTCCGCGTGCAGACGGCGTCGGAGCTGTCCGGATACTTCAACATGAACTTCTGGACGCAGCGCCTCCTCCAGGAGTGCCACTTTGAGCCTTCCATCCGGCACGCCGTCGTTGCCCTTGGCGCCCTGTACAAGACGCTGGAGCAGTCGTGCGAGCCTGATTCGGCAACCCTCCCCGGTGCCATGAGCCGAATGGAATCCGTCATGTGTCACTGGCAAGTCGCCGTCAGGAAGTATTCAGAGGCCTGCAACGCCATGCTGCTTCTCAGCGGGGACAAGATATCGACCAACAAGACCCGGCTGATGGCCAGCGTGCTGCTGGCCTGTTTCGATTCCTTCATCGGCGACCACAGGCAGGCCATTGTCCAGATCCAGACGGGCTTGCGGCTTCTGGCTCGCATTCAGCATGACCGGGCGCGAAATCCACATCCGAGCGAACGGGTCGAGGAGGATCTCCTCGTCATCTTCACACGATTCGCCATCCAGGCCAAGTCATACGACATGGCCTTCCACTTCCCCCACCCCTATGTAATCGAGCTAGGTCCTCAGAGCCTCAACGACCCGTCCTCTCCTCTTTCAGATTCCGGCTCACCGCAGCCATCAAGCCCCATTCCTCACGAATTTGCGTCTCTGCGAGAAGCACGCCTTGCTTCCGACCAGCTCTGCGAAATGCTGCTCCGGTTTATCGAGCACCTGCAGGCAGCCAGGAGAGAGCCCTCATACACCCTGCCACCGTCCTGGCTGCAGCTGGGCTCGACGTTTCAGGCCCAGATCGATTCATGGACTAGGGCTTTCGAGCCCATCTTCCAATCCCGGCTGCAGCCCGGCATAGACCTGCTGGAGAAATCAGCCATCTCCGCGTTAAAGATGTTCCACATGAACACCCAAATCGTCTTCCTGACCATCTTCTGCAAGACCGAAGTCCAATTCGACAGCTTCCTGCCGCACTTCAAAGAGATTGTCAGCCTCGGATGGGAAGTCGTTGGTGACGACGAGAAGCGAGCAGCCCCTGACCGCTGCCCCGATCCGCAACGATGCCAGCAACACCACGACAGCCACCACAGACCATCCCACACCCACAACATCAAGCCCAGCTTCTCCGCAGACCTCGGCATCGTCACGCCCCTCTTCGTCGTGGCCACCAAATGCCGCGATCCCATTGTCCGGCGCGAATCCATCCGCCTGCTGAGGAGCAGCGCCCGCCGCGAGGGCATGTGGGACAGCGAGCTGGCGGCCAACATTGGCCAATGGATCATGGAGCTCGAAGAGGCCGACACCTTTCCAGACACGCGCCATTACCAGCATGACCATGTTAAGACGCAAGTAGCAGCCCTCGCAGGCGATCCGACGACGACGACGCCCACGATTCCCGAGGAAAAGAGAGTCATGGTGCAGTCTGTCGACTTTGATCTGCGCGCCCGATTTGCCGACCTGACGGTGGGCTCGCGAGATGCGCGCCAGGGGATGCATGACCAACGACACAGGACAACCCGAATTACGTGGTGAGCCAACAGCCAACCAGCCCAGCCAACAGGCCAATGGTGGGCTTCTTCCTCTGGCATCTGCGTTTATGAAACATACAATGGATGCGACATGATTGTGTTACGCAGCACAAGAATGCCCGTATACATTTTATCTTGATTTTTTTTTTTTTTCTATGTCTCTTGTTTAAATGGAATCCGCATGAGTCTAGCGATTGTTTCTACTGTTTTTTTTTTTTTTTTTTTTGCCATCGCAGGGAGTTTAAGGGAAGCGGGGGAAAGCATACAGGATCACGCCAGCATATAGAAATGCTGAAATGGACGCACACATCAAGCATTGACCATGGGTAGATTTACCACTATACTACTACCTAGTACATAGTTGAAAATGTAATAGACAAGTCACCGCCGTCTAATCGTCTCTTAGGTCACAGTATTCTCTCAATTACGCTATTTGTATTCCGCTGTAACTTGAATTTATTCAACAAGGTATATACTACATCAAAGAGGAGGCAAGTCCTCTCTACATATCGGACACTGCAACCGAAACTTCATCCAGTTCTCCAAGCAATCAGTATGGAAAATGTGCCGGCACGGAGTCACCATGTACATCCTCCTAGCAAACACCCCCGTCACGCTCATATCTTCTTGCCCAGCCTTGACAATAGGCACCTCGAGCAACTCCCTGCAGATTGCACAATCAATGGTCCGCGTAACACCGCCGCCGGGACGAAGCTTGTCCCTCTCTTCGCTGCTGCGCCTATGTTCATGGCCCGGGCTGTCTTCAGGGTTGAGCCCGATGGGTAAGGCTCCAGCCTCGACGTTGTCTTCCCGCAGCACCGGGTGATAATCCCATGCATCCGGCGTCCAGTCCTTGGGAACGCAGAACCTCGGACCGACGATATCTTGCGTGGCCAGCACAAAGATTTGCAGCCAGACCCAGAGGCACAGCACCAGAAAGGAGTGCGGCTCAGTCCGAGCAAAGAGGAAATTATCCGCATCGAGCCAAAAATACGCCAACGGGGCCAGGCGGAGGATGGATTGGCCAACGACAAACTTCCATTTGAGGGCGCGGCGGCAGTTGCGGATGACGTTTCGGTATATCTGGGGTACCCACATGGATAGATATACAAACACACAGATGTTGATGAACCATGAGCGTGCCGTCGCATACCACGTCAGAGAAGATATTCCCACGAAAGAGATGAAGAGGACCAAAAGTAAATATCGGCCCATGATGGACTGAAACGTTTGAGGTAGTGAGGGCGGTGGAAGCGGCCTTGTAGCTGTGGCTGCCCCAGGTACGGCCGCAGCGCCATCTGCGACATTGGTAGCAGCAGCAGCAGTAAGATCGGGGCCTCTTCCGGCTGTCACAGGCCCAGGAAGAATAGGCCCTGTGCCCGTTGCGTTGGGAGTCAGCGGTGCAGAAGCGGTCGAGCTGGCTTGGCCGCTGTTTGACCCAGCTGTACCTTCTCGCCGAGCACGGGGCTGTGGCGCTTGAATTTCGTGGATTCTAGCAAGAAGACTCCCTCCGATCATCATGGACATGAGCGATGTGAACATGAGCGTCAAGGTCGGTAAGAAGGTGCTCTGAGCCTCCGAAACCCACGTGGCAGCCGCACAAAAGATCATGCAGTCGACGATGCCCATGACACTAATTGTCCAGAAGCTGACCCTGCCCAGAGTGGACGGTGTGTACGTCTCCCTCATCTGGTCTTTGAGCAACATTACTTGGAGAAATATTACTGCCGCAAATGTGATGAGCCATTTGTTGATCCTGGTGACCTGAATCTCCGACTTGACACCGACAAGATGATCCGCCTCGCCGGGAGGGAAGTCCGGAGGCCCCTTGGTTTCCACCATGAATGAGCAGTCTGGAGAGTATATCACCGACGACATGTGGAGATCTGGAATGCGTTGGATGGGCACACCCAGCGGATGTTCCAGCTCTGACTCGATTGACTGAATTATGTCTGCCACGTTTTCGCCCTTGGAGACAGTATCCCCGAGGCCAAGACTCTGTCTGCTTGGAGGATGGATCTGCGCATAGATGATGTATTCGCAATTGGGAGCAGGACTTGGAGTGTGGAGAGGGTTCTCAACGTCTGCGTTCCACGGGATATTTTGGTCGGTATATATGTTCTTCTTCTTTGTGGCTATCGTGTGCGCCAGAGACTGGTTCAGGAGCTTCTGGCTAGATTGGAAATAGTCTGGTCCAAGGGTGAGATGCGGCAGCCCAAAGATGCCATCAAACTTTTCGCTCGTAGTCGTCATAATGATGACTCCTTGCCGTGGCCAATGTACTCCCCAGAGACGCGTCTCAAAGGATGATCCCTCATCTTCCATCGTCAATACTCCTTTCATATTGCGTATCAGGCCTCCGCCGAGGGGGGCGTCGGTCTTCGAGAGCTGTTCATATCCAGTAACCGTCCTGTTCCCTTCCAAGCGCAGATGGATTCGCCCACTTGTACCAGTCAAATTACGAGCCCAGTCCCATTTATCGGCATACCAGTGCATGGAAGGCACACTTTGGCTTAAATTGTAGCTGTCAGGGGTCCTTGGACTCAGCTCTGAGCGACGCACCCACTGCCCCCCAAGAACACCGGAAGCGTTTGCCCATATCGGCTCGCCCTCTGCAACATCCCACAGCTCACTGCCATCAACCGCGGAGACGGCATGGTGGCTGAGTTTCAGGCTTCTTTCCCGGAACTTATCCAAGTGTTGCCACGAAAAGTGATCCTTGTCTCGAAACCCCGTCAAGTTGATATATTTAGGAGAGCTCGCGTCGTTGTTCTCCGTGCGGTTTGCCTCTAGGGGAGCAAAGTCCCCCCATCGTGTCGAATTGAGCACATCAAGGGCGCCGCCGTAGTCTGAAAGGCGCGAGAGAATGAGGTCGGATAAAGCAACCGACTGGCTTTGGTACTCGCTATCGGGTAAGATGAGCCAGATGACGAAGAAGACAAAGAAGAACTTCCAGGTGTGGGGTTGGTTTGCCTGCGGCATCTTGTCCGGATTGGTGGACGAGACCCCGGGATCGTTTTTATATCGCTATCATTATATTTGTCTCAGGTCGAGCGTTGTCAGGACGTGGGCGCTTCGAATCGGCTGGATTGTGGGAGAAATGATGGATTGGGGGACGTTGACTTGGTAGCGGTGCTCTAAGTTTGGAGTGACGAGTGTGGCAGCGTAACGTTATCGGTCAGCGACATCCGGAGGGGCTTCCTGCAGCTATGGGCCGAGCCCAGCTCTCGTAGGGGGCCCTGCAGGGAGCTAATGTCGCTACTGAGACGCTGGAAGCTGCTGTCGCAAGCCTCCGTTTCTATCGGTGGGCTAAAAATCTGGGCGGGCCGGTAAAGCTTGTGCTCGGGCTCAATCTCATTCCATCCTCTTCGTGGCGTTCCTTGACAAACTCTCAAACCTCGCTTCGACTTGGTGCAAAACTCCAGCTCCAGATAGCCCACAAATCCCATTAAGACACAGAAGAGATCGAAGCCGCGCGTCTACCGGGAAGAAGGTCGCGTCGTATTTTACAACTTTCATCGCTATTGCCCGCGAACAAAGATTCACGGCGAATCCCGCGCTACCCTTCATCTCCAGCTTCAACATGGCATCGAACCGTGACTCTGTCGCGTCAAATCCAGCTGCTGTACGTCTGGCTCGCTCATTCTCTCACCTTTATACTACGGGGGCATCTTCAAGCATGTATCAACCATTGCTCCGTGTATAATCCGCCCCTTGCTCTCTACACCACTCCATCTCTCATCCCATATTTACTATAGAATCAAACTCCAATTACATGGCTTGGTAGAAGCCAGCTAACCGCTTTTGATAGAATGGCGACGAAGGCAATGCGGATGTCACAGCCGCTGTTGAAGATCTCCTAAACACCCTGTCCAACAAATTATCTGGTGTATCATCCGAGATTTTCGCCAAAAGTGAGTAAGAGTTGAAAGACTCAGTAGTTCAAAATATGCTAATGGGCGAGCTTAGTGGATGAAATGTCTCGCAGACTCGATAGCCTGGAAGCTGCTCTACTAGAGAGCAAGAAAAACAAGGAGGCAAACTCTTCATCCAAACCTTGATGATGAACTGAAGAAAACAAGCCCGAACCTTGTAATGGGATTCATGACGGCCCAACTAGGAAGTGAACTCATCAGGTAGTCACGGAGTTACTGGAGGATTCGTTTTGACTTTTGTCTTGCTATAAAATTGTCTTGATAGCTGTAACAACTTGGATTCATACAATCTATGATGCTTTCTTCGCTTGATAGTAGACAAAAAAACATGTTATTTTACTTCTTTGACAGCTTTAATAGCTTACAGCTCATCCTTCCCCTCTGGCTTGGCGGCAAACTTGTTCAAGACGTTGACCTTGATCTGGATCTCATCTCGCTTACCAGCAACGAGACCGCCCTTGGCCAAGATGCCCCGGAGTCTTGTGAGCTCTTTGGCAGCAAACTGCTCGCTCTTGCTTAACTTGTCGAAGACACGGATGTAGTATTCCGCAGCCTTGGCCTCTGCAGAGTTGTTGAGCTTGGCAACACCGGCCTTGACCTCCTTAGCAGCCTCGGCGAGTGAGACGCCACCGAGGAACTTCGCTACAATAGCATCCAGAGATGCCACGGTACCGGCCTTGTCGTTAAGCTCGCCTCCCTCAGTCCGGAAAGTGCCAGCCTTGTCGTTGATGTAGTTGACAATGTCAATCTCCTGTCGGCCACCCTCGTATGCGACGGGCTCCTTGCTGCCAGCGGGGAAGAACTTGATGGTGGGGTAAGATTTAACGCCCTGTTCCTCAGCAACCTCCTTGCTGGTCTCACCCTCGGCATCGACCTTGGCGATCACAACGTTGGCATCATTGGCAAAGTCGTGGGCAACCTGCTCCCAAGTAGGTGCCAGGTTTTTGCAGTCTAGATGAAAGGATTGGCGGTAAATATACAATGATCACTAGATGTAAAAAATGGGTAAATGGGGCTTATACTCACGACCACACCAAGGAGCAGTGAATGATACCAGCACATTCTTGTCTCCTCCAATAGTCTCGTAGAAGCTCTTGTTATCCAGGTGGGCAACGTCACTGGGCTGGTCGGCCTTCTTCTTCTTAGGCTTAACACCAGTCTTCTCAATGATAAAGCTGGTCAGGCTCTCAATATCACGGCCCGAGTTGTACTCCACCGGCTCCTTGCTTTTTCCATCGAAGAATTTCAGCGTGGGGAATCCCTGGATGCCAAATCGCTTTCCAAGATCTCGCTCAGCGTCGGCATCGACCTTTGCGATCTGGACCTTGTCCTTGGCAAACTCAAAGGTCTGGGCCAGCTCCTCGTAAACGGGGGCAAGGTTCTTGCAGTGACCACACCAAGGAGCGAAGAACTCGACCAGTGTGGGCTTTCCGGAGAAGACGAGCTTGTCAAAGTTGGACGGGATCAGATCGATAACCGCCGATTTGGCGGCCACCGAGCCCGCTAGGGCAGCGAAGATGAGGTTCTTGATGAGAACCATGACGAATTAGGAAAAGACGTAAAATCAATCAAAACTGGGGTGCTTCCGTAGTGGAAATATCAACTGCGGCTTGGATATAATGGAGAAGCAGCTGGTGATTTATACGGCCGCCTAGAAACCCCCTGATAATCAGTCGTGGTAGCTCAGCAGTCGCCCTGAGACAGGTGCTTTGAAATCAAGGCGGCAAAAAGAGGACAGCTTGCGCCAATTGCAAGGTGTGTGGTTGGTTCAGGCACGGCGGGGAGCTCAGCCAAGCTAGTGGCGGTGGCCTCACCGAGAGAGAGGGGCCCCGCCGAAGCTTTGCTTTAGGCGAAAATCAGATAAGAGTTGCTTCACGTGTCGATAATGATAAGCATCCACGTGACTACCCAAGCCCGACCTTTGGCATTGGTGGGCCCGCTTCGCCGGGGCTGCCAACCCTCCAATCGGTTGGTGGATAGGCCTAGGCAAATCGCAAAATTCACACAAAATTTCCGCCCACTTCTGCCCTCGCGAAATCACCATCTTGCAACACCACAACCGCAATCATGTCTCACGAAAGCGTCTGGAACTCGCGCCCGCGAAACTACGGCAAGGGCTCTCGCCAATGGTATGACGCCTGATATTACCCTTTTTTCCTTCCTTTGCTGGGGGATTCTTTCACTGCAACGATTGCAGCCGAGTGTCGGATCAGGAGGATATTGGGGCGATCGACGAAATTCAATACAATGAACCACGAACGCTAACTGGACATTCTTTTAGCCGCGTCTGCAAGCACAAGGCTGGTCTGATCCGCAAGTACGACCTTGACCTGTGCCGTCAATGCTTCCGTGAGAAGGCCAAGGACATTGGTTTCCACAAGGTAAGCCACCTCAAAAGATTTATGGAAAGGAGGAGCTGGGAGATGGAAGACATGACAAAGGAAATTGGGATACGGGCATCAACACATCAGAGAGAGAGTGAGAGAGCAGTGACTAACGTGGTTTTGCGTGTTTCTAGTACCGATAAAGGAGTTGCTGTAAAAAGGGGGCTTTCCAAAGGGGGACAAGGGATTGACGGATGCGTGCTGCATTTTTGATGGCCAATACACAAAAAGCACTCGGAGGGCGGCCGCTTGGAACCGGAGTTTAATGGATGGCTTGGTTTTAAGAAAAGATCGTGCGTCTGACGAACATCCTCCGAGGATAGACGAATACCATTGCATTCGATAAATTTTCATGCTGCGTCCGCTGTTTCCCCCGCTGTTGCATCTTGTATGGCTGAGAGATGATGAGACGAATACCTATGAATGCCATGGATCAATATTTTGGGAAACCTGCACCATCGCAATTGTCGTAAAGGGACATCTTAAAATCTGATGCTACTTAAATACGTGTAAATACGAGCGACTTGTCCAAACCATTTTATGCAGGACATCCCTTTCAACGCCCTGTCATGATGTTTATACCCAAGAAAAGTAATGGTGTAACAATATGCTGCTCACATTCTGCTTGTTTAAAACGAGCCAAGAGTAAATCATAAGCTTTTGTATTTTGGCACATCTATTCCTGCCTCCACCATCCGTCTAAAGTACATTGATATATGAAGACATTAAGGAAGAAGCGTAGTGGAGATTTTTTGTATATCCGCTTCCCCTACAACTATACACGAGCACGTGTGGCTCAGATTTGAGAGATATGGCCGAAGTATCGCGCCAGTTTTGTCGTCTCCCAGTTTCCCGACGATTTTTGTCCATTTTGTTTTTTATTCATTCCAACAACTCCACGCTGTTCCAGGGTTGTCAAGTCGTTAGTTGTATCTACTGAAGGATACGGGTGACCAGGCCAGTGGCCACAGTCCTGCCGCCCTCACGGATGTTGAATCGCTGACCAGCCTCAATGGCGTTGGGGTTAGTCAGGGTGACAACCATCTCGACGTTGTCACCGGGCATGACCATCTTGCCAGAAGCATCAGCGGTACCCTCGGGGAAAGTCAGATCGACGGACTCATCAGATGTACGCAGGTACAGCTGAGGTCGGTAGTGCTCGTGGAAACCAGTGTGGCGACCACCCTCCTCCTTGGTAAGGACGTAGAGGGAAGCAAGGAACTGCTTGTGAGACTTGACGGTGCCGGGCTTGCAGACGACCATACCACGCCTGACGTCCTCACGACGGATACCACGGATCAGGAGACCAGAGTTGTCACCAGCCTGGGATTGCTCGCAAGACTTCTTGAAGGTCTCAATATCAGTGACCTTGGTCTTGATGGGGTCAATGCCCTTGCCAACAAGCTCGACTTCCTCATCACGCTTGAGGACACCACGCTCGACACGGCCAGAAACGACAGTACCACGGCCAGAGATGGAGAAGACATCCTCAACAGACATGAGGAAAGGCTTGTCGAGATCACGCTCGGGGGTGGGAATCCACTCGTCAACGGCCTTGAGCAGCTCATCAATCTTGGTCTGGCCAATCTCGGGCTTCTGGTTGTTCAGGGCCATCAGAGCAGAGCCCATGATGACGGGGGTCTCGTCTCCCTCAAAGCCATAGGTGCTGAGAAGCTCACGCATCTCCATCTCAACAAGCTCCAACATCTCGGGGTCGTCGATGGCATCAACCTTGTTGACAAAGACGACGATCTTCTGGACACCGACCTGTCGGGCAAGCAGCAAGTGCTCACGGGTCTGGGGCATCTGACCATCGGAGGCGGCGACGACAATGATGGCGCCGTCCATGTTGGCAGCACCAGTAATCATGTTCTTGATGTAATCGGCGTGACCTGGGCAGTCGACGTGGGAATAGTGGCGGTTTTCCGTTGAGTACTCGATGTGCGCAGTAGAGATGGTAATACCTCGCTTTCGCTCTTCGGGAGCCTTGTCAATGGAGCCATAGTCGAGGAAGTTGGCGAAGCCCTTCTCGGCTTGCCTCTTGGTGATGGCGGCGGACAGGGTAGTCTACAATAGCGATAATGTCAGTGTCAAGTCTGTATAAGTTGCTTCCATGAACTTAATTTACCTTTCCGTGATCGACGTGGCCAATAGTGCCTGTTACAAACCCGTCATTAATACTAAAATCCCTAATTCTCAGCCATTCGGAAAAGGCGATTTACCAATGTTCACGTGAGGCTTGGTTCGCTCGAAAACGGCATATGTACGGGCGATGTTGAGAACACCAGCCGCACTGCGGTTGTTCTTAAGCGCAGCCTGGAGAGGGTTGACGCTGCCGGACTTCAGGCCATATCGGGCCGTCCGTACAAACGGAGCAATTGATCTGAATGCAGTCGACATGTTGCGCCGCCAATATGAAATACACAATGCCAGGCCAAAAGAAAAAGAAAAAAAATATTTGGCCAGTGGGGGAGGGGAAAAAACCGAGTCTCAAATCAGGCGTTCCGGGGTACAAAGTACAGACGAAATTTTTGAGCTCCCAGCATAAAGCGCTTTCACGCTATCCTGATTGGGCCGATTGGCGGCGTTTAGGCATCACGTGACTCATATATAATTCTGCAGGAGGTTATTGGTGTGAATATTCATGCAATGCAGCATTTCGCGAGTTAAATTTGCAAAATAATTTCAAAATCCTTAGGAGAATGAAGGGGCTGCACATTTTATACTAGTTAGCAAAAGACATGTATGGGGGGAAGCAAGTGGCCCAACGGCGTTGCCGTGCTACATCAGAGGTTGCGGTCAGGGAACTCCGGAGGCCTTTGGATTACATGAGGTACTTCTTCCAAAACATGGAAGCTCTTTCAAAACAAGCATCATCATTGGCCACCCGATTGTTAGGAAAGGAAAATCGATGTAATATAGCAATGTATTTTTTTGGGCTGCTATCTTTCCCCCTTTTAATTTTCTGCCGCGCTCAAAAAAAACAGGCTTTCCTACCTATGGGTCCCGTTGAGCTTCTATAGGTACATGTAAATGGCGCTCATCGGATCCGCCATGCCCAACCGGCAGCCTCGGAGAAATAGGCCGGAGCACGCCGTGCTCACTAGAGTGTCGGTGTCTAGAACAAAAACTTCCGCCATCCCTCCTCTGAGACTACAGTTGCATCTTCATCTTTTACCAAACCTCGCCATCCCCTATAAAGAGGTCACCTTGCCTCATCTATCTTATTGGCTTTTTCTTTTCCACTACTGCTGGAAATCGTTGCCGTCATTCATCTGGCCATCTGCCACCCGTCTTGGGAAAAACTCTATTCTCCCGCCCTCCCTTTTATGAGAACTTCCCGCTACTCTTGATATCATGGATTCTCAGTCATACCAGCCATACCCAGACGATGATGGGCAGTCTTCTCAGTCCATCCTTGGCCATTTGTCTCAGTTTGGGCAGAATGCCTCCAACAACATCCAGAAGAGCTTCTCCGACATGTCAACACAAGGCTGGCTTCGTCTCATCATGGTTGTATGCACATACTTGCTGATACGACCACACATCATCAAATACTCAACCAAGCATGCTGTCAAGAAGCTGGAGGAGCAGGATGTGAAGGACAAGAAATTCGCCGAGGATCAGGTTGCTAAAATGTCGCCAAATGACCTGCGTGGCCTGGGTGCGGTGGAAGAAGAGGATGTGGACGCTGATGAGGGTGCCGACGGATCTAAGGCTAACTGGGGCTCAAAGGCACGAGTCAGGCAGAGGAAGACTTTGAGGAAGATTCTGGAAGCCGAGGAGCAACGACGGTATGAGGAGGAGAGTGACGAGGACATCAGGGACCTCCTGGAGTAAGCAGGGGCAATTGGCTGGGCTAGCAGCGGCCATATTCGGTTCTTGCTGATTTTGCATATTTGCTACCAAGGCTATTTGCTGCAAGCATACCAATCAGTCTGGGAGCCGCAATTGGGCTGGAGCCTAAAAGTTGGAAATTCTCAAAAGTCGGGTTGGGTGGATGTGGCCAAAGTGGCCTTATCATGCATTACGTCTTACCAAATGATACATACCTATTTAAATCCATTACAGTCTCACGAAAGTGGAAGAATAATAATAATAATCACATAATTTACACTCAAATCTTGGAAAGAATATCACATACCGATGTCTGGGAGCAGAGTCAGAGTAAATACGGAAGCAATATCTACTAACCTACATGTGCATATAAGCCTCTGTTTGGGCGGCAGTGCATCCCAAAAACGCCTATCAAGCAACCTCGTTGAGGACCCCCACACCACTTGCAGTCAGTGTGCGCGTGTGCAATGCTTTACATAGGCATTTTGTACATGAACGTGTTTGACCCGGCTACCTCTTCATAATATGCCTTAGCTTTCTGGCCTGACATGAGCATGCGTGAAGACAAATTACCTACGTTAAACCTCTAACTCTTACGCCGATCAAATAACTGCAAACCTAGCATCTACTTGTGTATATGACGAAAATCTACCCAGCCAAGCCAATATATCCTAATAATCAGAGGAAATTAGGCTCAAGTTAGTTTCACCTTTGATGTAGTTGCGCCAGGTTAATCAATCAATGGAAAAGATGGTTGAACAGCTGCCGAGACAACGAGAGACGAAGAAACCCTACTTCGGACTTCAGCGACAGTATCAAGTGTTTTTATAGATGCTGGGCTCTCACTGCCCCATGCAGCACAGCCTCGTGCTTAGACTGGCGCTTTTCAGCGGCCCTTTATCGACATGGTTGGAGGTAAGGGCTGGTTGGGCACGAGTGGCAACAAGCACAGGTGCTGCCAGTTACTGGGTATAGCACTTGCCTTAGGCAGTTACAGCGCTCGGGACCCCTCAAAGCGGGCCGCCACGCCGCTAAATAAAATACTGCCCAGACCCCACTACGATGTCATCTGAATCATCTTAACCCAAACACCACTGACGTCTTGTGGATTTTTCTTGTTTACTCTCTGGAAGCTCTTTGCTGTGGAACTTCACTTGCCAGCTTGGCCCAGGGACGCCCCGTTCATCATTCAATTTCGACAGCGAACGCTAACATTAAGCTCATCCGTGGACTGACGACACAGCTCACATAGGCCGTTGGCCGATTGACTGGCAGCGCGTCGCATAGAGCCGCTGTGACGCTCTATCCCAACATCTCACAGAATCTAGACGCCCCGTGGCTTAACAGCCCAACGACGGATCAGAATGAGCAATCCCATAGAAAACATGCTCCAGACGGGGTTTTTTACCACGTCAAGGGCCAAGCATGGATATTCGTACGTCCCAAGACCTATGATAGCTGCCCGGGCCTCTGATTGAGAAGACAATAGCTGACCACGTTGAACCTTGCAGAGCGCCTGTCGACGCCCCGCTGCGTCCTGTGCACTTCTCCACGCCACCAGAGCCGCCTGTATCTCGCCTCGCACCGCGATATTACGACGACATTCCATATTGCCGCAGCTCAAACCCACCTCCACCCAGTGTCGAAGATGAGGTTGATTCCCTTGCAAAGGAATTTGGCAGCTGCGTCAAGCCTGTTGTCGATGAAGAGCCGCAGGCGAGAGGGGAAGTTGACCAAATGCCAGTCCTAGAAGAAGTTTTTGAATACAATCCAGAGCGTCGCTTTGTCATAGTGCCAGGCGCTACTCCGTCAAGCGTACCCGAAAGCGAGACTGAGCGTCGCTTTGTTATAGTGCCGGGCGCGACTCCGTCAAGCGTGCCCGAAAGCGAGACTGAGGACAAGGCTTCCAAAGATAAAGATAAATTTCGTCAGAAGAATAAGGCGCCGGTATCTTCGTCTTCTTCACCAGAAACACAAAGTAGGAGAAAGATTAATGAAGCCGAGAATGTCAAATCCAATCGTCTTGGCGCCTCTATTCCTCAGCTAGAGAGGCGGGGAAGCAGACAAGACCTGCCTCGGCTGGAGACAGACGTGAACGAGAACCGGACACCAAGCCATCATCGAAGCAAATCTGCCGTTAATGCCCCCCGCCCAGAGTTCACGCAGAACAATCGCAAGTATGGGGAGGAATATCTTTCGCCGCAAGTGACAAAACATGGATCGAGTGGCCGGGACAAGACCTACAATGGATATGGCAAACCGCCTACCCATAGCAGCGCTAGCCTGGGCGAACCAAGTGAGAGCAGAAGAGACGAGGACAGATACCATAGACGAAGCGCAACAGCGACGATGGAGGGACGACCAAAGTCAAGTTTTGAGCCCTTGTCAAGGCCAATGTCACACGATCGAGTCAACGGATCTCGTCCCCCAGACAGCAATCGACCCCTTCGAGATGACCTCCTGAGAGATAGTTATGCTTCACATAAGCCACCCGTAACCGAAACCTTGAGAGCCCCATCGCCGTCCAAGTACAAGGACCAAATTTCTCCGCGGAATGAAACTTTCAGCAACTCTTATAGAAGAGAAAGCCCCGTTATCATTGATGACGACGACCATGCATCTGTTGCATCATCACGCAGAGATGGCACTAGTGGCCGGAATTCTCGCTCTCCTTCTAGAGTTCCAACGATGCCAATTTCGTCGGCGAATTCATTAGGGTTGCCGGAGGATTGGGTGCCTAATCGCCGCATGTCAACTACTTTCCCGCTCAATCAAGAGAAGAAGCTCCAAGGGGATCCAACGCCCCCCGTGATTCACCTTCCCTATCCAGACGATGACGATGCGATTGTTGCTTGGCCAGAGGAGTCAGCAGGAATTGAAGTTCCGCGGCAATCACGGGTCGATACTGCATCGCCTGTTCTAATGCCACCGATTCCTCGGATCGACGATGACCACGTGGCACCGGACGAGAAGGTTATCAAATCTCCAACATATAAAGAGCCATTCGTGACAACGAAAGCGTGGCAGCCACCTCCATTTGATCCAAATAAATCCGGAGTGCGTCCTGACCAAACAGTTGGGTTTTACCGGCGCTACTCTGAGACCAGAGATCATGATGAGCAGTCAGATTTTCCAAACATGCCAGACTGCAAGCGCAAAGAACCAGTAGCCGGGAAGATGGATTGGCTTACACTCCCCAGGACAGAGTTCAATATCTGTCCTGACTGTTATGCCCATGTGTTTGCAGACACCCAGTACCGGACTCACTTCCATCCAGTCCTACGACCAACAGGCAACGCAATCGCGTGTGACTTTGGTTCATCGCCTTGGTATCAGATAGCTTGGCTGCTCACACTGAAACATAAGGTGCCCGACTTGCAGCTATTTCATCATCTTGCAAGGGTCATGTTCGATTCTCGCGACCATCCGTGCCCCGTCGAACGCAAAGTAACACGGGTTTGGTACACCGTGAAGGATCCATATACAAGGCGGCCGGTGCCCGAATTTGCAGTATGCTATCAATGTGCGAAGACGGTAGAGACCCTATTCCCGAATCTCACAGGAATTTTCATTCCACTTGATCCCCGGAATGAGCCATCGAGAAACTGTTGCTCTCTGCAATATACGCCTCAGCGGAAACAGTTCGTGCTGTTCTTCGATGCTTTTGAGACCACATCGGACAAGAGCTATGTGACCAACCGGAAGGTAGACGTCGGTGACCTTTCCATGATACTTACGCGATTGAGCACTATGGATGAGTGTCGCGAGGACCGCCGCGTGAGCGACGGGTACTGGTACGTGATGGAATATCTACCGGATTTTACGGTCTGCGGGGAATGCTACGAAGCCGTGGTCCGGCCTCAGCGCGCAGAAGACAATGTGATTGCTCAGAATTTCTATTTGAAGCCGACCAAGCTGCCCATTGCAACGTGCCAGCTATATTCTGCTAGGATGAGGGACGTTTTCAAGAGAGCTTGCAGGAACAATGACCCGCAGTATCTAGAGGGAAAGGCTCGAGAGAGGTTGAAGATTGAGAAGGACGTGCACAGCAAGTTTCTCAGTCTAGTAAGAGATGGACGCAATAGCGCATGGACGGATGAACAGATTGATAAACTTAGCAGAGAGTGGAAGAGATGGGAATAAAGTGGTAGAAAACTAGAACATTATCTTTTTATAGGGTCAGTTATTGCGTTGAGAATAAGCATAGCGAAGCTCACATCATTCAGATGGCATACACGGATATGATATACGATACTAGCAACATGACATGATGACAATAGATACATGAAATACTACCTACCTAAAACATGAGCTCTGACTTAAAGCTTCTGAAGTGCCATATGAGAGCCCCATCGCATGTCCCTTACTAAGCTGCCTCCCAATGAGGAATAAAACCTCTCAACCCTGTCAAAAATGCTAAAAGGGCAATCACGTGAGCCCCAATTCTACTCGCTAAGGTACGTACCCCACTAAACTAGGGTCCGCCCACCAAAAATTGCAAGGAAAATTCAGTGAAATTTATCGCGGGTCCAGCAGCCAGCAAACTTTCCACCTCTCATCGCCAAATTCGACCTGCCCGACGACCACGGTATGCTGCACCCTATCTTCGGCCCTGAACACAGCCTTTTCGCTTTTTGCAAGTTACTAACTCTCCAATCCACCATCAGGTCCTAGTCCTACCATCGCAATGGCTTCACGACCTACCGTCACTATCATCGGCAAGGATGGTGCTCCCTCTGGAGCTACCCACACCATTCCCGCCGTCTTCGCCAGCCCTATCCGACCGGATATCGTGAAGCAGGTTCACACTGGCATGGCCAAGAACAAGCGCCAGCCTTATGCCGTCAGCGAGAAGGCCGGTCACCAGACCTCTGCTGAGTCTTGGGGAACTGGTGAGTGTCTTGGGACATGATGGGGAGGCAGAATTTGAGATGCAAATCGAGACAAGGCGGGACTATGAAAATTTTATTTTTTTCGCCCAGCCATCGCGAAGAGCCTCAACGCGCCCACCGAAAGAAATTTGCTTGGAACTTGTGCTGACTGTATTGGAATTGTTCAGGTCGTGCTGTTGCCCGTATCCCTCGTGTCTCTGGTTCCGGTACTCACCGTGCTGGTCAGGCCGCCTTCGGTAACATGTGCCGATCTGGTCGCATGTTCGCCCCTACCAAGGTCTGGCGCAAGTGGCACGTCAAGGTCAACCAGGGCCAGAAGCGATATGCTACCTGCTCTGCCCTGGCTGCTTCTGCCGCCGCCCCTCTCCTGCTCGCCCGTGGCCACCAGATCATGACCATCCCCGAGGTTCCCCTGGTTGTCGACTCTGCTCTCGTTGAGGGCAGCTCCGTTGCCCGCACTGCCGCTGCCCTCGCCCTCCTCAAGGCCGTCGGCGCCGGTGCTGACCTCGAGAAGGTCAAGGACTCCAAGAAGCTCCGTGCCGGTAAGGGCAAGCTCCGTGGCCGCCGCCACCGCCAGCGCCGTGGTCCTCTGGTTGTCTACAACCCCGAGGTCGATGGCAAGGAGCTCGTCAAGGGTTTCCGCAATATCCCCGGTGTTGAGACCTCCCCCGTCTCTGCCCTCAACCTCCTCCAGCTCGCCCCTGGTGGTCACCTCGGCCGATTCATCGTCTGGACCTCTGCCGCTTTCAAGGCTCTTGACGAGATCTACGGCTCCACCACCACTCCTTCTGCTCACAAGCGGGACTTCCTCCTGCCTTCCAACGTCGTCTCCCAGGCCGACCTTACTCGTCTGATCAACAGCAGCGAAATCCAGAGCTCTCTCAACGGCCCCAAGGGCGATGCTGTTACCCGACGATCTGCCGTCCAGAAGAAGAACCCCCTGCGCAACAAGCAGGTCCTCCTGCGCCTGAACCCCTACGCCAAGGTCTTCTCCCAGGAGTCTCAGAAGAAGCAGGAGTAAATACTTTAACTTTCTGGGTGTGCAGCAAGTTACGAACAATGGGTTATTGGAGGAGGGATATATCATGGTTTCATACCGAGGCGTAATGGCTTCTGGAAAGGTTGAGCTCTTTGAATGAAAAAAAGACGAAAAGAGATTTGACTTTGTTAACAGCGTGTGTCTAAACAATGTGATTTTTACGATAAGTCATCTTTTTTTGATGACTTGAACCAATATCTTCTTCTCCCTCCCTGAGTACACATACCATTGTTTATCAGTGCATGCTGTGTAAAGTAGTAAGTGAGTTGTCACAGAGATTTTCAGTAGTAGGAAAAAAAAGGGATCATTTCAAGCCATGTTCTATATACATGGGTGCTCTACAGTCTATGATTCTGTCTCCTGAATACCTGTAGTAGTATATATAAGAGCCACTCTCCTGAATTTGGGTTCTCTCTCCACCCCTCAGTAGAACTACCCATAGGCATATTCATTTATTCCTTGTCAGGCTCATAACGGTAACCAAGATCAGCCAGTGTCTTGGCTCTACATCCATCTTCTTCAAATTTGGTCTTGGCCTGCGGGGCTAGTTTCCTCTGCCAAAACTGCTCGCCTTCCCAGTAGGGAGGTTGCTTGCCGACATGTTTCGCCTTATTTACCCAGTCGTAAAACTCGTTGATGTGCTTGCCATCGTCTCCTAGTTCCGGGTATGTATGCAGTGCCTCCCCTCGTGCCTCTTCTAGCTCTTTGCTCCATTTGTTCATCTCGTCGTCAGGGGGCAGTGCCAGATCATTGGCCCACACCGCTGAAAATGCCGCTGCCTGTGCTTCCGCTAGGGGCCATGGAACAGACTTCATATTCAGGGCTGGGAAAACCAATGTCGGGTGCTCAATGAGGAATGTGTGCTGATAGAGCCCATGAATGCCGCGCCCGGATGTTATAATCTTGTGGCCGAGGCTGTTGAGGAAAGGGTAGCCAAACAAGAATCCAGTGCAGAACACGATATAATCTATATCTATCTCTTTACTTCCATCTTTGAAAAGAACGCCGCGCTGGTCTGGCAGGATTTCGACTATTTCGGGGACTTCTTCACACCCAATGTGAGAGATTTTGTCGGGCGATGTGGGATGTCGTACGGACATGAGCGTTCTGTCGGCCACTTCATTGATTTGATAGGCTATGTCGAGGCCAGACGGCCCATTGCCGACGACCACGACTTTCTTCCCTCTAAAGTGCTCGTTCTTTCGATACTGCTTTGAATGGCTGATGATGGAGGGATGGGCTTTGTTGAACTCCTGTAAGTTCTTGATGGAGGGTACGAAGGGCACTGAGTAGTGGCCATTGGCAACGACAACGGCATCATACGTCTCCCGAACGAATTGGCCATCGTTCACCGTAGATGATGCTTCCAAATGCCACTGATCTCTGCCATCCCGAGTTTCCAAGCTGACCTGCGTCACCTGATGGCGGAATTTGATGAGATGCCTCAGGTCCTCAGCATATCGGACAAGATATTCTTGAATCGCGTCTCTTTTGGGAAACAGCCACTCATCCGCCGGAAACGCCGTATCATGAAACTGCATCAGGCATCCGGGAATATTCGCATGAAGCCTCTCGTACATGGGCGAAGGAAATATCGGCGCCGGTGCTCCCTCAGGCCAGATGGACGGCTCCGGACCCCAGAACGGATCCTGCTGCGGCACGGGCACCTCCTTTGGCGCAAGGCCGCTGTAGTACCACACGCCGCCGACCTCATCCTGCTGCTCGAAGATGGTGATGGAGTCGACGGCGCCTTGGGCGTTGAGATATCTGGCAGCAGCCAGGCCAGCCGGCCCCGCGCCGATGATGGCGACTTTCTTGACGTGGAAGGGCTGCCGCTGTTGCTGCTGATGCTTTGCTGGCACGGCCACTGCGGTGCCAACAGCAGGGCTTGACCAGATGGCGCCCATACTATTGGTCGCCTCTCCTTGGACGGCACAGGAATCAGCAGCTGCGATATGCATGTAATAAATAGAGTAGATATGGATATCTCCAGTAGTATCCAATGGGTAGTATGTATTTAGATCAATGTCCCTGGTTCAAACATAATTGTAACTAGGGAACCGAGCCAATGGTGCCCAAACAAGCGAGTGAGCATCTACTTGGCGGCATCGCCAGTTTATAGATGATGCATTCACTCTACGGGATTTATAATATCGGCTAGGCGGGCACCTGGAGATGGGATCTGTCAAAAAGTCGCATGAGAACATGCCGGCGTCGGATGATGTCAGCCACTCGGGTCTCACTAACGCCAGGTACATTGGGTGCCTAGCCGGCAGCAGCACACCGCCTGCCCCTCTTAGCCAGCTCTCTGCCTTTAGCAGTCTTAGGCCTGTAGCTCACCCCTGCAATCGTTGGATTTGTGTCGCTGCGAGATTGGGCGAGCTGCACCCAAGCAGGACAGCGCAGCGAGGCGAGAAAAAAAAAAGTGAGCTGCATCTCACTCCAATCCAAATTCATTCACGCACCACACCTTAGTGATAGGTACAGCGCATCAGCGACAGGGGAAAGCCAGAGAACCGCCTGCGTCACAGGCTGTCTCTTTCTTTTCCTTTCTTTTCTTTTAATCTTCTTTTCGCTTCTCTCCTCCGCCTACTATTCCCTATCATGAACCGCCTTGAACCACCCTGCTATAAGCATCGCCAGAGCCGCCCCTCCACTAGATGATCGGCGCGCGCCACCAGTGAAGCCGCCATGGCCACGGACGATGCCCAACTCGACGTGCTGCGCAGCACCGAAGCGACGCCCATCGCCAGGCTCAGCCCTGCCATACTCGACGCAGAAGCTCTCGTGATCGAAGGCGTCATCACCGTGACATGGCCGTACAGTGCTGTGACCAAGTCGATCGCCTTCATCCTCGCCGAACGCGATCCCCTGCACCGACGCGACAAGGGCCAGCTCCGAGTCGAATTCCAAGGCGCCGCAGCCAAAGCTCTTGCAGACGCACATTTGGGAGGCGGCGATGAGGTGCGACTGGGCTTGGACGGCGTGCGGTGGGAGGAGAACCAGGCGTGGATGAGACGGCCGGGCACACTAGAGTGGCAGATGAAGTTTACCAATCGTCTGCTGCTCATGATCCGCAGGGCCGAGAGCCACGAGGTGGACACAATCAGCATCGATGTGGACGATAATGAGGGAGATCAGGAGCCGATAGAGCAGCCCCAGACGATGAGTCCTTCGCCTTCAATCGAAATCGAGCAGACTCATTTTGCGAATCCCGTGTCACGAACGCCGCTTTCCGTCGTCCCATCAAAGAGATACGCCTATGAGACGATGGGGCCTGGGGAATATACCTCTCCAGCATTCATCAAGAGAGCAAGAGTGTCGTATGGCTCGCTTTTTGAAGGTGGTTTAGATATCTTTGACGAAGAAGAGCCTCCAAGGAGCGCCAAGAAGAAGAAGAGAAGGTCTCTATTCAACATGAACCCGACCTCTTGGAGATATGCCAGTCGGTCACCGTCCCCCGAGGTGGAAGAGCAGCCTACCGAAGACGAAGAACAAGATGAACCCACCCTCCGGAATACAGAGACTGTTGTGGTAGAAGATCGCCAAGGAGCCAAAGAAACCGAAAAGGGCAATCAGTTACCAGTTGTCCAACCGCAGCCGGTAATGGTAGATCACGGATGCCAAACTAGAGAGATGAGCTCCAGCCCAGTCAGCGGTGTTCAAATCATTGCCGAATCCAAATCAACGGGAATATTACTACAACCTACGCCAACCAATCCATGGAAACACCCGGACATGGGCCGCGTGCTCCAACAGCCATCGCCGCTCTCATTTGAAGCTCACGGTGCACGCGCTCGAGTGCACGAATCAGAACCTATCCGCCAACCGGAAATCCATGCGCCTCATAGGGGATTTGATATGTCCATGAGTATAGACCCAAGTCTACAGTCGCATGAAGCAGATGTTCATCACCACCAGCATTCGTACGATATGATGGCGGCTGAGATGCAACCGCCTCCAGTGCAAGAACACGGGGCTCACAGCTCCCAGACACACGATGGGCTAGCTTGGGTAGCCGATACATTGGCGGCAGCGTACCCCACGATGCCCACCCATGATGTGCATGGTTTCCCACAGGGAAGCTTTGCTCAATCATCTTACACATTAAGAGCTAGCCCTTCAGATGAAACGCATACGTTGGCATCTGCAGGATATCACGGCGTGGGAATGCATGGATATGTTCAAGTAAATGAGGCACACACTATGCTATCATCGTCCTTTACGCAAAGCGGTGTTGAAAAGCCTAACCACAGCTATCAGGAACGCCGTGAAGATGATACCGAGACTGCTACAGTGACCGCTACGTTTGGCAGAGAAGGCAGGTCAAGCCCCCCACAAGAAGATTCCAGCACAGATGAATCACAAGAAGAGGAAGAGGAAGATACTCAGCGTGGTTTCTACGACTGGAATAGGCAAAACGGGGACCCTGAGGAAGCATATGATGACGAACAGTATGCTGGCCAGGGCTCTGGCGCAGACGAAATCAACGAGGAGGATGACTTAACAGAATCCGAACTTGAGGAGTCAGGGTCTGACGCGGACTACGAATCGGGATCTGAATATGAATATGAATCAGAGTCCCGAATTCATAATGAAGCCGCACAGCCAGCACTTTATATTCCAAGGCCATTTATTCCAATCCCGAGACCCGCTCCAGCTGCTTCCAGGGAGCCAGTGGTAATCAGCCTTTTGTCTGATTCTGAAGATGACGATGGTGACAAGCCCACTCTTGTTGTCCAGGCTAAGAAGGAGCAGAGCGAAGAGCCCATACAGCCCGAGCAGTACAAGGCTAATGAGGAGCCAAGCGAACAAGAAGACGAAGTCATGGATGAAGACGAAGATGAAGATGAAGATGAAGATGAAGATGAAGTCAAAGTTGAAGGTGAAATTGAGGACGAAGATAGAGACACGGATGATTATGTGGAGGAGGGCGCGGACGTGGATGAAACCTTGGATGAAAATATGGTCGAAATCGAGGACGAATCCGATATTGAAGAGGTCATCACCGAGATCAAACCAGTGGTCAGCCAGTCATCCAAGAGATCCAGCATGATGAGCCAGCTTGACGGCAGTAACGAAGTCGTTCTGCTTCAACATGACGAACCGGACAGAAGTGAAATCAGCCCCTTTGAAATGGACCATCCAAACTTAATACTATCACCTAAATCTGACAAGCGCCAATATGTCAATATAGCAGAAACTATAGCCGAGGCCGAGAATACGATACTTCTCGTCAGCTCTCCGCTCGCAGACAGGATCTCGCCACAGCCTGAATCCGTTATCGCCAACACCGACAACGAAGAGATAACTACCAATATGGGGATGGGTGGTATCTCTAAATCACGATCACCAGAACTTATCAATATCGAGACATCGACTGTTCCAGAAGAGCCTGAGGAGGCTCCGATAGCTCAGCAGCAACAAGAGGGAGAGCACGAGCACGAGCACGAGCAAAAGGGAAAGGGAAAGCACGAACAAGAGCTTAAACAAGAACCAGAACAGCTAGATGCTGCCTCTTCAAAGCCCATGGATTCCAGAGAATCGGCTGCTGAGCCATCTGTGCACACATTAGAGATACCAGCGGACATGGCCGAAGCGGAAGAGATTTCGATACTACAATCTACTACCAACGACGACCAGCTTATGGAGGATGCCGAGCCTGCTGGCTTGGACATACAGCCAACCAGCGTGGAATCGAAAACGGAGGATGTTGCTGTTGCTGAACCGGACATGGAGATGCAAGACGATGTGCTAAATCAACTGGGAGAAGAAGCTGAAAATGTCGAAAATATCTTGGAGAAGGAGATCGACCAGATCGACCAAGCCACTGGAGAGATTTCACAAATAACCGCAGGAGAGCTTGAAGTTGTTGCATCATCGCCGCCTCCGGCTACTCTGACTGCACTGTCTTCGATGACATCCATGGCTGTACCAGTTCTAGATGACAAAGCGGCTACAAAACAGTCATCGATTCCACTAGAAGCTTGGGAAGATGACCACGAGGTTTATCATGATGTAGCCGATACGGTCGTAACGGAAGAGGTGCCACTGGCTGTAGATGAATCGGTCAAACTGGTGGACGAAGATGTGGATGAACCCGTTTATCACGATATGGAAGAAGACTTGGAAGAAGACTTGGAAGAAGACGTACAGGAAGACGTTGAAGAAGATATGGAGGAAGACATGGGGAAAGATGTGGAGGAAGATGTGGAGCAAGATGTGGAGCAAGATGTGGCGGAAGATGAGTATGAGGATGCAAGAGAGGATGGAAGCGACGACGACGGCGACGATGACGATACTGCAATCGAGCAGCAACTCATGGCTGAATCCCAGCATTATTCCACTCCGCAGAAGGCACATGATGCATCGGCTCTCTCACAGCCCCTTGAGGCAATTAAGGAAACTCATGAATGCAATCACGCTCACCACCACCATGATCATCACCACCATGATCATCACCACCATGACCATCACACAGAACAAAGCGCACATGAACGTGGCTCTCGCAGGGCAGAGCCTGAGATGCTAATAACAGTGCAGTCTCTTCGAAGCCACTGCCGTGCCAAAAGAGTCTCCAGCGGTAGTTCCGATAGTTTCTTGACTGATCCAAACGCCTCGTTTGCCAAGGGCTCCCCTAACAAGGCGAGTCAATGTCTCATTGGGGATGAAGAATCACTCCCGCAGCGATCACCGCGGTCGTCGCGGTCGTCGCCACGGAGTAAGGCCGAGCATTCAGATGCGGCACTTGCCAAGTCATCCTTTCAGGAGTCTAAATCGCCAAAGGAAACAAGTGCGCCGACATCGCTGCGCGCAAGACGCGGCGTCAAGGGTCCGACTGATGCCAGCATCCTACTAGCCCAAGCTCTTTCAGAGCCATCAGAACGCAGTCCTCAGCAGCTAAACAGCCCAACAGAATCGCCGCGTGCTAGTCGCCATAAATCTGATCAGCCGGATCCGAGCTCGCAGTCGAGAGCCGAAACCAGCAAGGATTCTCAACAGCAGCTCGAGCAAGAGAATCCGCAAGATGCAGCTCATGACGCGTCAGCGACTCCTCGTCGGGACGTAACCCCAGAGCCAACGGCCACAGGACATAATCTAAGATCGCCCCGCAAACTCGCCGCCGGCAGGCCATCTTCTGCTGCTAGCTCCGTGGCTGAAGATGTGAGCATCACATCTCTGAAGCTCCAACTGACTAAGAGTCTGAGGACAAACCTGCCGGACTATTTACCACTCAAATTCCTGCGTGCCTCGTTGAATAAAACGGCCGATATTTTAGCCGTTGTCACTGCCACTCCGCGTGAACCACACCGACCGAAGTCTGGGCCCAGAGACTACATGCTCGAATTGAACCTGACCGACCCCTCAGCAGCACCAACAACAGTCATCATTGCGCACATCTTCCGGCCACACAAGTTTACTCTGCCTGCAGTCCAGACCGGTGACATCGTGCTGCTGCGTCGCGTCCAGGTGGTGTCAATGCAGGGCAGGGGATTCGGCGTCCGGGCCGGGGATGCCTCGGCATGGGCAGTCTACGAAAAAGACAACAAGGAGATGCTACCGCAGATTAAGGGTCCGCCAGTAGAAATCACAAACGAAGAGGTTGACTATGTACAGGGGCTGAAGAGGTGGTGGGGTCTCCAGGATGACAAGTCGTTGGCGAAGATCGATAAGGCGAATCAACGAATGTCACAAGGCGGCAAGGATGATACGAAATGATCTACCAGTGTCGGTAGGGTGGCAGATGAAGATCATGAAAGCGATCTCGGGGGGGATGCAAAAATCGGGAGGAAACAGCTGATGTTGATGAAAGCAACCTCGGGAATGCAAGACTCGGGAGAAATAGGGAAAGAAGTCGAGGGGAATTTCACTAATACGAGGCAATTGGGATGAATGGTAATTGGGAAAAACAAGTTTGCGTGGCTGACAAGCTCTTCCTTTGTTTTTACATGTTATTATTTGGTATAAGAAATCTTAGATAGGGGCAGAGAGAGGGCGGCTAACGATTCAACGAATTACTATACTATACCTACCTACACACCATGGAGAGAAATCAGGGCAACTAGGTACGGCACTGAGCTTGAGAATATTAGTGGCATCAAGCCATAGCCAATTCATTAACCTTTTTTTTTTATGTCCGGCAAATGTTATGTCCATCCCGAGCTCGGAATATGATGACAGACTCCTGCGTATAAGCCAAGATCTCACATGTGTTTATAGCAATCTAGGCGAGGAGATACGGATAGACAAAAGTTCAATGGTTTGCAATGATAACGACAAGCCAAACGTCGAATGTCGTAAGCGGAACTGCCCAGCAGGGAATGGTGGGCTCTCCATCGGCCGATCTGAGCTCGACCGACAAGAAGCCGTCTGAGATTTAACAAGCCCGGTGGGTAATACGAGATGGCCAGATCTGAAGATGGCGGCGAGCATGTGGTTTGCGGGGGTCCCATAGCTCAAAGAAGGCTTGTTCGGGCCGGAGTGATTTGAGGATAGATCCCTCGAGCTTGCTTGCCGAGCCGAGAAAGGTGTACAAGTACGTAGTGGACAGCTAGCCCTGTCTTGTGATTTTGAGGGGAAAGGCCGTTCTTCTCCAGGATGGACGAGCTCTTGGCAGCAGAACCCTGGTGGGATGGCATGACAGGCACAGGAGGAAAGCTTGTCCGATGCCGGAATTTTTTGAGCAATGCAAGTTGTTTTCGAGCAAACGTCCAAGCAAGACGAGATGGATCTGGGCTTGTTCTGTTGGTTCCGTTAGCTGCAGCGCTATTGTTAGTAGATTGTGGGGGGACCATTCGCAGACAAGCCGAAGTATTCCGGTAGTGGTTTGCTAGTTGAAGCTAACAGGCGCGAGGCTGAACGGCATTTAGCCAGAAGCTATTGTACGTTGGAGTTTGTTTTGGATGCCGCATATCGGGGGCTGCAATGGCCAAAAGGAAGAGACGCAGTTGAGTCATCCTGATTTGCACATGAGCGTACCGGTACTTGTAGTGTGCTAGCAGAGTGGTGTGAGTGAGAGGCACGTCTTATTGGCAGGAAGTGATACGTGTATGGTGAAGATCCCATCAGCCCGAGCGGAATACTAGCCCACTGGGCGGAGATGCATGGTGGATATACTTGTAGACAAAGCACGTGCGAGCATATGCAAATTTGATACCCATTGACGGTTCACGGCCATAGTTGCCATGCAGACCTTATAACGGATACTTGATTATCCAGAGAGGGGCCAAGACGAGAAAGAAGAAAAAGAAACGGAAGCAGTGGCGGGGCATTATAACAAAGCAAATATGAAGAGGGTTTCATTCAATACGGTAGTACTTGTATATGGTGTGCCTAAAAGGAAGGCTACAATTTATAAAGCAATTCTCCATAGAAGGTGCCAGTTTTCATATCGGCGGCCCCGTATCAATGCACAAGAAAAAAAGCTGAGAAATCCGGAAGATGGAAGAGGCTCGATTGGATACAGGAGTCATGATCTGGAATATCGCATCCGGGGACTCCCCGTGCTGTGCTGCAGCTTGAAAATCACAATAAAGTGATGCAAATGCTGCGCGGCACGATGCGCAAAATTGGCGAATTTAACTCTTACAGTCCCTGCCTTGCTGCAAGCCACCTGCCGTCTGATATACGCAATTGGACAAACGATCCGTCGTCTTGAAGCATTGGGGGGGAAAAAAGTTCAGATGTGGCACTAAGGTGCCGCGAAATTGAAGTAAATAATGGATGGGGCGCGCCGGCGCCGATTCCAGGGTCCATAACGGGGCTCCGGTAAGGCCCATAGCGTGGCGTGCAAGGGGGCCCTGGCTCTACGGACGGAGGCTTTCGGGTGAGATCGGAGCAGATGTGATGCTTCAAGTGTGTCAACTGGCAGAGTCAGGAGCATCAGCTGTGGCAGCACAGGCGCTGGCTGTCGGTGGTTTTGACACGAAGGAGCAGCACGAGTTTTGCGCGAGCACCGGGGGGGCCGAATGCTGGACACGTCGTGGACCTGGAAAAGGCGCTGATGCTGTCGTTGCAGGCGAACACTCTGCATGTGACAGCCTTAATTACTTGACAATTCATGACGCATCGGCTTGATATAGGTACCTACCAGTAGTCGTAGAACACACACGACAGAGTCCCGTGTACCGGCAGCAATACGCCCCTAGGCATCCATGATCGACTCAGCAGGCTCGTCGTCTTCATTTCGCAATTCGCATTTCTCAGCAACAAACACACCGGCCCGGATCCGGGTCTCTGCCCGGGCGGCGGCCTGAGTTTGTCGTTTTGCGTGCTGATTTGTTCGTCTTGGAGAAGAGAAAAAAAGAATGTCCTAGAGAACATGAAGACGGTGGAGAGGACCCTTGCGGCAGCAGAGCTGATTCGCCAGCCCTGGGCCGCTATGCCAAGGCAGGTAGTGCTTGATGTAAGACAGCAGGAAGGTGCAGCCGCAAAGGGTGTCTAAGCGCAGCAGCAGCGCCCTGGTGCCGTGACTTCTTCAGAATCTCATGCGACTGCTTATCGGCAGCCCCTTTATCGCGACTCCTGCTTCTCCTGCTCGTCTGCCCAATGCTCAATCCATCCAACTTCGCCCAGCGCATCAGTCCATTATCCCCTTTCGCCAGCCCAAAGCACCTGAGCAAACCACCGCGAACAAGAAAAAAAAAACCACAGCCAGGCTAGCCTTCGCGTCCCCACCACCCCCCTGCGGATCCCGGAGTCCTGGCGCCGGCTGCTGCAGCTTGGGGAACCAGATGCAACCAGAGCTACCGCGCAATCCACCTGGGCGCAGCCCCTGCCACAGGCACCCTACCGGCGATTCTGGCGATTCTGGACCGGAGGAAGACGGATGGCAAGTTGATGGACGGGCCATGTTGGGCATCGACAACGATTGATGTGATGCTGCGCGCCGTATTTTGCAGCACACCACCGAGCGAAGCGAATCTTGTGCGTTCGCCAGCAAGCCCAGCAACGCCCACTGGCCGGAAAGAGGCCGGAATCGCCTCACCATGATCCAACAACGCCATCCGACTCCAGCAGTTTGACGATATAATACTCGCCGAGATCCTCTGTGCCGGTCTCTGTCTATGCTTGCAATCTATCTGTCAATTCTGCCTTCCATCCATCGCCTTTACACATTCATCCCACCGACCTCCGTCTTTGATACAAGTCATTTATCGCTGTTGTACCTACTTCGCGAGACGCAAAGACCAGGTAGACTTTCTTAGCCTGCCCCAACAGACAAGCCTCGTCGGTACGTACGGAGTGAAACTCTTCATTCTTTTGTCTTCTCAGATTGTAATTCCTGTGTCCATTGATCCCTTCTTTTTACCTAATCTCTTTCGCCCTTCCTTTCCCAATCCCTTCAAAGTTCCCCAACCGTTTGCAGCTCAGCTCTATCCCGGCCCGCTTGCGCCAGGTACCGGTACAACTCCGAGTCATCTTGGCTTTTACTAGGTATTACTGCACCATTCGCCCACACGTTTCACTTTTTTTTTTTTCGTCCCGCCAATCTTTGGTTCTGTTTTCCTACAATTTTTCTTTTCCTTTCTTTTCGTTTGTCATCTCCCATAGAGCCCCTTTTCCCCTGTTGCAAGACAGTCCCTTGCCACCCCTCCATTGTTGGTTTTGTCGTTTCGGTCTTGTGATGCCCATGCAATCATTCGCCTCCGCTGCGCTCTGAAACAGACCCGAATCGTCCCGTTCAGCTTCACAATCCCCTTCACCCCCCCTTATTAGCTCCGCGCTCATCTTGTGATGGGTCGCCAACCGATGGTCTTGCCGTCTTCTCTTCGGGGCGGATCCTGTGGAAGCCTGGGGTTATTAATGAGAAATCGCAACCCCATCTTCTGCAGGGGTCTGAAATCTAGAGCTGCCGCTGCTAGTATTAAAATACCATCGCCATCCTCACTTACAACCACTTCGACTGCTTCGATTCTAAACCCGGCTAACTCTTCTTCTTTTTCCCCTTTGCTAAGCAGCAACTCTCACTCTTGCATTTCCTCAGCCTCTTTGCTGAACACAAGCCCAGCTCTACGTCACCCATCAATGGCGTCGAGTTCCCGGAGTGCCGACAGCTCAGACGTGTACACCCCGAGATCAGCTTCGCCCACTCCGTCCGTAACTTCGGGCCGCTCCTCTCGCACTGCAGTGTCTAATAAGCGCATGTCCATTTCTAGTCGCAGGCTGACCGATTTCAATCCAATGTCTTCAGTCGACGTTACCGCTATTGAGGAGGCTATGAAAGCCGCATCCCTCGACCAATACCGGGGCTACGCCCAGGACCACTATACCGAGGTTAAGCAGGACCACGAAACCGAGTACCTCAAGGAGTCCGACGCATCCGCCTATCAGGTTCTTCGAGAGCCATTGTGGAACAAAGGTATGTAAACGCTTATTTCCCCATGGAGAGATCTACATTGCAACCACTATCATCCTTTTTTTTACTTTTCCGTTTGCCTCGGTAAAACATGATTTGCAATATTGTTTGAAGCTACTTTTACGACACAATTTGTTGTTTCTACTTCTACAATCCAACTCTGTTTGCCATCAAAATTTCACTGCAAGCGTTTTGCTAACTTACCGTCTTCACCATGAAAGGTCTCTCCTTCACTCCCGAACAGCGAGTTCACAAGAACCTGACTGGTCTCCTGCCCCACGCCATGGAGAGCCTCGAGACGCAATGTGCCCGGGCCATGAAGATGATCAACACCCGCCAGACCGGCATCGACAAGTATCTATATCTGTCGAGCATCAAGGCACAGAATATTGACCTCTTCTACCGCCTGCTCATGGACAATGTCCGCGACCTGATGCCCCTGGTCTACACCCCCACCATTGGCGATGTCTGCCTGCAATACTCTACTCTATACACACGACCCGAAGCGTTATACATCTCCATCAAGCAGCGAAAGTCAATCCGAGCAATGCTCCGGAATTGGCCCTGCCCTAACCCTGAGATTTGCGTCGTCACTGATGGATCTCGAATCCTGGGTCTTGGTGATCTCGGTATCAATGGTGTTGGCATTTCGGTAAGTTGCTGTTCAGAAACACCTCTCCCCTGGCTCGTGTAGCTCCCAAGGCTAACTGCGACAATGCTGCAGATCGGTAAACTAGCTCTGTACACGGCGGCCGCAGGTATTCACCCTGCCAAGACCCTGCCCATCGTTCTGGACAGCGGCACGAACAACGAGACGAACCTGAAAGATCCCTTCTACCTGGGTCTGCGCCAGAAGAGAGTGTCCTACAAGGATCAACAGGACTTCATGGACGAATTCATGGAGGCCGTCAAAGAAGTATACCCCAACATGGTGGTTCAGTTTGAGGATTTCGACAGCGAAAAGGCTTTTAACTACCTGGACCGATACAGAAATACCCACAGGGCTTTCAATGACGATATCCAAGGCACTGGTGCCGTTGTCCTTGCTGGGTAAGTACATGAATTCGGATCTAACTCGTTCCCCTCGTCGTTGTGAATTCGCTAACGCCAAACAGATATATCAACGCCGTTAACCTCTCGGGTGTTCCTCTGGAAGAGCAGCGTCTCGTCTTCATGGGTGCTGGTTCGGCCGGTGTAGGCGTCGCTAAGCAGCTTGTTGAGTATTACACACGTAGAGGCTTGACCGAGGCTGAGGCCCGTGATAAGTTCTACCTGGTCGACACCAAGGGTCTGGTGACCATGGATCGCGGTGACAAGCTTGCCGAGCACAAGAAGTACTTTGCTCGTGTTGACAACAGTGGCCACCAGTTCCGCACCCTGGAGGAGGTCATCGAGTATGTCAAGCCCAGCGCTCTTGTTGGTCTTGCAGCCACTCATGGCATCTTCACCGAGTCTATTGTCCGAGGCCTCAAGGCTTCCGTAGACGCTGGTGGTTTCGGACGTCGACCCATTCTGTTCCCTCTTAGCAACCCTCTTACCAAGGCTGAGTGTACCTTTGAGCAAGCCGTGCAGTGGACCGACGGTTCTGTCGTCTTCGCTTCTGGTTCTCCTTTCAATTCCTTCACCCTCAAGGTAGGCGGCGATGCGGGAGAAATCACGTACCACCCCAACCAGGGAAACAATGTATACGTCTTCCCTGGTTTGGGCCTGGGTGCCATCCTCGCCAAGGCAACTCGCATCACCGATGATATGGTGTACACATCTGCCGCAGCGCTTGCTGGATCCCTCAATGCCGAGGAGGTCCACAAGGGTCTGATCTATCCCAAGATTGAACGAGTCCGTGACGCCAGCGTCGTTGTCGCCCGTGAGGTGATGAAGGCTGCTCGTCGTGATGGCGTATCTGAACTACCAGAGTCGCTCTGGGTTGAGTGGGAAGAGTGGGGTGATGTTGCTTTGACAAACTACATCAAGCAGCGTGTATATGACCCTACCTCCTTCTCAGACGCCAAAGGTCGGTTATAAATTCAACCGCAGCGCCATGGGCTGATGAGATGGAGGGGTGTGGGAGGAATTAATATCAGAGCAGAGAGGGGAGAGGTGACGCTTGCCACGATGTAATCCGGGGATGAGATGGGGGAAAGACGCATACACAGAAAAAGAGGGACGGCGTTCAGGGTACAGCTATGGTTCGTGCCGCTTGGCACAGATTTTGAAGGCTTCTATTTCAGGATATTTCAGCCGTTTCTTCTTTGATAGCTCTTTTTCTCAATACCTTATTTTTCTTCATCGTTCAAGTTTTTCCTTTCGCCCGATTGTGTGTTGTGTAATGGAGGGCCTGGCCGTTTTGATTGTAATAGCAGAAGTTGTTTCCCACGTATTGGTTTCATGGTCGATGGTCGAGAACTTTGTTAGCTCCTTGGCCAGCTTTCCAGATCATGTTCCATCGGACATTTTCTCTTTTTTCCCCAGTCATCGGTCGAAAGGACAGTTGTGGTAAGGGAGGGATGTGGTAAAAAGAGGAGTAACAGTGCATTAGACGGAAGAAGTAAAAATAACAATCATAAAAAAAAGACCATCTGTTCAAGGGAAAAGGGAGAAGAAAAAAAAGAGGGGTGTCAGATAGATCATCGACAAGATGTTAATACTACGTTTGAATGGGAGTGTTAGTGAAGCTTTCAGATAAGAAGCTTTTAAGCTCGGAAAGCGGTTAACGCCACCGAGGCAGCTCGGAGGGCCGAGAGTCTGTCGCGGCGACCGAACGGAGAAAGCAATGCGGCGTCTTGAGAACTTTCTAACTACGAGCCCTATTTTTCCTTTCATGGTAGTATTATCTACTAGTATAGCTCTTCTTCCCATGGACACTAGGGCTGCTCTCCACGGACTTGTCAAGATTGAACTGCGCAGTGGAATTTTCATTTTCCGGGGCATTAGCGAACTATGCTACTTTTTTCTGCGCGCGTTTGGCTCGCCGGGATCCGGAGTGCCGCATCCACCTACCGGACTCACGTAGACGCTTGCACAGGGCAAAACAGTGCTGTATCCGCCGCGCCGATCGCATCGTCATTCTCATGCCGTTTCTTTTATCCAAGATGCAGTTCCTCTACCGGCGTGGCAACTCCCGTCCACTTCACGGAGGCGGCCACTGAGATGCGCTGCCTCGCAGATGGAGGGGGAAAGGGCAGGAAATGCCGGACGGCCTCCCGAGGTAGCGGGGGATCCACTCCGCGGTTTCTCCCGTGGAACCCACACATCGCCGATGCGCTCGTTGGGCCTGCAGCGGCCAAACAGGGGCAGCCAAAGAACGGTCAGGAGGGCACACTGGGAATTGGATCAGAAAAGCAAGCGATCGGCAAATTCCATTTTGCGCTATTTGGGCATGGGGCTTGCCGGGAGAGAGAGGCGGGAAAAAGAACAATGTCGGCTTATTTTTGACATAGAGGGAGAGGTGTTTCCAGCAGGCTCACTGGGGCTGCGATAAGTCGACGCCAGCATGAGTGTGAGCATGACGTTGGTTTGCAACAATGTCCCATTCCATGCGCATCCTTCTGCCTCGTTTGAGTCCTCGTCCGTATATAGAACTGCCGAAAGTGAGAGGCCGGTGTGTGCAGAATTGGCACCGCGCTTCACTGTGCACATTACAACTTGCGTTATTCCCGCTGTCCGCTAACATCGCTCGGGCTAGCGGGGCATCGTTTGCTTTGGGAAGCATGCAGGAGACCCAGCTTTTTCACCCTCGCGAAGAGTCATGGCCTTTGGTACGGAGCAGATGCTACTGCGATTTGGCGCATGGTGAGGGCTGGGATCATGATTGATGAAAGCTTAAAATTGGATTGGTGTTTGTTGTGTAATGTCATCTCTTGTGAGGGCATCGAACTGCGTTGAATAATGCTGAGTGTAGACACTAATCAGTAGTAAGAGGTGGGTAAGAGATGTAAGGCTGACCAATGGAGTGGCAGACTTACCCTGTATTACCGCATCGTTTCTTCTGTTTTCAATGCGTCCTGAGATGCTTACCACTATACAGTAGTGTACGCACGAGCTATAAAACATGGACCAGGTATAACATTTTCGAACGCGCGCACAATGGCCAATGGATGAGACGAGTGCTGCCTGCGTGGCATCAAGGCCTTCCATGTAAAGGTAATCGCCGTCGATGTTGATCCTGAAGCGACGTCAAAAGTGGCTAAGGAGAACTAATAATTGGTGTCTCCACACAATCTACAGGGCGTGAGGTGAATAGGGAGTAAAATGCGAATCTGCATCATATTTTCCCGCACTTATTACCTACTAGGTATATCAAAGTCGCGAGAGAAAGGAGCGCAAAAATTTTCATTCCCCCAAATAGAGACGACTTGGATGGTATTACCTAAGACAATCCAACATGAGCAAGAGCAGGGGTCAAGCGCGATCGCAGCTACCACCGTCTGGGCGTAGGCTCGTACTCCATCAAGGTACAAGGTTGTACTGGAGAGATGGAATGTGTTGACAATAGTAGTACCTAGTATTACGTGCAAGGGATATAATTGTGATGAGCTGCCTCTTTCGAATAAATCATGCGTTCTTGGGGCGAAATTCTAAATCAAAGGTTATAATTTCCAAGCAGGCATCTAGCCAATGAGACGGCACTTCACAGCGAACATCGAACCTGTGGTTTTGCATCCAACGGGCATCCCGAAGTCGTTATGCCCCAGTGCCCATAGAGCGGACACGCACACATGCAACAGGCGCTACGATGGCACTAGCTCTTGTGGCCATGGCGTACTAAAACAACCAGACATCACCACTTTTTCACCACTCGTACTTGCTGCTCCACCTCAACAACGGGTCTGGCTGCTGCTTGCGCTGCGGGAGAAACGACCAGTCGGGCTCGTTGGAAAGGAGGTTGGTAAGTGAATAATGATTGCAGGTGATTCGGGTTTGCTGTTCGTCTTAGCATGTCCTAGATGTTAAGTGCCGCCTTGGCTTTAATGTACCGATGAGGTAAGCGATGATGAAAGAGGAAGAGGATGATGACAGGCAGCTCGGCAGTAGTACAAGTACCAGCTGGTATCTGGGCGTGTCTCTGGGCGGCAATGCAGTGAGACGGCTACCCTGCGGTACGGAGGAGAGACATTGGCTTCTTCCAGCGGTCCGGGGTGGTACTTCCCGCAGCAGAGCGTCATCCTACATCATGGTAAATGTTCGATGCAGTTTCATCAGAGTGTACGTAGCTTGATCCAAGTCCACCAGAAGATGCTGCCAATAGACACCAGGCTATTTCGTGGAGGGCTAGCCCAGAGGCTGCAGCCATGGCCCTAGCCACAGCCAGCCATGCGTTTTCGAACTTAGCAGCACGTTCTGCGCGCTGCGTGCTGGCGGCAACAACCAGGTATATACGAAGGACGCACAGGCGCCTCCAGATCCGCTTGACGCTTCCAGCCGCTTCTTTGCAAAGCATCGCCGCCCGTCTCGCGTGCCCAGCTCGCTTCCTCCCTCCCAACGGACATCACATGGGCGGAACAGACGGATCCGTCACAGGCCTGAAGCCAACCGATCCGGCATTTCAGGTTCAACAGCACGGCCAACCAGCCAAAGCCTTCCATGGCTTGCATGGCGTCTGCCATCCCTCCCAGCCCAGCTTGTCAGCCGGAGTCCCGTGGCGTCGCCCTGGCCTCGACGACCTCCACACTGTCTTTTTCACACCCGGCGCTCCGCTGCTTTTGTCCTTGGCCGTGGCTGGCCATTCATTCCTCGCCCTTGGTCCCGAGAACGGTGTCTGGCCCTAGAATGGCCATTTGTTAGACAGCGCTAGACGAACGCACAAGCTTCGACTCTGGACTGGATTCGTCCAGTAACGCCATCACCGATCACGCAGGCAGGAGACAGGCCTAGCTAGTGCCGTCTAGCAGCAGCTACAGTATGCTCATGGCTGGGGATTGGTAATGGGGACGACGAAGCAGCCACAGCCACATCCACAAGCGCTTTCGGCCCCGTCGTCCGCACAAAGAGTCAAGAGTAGTCAAGAGTCGTCAGGACTGACTGACAGGGCCAAGTCGTAGAGAATAGCCCGGACCGTGGGAACCCACACGCCCCTCTTGGCTCTGGCCCCGTTTCCGATAATCCACCCCCGGATTCTTCAAGCAATTCGACTGATTCTTTTCTTTCTTCCTCTTCCATGATCCTCTTCTACCCCACGCTTCCAAGCTTGCTGTGGCTCCTCCTCCTGCTTGTTCCATGATCCATCTCGTCTCGCGTCCTCGACCTCGTCGCCATCACAGCCGGCACAGCCGTGGACTTGCCCAGTTCCACAGACGTGCCTTCTGACGATCCATACATGAGCAAGCTGCTGTGGCCACAGTGGAATTCAGCTCTCCTTCCAGCCTGCGTGCGACGTCACCATACCAGCACCTGATACGGACCTTTGCTCGCTACTACCAGACCCGGCTCTTCTTAGAATACATGATTTGAGCTATTCTATCATCATTGCTTTCTGTTATCAGCTCGCTCGAGACATATGCACTCTGCGGCTCATCCTTGGAGGCTCTGAGCTCATACAAAGTTTACAAGTCACAAAGGGGCTATTTTCTCCTAGACGCGTGCTGTCAAGTACACTACGACATCCACATATACAGCCTGGGATACATACATAGAGGCCATTTCTTTTTGGAACCTCCTTTTTTCTTTTTCATTCACCCATTTTTTTTTACTCTACGTCAACTTCACAAACCGCCACAATGTCGTCACAAGCAGCCCTAGACGATTCTGCGGTAAATGCAACCTCGCCGTCAATGTCGCCCTCACCAGAACCGGCTGACAATGCCTCCTCTACCAATGGGCGGCCCAACGACAAATCGAAGAAACGAGCATCTGCCGACGACGGCTCTGAGCCTCCGCATAAGGTTACAAAGCGACGAGCCGCTCGGGCTTGTGTATCTTGCCGCGCGCGCAAAGTCCGATGCGATGTGGTTGAGGGGGCTCCTTGCGGAAACTGCCGCTGGGATAATGTCGAGGTACGCAGATTATGACACCCATGTTTCGCCTCTTACGAGAGACTCAGCATCCTATCCCACCTAGAATATGGCTAACATCCTGTTTCCTCCTTTTAGTGCATTGTCCAGGAGAGCCGCCGGAGAAAGTGAGTTTTCCCACCTGCTTCAATGCATATCATTCAGCCTTGTGTATCTACATCCCATATACAAACACACCCAACTATTCTCTTCCCTTCCACAGCCAGACATCGAGCTTCTCTGCGGCTGGCCTAGGTTGTGTGATTCTCAGCGAATCTCGGCACCGACGCCTCGCACGTGAGAAAGCTTGGACGGCGGTGAGGCGTGTTCGGAGGAGAGCCGACAAGGGACCGGAGTTGATCATGATTTGCCATCATTACCCCAACCAACGAAACGCATCCACTGACGCGAAATCTCTTCTAGAAAGAATCTCGTTACGCCTAGCATCGTGGGGCAGGGCCAATCAGCCGAGGCTCAGCTGCGCAGCAAAGCACCTCCGACTAACCCGATTGCCATCAACAGCGCAGATTTGCGACGAACCAGCGGCTCCTCTCTCTCACCCGCAAGCCTGGACCCTTCGAGCGGTCTGCTTCCCAATACCGGCATTGAAGGCCATGTGCCTCACATGATCTGTAAGCTATACTTTTTATTGTTTCAATTTTTTGGGGTTCTCTCCAATTTCTCCGCACTCATCATCCCTCCCCCCCTGACCCACCCGGCTCTGCTAGAGCCTTTGGCGTGCCCATTCAGGAATCGTCACGGGGCAATGCGTGCTTGGTGTTGTCAAACATAATGACGGCCATCTTCTTTCACATGCAAATCATCAAGCGATTGACATGTGCAACGAAGCCACACTGAACATCACCATACTTTTTCGGACGAAACCCATGCTGACCGCAGGACCACGGCCCGCTAGATCAACGCTCTACGTATCGCAACGAGCCAATTTTGCTCAGTAAGGGTCAGCTATCAGATGCCAGCCGATCTCCCTGGGCGAATTCGGCCACTTCCTTGGGCCATGCCTCTACTCGCACCCCACAGTCCATCAGCCTCCTTGGCGATGCAGAGGCGAGTGCCCAGCTGCCTCCGTTTGTGCGGCCGTTGCCCAGCAAAATCTCACCAGAAGATGTCCGCTACCTGCATGCAAAGGGTGCGCTGAGCATCCCTTGCCTCTCTCTGCAGAATGCGCTCCTGCGGGCTTACATTGAGTTTGTCCATCCCTACATGCCTCTCATGGACCTTGTCCCCTTTCTCAGCACCATCAACCGCTACGATGGTTCAGAAGGCCAAATCAGCCTGTTTCTCTACCATGCCGTCATGTTCTCTGCGACTGCTTTCGTCGATATGAGACACTTGCGCGAAGCGGGTTATGCCACCCGCAAGGCTGCCAGAAAAGGCTTCTTCTTAAAAACGAGGGTAAGCCACACTTTGTTACATCTGCACGTGCAGTGCGTGCAAATGGTGAAACTAAAAAAAAAAAAAAAAAAAAAAAAAAAAAAAAAAAAAAAGAGACCCGTATTCACATGTCAATAGCTCCTCTACGATTTCGATTACGAATCAGACCGCCTGGTTCTTGTCCAAGGGCTTTTGCTGATGACGTACTGGTATGAGACACCTGACGACCAGAAAGATACCTGGCATTGGATGGGGGTCGCGATATCCCTGGCTCATACCATTGGGCTTCATCGCAATCCTGATGTTACCACCATGGCCGTGCCAACCCAGAAGCTCTGGAAGCGCATATGGTGGTCATGTTTCATGCGCGATCGCCTCATTGCCCTGGGCATGAGACGCCCGACGAGAATCAAGGATGAGGATTTCGACGTGCCGATGCTTGTAGAGAGCGACTTTGAGCTGGCCGTCTTGCCAGACAGAATCACCGTTGTTCCTCCGGAATGCACGCTAATGCGCGATGTAGAGATGCAGCGGGAGCTTGCCATCATGTGCATTGCCAAGGCGAAGCTCTGCATCTGCATTAGCCACATGCTAAAGGCGCAGTACTCTGTTCTTATTCGAGACAATATGAAGCCAGAGAACACCACGAACAGCACCATGATGCTGTTCCCCAATAAGAAGCTGGACAACCTGGATAATGTCAAGATTGTCGATGCAGAGCTCAAAGAATGGATGGCGAACCTCCCCGAATGCTGTCACTATCGCATGCTGGTCCCTGCAGACACTAAGAACGGCAGGCCGACCATTGCGGTTCAACGAACGCTGCTCCACATGGTATACCATACCACCATTTCTGCTCTGCACCGTCCTCAGTTCCTACCGTCGTCTCCCATGCAGGCACCGACTGTATCTCGCCAGGTGCAGGAGATGTCACGCCTCAAGGTCAAGGATGCGGCGACGCACATCACGAGCATGGCTACGGAGCTGCACCATCTCCGCCTGGAGAGATACCTGCCTACCACAGGCGTGACAGTGATACTCCCGGCCATGATCATCCATCTCTTGGAAATGAAGAACCCAATGCCAGAGGCTCGCGGGCGGGCAACAAGAGGCTTCCGCCAGTGCATGCGTGTCATGGAGAAGCTACGCGAGATTTATGCTGCTGCAGACTACGCCACCGGGTTCCTGGATGCCGCTCTCAGGAAGGCAGCCATTGACATCAATGCGACGGTCGAACCGTCGACTCTGGCAATGATGAAGGAAGTCCCGCCAGAGTTTGGCACACACACGCCGCCGCCTGAAAATGCTCCATACATGACGGCTTCCGAGACGCTCTTCAATCAGAAGCCCAAGCCAGTGCAGAAGCCAATGGGGCCTCCTCCTACTGCTCAGGGCACCGAGGTGGTCAATTCTCCCCCACATACTGAATTTGACACCTCCAACTTGACTCCGAGTGTTAGCGGCGGCTCGGATGAAATCCACATAGAAATGGATAGCATCCTGGACGTGGACTTTATGCAGGGCCACGACGAATTCGACTGGAACGCGGTGGCTGGCACGGACTTTGATGTAGACCAGTGGCTACAGTTTCCCCCTGAAGGAGTTACTGCCACCGACGAGACGCTGATGGCCTCTGCATTCACAGGTGCTACAGGCACGGACGATGCGCTGGATTGGGTCTTTAACACGGCTGTGGACGGCACTCTTCCGGCACAATCCACCATTTGAATCAAACAAACAAACATATAAGCAAGCAAGCAGACGACGATAGGAGAAATTGTCCTTGAAGTTTTGCTCACCCATTTTCAGGATATACAAAAAATGGCTGGGGAGAGAGATGAGGATCTGGGCGTTTGGGAACATCTGGGTTTTATTATATTATTATCGGATTGTTTTCGCCAAAAGGCGCGAAAAGCCTTTGGTTTTCTATTGATGCACCTGTTTGTTGGATTATCATTATTCTTCCGGGTTCTTGGTTTTTCTTGGTTTTTCTTCTTCTTCTTCTTCTTCTTCCTATTTTTTTCGGTTGTTCAGTCTCTCTCTTTCTTTTTCTCTTTTCTTTTTCTTCTGTCATACAAGTTCTGGCTAGGAGTGTCTGATTCTGTTTATTGTTGTCGTTTGAGGATGATGATAATGATAATGATAAATTGAACAAGGTTTGATTGTTTCAAGCTGGTCAGAGGTAACAAGGTCCGGCAGGCGGGCCGCTGCCTAGCTTGCTGCGCTCAAGAGTCGACAAGGGTTTTAGAAAAAAAAAGACACGGATCTTGATTTTATGCGGCAGTGGGCGCTTAGAGTGTCAGGAATCATCGGTAGTTTTACATTTTCACGTGCGTTTCAATTGCATGGAATGAATAAATGCGACGCTGTTACAGGATGATTGTTTGCCCAATGCAGATTTGCCGAGGGTGGCTTAGTAAGCGCGTGTATGCAGCGTGTCACGCGCGGCAGCAACATGGGATTGATCAGAATCAGACAAGGTACATGATTACGCACAGATGTGCAGCAAACAAGACGTGTATCCTTACCAGCCGTCTATCTGCCGTACGGATACCGGGCACTCATGCATCAGCAATTCCGTCACCTCGGACGCATTCACTTTTGCGAATTGCGGGCGGATCGCCGAGAAATTCAGGCTTTTTCCGGGCCTTGCCATGTTTATCTCGCAGGGCACACCCGGACCAACTAAAGGGATGGGCCAGGCTGTCGTGCATGGCATGGCGTGGCGTGGCGTCGGCATCGCATGTGTGTACAAGTAATGTCTATGTAAGGTAACGGTAAGCGTGTCCATGCCCAAGGCCAATCGATGCGTGTCATGATCATGGCCGGTACCTTGCGCTTGGCCCTGCACTCTTCTGTGTGTGGTAACACGTATCTTTTCATGTGCATGCAGGCGGCATTTAAGGCGCATGCAGCAATCCTGGGCATTCACGTGCGCGGCGGTCGGAGGTGCTTACTTGGATGGTGCTGGAGTCGTATTGAGCATGTGCTTGTCAGGAGTACATTTAGGTACGGAGTACGAGTACGTTGCGGGTGCTTGTGACGTCTTCTGTCTCTCTCTGTCTCGTTTGATTGCTGGAAATCTAGGCCCTCCCAAGTCTGGCCAGGCAAGGGAGACCCAAGACAGATTGGGCTCCACGCCGCCTCACAATGGGCGAGCGAGGTGGAATATGCCCATTGATGTTTTGCTTGCTGGGAAACGCGCTATTACGGGGCTGCGGAAGCGCAGAATCTGGCATGGCCGGGGTAGTCTTGTGTGTCTTTTTTGTCTCAACATTTTCTTTGTTCTCCTTTCGCTTGTCTTATCAGGGAAGGGGCCCTTGGAGAAGCAGAGAGAAATTGACATAGGCTGATGGCAACAAGAAAGCTGATGATGTCTCGGTTGGGCTGGAAACTTGGGGGATTTTCAGACAGTACCGTCTGGATGGGAGGTGTGGAGACGCGACTTTGGACGAGCAGACAAATGGAGGAGAAAGAAGGAAAATTTCTGGTTTTGGTACCTCGTCACTCGTCAATCATCGCGACGGATGAGCGGTGTTGGACGCATAAGCGCATTAATTATACTTGCAGCATCTCCGTTCCCCCTTCCATTTTGCTCTGTTTGTTTCGGCATCGTCTATGCTCCGCCCAAGTAAATATTTACTTTCTCTTTCTCTCTCAAACACACCGCGACTTGAAACCCGCAATACGAGTACGTACCCGAAGTGCCTTAGTCCAGGTACCAGGCACGAGAGATTCAAGCGGCGACACACTAACCTTAGCCCTGTCCGTTCAGAATAAGATTGTCCGCCTCTTTTTATTTTTTTTTCCAAATGAGGATCCAGGCGGGAGGGCGGCAAATGAAAGCTGCCATGGGGGAGAGCATGGCGCTAATAAGCTTTAGCGAATGCGCCTTGAGCACTTACAGCGGACAATCTACAGGGACCTCCGCAGGGCCTTCAGCGCAGCTACAATGGCGTCAAGGCGCTGTGGCCCGCTGTGGTTCCCGCTGGCGCCCCCCCGGGAGTTCATACCAGCGTAGAGCCGGTTTAATGAGGTCTGGGCTGCTTGCTAATGTTGACTTGACTGACATTATCAAATCTTTGTTCCCATTTTACCGCTCGCTGCCTGTCGCGCGGCGCGCCAGCCGTTCTGTGAAGGCTCGGCGTCTCTCGTTCACGCTCTTTCCCTCGCTCATTTCTTTTTCTTACTCTCTTCAAGTCCATCGTCGCCGTTTTTGCTCGTCACTCGCTTGGTTTGCTCCCCTTTTCAGCTGTGATTTCTGCCTCTACTGTCCCCCCCAATTGCTTTTGCCGTGGACAAGGCCCGTCATTCTTTGCCCCCCTTGATACAGCTTCTCCGACCGCGCCCTTGTCTTACTCACACTCACTCTCTTCTTCGCGCGCGCGTCTTCACCCAGTCATTCGCTCCCGTCGTTATACCAGGCCTTGGGCCGCATTGCTTCGCGACTGTCGTTTCCGATTGCCTCTTTTTTGATTGTACAAGTTTTCAATGTAACAAAATCACCCGAGGACAAAAGCCCAAAACAGCCCCCATCCCAACAAACCAGATACCTACATCCCCCCCCTGGTGGCAAAACTCCCTACTTGCGCGTGCGCGCCCCATTGCATACAGACACCAAGCCTGGACTGGATCAGATCCCACGCACGCATAAAGTCGCAAACGCATACTCCGTACATCGAGCTCCACGTCGTTCGCCAGCAGCTCATTCGCCGCCCGCTTATCCGGCGGCCTTGCCAGCGCAGCAGCAGCACTGAGGTGGCACCATCCAGCGAGCCCAACCGCCAAGCCGAAACACCCTCTGGACGCCGTTACAGGCCTGTTGCCTTAGCATCTACTGCAGCCGTGCAGCTGTGCAGCTTTTAGCATCGGTGCGCTGGAGTTCTGGCTGACGACCCCGTCATTCCTTGTCCTTCCGCGACTCTCCGCGGCTTAGCTACACCAGGGGAAGTGGGAACAGACACCATTGGAGAGACTCCCCCAGAGCGTGGAGTTCGCCCGTCGCCGCCGCCGCGTCTTTGCTTTGCATTTATCTCTTCAGCGTGTCTTGCTTTTTTTTCTACTCTCCTTCTCCCTGTCTCGCTTGTCAACCTTTCTTCTTTTTTCCTCCCCCAGAAAGCAAGGGAAGACCCAGGCAAGTGAAAGAGGCGAACTGCCTCCCTGCGCTTGCCTGTTGAATTTTTTTTTTGGTACTTGACGGCTTATAGCTTTGGTCGCATGGCTGTCACTTCATAGCCGCAAACCCGTGCCATCACCGCCGATCTCCGTCGACTATGGGCATCACCAACGAAAATCGAATCATCGCTGTCTTAATCCCGCCCGGTCCATGACGAAAGATTAAAGCTATCACGGACACGAAAACATACATACTTTTTTTTTTTCTCCTTTTTCACGCCTCGAGGCAGAACATGCCTCGGTGAAATCGCCGCTGCATCTAGCTTGTACGCGCGAACAACCAAAACCAACCGCGACGCCCCACGACGACCTGCGCAATCATGAACGATTCGCCCGTCCTCGTCAAGCCCAAGCGGCTTTCGACTCCCACACCCGGCCAGCTGCTGGCCGCTCGACAGCGCCCTGCCGATGAGTTCTTCGCTCATCTGGATCCCGCGAAACTTGTCGAAGCACTAACACCGCCCAACGGTGTATTAAGGGGATGCCTCGCAGAAGCTTCCGCCATCGACCGCGACTTCGCAATGCGAACGGCCATGGCATCCCACGAGATCTGGCAATGGCTCGACGAGCTGAACCAGTGGAATTGGCCAAAGCATGGGGGGTCCGAGGGCTTCCTGGAGCCGAACAATACGCAAAGGAAGCTTTTTGCCCAGGCCCCGGCCCCTGGACAAGAGGCTGATAAGAAGCAATACATGGGAAGCCTCCTCGCTGAAGAGGTGGAAAAATACGAATCAAGAATCAGCCAGATCAACCAGGCGATGGATAGGCTGGATCTGGAAGAGATCAAAGGTCACGTCATAAGCGACCACATCCTGCCACTGTCAAGGCCGGGTACCCCAATGAACATGGACCCCCGTCAATCGATGCTGTCAGCCCTATCGAGCTATCATAAAATGGAGGACATCTCCGTCCTCATCACCGCCATTGTTATACGAACCCTGCCCAACCTGGCAAAGCTCTCTCGCCAGCTGCAGCTGTGGCACATGCGCATCATTGTCCTCCGACACGTCAACCCCTTTTTGCAGGCTATCCAGGAAGTTGAAGCTCTTCTTGGCGAAAACTGGGAAGCCATTTCTCAGTCCCACTGGGAGATGGAGCAGCCCAGCAGAAAGGCCATAGTCCTGCCCGCACGTACTTTGACCGACAAGGACTTTGATACCCGCAAGCACTCACTCGCACTTAAAGTTGCCGAGCCCGGCCGTGCTTTGGATTATATGCTGGACTGCTTGGAGGGTGCTCCAGACACGCTGCCGGATGACTGGCTCAACCGCTTGGAAGATGTTGAGCAAGGCTTCGGAGAGTGGGTTTCTGCTTGCGAGCGAATGATGGCCGAGGCCAAGCTGGCCCAGAAAAAACCTACGCCATCTCCAACGGGGGCCCGAGAGGCGGGCAACAAACTCTCACCGCCGTTGTTGTTATTACCCCCCACCGGCGATTCGGACCACGGAGCATATCTCGACCCAATTGCAGAAGATGAATTGTCCTCATCCGAGGATCATCCCACTCCTGAGTCTGGATCCTCTCCCGAAGATGTTGTAGTGGTAGATGACCACATGTCAGCCATCAGCGAGGAAGATGAGCTGAATCTGCCATCTCTGCCCAACGGCCCCAGCAACTTTGGCTCCCCCGCATCCAGATACGTCGACGATGCTTCCAGCGATGTGCCTGAAATCTCTGCATCTCCTGCCGTTCCTAGGAACCGACTCCACGAGGCATTGTATGCCAATGGCGATAGCCCACCAAGCTCGCCTCCGGAAGTAGAACGCCTCCGTGCTAGGGAAAGCATGGGTCTCCTCGACAGCCCCATGGTTGCGCCAATTGCCGAAGATGATGAATCGTTTTTCAGATCAGCTTACGATGAGGATTCCTTCTTGGATGACTTTGAAGATTCGTATGCCCCCGATCTGCCCGACGTGCCCGCCCTGCCCTCCCGCCGAGAAAGTGCGGGCGAGCAACAACTGCGCCTGCAAATCACTCAGATTATCGAATCTATCCCAGCTCGAATCAAGCTCACTAATGGAACGTCGGGCATCAATCTCAACCCGCCAGATCTGCAGCTCCCTCGCCTAAGGAACAAGGCCTCCAGGGAACCAGTCAAGCGAAGCACATCGGGCATGTCAACCCGAACTGCCACGCCTTCATTTACCCTTTCTCCCGTCAAACAGAGGACGCGCCCCAAGGGTCACTATCCGATCAGGGTTTATCATCTCTCTAGGTCAGACAACGAGGCCCCCATTAAGCTATTCATCCGCTGCGTTGGAGAACATGGAGAGCGAGTCATGGTCCGCGTGGGTGGTGGATGGGCCGACTTGTCTGAATACTTGAAGGAATACGCCATGCACCATGGCCGCCGCTCAACTGGCCAAGATAGGACCAAGGTGGAGGTTCGCGATAACACTCGAACTCCTGGGCCTGCCCACTCCACCCACTCCAGTCCTCCCAGCCGCTCCCCTACTTCTGCCGATAACCGCTCTTCTACCAGTCCTATGCCAACGGCGCGCAAGTCACGGAGGAGCAGTGTCAACAGCTCCTTGCGACCAAAGACCCCAGTAACTCCAGGCCAGCCGGCACAAGGTACTCCCCCGTCTGAGGGCTCGGCGATCTCGAGGCCCAGCTCTCGACAAAGCTGGGTAGAGGATGAAAGTTCCTTCTTGGGTCTGGCCGGACCAAGAGCTAAGAAGATTGAAATGAGCGAAGAGAGCAAGGCTTGGGTTGAAAGCATTAAGGAGAAGGTACTCATGGCCAGCAGCAGCGATAAAAAGCCAATCGAGAAGAAGCCAAGTGAGAAGAAGCCAAGCGAGAAGAAGAAGGCTGGCGAGAAGAATTTTGGCGATATTGGAAAGGCTGGAGGCACCAAGCGCGTGTTTAGGAGAGCCTAAGTTGTTTTCTTTTGTCCTTTTATTTATTTCTCATGTGTTATATTTCCCCTTGTAAACACGACGTATGCGTTCGTGCACGGAAAGGCGTGGTATCTATTTCTCCCTAAAGAAGAGGGGGATGGGCTCGGTTGAAGGGAGACGGGGACGATGGAACCTGTCATTTATTTATTTTTATTCGCATGCTTAGAAAGACCATGCATGGAGTTTTTTTCTTTTGGGCGGGCATTGTTGGGCATAGCATGTCATAGGTTTTTTGTTACAGAAACGTCTGCATGAAATGTCCTTGCTGGAGCGAGTTTAAGGAATTGTCAGAGGATACCCATATACATACAGATAGCACATAGCGGATTTACCATTTTCGTGGAATTAAATCATTTCATATCACCTTTCATTATTTGATGCCTCTGCTTTGTCTATGTCTAGATTTGTTGAAATTACGAGTGTGAGCTTTTAAGGCTGTGTTGTGTACAAATTGGTTGATGTGCAGACTGGCTGCGTTGTTGAGCTACAGCTGTGATGGTGGATAACTTCACCATAGATAAAGTGGCAATGTCGGCCAATTTTTGCCCAAGTTTACGAATCAATCAAAGCTCAAAGATGGCATAATCATTGCCACGGATAATTGGATTTCAAAATCCCCATTTTCTTTCGAAAAACAGCAACAAACATAGAATTGCCGGGTAAGCCCAATTCTTACTCATCTAAGTAGACTCCTAGACTAGGGGGACTTGGCTGCTTTGGCGGCTGCTAGTGGCTTATCGATAAAGTGGCAGAAAAAAAAAAGTTGCGATATGGAGCCATTGGCTTCGCAAAATTAAGACGGTACCCGCGCCAGTACATCGCATCTCAACCAACACCCATTGGGATCGAAACCACAGTCTTTGAGCAAGCCAAATTTTCGGTCGCCACAATGGGTCAGGGACGTCGCATGAAGAGAAAGCAGGGCATGCCCGAAGCCCTGTCCGAGGAGCACTTTGCCAACCTCAAGCGAAAGGCTGGATTGCCCGTTGAGCCGCCGGTCGAGAAAGCGTCGCTGAGCAACAAGAAACGCAAAACCGCAGCGAAGAAGCCGGAGCCTGCGCCCAAGAAGGCCGGCGCGAAGAAGAGCAATGGAAAGGCAAAGAAGCTGCCAGAGCCGGCGGAGGATTCTGAAGACGAAGAGATGGGCGACGAGTTTGACCTAGACCAGCTGGAGGACGATGGTTCAGCGGATGAAGATGCTGCTTCAGGAGGCAAGAAGAAGAACATCTGGTCAGATGATGAAAATGACAGTGACGATGCGGAGGACGACGACGACTCAGTGTTTGACTCGGACGACCAGGAAGAGGGCGGCAAGAAGGGCAAATTCGTCTTCTCCGACGACGAAGATGAATCAGACGCCGAGGAGAAGCTCACTGCCGCCAACATTGCCGGTCTGTCGCGAAGGCTAGACAAGAAGCTCGCCGAGGACAAGGCCATTACCGAGACGGAGATGCAAGAGTCTGCGATGCAGACGAACATTGACGGGCCCAAAATCTTTGGCGACGAGGATGACGAGGATGACGAGTTGGCGGACAAGAGCAAGTCCTTGCTGGCACCAGATCTACAGCTGCTGCGGCAGAGGATAACGGACACGATACGGGTGCTGGATGACTTTGCCAACTTGGCGGAGGATGGAAGATCTAGAGCAGAGTATACTGCTCAGCTGCTGAAGGATATCTGTGCCGTAAGTTTATCCTGCACTGCTTACTCCTCTCAATACTTTGTTTATTCAAAGAACTGCGCTAACAATGGCGATTGAATCTATAGTACTACGGCTACAGCCCCTACCTGGCCGAGAAGCTCTTCAACCTCTTCACCCCGCGCGAAGCCTTTGCCTTCTTCGAGGCCAACGAGATGCCCCGCCCCGTCGTCATCCGAACAAACACCCTGCGAACGCACCGAAGAGACCTCGCCCAGGCGCTCATCAACCGTGGCGTCACGCTCGAGCCTGTGGGCAAGTGGAGCAAGGTTGGTCTGCAGATTTTCGAGGCCAACGTTCCCCTGGGTGCTACGCCCGAGTATCTTGCTGGCCATTACATTATCCAGGCGGCTGCGTCTTTCTTGCCTGTCATGGCGCTTTCACCGCAACCGTGAGTGATTACTTGTGTTTGTTCTTCGTCGTGTGGCTGTATATACTAATGAATGCGTGTTTATAGAAATGAGCGTGTTCTTGATATGGCCTCTGCCCCTGGTGGAAAGACCACTTACTGTTCAGCCATGATGAATGTGGGTCTTATACCCACGATCTGTAATAAGAGTCATCTGTATTAATCTTGCTCTAGAACACTGGTATCGTCTTCGCCAACGACCCCAACAAGCAGCGTGCCAAGGGTTTGATTGGTAACGTTGCTCGCTTGGGAGTCCGCAACGTCATCGTCTGCAGCTACGATGGTCGTGAGTTCCCCCGAGTCATGGGAGGATTCGACAGGTGAGCCATATCCACGAATTAAACGAAAATCGGGAAACCAGAGTCTGACAGGTCTATTAGAGTACTTCTCGACGCCCCGTGCTCTGGTACTGGCGTTATCTCAAAAGATCCCAGCGTAAAGACCAACAAGGATGAGAAGGATTTCATCTCACTGCCTCACATGCAAAAGCAGCTGTTATTATCTGCCATTGACTCAGTCAACCATGCCAGCGAGACTGGCGGTTTCCTAGTCTACTCTACATGCAGTGTCACTATTGAGGAAAAGTAAGTCCTTTAATCCCAGTATTGCTCCAACAACTCGAGCGGATTTCTAACTTTTTATCCTCCCATCAGCGAGAGCGTTGTTGCCTACGCCCTGTCCCGTCGCCCCAACGTAAAGCTGGTCGACGCCGGCATCCCCTTTGGCAAGGAGGGCTTCACCAGCTACATGGGCAAGAAGTTCCACCCAAGCCTCAAGCTCACTCGCCGGTTCTACCCCCACGCCCACAACATTGACGGTTTCTACGTCGCCAAGTTCCAAAAGATTGGCCCCACGCCGCCCAATGCCATTGGTGCTGCGGGCAAGAAGAACGGCAACGCCGCTGCTTCTGGCGATGAGGAGGTCATTGACAAGACGCCCATCGCAACCGACGAGGACACCGAGACGGAAGACAAGTCTGCCAAGAAGAAGAGCAAGGGCAAGACTGGCACTGAGAAATCTGACTTTAGCGCATTCGACGAGGATGAGGATGTCAAGTACATGGAGAAGGCCAAGAAGAACGCCATGAGGAGAAGAGGTCTGGATCCAAAGTCTTTGAAAAAGCCCAAATCTCAGGAGAAGAAATGAGGTGGTGTCTGGCAAGCGTAAAAAATTAGACTGTTAATAGCATGAGACAGATGGGAAGGGGGAAAAAAGAAGGGGAAAGGAGAACTGCTGGGGCTTTTTCTTTTTTTTTTTTTTCATTTTTGTTCTGGGATGAGCAATTGTGGATATTTCTTGGTCACATTGTGGGTTATATATATATAAACTTGTTACTTGTTCTCGTTCTCGTTTAAACTACAATTTCCATGGTGTTCAAGATAAAATCATGTATTAGGCGCCAGCCATCCCTACGGCATATTTACCTATAAAATGCATAAAGAAAAGTCACCTAGCTGATGGATCAAAACGACCATACATAGAGTCTTTTACCAATTTCATTCAAATAGAGAGGAAAAAAAAGAAGATTTCGTCCCCTCCTATGTGTCTAGTCTTCCATCTTCGGCGCCGTTCTCCTTGTCTTCCTGTGCTTACCATCTCGCTGACCTCCCTTGAAATGCTTTTTGCTCGATCCCATCTGCACCTCTTTTGGATCCAACCCATTCTCCAGGGCAACTACCGTTCGGGCCTTGCGGCCGCTGAGCGCCTTCGCGCCGCCCGCGCCTGCCACGCTGCCTTGTTCTGAGTATTTGTAGTTGAATGGCATGTTCACATGCCCCCGGACATTCTTTGGCGTGAAGAAGTTCTTGTCCAAGTTCTTCGACTTGGGGCCCTGTGGGAGGCCGACAAACTCCGAGGCGAGGCTATCTTCGTCGCCGCCTAGGGTGAGGGCCTCTGTGGCGGCTATAAAGGCACCACGGCGGCGCTCGGGCAGATGCGCCTCGTCGTAGAGCTCTTCGTTGAACTCGTTCCCATCCTCAATACCAGGGGGAGGGTGGACGAAGAGGAGTTTTCCGTTGACGTAGTCTTTCAGGATGTATCTTGATGCTCGGGCCTCGTCTGGCTGGCCGAGACCCTGCGTCTGGAAGCCACGAGCAATGGCGTAAGCACGAAGCAGCTCCTCGCCCGTAGGAATACCAGTGCCTCCCTCCTCAATTGGCCTTGTGTGAATCTTGATACCGTAGATGGCCTCAAGGAACGGCTTGGGGATTCTCTGAGCGACCAAGCCCACGGGACCCGTGTGCTCGCGCATCTGGTCAATAGGCAGCACGCCCTGGGTGACAAGATCGGCTTTTGTGGTGGCAAAGTTGGGGAAGACGAGACCAGGGCAATCGCACAGGACGACTCGCTCACTGAGGTGGATGGTCTGGAAGTGCTTCGTCTTTCCTGGCGTTGAAGAGACGGAGACCTTCTTGGCTCCAATCAGGGCGTTGATGGTTGAAGATTTACCCACGTTGGGGTAGCCGACCAGACCAACTTGGAGTTTGGTGTCTGCTTCTGTCTATAAATTAGCATTCCAGCTATTGACGTCAACCGTTTTGTTTGTCAAGACTTACCTCTGTCAGATGGAGCATATCTTAGGAAGATTTCTTCAAGCTCCTCAACCGTCAGGATCTGGGTATCTTCGTCGTCGTCCGCTTGGTTTCCTGAGCTCTCCCCTTGTCCTTCTGCGGCATCTTCTTCATCTCCATCTTCGCTCTCAGCCTTGGCCTTCTCGGCCTGCCTTGAGGAGAAAGCTGGCTCGTCGTCTGAGCTGTACTCCTCATCCTCTCTTGCCTCGTTCAACTCCTTTGCAAGCTGCGCAGAAAAGAACTTGTAGGTAATGCCCGCTTCTCTCAGGTATTTGCCCCAAGCCTTGCGCTGCTTCGTAGACATCATATCAGCCTTGTTAATCAGAAGCAGGTTCTCCTTCTTGGCATCAACGGCCTTGACATAGTGTTCCAAGTCTTCGGATCGGAAAAGCAGAGGGTTTCGTGCATCGACGATCTGTACGATGATATCTGATCTCTCAATGACTCTCCACAGCTGTCTCCAGACTTCGATATTCCGCTCAAAAGGTGTCATAAGAAGGTCATTGTTCTCTTGTAACTCGGCCAAGCCTCTTCGCCATTGAACAAGAGCTTCTCTCTCGCGAATATCGAGCTGTTCTCGAGTAGTCTTGGCATCCCAGTGAGGTCTTCGCGGCACCGTCAGTCGGTTCCTGTGCTCCCGGTGCTTGCCAAGGACAGCTCTCTCTTCAGTAGAAGACAGCAGATAGGGATTCTTCTGATCAGTGTGGATGATCTTGACATTGTTGACCTTTTCGGCCGTGAAATCGGTGCCGGCGAGCTCGGCAGTCGCCAAGAATTCGTCGAGTGCGCCTTGCTCTGTAACGGAGCGCATCTTGACCCAAGCCGCATCTTTCTTGTCGTTGATGAGATACTGCTCGCCAGTTGTGTGGTTCGTTCGCATAAGAGACGATGTCTTTCTGTTATCGGAGCCTTTGCCCTTGCCGAAGCGATCGTTCATCAACGTATTGCCCAGCCCCTCATTCTTTTTTGACTTTGCCAACACCATTTTGGCGGCTTTCTTCGATCAAATCAGATTCTGGAAATATGTAGAATATCGTGGGATTTGAACGTCCCGTCTGGCTGACCAAGATGTTCTCGGATCGCTGGGCGGAAAGAATAAATATTTATTGTGGAAGGTCGCATGTCCAGGACTGGGGCTGAATAATACATCATAGTTGGAGGGGCAAAATTTTTAGATAGCCATGTGAAAAGATTTTCGCACTGTATTTATCACACTATGCGCACAGAGTCACACAGTACTATCGAAAAGGGAACTGTACTGGCGCTACCAAGAAATTTCTTGAGCGCTGTCGAGGAAAAGTTACTGTCCATGCTCATCTGATTCACCGCAATCGCAAAATCGCTAAAATGCCCAAGGGAAAGTGGATGTATGATCGCCCTACTGCCTTGTATCTTTATGAGCGCTGCTGACAATTTGTTTTAGTAATAAGAAGACGGCGCAGCACTTTACGCTCGTCCACCGCCCGCAGAATGATCCGCTCATTCACGACGAGAATGCGCCATCCATGGTGCTGAACCCAGTTCAGTCCAAGTCTGGATCGAAAGTGAAGCACTTGGATGACTTGGCCTCCGAGCTGGGATCAGATGCGGAGCATATCCGCGCCAATGAAGGTGAAGCCGCAAACTATGGCGTATACTTCGACGACTCCGAATATGACTACATGCAGCATTTGCGAGATCTCAACAGCGGCGGCGGAAACGTTGTCTTTGTTGAGTCGGATGCCACCGGAAACAAGGGCAAGGGCAAGCAGAAGCAATCATTGGAAGACGCTCTGCGGAAAATGGACCTTGAGCAAAAGTCAGACGACCTTCTGGACGAAGAGATTCTGCCTTCCAAGAACCTTACGAGGTTAACCTACCAGGCCCAGCAGGATGTACCCGATGTCATTGCCGGATTCAACCCTGATATGGATCCCCGACTACGAGAAGTTCTGGAAGCCCTGGAGGATGATGCGTATGTAGATGATGACGAAGAGGTATTCAACCAGCTGTCAAAGGACGGAGAGGAGCTCGATGACGACGATTTCGGATTTTTTGATGAGGAGGATGACGATGGGTGGGAGTCAGATGCTACGGCAAAGCCTTCCAAGGAATACAAAGACCAAGTACCAGAACTCGTAAAGGTACAGCCAGAGCAACCAGAGGAAGGCCCGGGAAATGATTGGATGGAGGACTTCAAACAGTTCAAGAAAGATCAAAAGGGCCCGCGTGGGCCAACAGCTCCGTCACGATCTGGAGTTGAGTCCATGTGGACAACGACTACCAATGGAGGCAGAACCAAGAGAAGAAAGGGTGCTCTGACGAATCCTTCAGCCTACTCCATGACATCTTCATCACTCGTACGGACAGAGCAGCTTTCGATCCTCGACGAGAGGTTCGAGAAGCTGGAGGAGCGCTACCATGAAGAGTTTGATGACATGGGTTCCGTATCAGAAGTTTCGACAGCCTCTAGCGTGACCGGCCCCATGCGATCAGATTTCGACGGCATCCTCGATGATTTCCTGGGCTCCTACACAAGGCCCGGAAAGCGAACATCAAAGAAGACAAGGCCACAGACAGGATTGGAGCAGCTTGAAGAGATTAGACGAGAATTGGGGCCTGCACGTATTCGGGGCCGCGTTAAATCATGATATGTAGCTTTGTGAGAATGGGTTAGATGGGCAAGAGGACGGCGCAATCAAAGATGATCAAAATCTAGGGCTAGCGAATTCAATAGTTTATTTTTTTATGACCGCAAAATAAAATCTCTCTTCTGGTTCACAATTAGTTCAGATATTCAAATAAAAAGCAGTTGCTATTCGGGCGTTTTGTCTATTGTCTTGAAGCAAATGCACAGTTAAAGCTGCTTGGGCAGCTCGCATCACGTGACGCTCACTTTCAATTTACCGCGAAGCTCACTTCAAGGTACCGGGCCAGCTTTGGCATCGCGCATCAGCCATATATTCTGCGCCACGGCACTTCTCACTATACCTTCAAGTAAAGCGACTCTCAACAAAACCCTCTCCTCCATGCGCAAATCATCACGTAGATGAATGCGACGTCCGTTGCATCATCGAGCCAAATGTTTTCCCCATTCAGCCAGAAGACGCAAGGCTCGTCGCAGGCTTTCAATCCTTTCGCTCCTCGGCAGACCGGCGAAGGAGCATCATTTGGCCCTGATGGTGCAGGCGGCTCTAATGCATTGAAGAACAATAAACGAAAGCCCGGATTTGCCACGGATAGTGATACTGAGAGAAAATCGAAGCACAACAATCCGTTTAAAGGCAGAGATGGGAGCCTGAGCGACAGCGGAAAGCAATGGAAGAAACGGGGCGAAAACGCAGAGAACAAGGCGGCCGATCTCAAGAAGAACACCAAGAAGCCGCGCAGTGATGCAAAGGGGCTGCGGCCGCCGAAAACAAACCATCGCGGCAACCGTGCGCAGCCTACCACGAGTGCTGAGGAAGACAACACGTCACGTCCGAGTTCGTCTTCTAGTGCAAGCTCTGTCGACGAATCGCCCGAGGCTGCATCAATGCGCACCGCCGACCCGTTCGCAAAGAAAGTATACGATCGACTCCGAAAAGATGGCATAAGCCCTCCGTCTTGGCCGTCCCAGCCAGGAGACTCCGCAAACAAGGCCGAGATGGCCAAGTTTAGGGACAAATACGAGGAGTATCGCCAGAAAGTGCGCGCGTCTCTAACGAAAGCCGCCCTGATCGACGATCCCGATAAAAGAAGAACGCTCCAGAATGCCATCGATTTCCGAGGAATATGTGAAGACATGTGCCCCGAATATGAAAAGATCACACGAATCACCGAGGCCGACGTTCCCCAGCATGAAAAGGATACAAGGACGGGATTTGCAAAGACAAGTAGGATGGTGAAGAAGCTGGCGCGTTCAGCCGCCGGACAGGAAGCTCCTCTTCCTATGGATGTTCGCTCTACCGCCGCCCTGCGACGGACAATGGATTATTTGATCGACGACTTGCTTCAAGACGACGACAACTTACGGACTTTGCACGGCTTCTTATGGGACCGAACACGAGCTATTCGACGAGATTTCACCTTCTTCTCATCGCCCACAGCCGACGACTTGAAAACCCAGACCTATGTGCTGGAGAATATCGCTAGATTCCACGTCACAGCCCTCCACCTGTTGTCGCAGCCGGGAAAAGCTGGTGAAGACTTTGTGGAACAACAGGAACTCGAGCAGCTCGGCAAAGCTTTGCTTTCACTCCGGGATCTCTACGACGATTGCAATGCTCAGGGAATTACATGCGAAAATGAGGCCGAATTCCGCGCGTTCTATCTCCTCTTCCACGCCCATGATTCAAATACCATCGAGATGCTGCAACGACAGTGGAAGCCGCATTTTTGGAGAGATTCGGATGACATCAGAACCGCGATCTCACTTATCGAGGCCTTGCAAAATACTGATGACTTTCATGGACCGTTAAGAGCAGGACCATCCTTGGCTGCGAGCAACGCTTTCCATTCATTCTTCCGAATCGTGGAGGATCCTAGCGTATCATATACTATGGCATGTTTTGCCGAGTGCCATTTTCCCCAGCTTCGCCGATCAATTCTGCGTGCCATAAAGCGAGCATTAGCCAGGCCTAAGGATCCATCAAACGATTTGACAGCTGCTTCTTTGAACAAGTTCCTACGATTCGACACTGTTGAACAAGCTATTGACTTTGCGAAACTCCATGGCATCGACGTGGTCCCAGACCCACAGGCCCCTATGGATGTTGCGCAACAGCGTCTAGTCTTGAATAATAGAGAACCGCTATTACACCCCCGACTAACTCATCAATTCTCGCAAAATCTTGTGGAAAGGAAGAGAGGAAGTCGGCCACTACCGGATGTTATCCACACAACAATCCACGAGGACTCAACTGCATCTTCACAGTTAGGACCTGGCAGCTTCTTACAGAATGAAGCGTCTCTTTTCGTACAAGATTTAGCACTGACCCAGCCTCAAACGATGGCAACGCAAGCTTCGACGGCTTTCCCTGCCTTCAACCAGATTGCAGGTGGTCCTGGCACCAACTTAACCACCGCATCTCAAGGTAGAGACTTCTTTCCTTGCCCGATACACCAGCATCAGCAGCCTTTGCACGTCTTGTTTTACCTATTCAATTCACTAATTCCATCTAGCTTCAGAACAAACTCCCAGTGTATTCGGAGCACCTGGAGGGCAAAAACCTGCTCCTTTTGCGAGCCCCTTTTCATCGATTTCGACACCATTTGGCAACCATTCAGCTTCGAGCTCTGTTCCACCTCCCTTCTCTTCTAATAACACGCCTGCGACGGTTAATCCTTTCGCACCCGCTATCACGCCAAGCAATGCGTTAGAAAAACCTGCGACGCCCCCACCACCATTTGGAGGAAGTACGGCTGTGAATCCATTTTCACAAGCAACCACAGCACCTTCTACGAGTTTTCAAGGTTCTCAGAATAAATCATCACCTCAACCGCAAATTCAGTCATCTAGCTTCTTTTCATCTGCTTCACCTACGGCTCCGAATGGGACTACCACTACGCCAAAGATATCCTTCGGCTCGCTTGGGGAGTCAAAGCCTGCCTTGTCAGGGCCCTTTGCATTTAACGTCCAGTCATCGGAAGGAACTAAATTATCCATGTTTCCTACAGCCACAGATGTTGTAAAGGGATCTTCAAGCCAATCAAAGCCCAGCCTATTTGATTCTCCAACGCCGGTGCTTACTCCGTCAAGCACGAACCAACCGGCAATATCTACAAGTGTGCCAGGATTTCCATCTTTGTCTGCTTCAACAGGGACGAGCAACAGCAGCATATTGCCCTCTGGTACAAACGCAAAGCCTTCATTAACTGCGCAAGAGCCGCCCAAGTCAATAATCAATTCTACGCCACTGTCGTTTCCCCAGGCAAGTGGGAGCTCAAGCATTTCACCACCAAATCTTCTTGGCAATCAAGCGGCTGCAGGAGGGGTGTTGAGCTCACCATTTTCTGGTTCTTTGTTAAATTCAGAGAACAAGAAGGCTGTTGAGCCGTCCGTCCAGTTACAGCCAGGCACTTCGCAGCCATCTTCCGCCGGCTTCCCTGCGTTCAAATCCCCAACGACAACTCACTTCGGAGACAATCCTGTCAGCACTACCCCTACTTCAACGCCCCCCGCTTTGTTCTCTAAGCCTACCTTCCCCCCTGCCCCTACTCCGGCACCGGTGAGCCCTCCACGAGATCCGCTGGGCGACTTGACGAAGTGGTTTGTGGATGGAGATAAGGGGCTGATGAATGAGTTCGAGGCTTTCATGGTAGAAAGCATCGTTCGGGATGTCTTTGACAAATTCCAAAGAGATGAGGAAGGAAGGTTGCGAAGAGAGAAAGAGGAGCGAGATAATGCGGAAGCTAAGAGATTCCGGATATACAACATTTCCTTGAAATATTTCTACCGGTGGAAGAAGAATGCCCGCGAGAAACGTCTAAGGCAACTTCGCCGAAGCGGACGCGAGCAATTCCGGGCATTTCGCGAAGCTCAAAGAGCAGCACAGATTAGGGAAGAGCAGGAAACTGCCCAACGAATCGCTACTCAAAAAGCCGAGTTGGCTGCTCTTAATCGCCCAGATGAGCTAGCAGCTATAATACGGAATAACCAAAGAAACAAGAGGAAAGCAGAAGAAGCCCTCCTCGCATCTGGTGTCTTATCTGGCGTCACAAACGAACGAAGAGCCGTTTCAGCAATTTTCCGCAACGAATATAGACGGCTATCGCCTACTCCATCAATGAATGGGAGCCAAGGGATGCGGTCTCGTTCTGGGTCAGTTGCTGGGTCAGCAATGAGCATCGAAGGCGGTTCAAAAACACGAGCTTTGCGCGAGAAGCTCATGGGAGAAAGGCCGGGTCGATTTCAACGTGCGCTACCTTCTATATCAGGCGATAGCTCTCCGCCAGAGAAATCACGGACCAGCAAAGTATCTGAGCGCTGGCGGTTGAAGGCCATGGGTATTGTGCAGATGCCTGATGGAACTGCTTTACCAGAGTCCATGGCGGATGAAATCCGTCGCGGTTTCAAGAAGGACACGAGCAGCAGGGCAAGTTCGTTAATCCGACGAGCATCAATCACCAGCGCGGCGTCTGTGCGGCCGCAAAGTCCTCTGGCCTTCAAATCTCTCGGTGACGGTAACTTCTCGGACAACTCGCTTACTATGAAACATAAAAGAAAACGATCGATGGAGATTGACGACGAGATGGCCAAAGAGAGCATCGTGGATGCAGACCCGCACAAGCGCGTCATGAGCGATGCCGACCTTCTATTACAAGAACTCAGAGCAATGCGCCAAGAAATGGAGGAGGGCACGACGTGGTTCAAATCACAAAACGGGAGGTTACAAAGTGAAATAATGAGCAGAGGGGGGACGCCAATGGACGAAAGCGGTATATGAAAGGAAAGAAACAGAAGAAGAAAAAAAAAAATTCTTCCCACATTGAGAAAAGGAAAAGATGGCAATTACAGATTTGTTTTTGGGTTATTGTTTGGAGTCACAAATTCACAAAGTTTTGAAACAAAACATTTTTTTTTCCACATTATGGTAATAAAGGCATCTTTTCATTTCAGCTTTCTCTTAATAACCCAAAAGCGACTTTCGGTTTTCTTCTTTTGAGCTTTGCAAATGTTTTTTCCAGTCTTGCTCAAGTTCTTTTCTTTTTGGACATTGAGTTTTCTTTTTCCTGTGTGTGAAGGAGAGACGAGACAAGCGTGTGTGTGCGCGAAACACATCATCGGCAATTTGTCAGACTGGTACCTACGAAGTTGGATCTATCATATGTGAGCTGGGACCCCTCTCTTGTTTCTACCGTTGCAGTCGAGTTTGGCTGAGATCAACATTCACTACCTTGGTGAAGCTTTTATATAGTCATTTGGCATTTTTGTGCCCTTTTCCCCTTAAGATATGTATAGTAAGACGCCCTCCCTATTTTTGTTCATGCACATTGGTGCGAAGGAGCCGATTTCCTACTTTTGCTTTTATTCTCTCCTCGGCTGGGGTAGTAGGGATATATATGGCAAGCGTGTTTTTTTTTTTCTTTTTTTCGGAATTGTTTACAGCATTGCGGGTCAGAGGGTCGGAACGACAATGGCATGGACTGGCATGGATTGATATGTCGGCAGATTATGTGGCTTAGCGTTTATATATATTGGATTTTTTTTTTTTTAAACAAATGCTCGCTGGGCTATTCACGATGAAATCATTGCGATTGAATGATGGTAACCTTGAAGCAGTCTTTTCCTAACTCGTTGTGGATATCACTAATACAGACCCAAACCCTCCCACACATGCACCGCCGTTTCCCTTCCCATTAGACAGACCTATTGTACAAAAAAACCCCAAGAAAGCAGTCCAAAAAAACTTCGCTAAAATATGATCGTTCAACAGCTTCCGGTTCACCTCATAGGAGGTGGCGGGAAAGATGTCTGAATAACCTCACTCTGGACAGGGCTCGCCGCGTTCGTCTGACTCTTCTTCTTGCTAACAAGCCCAAGAGCATTGCCAAATCCTTGGTTTTCATCTTCCCACCTCTTATCGAGTCGAGTTGGTCTTGGGCTTAGTGACCAGCTGGACTGGGTCAAGTGAGGTGAAGGGGAATACCCCCGCTGCGGAGTGGCAAGTAGAGGAGCGCTGGACCGAGTGGACACAGCAGAAGCTGGAGTTGAGTAATCATCCGGCGAGGAAAGCCGGGGAGAGATGTGCGCCGAAGGAGGTGGTGGCAGGCTAGTTATGACGCTGGGTCGCATGATTGCACTATCCTGGCGGCTAATCGTGACGTTTAATGAGCTCTGACTATTCCAGGGATATTGGGCCTGAGGATACGCATTTGCACCGATGGGAATACCATTGCTGACCATGACATGCGCCTTCTCGTTGCCATGGAAGTTATCATCGGTATGAGCGCTTTCTGGAAATCTGGGGGTGACGGGAGTCACTCTGGTCTGGCAGCGGAAAGAATAACCAGAGGCGCGGTCTTGCTCTTTGGCACGATTTCTGCGTTTGCGAATGCATACAAACGTGACGCCTGCAATCAGGGCCAATAGAACAACTCCACCAACGACGATGCCCACGATTGTTGAGGTGGAAATTTTTGGCCCGCTGTTGTCAGAAGATGGTGACGGAGAGACGACCGAGATGGTGCCATTGCCAAAGAGTGGCTTGTTCAGAACTAAGACGGAGTCTGAAGCGGGCTTCACCTGGCAAGCCCCTTGTAAGGCGAGAAGGACTAAGGGTCTGCGTTAGCAATGAGGTATAATAGAGAGATAGACCTATAACCACGTACAGTTGGACATGTAACCGTGCTCTCCATCCGCTTGGATGCACTGTAGGCATCCCTGAACTTGATTGCTGGTGATGGCACCCCCGTTGGCATCGCAATAATCATAAGGAGTCAAGCTCGTCGGATTCTTAATGCTTAGCTCGAGGGCATCAGAGAGACTTCCGCACCCCACGGTCGTCGTACAAGGGCCCGAGTCGAAGCCAGTGCTGTTGGGATAGCCAAACATGCAGTAGCTGGCAGAGTACCGTAGGTTATCTATACTGCATGTAAGCCACGGCTATTGGACAGGGTTTGTAGAAATTGGGAACTAACAGAGGAACCAATCCTGATCGCTCTCGCTGCCATGGGTGTAAGTGCTATTCTGTAGGCATGTGAAGCAGCTCTCCAGCTTCTTCCCCTGTGGCGTGCTATCGAAGGCTGTGTCGGTGCAGACAATATCTTTCCACTGCTCATCGAAGAAGGTAGGGTCTGATTGTGAGATGTTGGAATCGGTGCAGACGCTTGTGCATGGTGAATTTGGCGAGACTCTCAGGGCTTGCGTCAATGCCGGAGCAACGATGAATAGAGAAAGAGCTCCACGGCGAATTGATATGTAGCCCATCGTGTCTTATATAAATAGCGCCGGTACGTTGAAATGAATGATAGGACTCGGACCAGAGATTGGGAAAGTAAGAGTCGAGTGCACGTTGCAAAAGAGTAAATGCCGTCAAGAGAGTGATCCAGCAGAAAAGTAGCGAATTTAAAAAAATAAAAAAAATAAAAAATATTGCCAAGACTCCTTATTTTAGATGGATACACAATTGCAACCTCTCAACGGTAAATTGAAAGGTAAGACAATGTCGCCCTTTTCAGGTCTTAATAATATCCACACGGGTAGGTGAAGCCGTCAGCCGCAACACCAATAGGAGAGTCAGGAGAGAAGGCAATGAAATAAAGATGATGGCAGAGGTATCTGCAAATCAAGGCTGTAACGAGAGTATATAACGAGAGAAGAAAGCCAAGGTTGAAACAATCACACTCAAGCCAAGATGAAGGGGGCAGACACCGCCCATAATATCTTGGTCCACGGCGGTTGAAAGCTTGCTGAACCCCAAGGCGCCGGTGACGAGACTATCGTGACGGCGGCAAAGATGCTCTGTGGCATGACGGTAGAGACGGTGGCTTGCCGCCCATGGCTATGCACCCAGACACCCTCGCTTCCGCCTCAGCTCGTCCATCACGCATCCATCCGCAAGCTCTCTCTCCAGCTCTTGGGCGCTTGGGCATCATCCGTCGCCATAGCACTAGCTATGCTCAGGCTCAGGCTCTGTTTCCTTGTCTCCCTTGCCCGGCATTCATCGCTGCCCCCGGCCCCTTGCATCCCTGTTCATTTCATCCCATCATCGCATCGGGAAGCTTCACTCGTGCCTGCGGCCAAGATTACCCACCAAACAGGCGTCCCTCGTCGTCGCTCCGGCCCAATGAGAGGCGGCAGACGCAGAACCTTTGAGCAAACTAGTGCTTCTTTAGCATGTGCGCGCGTAGCGAATCGCAGCGAGCGGCACGAACCAGGAAAACGGGAGATGCAGATGCAGGTTTCAAAGGTGTGATGATGGACCCGGGAAGTGTTCGGCGCTTAGCAGCTGCACGTGAGTCGCCCAACGGAGGCTTCTCATTCGACCAGTGTTTTGATACTACTGTCAGGCACAGAGATGCGATTGAATCTGTTAGGATTCGTCAATGTTGGTAGATCAGTAGATCGCATACTAGGCCTGACTATATCTATTGTATTATCACTTTTAGTCGCGAGTTTATCTGTTCACCAGCGTATTGCTCCACCGCGAAGAGCGCCTTGAGCGGCTCAAATTCGCTCTATCCCGTTCGCACGAGCTACGAGCAGACAGCCGGGGAGCAAAATTGTTGTGTCCAGATGATTTGCCGCTCTTATATTGCTTACCGCCAGATCGGTGGTATGATGCAATCAACAATCGTCTGTTTTCCGCCTGGAAGCGCTGCACACACGCGCTGAAAGACGATTTGAGCCACGCAGCGGACAAACTCCCCATTGCGGCATCACCCCGAGTGCTTTGCAACACAAGGCAGCACACACAGCACAGCACAGCACACGCAGCTCGTTTAGTAAGAATAATCATGTTTGAATTGATACCTATAAACGCCGATTACCAAAGAGCCACTGGTGGGTAACTAGAAAAAAGAGAAAGGTACAAGGCACGACCATTTCCATATCGACAAAAGACTCCCACGCCAGGACACTTCACGTTGAAAAGAATCCTCAGTCTTCATCTCCCCACTCTTTTTTTTTTTTTTTACTTTTAATCGCTGTCCTCATCGTCTTTGCCCCCCTTCTTTGCTGCCTTGGCAGCCTTCTTCTCGGCCTTCCGTCGTTTCCGCTCAGCCTTCTCCTCAGCAGTCTCACCGTCGTGCTTCTTTCGCTTCTTCTTGTCCTCATCACCAGCAGGGGTCTCTGCGCCATCCATCTTGGTATCAGCCTCCTTGGAGGGTGTGGAAGGCAGGACAGGAATCGAAGTGGTGGCAGGAGCAGCCGCAGCCGCCGCGGCAGAGGTATCTGACACGCTGAAATCCTTGTAGTCGGAGGTCCACTTGGCGGGAGTAGCATCGTTGGGTCGGCCAAACTTGTCGAGCTTGCCATCAGCCTTGAGCTTCTTCTTCTCCTGGGCGACAGGGCCGAGGCCCCATCGTCGTGGGTAAAGATCACGCTCCATGATGCAACGCTTGACCTTTGCGACGACACCGTGGTCGCATGTAGACATCTCCACTGTAGACATCTGAGCGATACCAATGGCAATAGCCTCGCCCTTGGTAGTCATCAAGACAACCTCTTCGTGGTGCTCAATACCAGACTCTGTAGGGAAAACAATTGTTAGCGATAGGTGCTTTGACAGCCATTGCCGAGCAATTACATACCATAACGCAAGAGACCGGGCAGCATAAGCTTAGCACCGTAGCATACAGCGTTGACAGCGCTGTCCTTGACAACAAGACGCTTGTAGCCAGTGAGCAGAGTCTCGAGGGGAGCAATGACTCTGCGGAGGTAGGACTCATCGCGGGTGTTGTCCATGGTCCACTGGGCATCCAGAACATCGTGCAGGGTAACGAGGTGCTTGGTCTCGTCCATGGCACCACTGCGCACACGTCGGAGCTCCTGCATGTGGGCACCGACACCAAGCAGCAGACCCAAGTGCACACACAGGGTTCGGATATAGGTACCAGCCTCGCAGCTCACCCAGAACACACCCAGGTGGCGGTCATTGTCAAACTCAATCAGTTTGCTCTCGTGGATGGTTCGGATACGCAGCTGTCGCTTGACGGCGGAAATCAGAGGCGGGCGCTGGAACAGGGCACCGGTGAGGGTTTCGAGGGCACGGGCGAACTGGGCCTGGCCACCGGGCAGCTTGTCGTGGAGACGAATGATGGCAACGTACTCCTTTCCGGCTCCCTGCTGGGACTTGACCAGTCGAGTCGCTCGATCGATACAGACAATCAGACATCCCGTGACCTTGGGGTCGAGGGTACCGCTGTGGCCGGTCTTCTCAACGCTAATGGTTGCGCGCCGCACATGGCAATTATTAGCTCAGTGATCCAATTTCAGCATTGAAATTCAGATTAGACTGTAGGCGAGTACGAACCGAAGAATTCGCTTGACCCAGGACACAACCTCGTGACTGGAAGGGTTAGAGGGCTTGTCCAGGTTGATGACACCAGAGCTGATGTAGGACTTGAGGTCACGCTTCAAAGGCGCAGATCCATTGGGAATGGGAGTAAAGTGACCGGTTCGCACAAGAACTAGAAGAGAGAAGAAAAAAGGAGGTCAGCGCAAGGCTCGAGTCCAGATACCATGATTTTGCGTCTTGTTTCCATCCCATCTCTTCCTCACGTCCATGCCACTTTGACAATCTTCTCCGCACTCAATTGAGCGCTACAATTCACTCTCCAATGAGCAAAAGACCGGAAAAGATAATTCACTCACGGTTGTCATAGTTCTTGAGAAGCAGCGGCCACTCGCTGGTGTCGACGGCAGGAGTGGTGGCCTGGGGCTTGATGATGTGCTCCTGCTCCTGCTCCTTCTTCTTGTTCACGACTTCGGAAACCATTTTGGCAGTCTCTCTCCGAATTGATCGTCCGAGTATCCGAGAGCCTGGAATAAATTGGAAAGTGCAAAGGCTGGTGGTTCCAAACGACGAAGGCGAGACTGGCGCGCTTGCACTCGTGATGGTTTTTTTCTAGTTCTACCACCGGTTCAAGCTTCCAATTTTTTTTTTTCTTTCGCTCTGTGGGGCAAGAAACTTTGCATGCAAAGTGTGGCGCCAATTGACCGCTAACCTGTATATGGATAAGCGTGTATATGCACGCCACATCTCAAAACGCACCAGCCACACCATCACCAGTGTGATTTGAGAATCAACAACAGTCTTATTCTAGGTAGATTTTATCACAAACACCCAGGCTTTTCAACTCGTTTTTTTCGAGGAAAACAAATATTCAGTTATTTATTCCATACATAGTCAATGTACTAGTCTTGTACGTTCAAAGAAACAGGCACCATCAAGGCGCGTTTGGGTATCCCCAGCATCCTCCCTCCCATATATCTGTTCGGGTTTTCTCCCTTGATTGCACTCATTGCGCGAAAATATCAACAAAAGAGGTACACTATATACATATGTGTTTTAAACCGCTCCAAAAAAAAAAAAAAAAAAACCACTGGAAAAAGAACAAAACAGCAAGGTATCATCAACCGTCTCCGCAAAACCCATGGACATGTCGTAAATTCGTGCGCATTATTTGGTCATATAAACCCCTGGCCCCTATGCAGAGGGCCCATTTACATCGTAATGCCTGGGCGGGCTATCAGAGTTTCTTCCGTAGCCAGGATGCCCTAGAATGGGAGTTTCAACTTGGAGAGCGCGCTTGTCTGGAGCCACGCTGCCGCCAGCACTGTCGACGTGCTGCATTTCGTATGATTCGTCCTTCATCTTGCCCTTATCCTCAGGTGACAAGGGCCATCGCTCGTTGCCTCCGTTATTAGCTGTGTTGTTGACATCAACTGCCGAACCAAGAGCGAGGCCAATCTCCCGCAGCGCGCGAGGAGAGCCCAAAGCTGGTTCTGGCCACGGCATGTGATTGACGTCCGTCGCACTGACGGGACTGTTGTATTGAGAAGAATATGGCGAAAAGTATCGAGGGAAGTTCTTCTCGGTGTTGATGGTCACGGGAGAGTCATCCCAGTTCCGGAGAGGGCGCTGGCTAATGGGTGTTTCGCCAGTGTCATGGCTCATAGGCATCGACGGCCAGCCGCCATGGTTGGAAGCCATCGGTGGCATATTGACCTGCAACTTGCTGAGAAATGCCTTTCTTCGTCTCCTTCCCCTGCAGATGACGGCGGCACCGGCGAGGATGAGTAGGAAAATGAATCCTCCCACGGCAATGCCAACTTTTCCACCCAGACCCAAAGGTCCATGATCGAACCAGGCTGGGTTTACCTCTGGCGTTTGTGTGGGAATAGTGATGTTAACGACGTTGTTTGAAAAGAGGTTGCCTTGGAGTCCCAGTTTAGTTCCAGCGGCCGGCTTCTGTTGACATCCAGCCTCGAGAGCAGTAACAACTACATGGCATGTTAGCAAAAAAAAAATCCCCGTCGTCATCGGGCTTGGTATCTGGGAGGGCATCGCACAATTTGCCAAGTACTTATCATTCACTTGGAGGCACTGCACACAGCCGTTGAAGTCGACAATGTCGCCCGTGGGCCATATGTCGCAGTAGCCAAAATCATCATACTTGGCTGACAAGTTATGGTACGCAATAGCATCGGCGAAGACGCCACAGGCCTTGCTATAATTCGACATGTCAGTCGCCGCATATACACATGATACATGACACGCCTAAGACGCTGCGACTAACCTCGTGGTACACGGATTGTTGATATAATCCTCATGCTTCGGCTCATTGAAGACGCAGTATGACACGGCATACCGCAGATTATCTAACGGGCAAACCGAACATTAGACCTCTTGCTTATCACCTTCGATACGGCATTGTATTGTATAGATATATGGATGGTTTGAGAAGGCGAGATACATACAGAGTGCCGCCATGTTATCGGTATAATTGCCGTCGGTGGCATACCCGCTGTTCAGCTCGCATTGGACACAGCCCTGGAACACGGTGCCGGCTCCATTGTCATAGCCGCCGGTGTACTCATCCGGCCTGCAGACAACGTCGGCGGGGGTCGTCGCGTCCAGGACGTTGCCGCAGTTGACCGAGCACGGCGAGTTTGGCGCAACGATGATGGCCTCGGCCGCGGGCAGCACGGCGCCAACGGCAGCGAAGCTCGTGAGAAGGCGTAACATTGTTATTCTCTTCGAGGAAAAGAGCTCTGGGGAGGTTTGGAGTAGCGAGCGTGGGATTGGAGCGGAGGAGCTGTAGCAAGACACAGTGCCGGCCCGTGCTACATGCCACGCCTTTTACTGCTGAATGGTCACGAAGCAAGAGGCGAGAGGCATTCCCCAGTCCGAGGGCTGATCGAGAGTGATATATCAGCGCCGGGAGACGCGCGCCCGTCAGTGAAGCCAAGCAGCCAGGAGGCAGATGTGATGAAGATGCAGAGTCGCATCTCAGGTGCTTCTCAGACGAGAGGACATGGGAGGTCCTGATCCGGACAGGTCACATTCTCCACCCCAAGTGGACGTGCGCTGAGTCCAATCTGCGTCGTCCCGTCCGTGGTCCATGAGCACCAGGGCTACAGTACTATCCCGTCTCGTTCGGGGAGACCTCGAGCCCACGCCGAGCTGTGTACAGCACCAGTACCCCTTGCTTGTTGCGGCCGCACCCACCCTCAAAACAAAACGGCTGTGATGCCGTACCGTATACAGGCAAATGCATCTCGCCACTAAGAGGCGGGATCCCCTGCGTGGCGTCAAGCCTCTGCAGGGATCCCTGCCCGCACTTCACATTGCATCACCGTCGCGGCCCTCCGATTGGCAGCCTGCGGGGACCCGGGCGCTTAATTCGACTCTCTGGATGGCCGCTGCCCGTTATTGTCGGCCTGGAGCTGCTCGGGCTGCTGTGTTCCGTAATGAAAATTGCGACAAAATTGTCTCTCTTGCCCAATATTTGCTCTCCCCGCCCGCAGACAGGGCCGAGATCCGTCCAAGAGCTGTTGGCCCAGATACTAGTGCTGGTGATGATCACACCGTCGCTCGTATCCGTTCCTCAAGCTGACGGTGCTGCCAACAGCATCTAATTCGCACCATCCTCACGTCATCCACAATACGGCACATAGGTACACTGCATCAGTTCATGTACAAGTGTGTAGCAGGTAAAAGCCCTCTCCCTCTTCTACTCTTGCTGCAGGAAGAAGCCTTGCTGCTACCCTCTGTGGCTCCTCTTTTGATCCTGCACTCCATCTGTGAGGGCCAAGATTCTCCGCCCATTTGCATCCGTCTTGGACCAACATGCATTTTGCGTGCAAATGTCCTCCTCGTACAGCAGAGTAGGTACGTCTTTATAATTCCATCACCGGAGGGCAACAATACCGTGGAAATATTGCCACTAGCGCGAGATGCTCGGAAATGCCACTTGTTGGTGGCTGTTCACACACTCATAAGGACCGTGAATACATTCTATGTAGACTACCTACTTACTCGCATCTCATATGACAAAATCGCCGCAACTCATCTCCAACCTTGTCCCTGTGGATAAATTGACATGCAACTGACATGCTCGGCATGCATACACTAGCAATACCCTTGTTCCTTGCGCGCTGCAAACCTCATCACGTTTTCTCACACACTCTACGTACATGTATATGCCCATAACCGCCCCCAAGCGCCGCCTTGTGATGCCACAGATGTCACATCTTCATCACGCTTTATCGATGTTGGTCGAGCACATACGCCAAGATGATACAGAAGGAGAAAGCAATGGCCTCTGTCCTTCTTCATCCTGTTAGTCGCTCTGCAAAAATACCGCTCGAAGAAACAAGGGGAAAGCTACGCATACGTATCCATACATGTGAATATGCAGCTGCTTAATAATTGTCACATATTACTCTACTCTATGCACATACGTTCTTCTGCATCGACACTACAACCAATTACATACACCAATGGCGTTTCGGATCCCAGGGTGATAATGGCGTAGTGCGAATGGAATGGGCCCCTATACGCGATAGGCGCTAAACTCGAGTGACGATTACATGTAACTATCGTCATCTCAATTCATCGTCATCTCAATTCATCGTCATCAAGCACTGAAACACGCACATTGCCCCTGGCAGGTAATTAATCGTAGACATATCTTTTAATTAAGAATACTAGATTCTATCCTAGTACTTGCTGCCGACAAAGACTGCAACATACTGCTAGCCAAACTGAAACTCCCAGAAATAACTCCATCTATACATGTCTATTAGATGGCAAGGCCGTTATTTAAGCCAAGATACTCGCTAAATACAATCAAACTGAAGCAAATGATTCCAGCTGCTAGCCAGAAAAGTGAAATCTTTTACCAAAATGAACTCACACGCCGTCTCACAATGCGTTCTGGCACCTTTTCCACACATTTCAGCAAAGAGAACGTTTTCTCTAGGCCATCGGGTAGTTCCAAATCAGGAATCAGTTGCATAGCAGTAGGAGTCTTTGGACCGGAAATATGTTCAGCAGCATGTTTCTCATCTCTCTCCCTCTCGTCTCTCTTCCTCTCTCTGGTCAAATGCTCTAATTCAGGTCTTGTCGAGTTGATGGGTCGATATGATAAGCCCAAGCCGTATTCACCCCTCTGATTCTCATTTTGCGATGACATGCGTCGGTTGGACGGCTTCCTAGCAGGTTGCACCTCCGGTACATGCTGCGAGCGACTTCCTGACCGACCCCTAGCCCTCGAATGGTTCTGGCGCCTGGTTCCCGACGCAGGACGGCTTCCATGCACAGGGCAGCTAGCAGACGGATATTCCTCGATGAGAGTAAACTGCGAAAGGTCGACGGGCTCTTTTTGAGACATTTGTGTGCTTCGTGATCCTCGCCGTCTATCCTTTGGATACTTATGCGAAGAACGCCGCCGACCTCTCCCAACCTCATCTGGAGTAAGTTGTGACGCTGTGTGAGTCTCCAAAAGGTGGAGCGGTAGTACAGCACTACTCGAGTAACTTCGTGCCATTTCATCAATCTGACCATGATTGTAATGTTCTTGAAGGTGATATTGAGACGATTGTCGCGATATCGGCTGTCCATATTCGCTACCACGCCGGCTATTCCAATCTGATGATCGCCGCTGGCTGTGGGCTTTGCTCCTTGTTTTATTGCCGCCCTGAAATCTGGACTTATTCGCAATCTCAATATTCCTAGCTCGCTCAGGAGTTGCCACATGCGATAATCCGAAAGGAGCCACCATCGAGACGGAAGCTTGACGAGGTCGACCTGATTCGTTGTTCCAGACGGAGACGTCGGATCGCATGCTGAATCGTTTGTCGTCTTCCGTATTGTCAGGATAAAATGCTACATAGTCGTCCCGATCTTTCCGTGACCCTCGAAATGGCTCTGGGGACGCTATCGCGGAATGTATCGAGGAGTTGAATATGTCCACATGGGGTACCGGGGACTCTGATTCAAGATATCGTCGGAGCATATACTGATCGGGCGGGGTATCCAACTGTAAAGATTCCACGTTTAGCTTGGCCTGTGGTTTAGGTGATTTGTAGTAATCATGCTCCTCATCATATCTTGAAGATTGATGATGTTTTCGCTCATTGACGTCGTTCGTCTCCTTCCGATGCCAGGCGTGTAAATCGTCTTCTTGTTGATGGGCAACATCGGGGAGACGATCTTTGGGTCTTTCCGGGCTTCCCCATGCTTGCTCTTGAGAGTCATGAAACTGGGCTGCATTGTTGCGTGAGCTTGCTTCCAATTCGGGCGAGCCGTCATTGTCCGATCGGACAACTGGCTGAAGCGGCTGATATGCCAACCTCGCGTAAGGCTCAGAGTCTGTATCAACCACGAGAAGGCCCGTCTCTCCGCGACCCATAATGCCATAGACGTGGATTTCACCGGACTGAATACCAATCACGGCACTGGTACCAACGTACGTCGTTTCACCCTCCGTGCCACAACGGTTAGCAAAGACAACAATGACCTCTTGGTTTGAGTGTGCACGAATCAGCGGCTCGAGGCGTGATACCCAGTACAGTAAACTCATGGTATCAGGATCTTGGAGAGTGCTCAAGAATTCCTGCTGCTCGTCATTAGTGAGCCACGCCATAGGAACTATAACGAGTCGAGCACCACTATCCAAGACATGTTGCCCGAATTCAAATTTGTTCCACGGAGCTTCAAATTTATACGGGCTAGAAACGTGGGTCATCAGTCAGTTTGGTCAAAACTATACGTAAAGAAGGGGAAAGGGGGCCATCTCAGTCCTATGAAACAACTCACTTCAAGTCCATACAGATCCCCATGGCAGTTTGGCCTAGGCCAGGGATTCGCTCTGCAAGAAAGCCATGGGAACCCTCCAAAGCCCAAGTCTCGTCGGTGTAATAGAGGTGCACTTTGCGATAGTTGGCCGCCGTCTCACCATCGCCGTTGACAGTAATAGCAGAGTTGTAATACTGGGGGTCTGTGGGCCAGTTGAGCGCCGGATCTACCTTTTCGGGGTAGCCAACGACGACAGTGCAGTCATGCTTGAGGGCCGTGTTTCGAGCCCAAAGTGAGCTAATCCCGGTGCTGCATTCTTCGAGATAGGGAGATATATGAGCCAGAGACTTGAAGTTGTAGCCTAGAAAATGAGAACAAGTAGAAGTTAGAAGAACCAGAACCCACAGAGCAGATGAAAAGTATCGTAGAACATGATGTGGGCGTACCGGTAAAGGCCAGCTCCGGGAGCACCAAAAGGTCGACTTGCAGGTCTTCCGCGTCGGCCTGGTTCAGGATCTCGTCCGCCTTGCTGAGGTTGTTTTCCACATCGGCAACGTGCGGCGCAAATTGAAGACACGCGATCCTCATCTTGCCACCGTTTCGCAGTCCAAGCGCCCTCACTTCAGCCCGTCTCTCAGTCGAATCAGACGAGCAACGGCAGAGCTGCGAAAAGTCGAGCGTTGCGGGCAAAGCCCGGCTTTTCGTGGCAGCTCCTCTACTCCTCTGCTCCTCTACAGGGCTCAGTCCCGCGACAGCCAAGAAGCAGGCGACACTAATTCCGGCAAAGGTGTTTGTCGTTGGACAGCAGCCAACAGCAGAACGACTCTTTTGGGCGTAGAGGGCTGTCAAGAATGGAGCCCGCGAGTTTGCGTGTTGGCCGTACGATTACGGAGTATCGATAGAGGGGTAGGTTCAAGGTTCCTAGAGGTAGTTCGGTACCTACATGAGATGGCAGGTGGCGTTCCGCGACTCTAAATGCCGGGCACAAGTAGTGGTACACGCGCCTTTACCTGTTCAAGCTGCCAAAGAAAGCTGATACTTGTGGCGTGTTGCTGAAGAAACCAGAGCAACGTGAAGCCTCTCCCAACTCTTGGCTTGGGTCGACAGTCAAGCGACAGACTGCACAGTATATAAAATGTGTTTTCCCCAGTTCGATACCTGTCAGTTGACACTTATAGGACGACACAGCCTCTATGCATGAAGTACTTCGTACAGTGGCATTACAGTCCTCCCCAGTCTTGAGCCCGTGGCTGGATTTTGTTTCAGACCCTGCAAGGGGTCTTGCTTGAACAAAGGCACATGTCTGATTGGATCATTGTGAATCCCACAGCCCGGCTAGCCAATGGCGTCGCCCAGTTTGCCGCCACTCCGCCGCATTCTGTCGCAGGACCAGACAGGTACAGACCGCCAGATATATGGCTGCATGTGTGCATATAAGACAGCCAGCACCTACGAAGTTTCATATGTATATCAAAACAAGTACTAGCGCTTTACATGCGATAAGACACAGAATGGACTTCTGCGGCAAACATAAGTTGCATGCTGACATTGGACTAACATAGGTGCTGTCTATTCCCCCGCGAAACTCAACCATGGTTTATAGCCAACGACTTTTTTTGACACAAGATTCCAGTCTGCAAAGTCCAATGCCATTTATGATGCTGCTGGACACTGACACACAAGTCCCGAGTGACATACTGCTCATGAGGCCATGGCATGATGCAGAAATTTGCTGTGGCTGCTTTGATTTATATAATATTGGCTTCCAGTAATAGATCTGTTCGTTATTTTCTAATCACCTCTCTTCAGTGATTTGCGCCTCTATGGTCCACAGTAGCTAAAAACGACACTACCTCGGTATATCATCGCAGATTAACAAGCATTGTCCTTCTCTACGCCCAGATCTCTGTGATATTTTCTTACAATTAATAAATTTCCGGTGTGAGAGCTAAACAGTGTCTATCTAAATAAGCAGCTGACGCAGCAATGTCATACAAACAACAATCGACTAACAGACATTCATGATACATGTGAGACTTTGGCTGAGAGACACTGACGTCACCTTTGCCACCTTTCGCGAAGCAGCAATGGCCACTCTTTGTTTCTCAATAATTTATGAATTGGCTTATTCATGAAATATCTTCATCGCCGTCAAAATTGTTTCTCTTACATGGCTTCAAACAGCCACTGGCCTTAGTACGTAACCCAATAGCTGGGTAAGCCGCCTGAAACAGACTCTCTTTGGCTAGCCCGCTGCCTTTAGCGGGAGGCTCCCCCCATCCTCTCTGGGGCTTCAGCGTTATTAATAGCCCGCCCAGATAGGCATCTATCACCAATATCCCACCCTCGTCATCGTCGCAACCTCTCTAGATCCGACAAGCCATTCTGCTGCCCACGCGACCATCCACGCCAACACCAGCATTACGGATCGCCGAAATCGATCCCGGCCGCCTCTCTTTTCCTTCCGCGACGCCATCCGTCCGCCGTGAATAACGCCCCATCAAACCATGGTGGCCTCGGCGTCGAGCTTTGCGTCCGTCCCGCAACCAAACGGCGCCCCGATGCCTCCCCCCGAGCCGATCGCATCACCGCCCGGATACAAATTTCCAGCGCAGAACCTGAAGCGTCGCTTGACACGGCCTGACAAGGTGCCGCTGGTGCTCGTCGCCTGCGGAAGCTTCTCGCCTGTGACGACTCTTCGTAAGTCGGGCGCTGAGATGGATGACTCTCCCTAACGAGTCTGTAGATTTGCGAATGTTTGAATTGGCGGACAAGTATGTAAGGCAGAGTGACCCCGGCTTCGAAATCGTTGGTAATTACATGTCGCCCTGCTCGGATGCGTACCAAAAGGCATCTTTAGCACCGGCCGCCGACCGGATTCAAAGTAGGTCTATGATGGGCTTAAGATTTGAGATAAAAAGAGAGAGTCGAAGTCTCGCTCACTGCTCTCCATAGTGTGTAGCCTGGCCGTCGATACAGACTCAACGGCCACCATCACCATAGATCCTTGGGAGACTGTACGTCTCGATGAAGCAGGCAATCCCCTCTATAGCCCGACGGTGGATGTCCTCCGCCATTTCGACCACGAAGTAAACAATGTACTCGGCGGCATTGAGACTCACGACGGCATCTTTGTGAGGGCGCAAGTCATGCTGCTTATTGGGGCTGACCTCGCCGTTACAATGGCCGACCCCAAAATATGGGACCCTGCAGACATTGACGTGCTGCTGGGCTACTACGGAGCATTTGTTGTCGAAAGGTAGCAAACCCTCGCCGATATCAACTCGTCTGAACAAGGGCTAATCTCTGGAATGTCGCTCAGGCCCTCACAATGCAGAACCCAGGATGCGATAGAGCCTCTTAAGAAATACGACAAGATCTGGGTAGTTCCAACAATTATCAACGAAGTATCTGTAGGAAACCTCCCATTTTTTGGTCTTGTAGTCACCTCTATTGTGCTAACCAGACGACTGTCTAGTCAACACGAGTCCGTGCTCAAATACAAAACGGAGAACGAGTAGAAGATATACCTGATTCCGTCTACAAGTACATCAAGCTACACCATCTATACCAAAAGCAGCCCACATCTAATGGCACACCTATCGAGATACCCAACGGAAACTCAAACTAAAACACGGCTCTTGTCATATCCACTTCACAGCGTTGCATAATGATATACTCGATAACACACGTCTTTGCTACTGTACGTAGCACAATCAGGAGCACTAGCGCTTGCAAAGCTCGTCATGATTGAGAAGAGTACGTTGATTCGCCTTTCCCTTAGCACATGACGTATACTCCAATACTCATCATTATGTAGGCAAAAGAGGATTACAGCGACAACCTGTCTAGCGACCTTTGTTTCTTAATATTGCGAAAGCTTTGGCTGCATTTTTTGGCTAAGAGAATCGGCTAAGAGAATCATACACGGCATACCATTAGTAGAAGATGGCTCATTGCACAGTATAGAACGTTTATACCTAGAAAGAGAGCAAGCGGAGCATATGGCTCAATACATATACGGCATATTAGCAATTGAAATAAGACATCAAATCATCATTTCCACAATTATTATTACAAGATGCCGTTGGCTGTAAGGCCTACCGCGGCATTCTTAGTCCGCCAGTGATATTTTTTCTTTTTCAACCTCACAATGAAAGACGACTACTTTGCATACACTCTTTAAAACATGGCTCTAAAAGGATAACAACTAGTAAAGAGGGGTTTCCCACGCAGCCAGTTACAATATCAAAGGCCATCCCATTGATAATATGGTTCCCCTTGTTCGGACGCGTGCCCCAATTAATCCAGGCGACGCAGAGACATTGGACTAATGAAAAGGGAGAAAGAGAAAACTCCATAGCGACAATGTGTGGAGATCGGTCCGACATGTCCGTCTGTCAGAACTGCGATTGCCTGCCACTACAGTTACAGAACAACACCATATCAAATGTGCAAGAAAGAGGCATATCGATATCAGCTATCATATCGCAACGACACACCTAATATACGAGCTACTACCTACCTGATACAAGCATCCACACGGGATGTCTCTCTATGCAAAGGCAAGAAGATGGCACGCGATGCAAAGTAGCATGTGTCAGTCCAATACCACCCCAAGCCTATCAAGCTTCTTCTACCCGAAGCCGCGCACCTCTCCTGCAGACAATCCAAAAAGGCCGATTCGCAAGAAAGCCCGCCATCGCGGCTATCGGAAAGTTCCTAGCGCAGATTATGACAAGTGACCGGGGACTCTTGCGAGACGAACCAGAGGGGGGGTGGACAAGCATCCTGAATATGGCTACTAGCACTGCTACCCAGTAAGATTACCTTCTATCGGTCTTTCTCAGCCGAGTGGGCAAAAAGAAGATCAATAAGCTCTGTTCCATCGCTGTTCAAAACCGCTCACCCTAGTCCAAGACGAGAAAGAAAGAAAGAAAGAGAACAAGTTTTGGGGGCCACGGGATCGTCGACGGAAGTCTTCCCCATGCCGAGTCTTTTTAGCTTCAAAAGTCTCTACCCGTTCATTATCTTCATCTCTCTCTGTGGTATGTAAGGTTCACCATCCCCGCAGACGGGACGATGCCCGAGGCACAATCAACCAATTACCAAAGCCCAATCATGCTCGCAAAAGTGCGCTTCTGTCTTCTCTCTGTGCCGGGCCCCATGATAATCAACAGGAATATCTAACAAATAAGAAAAAGGCAGAAAAGAGAAGGTAGGTAAAGGTTGCAGGCAAGCCGTGCCGCAGTCATCCGCCCGCTTAGACGCAATATACACGAGCCAAAGTGGGTTAATTTGTCTCTTGTTGCTTTGGTCTCTCTTCTTGTCTTTATACTTGAGACGGCACAAATCAAAATTGACCTCCGCTTCAAAAGATCGCTGTCAACCCGTCAACCAGGGAGGGTTGCATTCTGCGCGGGTCGTCGACAAAGAGTGGCGAAAAGCCTCATCTTTCTAGCCACTCGCGTCTCTATCGCTTGAAGTCTCTCTTGGAGCGCGGAAAACGGCGAGAGAGTGAAAAAAAAAGAGGAGCCCCCTGTCGTCGTCCACCCGTGATATCAGGCCATTCAGATGTTACACAGCGGCTTGGGGCTCCATCTCCGCGGCATCTTCTTTCGTCCAAGTGCGCAGCTTTGTTCTCTCGCCCGCGCATCTATGGCGCTGCTGATTGGGTCGGCCGCCAAATACGAGCAGGGGAGGACGAATTGTGGCGTCTAAAGGCACCACTCAAGGCCCTTGTTCTGCTTCTGTTCTGCCTGAACCCTCGTCAACCTGGTGGAGAGAAGCCTCGCTCAGCCGAGCCGCGATCTGGGCCGCTTCTTGTTTCGTTTCGTTTCGTTCTTCTTCTCCAACAGCTGCCTCTGTGCATCGTAGCATCGTCACGGCCTTTGGCTCCCGTAGGACTTTGTCGTGTCGTTTGTCCCACCCACACCAGCACGAGCCTTGCTCTGCGTGCTTCGTGTCCCAGGCTGGCTGATCTCGCGCTAGATGCCTCTTGCTTTTCCGCCTGCAAAAGCCGTGCTGGCCTTCTGTTTGGCTGGCAGAATCCTCACAGCCCTACGTCGTACGGCAGCCAACAGCGTCATGAGTCGGGAACGCTTCGACGAATAGCATCGCCAGAACGGCATATTAAGCAGCCCAGAACGCTCTCACGCTTAGACACACCCCTCGGCCTGCTCTTGTTCGAATACGCCTCATGGCTGCTCGGGGGCCCGAAAGGCGTTTGGATTGCGTGCATGTGTGCGCCGCCCACCATGAGCGTAGCATCCATCGGCAGCAAAGTCCGCGCCATAGCCTCGTTTCTGCGTCCTCGGCCGGCCCCCTGCTGGCAATAGCCCCATATCTACATGTACTTGGCCTGCAGCCTATCTGTACATGCAGTATTGACGTTGGAACCAACACCGCGTGGTGCCGATGCCCTAATCGGGATGTATGTCTGATTTGTCTTCTCTTGAGTGGCGTTGCTCATTGTTGCTGGTATTAGTTGTAGTCATATAACAAGGTATTGCCGGCCCTTCCCACCGGCCGGCTCCTAGAGAATGTGTCTCCTGCCCAGATAGTCGCCCGTCTCGTCGCCTGTCTTGAGTAGGGTTGATCAGCTCAACTGTTGTAAGATCTTTCTACTTGCCAGTGCCATATCCTTCCCGAAAGTGGCGAATGATACTAGCAAAAGATCGATCTGATTCCACAGTGGGCAGGCCTTCCCTGTGATAGACTTGTGTTAAATCCCCCTTGTATATCTCATATAGCCCTTGTCTATCCATCTTCCGTCAAACGTACGCAGAGCCCAAACATGATCTCTTCAATACATCTCCTCTTGTTGGCTCTGGCCTGCTCCCAGACTGCTCAAGCTTTCAAAGTCTTTCCAAGAGATAGTACCAACGACAATGCTTCCGCTTCATCCAAAGGCCTCTCTACAGCCGAAATCATCGGCATCATAGTCGGAATCATCTTCATCTTCGCACTCGCCACTTGTTTGTTCGTCGTTTATTTTGCTCGCCAAAGGAATGCCCCTCCGCCCTTTTACGAGCAACGCTACTACTATAGACAAGACATTGAGGCGTCTCCCAAAACTATGGTTGAGCCTTGGGTGTATGTGGCCCACCAGTCTCATTACCCTGAGTTCCAGGGCGTTGCCAGAGACGGCTCTATTGCGACCAATGGCGAGTTTTACAACCATATGGAGAATGCCGCTCGTTTAGGCCATATACAGCTCACTCATGACCCGAGATCTGTCGTCCATGGCCACGATAATGCCATGCCTGCTCATCACGCCTACGACCCCAATGCCGTCTCCAAGCAAGCCAGAGACGCAATCTCAAGCCATTCTCTGCCAACGCCTCAGCCAATACACAAACGCAGGCCGGGCACTCCCGACTCGTTCATCATCCGAGCCTACAAATCCGTCGTAGAGGACGCTTCTCGGCCGTCTGAGCCGCAGCCGCTCCCTACACCAGGGCAGTCTGTGCTGTCATCTCCATCTGAGCCCAGCTCTTCGCCAACATTGGTGGGATCTTCATCCGGCTGGAGCTCCAGACTTTCCTCGCTCTCTTTGCCCAAGCTATACATACCAAAGAAAGCTCCGCCGCCGAGTCTCGTGCTTCAGCCCCTGGCCACACGGCCTGGAGACGCTGCAGATCATCAGCTTCACATCACACCTCCTCTCTTGAGCGATCCTCGATTCATTGACAGGCCACTCGGTGCAGGCATCGTTGTCCTCGAGCGAAACCGTCCACCTACTCCGAAAAACAGCGAGAAATACGCTGCTTATACGGAGGTGCCACTAGCCAGTGGGAAGAGCATCTTGTACGGGATGTGAAGAGTGGGCGCTGGGATGCTACCAAGATTACACTCTTTTTGCGCTGTTCTTTTCTTTTCCTTTGTCTTTTCTTCTCTCTTGAGATTTACGTATTTGGGAGGCCGAGCGATGTAAAATTCTTGAATGCTTTATTCGAGCTGCGACGGGATCTTTCCAGATCCGGTACGGTAGCTTTGTCTGTTTAAGGGGCGTTGGACTTTTTTAAGGTATTTAGCCACGAGGAAATGGCTGTCAATCATTTATACCCTGGGATATCTACCGAGGCGTTCTGGTTAGAATCTTATTTCATATCCATAAGATATAATACCTTGATATTTTCATTGAGCAATCCGTCGTGCAACCATTGTAGCTACTACAGCTGCTAGCTGTGGTAAATAGAATGAGTCTAGTACATCGGCAAACCAAGAACAATCTCAGCAAAGCTTTACTAGGAGTACAGCAACGAAATTCGATTGTTCAACGTCTCAATTTAATTAAATGTATGCTATGAATTAGCCCAGGCGGTGCCCTGGTCCTCTGGTACGCCATGAATCTGGTAACGGTCCACGTGAAGCACCACTGCTTTGGGCAGATGTCGTGTCGGATCCTCTACCCCCAGCAGATGGCTGCGGCGTAGGTGTTACTCCATTCACCGCAGACCGAATGAAGGCAGGAGTCTCGAGCCAGTTCCGACCACCGGCAACATCGGGCCAGATTTTGGACAGGAACAAATACAAGTGCGCTGCGGCCAGCCCCTGAAGCTGCAGAAACACAATACCAATGCCGCCCGGGAAGAAGAGGTTGATTGCCATCATGGCAAATGGAACGAGCTGAGACGGAATACTAACAAACATGTAGTTGGTTGTCTGGCCGCGTTGCTCCTGAGTTACGGTATACGCCATGGCGAGGAGGAGCGCCTGCGTCATTACTCCATACCCGAAACCCAATAGATGATTGAGTATCTGAAGCATGGGTCAGCCTCAAATCAGAATCGGGGTGGTTTAAGAGGATATTTGGGGGAAGCAGGCACGAGTGTCATTAAGGGAAAATGTAGGGAGCATATCAAGGCACTCGAGTGAATGGTGAATCACAAGAGTTATAGATTACGGCATCCCACCATGCCCACACCGCAAGCCGTCCTAATGCGAATGAGGTGGATCGACTCGAAGTGCAGGGGTAATCTCCCTCAATTCCAGGAACCGTGATAGCAGTAGAGGCAAAGCGCTATCCGGGCAGATATTTTGAGGGGTTTTCATATATAGGGTACACGGGAGAGCACGGAAGAGTTTGAACTAAAAGACCTACCAGAATTGTTCCGCACACAAATGTCAGATACCAGACAAGGTCTTCTCGCCTCGACAATCGCGGATGACCTTTTTCCAGTTGACTCATGTACATGTACATGTGGAAAGTGTCAAAGAGAACACCCAGATTTGGGAAGGTGATCAGGAAGCACGTTACAAGGCGCCATATTTGCGGAGGAAACCGCGCCAAGTAATGGAAGTCATAGAGGAAGAGATCCCCTGCGAGTATTCCCATGTGCACGGCGACAGACAGGCCAAAGGTAACAGTGGCAGCAGTTCTAAACAAAGGCCAGTCAGTATAGGATTCTTGAAAGACAACAGTCATGAGAGAATTGAACCTTACCTAGCAATTGGCGGCGCCCGCCAGTACGCGTCCAGAGAAAGCTCAGCCATTGTATGCAACTATGCTCAACCAAAGGCACGAAATCTCGAAATGCAGACGCGAAGAAGAGAGGAGGTACAGAGACCAGAGCGCTCGGAAGTTTATAAACAGGAAAGCACAGACTTGGCAGCTCCAGGCAACAATGGAGGCGCAATCATTGCTGGATTTTGCCGTGTCGAGCTTTTTTTTTTTTTGGTCTGCCTGTTGATGTAGAACGAAAAGAAATTGTGTCCTAAAGGGCTTTTGTCATCAGAGCTTGGACCGCGTCTGGTTAGATGCATATACTGCTTAGTAAGTTGTGTACCTGCAGGTCTGTACCCCACAGCTGAAGAGAAAAAAAAAAGCGAGCCTTTTGGTTCCACGATCCACCCGCTCAAGACCATCAAATATGGAATGTTAGGTACCGGGTGCCCGCACTTGCCGCATCATGCCGCACGCGTCGAATTGGACCAGAAGTGAGAAATTATCCGTGTTTGTGGTTCGACTAGTATTGTTTGTGAGGAGATTAAGCGAATTGGTTTACCCTGATGTGATTTTCGGATGGTTTGGAAATGCGTGTATCATGTCAAGTAGAAACTCGGATATATATTTGACTTGAGATGGGAGCGCAAATATATTAGATTGGTAGGTAGTAGCGAGGTTATGTTAGCGGCAGAGATTGAATAGCGCAAGTTAGATGAGAAATTCGCTATAAACCACCACCAGCCTACAGCTTAGTCCCGTTGCATGCAACACCCATTCATATACTTCATGTAAAAAACCTAGACAGAGAAGATAACATCTTCGTCTTTTCTTATCCATCAAAAATCGGGCGCACACAAGAATCGTACGAGGCAGGCAAAACCATGTGGGGAAAGCTCATAAAATGCCTAGCTGCTACCCTGAAGCTTTTTAATGACGTACCAATATTTCCCGGGCTGTCAGCCATCCGAGATCTCACGCCGTCGATTTCGATGTAAACTTTGCTTAGACCTAGGGCGTATCTTCATATCAAGCTCCTCGAATATTAAAGATTGGTATTCTACCATCGTCTATCCCCTTCATCCTGCTCTCCCAGCTGAAACCTCGACACCCGAAACGTCATTCAACCTGCCTTTCGTCTCATAGACTCATTAAAAATGTCTCCCCCGCCAAATAAGATGATCGCGCCTCACGATCCGTTAAAGAGCGGCGAGGCACAAGATGCCGGATGGGAAGCCGCCAAGGGAGGACTTATAGGAGCAGGTAAATGGGGCGTTGGAGCGGCAATTGTGGGAGCCCTGGCCTATCTCAGATCGCCGCTCTATCGGAGAATGACTGTTCAGTTCAAAGTGTAAGCATATCAGGGATAAGTCTGCTGGCTACATCACCACAGAAGCTTATGTATCGAATAGCTACGTCCAGATATCGGCCATGACCCTGGGTGGCATGATTGCGGCAGACCAACGCTTGAGAGATTATGAAACTGAGATGAGGGCTCAGAGAAGGTGGCTCAGAGAGAAAGGAAAATGGGATAGGTATGAGCAAGAAGTTGCACAGAACAATGAAAAGTAAAGCGATAAACAGTTCTTTTGCCTGTCAAACCCCTCAAGGTCATGTGTTTTGATCATGTACATAGCATCATATGATGATACCCAATTTCCTCACATTGTATAGCATCTCCCCAGCTCCAACGCCGCAAAAAGAAAAAAAAAAAAAAATCACATTCGCTGCCTGTATTCCGTCATTATCTTCTATCCTATTTTGAAACCGGTTTAAATCTTTTGGGGTCCATGTTCAGTTTACAAAGCCGGGCAACACACCCTGATAGCTGAAGTAATGTCTGAACGCCTTCTAGAATCTTCATATGTGTGAACCCAACCTCCTTGATAAACTCCAGCTTCGAGTGTTCGCTAAGCGTCGGCATTGTCTTTGTGACTTTGAACATTGTGCTTATAATATCATGGCTGGAGTATCCCAAGTCCCACAGCTCCCGGAGGGTATCCAGAGCCGAGTCGACATTTCCCTCGTAGCAGGCCTTCAACATGGCTTGTACCTTGATTGGATGCGGCGAATCGACCACCTTGAAGACATTGTCTCCTGAGACAAAGCCGAAACCAGCCCACGTCGACTGAAGGTTATTGATAGCCTGTCGCATATCTCCCTCTGCACTGAATACCAAGGCGGCTAAGCCGTCATCGCTGTATTCGACCTTTTCCGCCTCGATGATCTGCATCAATCGCTTGACGACTTGTTCGTCTGTCAACTTGGCATATCGAAGGATTGCGCATCGTGATTGTAGCGGTTCGATGATCTTATTTGACTGATTGCAAGCGAATGCGAATCTAGTGGTGTTGGAGTAGATCTCCATTGTTCTTCGAAGAGCCTGTTGGGCACCGGAGGTCATGCTATCGGCTTCGTCGAGGATAACTAGCTTATGTCTGCCAGCAGGTAGTGTGACCTTTTTCTGCGCAAATCCCTTTATTCTGTTTCGAACAACGTCAATACCTATGCGAGCAGGTTAGCAGGGAATGTATTAACACTCAATCCGAAGCTGAAAGCCATTGTACCTCGTTCGTCACTGGCATTGAGTTCTAAGACAGCCTCCTTGTACGATTCTCCTAGTAGTTGGCGGGCAAGGCAGAGAACGCTGGTCGTCTTTCCGATACCAGGCATGCCTGAGATGATGACATGGGGCATGTTTCCTTCCTTTGCTATAATCTTCAATCGCTCAATTGTCTCCGTGTTGCCGACGACATCGTCCAGGAACACCGGACGGTACTTTTCCACCCTTGAAGCAGCCCGTTAATACCTTGACAGAAGCTATCGCTGCACGCTTGGAGGGGTTAAATCTTGGACGTACCATGGCAACTCATAGTTGGGCGATCCATTGGAAGATGCCGCGAGGACTGCCTTTGACGTGGCATTGGAGGACTCGCCCTTTTCTTCAGGCTTTGCGGCAGGCATTTTTTGCTTGGGGATTTGGGAGCAATGAAGTAAATCACTTTACGCGATCTAGAGCGACGCGTCGAGATCGCTAGAATCAGCAGGCTGCTGTTACAATCTTTTAGTGGAATTGACTGCCTGCAGCACCTACAAAAGGGTACCTCCCATGTACCGCTAAGATGGACTAGACGTGGCCCGTGCACCGCCCGCCACCAGCAAACAGGCGCTGCAGCAAATCTTATCTATCCGAACTTTTTTTGGCCTTATCGCCATATTTCAGCAGCAGAAGCGAAGTTGAAACCTTTGGCAGCCAAGCTCACTCTCGCTCAGGTTGTCGCGCCTACAGTAACCTCTGGCCCGAAGTCTACGTGCTTTCCGAAGGATTATACTCTGGAAAATCCAGTCATCTACATCAACTTAACAGCGCCAAAACCGCAATCATGGGTGTTGCGAAGAAGACCAGAAAGTTCGGACAGGTTCGTCTTCCCTCGAAGAGAACCAATTGCATTCACCGGCGCATTACTGACTATTCGATATCAGGTCAAACGAGTCATCGGACTCAAGGACACCCGACTCAAAGAAAATCGACTAAAGGAGGAACTCAAGCAGAAGGAGAAGGAAGCCAAGAGGACGGTCGGAGGCGAGCTCGTCAAAGAAGCTCCTCAGCTGCCCAGCAACATGTTCTTCCTCCACAACGAGGCCCTGGTTCCGCCGTACAACGTCCTTTGCGATACAAACTTTCTCAGTCATACCGTCCAGAGGAAACTATCATTGTTGGACAACATGATGGACTGTCTCTATGCGAAATGCAACCCCATCATCACCTCATGCGTCATGGCCGAACTCGAGAAACTGGGCTCAAAATACAGATTGGCGCTGAGGATAGCCAGAGACGAAAGATGGCAGCGGATAGAGTGCGACCACAAGGGTACCTATGCCGATGACTGCATCGTGGACCGAGTGAGCAAGAACAGGATATACATTGTGGGAACCAACGACAAGGCCCTGAAGCAGAGACTACGAAAGATCCCCGGTGTTCCGATCATGAGTGTCGCAAGGGGCAAATACGTAATAGAACGGCTGCCGGGATCACTGCCTACGTGATGAGAAATTGATGGGTTTACGTTTTCAGTTGTTTCGGTTGTCTGTTCATTTCCTCTTGTCTTCCTCTCTTCATGTCTTTTCTCCGCCGTCTTACAGTTTGTATAACTTCTCGCGACTGGAGTTAGCGCAAGTCCGAGCAAACTAAAAAGCATGCCGCTTAGGTAATATACGGGCATAGCCTTGTTGTGAATAGATTTAATGTAGTACTCGCGATCTCCGAGAGTTGACCGCGCTTCTTGTAATAAACTTCTTAACGGTCGGCTGTTGCGTATTTGGCTTGCGGCTAGTTGTGTTATGCATATATACCTGCATAGCCGGAAAACTGTGGGTGGCGCGTACAGTTTCCGAGATCTTATGCCTTCGGCATGTCAGCACGGCTTAACACCATTGCCACCAGAACTCATTGAATTACAAGAGCCACACAATAGGCTATGCAGCAGCACGCTGAAGAAAACATCTACACCAATTGTGACAACGCATGAAAAATGGATTTGGACTCGGCCTCAAGGAGCGCGGCGGCCATCTCAAAGAAGCGCACGCGGATTCTGCTCTCGTGCGCGCCATGTCGAAACTCCAAGCTCAAGTGTGACCGCGGGCAGCCTTGCGGGCAGTGCGCCAAAAAGGGCCGGCTGGATTTGTGTGTCTATGCGCCAAAGCCGGAGAAGAAGCGGCCGGCAGCAAAGGGCGTTGCGGCTCGACTCAAGAGGCTGGAGGGCATGGTCCGAGAGATGATGGACGATGAGGGCGGCCCCAGGCCTCAAGCGACGCAGGATGCGGGCGAGCCTGTGGCGCCGCAGGTGAAGGGACAGGTCGTTCACGGAGATCGTGCGACGACTTATATAGGCGCGACTCACTGTTTGGCGATGCTCGAGGATGTAAGTGGGAGAAAAGGATATGCTGATGGCGGATGGAAGCATTGTTCAATGAGATGCTAACTACCGTGTAGATCGAGGATATCAAGGCGTATTTTGACGACCCCGGCGAGTCGGAAGAGGAGTTTGGGCCGGGCGACGAGCTGGAAGGACCAGAGATGCTTCTGTACTCGAGAGGAGCGCCGAGCAATCGACAAGAGCTTCTCGCTCAGCTACCCGAACGGCATGTGGTTGATCGGCTGGTTACGCGATACTTTTCATCCAAGAGCCCATCTCAACGTCAGTACATGCATCTTGTCTTTGGCCCCGTCTTTACGTCGAGTTTTATGAGATGTTTTCTTAGAGGCTGACTTATGAGATGCAGACATCATTCACCGTCCGACGTTTACAAGAGACGTAAGTTGACCCAAAAGAGGTTCACGGCAACCCAGAACCATATCCATTTCTAATCAAAAGGTGTGATCCAGTACGTGCAATTCTGGCAAAACCCCGACCAAGCCTCGCTTCACTGGATAGCCCTTCTATTTGCGGTCCTCACCATGGGCGTGTTTTTTAACAACTTTTCCGCACCTGACGAAGTCGAGGGGGATTCTCCATTCTCCATAAAGGACAGAATCAGGCAGTACCGCTCGGCTGCAGGATGGGCGTTGATATCGGGCAAATACTCTCAGCCAACGGCCGTGACGATCCCCGCCTTTATTCTCTACGTCGAGGCCGACTTTGTCCTCAATCGGGCGGCCCAGATGAACTGCTACATCCTGTCGGGCGTCTGCCTGCGGCTGATGCTCAAGATGGGCTTCCACCGAGACCCGTCCCACCTCGCCAACATCTCCCCCTTTGAAGGCGAGATGCGGCGGAGGCAGTGGAACATGGCTGTGCAGATCGACCTCCTCGTCTCGTTTCACATGGGACTGCCGAGCATGCTTGGTGGGATCGAGGCCGACACAGACTTGCCTCGCAACCTGGAGGACGACGACTTCGACGATGCCTGCAAGGAGCTACCAACACCACGGCCGGACTCGGTCTATTCGACCATGACTTACGCTATCCACAAGTCTAGGCTCCTCCGGGTGTTCAGAAAAATTGCCCAGCAAGCCCATTCGCTAACGCCACCGAGCTACAGCGAAGTGCTACAACTAGACAACCTCCTCAAGGAAGCCTGGAACAGCGTCCCGTCATTCATGTACGTCAAGCCGCTGGAAGAATGCATCGGCGAGGAGCCCCACCAGATCATCCAGCGATACGGCCTCGCCTCTCTATACCACAAGAGCCGCTGCGTCCTGCATCGCCGCTATCTCGCCGAAGCCGTGCCAAAGCCCGAGCACGACTACTCGCGCAACCAATGCCTGGATGCCGCCACAACACTACTGTCATTTCAGTATTCCTCTTGGCTGGGAACCCGGCCTGGAAACGTCCTCGGCCGTTCTGGCTGGTTCATGACGTCGCTGGCGGTGCATGACTTTATGCTAGCGGCCATGATACTGTACCTCACTATTCAGAACGAAGGCTATTCGGACGATGGCAATGGCTTCGGCACGACGGGCAGGCAGAGGGAGTCGCCGTCTAAGGACGAGCTGATTGACATGATTCAACAGTCGTATGACATTAGCCGCCAGGTATTTAATAAATTGACGGATCTAAAGAAGACGGCGGACACGCTGGCTGTCATGCTGGCTAAAGTTGGGAGACCAGTCGACAGCAGCGCCTCAGCTCCATCAAGTACGCATCAAAGTGGAGGGGAATCGTCCCGGTCAGCATCCAGCCATGCAATATCATCCTCTCTAGACGTAACTGGAAATGTGTCTGATTACGCAACCACCAGTGGGTATGAAGGTTCGTATCTCATGAAATTTGGGAAGCAAAAGAAAGGAAAAAGAAGTCACGACCTATATACTAACAAAGAGACATCTAGATTCCTCTTCAAGCTCTGGACCAACTCCATTTCCCCAAGGATACCCAGTCGCCACTGCCGCCAATGCGTCAGCCATTCTCAGTAATGGCAACGCGCCAATGGCACCTAACATTGACCAATTTGACATGTCGTGGATGTTATCTGCGAATAACGTAGACTGGGTAAGCCTCTTTCCCCCTTCCCAAAATAGTTTGCGTTCAAGCGGACTACGCGCAGCCTGATTCAGCGAGCTAATCCATTAATTCCAGAGACACCTTGATGCTTCCCTCGCCCAAAATGTGGTGGGCGACTCGGGATCCGACGCTGCTCAGACGTGGGCGGAGAGGCTACAGCTCGATGATGTGAATATGATAACTGATCTTTGGAGCATGCCTTCAGGAGGGCGAAGCCAAGGGATTTAGCACCATGGGGGAAAGGGCATATAATGACATGTTAATAATTTGACGAACCAAGGCGCCTGCTGCTACCATATTTCCTCAAAGGGACGATAGTTGGATAATTATTAGTAATGAGGATGTAACTTGAAACACCATTACGCGAATTTCAATTACTACCTACCTGGCAGCGCCCAGTGTGAAGGATGATACAGCAACAATACCTACAGGTAGCTTGTAAATTAATACACCTAGATACTTATCGTATCACTGTCATTAAAAAGGATGCGATTTCCTATTTTGTACATTGTAATATGCACCTTGCCATAGCCAATGGTGAGAACATCATGGATGGATGCAAATAACAAACTCCCGGCCAAATGCTACACCACTCAGTGTGCCAACTTCTCCACAGCCTGGCCGCCCATTGGGATGGCAGGAACCGGGAAAAGCCACTTGGGATGCTACACCAGAAGGGGCTGGAGGGCGTTTTTCAAAAATCCGTAGATAGCACCGTGTCATTAGAACGGAAAGGGAAGACCAATATGGGTGGGAGTGATGTGGATGGGAGAATCCTGGGGTGCTAAAGAAATTTTAAGACTTGAAAGCCAAGTACGGCAAAGAGCAGCCGTTCGCAGCGAGCCTACGCAAAGGCACCGCGTTTTGTTCGTACCAGCTCTTCGGCATCCGAGCCATCGTAGGACATGGTTCTTACTCTAATTTCATACAACGTCCTGCAATGGCCCCCAAAAGGATAAAGGTCGATGACGACGCGGGGTGATGGCAAACAAGTCACGCAGGACGGAGTTTTGCGACCGCATAGACAATAATTTCACCGTAATAGGGACCGAAACGCAGTGAGGTTTGAAGCGCACGCGAGCTAATGCATGATATAGGCCGAGTCGCAGTTGCATACCCCCCCTTTCCACTCCCTCGTGTTGTAGGTGCTTGTACTCTGTACATGTGCCTCTTCGTCCGGAAGCTCGCTAACAGATCGACAATGTGGTTGTACAAGCATGCCTGGGCGTCGTATGAGTGAACTTTTGCGCCAGAGCTGAGGCTTACCGTGTCCTGTACTTCCCCAACGCTGCAGTCAGTTGTTTGCTGTCTCTGCGAGAGACGGCACCAACGAAGCTCACGAGGACAGAAACCGAGCTAGCAAATAGATGGAGCAGTGACATGAACAATGCCCTGCATGGAGAGGCGGGGGAGAATAGACGAGAAATACCTACCGTATGTAGGAGGTTGGCCATCGGTTAGATGCTGTTGAGATCTGAGACAAGTGAAGAGAACAGCCCTCGTCACACATCTGCCTGCAGATGCAAGTGGTGCTTGCCGACTCCTGCTTCAGCGCTAAATCTAAAAACCCCATTTTTGAAAAGAAGTTCCAAAGCGCGATAGTGGCGGGAGGACGACGGCTTACTTAGCCTTTAGGAATTGGTGCTTATGGGGTCGCCGCGTTAACGGCGTAGTTGCGGCATGTCGGAACGCAGCATCGTCTAAATGATCGTAGCCACTTTAGCAGCCCATGACGAATGAGACAACACGAAATTGATGGAAGAGCAGAGAAGACGCAGACGATTGGCCTGCGTGTATTCTGCCTGCAACAATCACAGCCAGTACGGACACGGGCAAGCGTCAACGGCGCGCAGAGCTTCTGTCGTCACGTTGCGGAGCACAGTATTCTGTACGGAGCACTTAGAAGAGCACCGAGAGGAGCGCGAGCGGCAAAACCAGAGCAACTGATAAGAACGGCGAGAAAAAAAAAACATCGAGTCTGGTGACTAGCCAGCATCCATGGGGCTCTGGATTGATCGATGGCGGTCCAGGCCGGTAGTGAGAAAAAAAATTTCAAAGATGGACCAACAGTAATCTCGCGATCTCGAGGCACTGGAGGATATGAGCAATGGAATGAGGTTAAGGAAATCATCTGACTGGAGAACCGGGGCAAATTTTTACCTAATCTCAACTGTTGCCGCTGCAGGGGCTCTGCCTCTTTGCGAAGGGCCCTGGCCGTGGCCTTGTCGGACCTGGGACGTGGGAACGTGGGAAGAATCGCTAGAGAAGGCTAATGCAAATAGGCCGAACGCCGGAAAGGCGGGAGAAGCCCACATGGCGGTCATATTATCCCCAGTGATTCGAGCATGACCGAGATACGACGTAGGAAAGAATTTTCTTTGAGGAAATTTCCATCCCAGGCCCTTTTTCTCTCGTGGCGGCTCTTACTCGTGCTAGCATCGCGTTCTGTAGCTGATCCTTTCCCCGTTGACTCCTAGAGCCAATGGATAGATAGCGTTTTTGTTATCTCGCAGCCGCAGAATCCAAACTTTTTTTCTTCCCTTGCGATTTGGTCCGATGCCGCAATTCAACACGGGTATTGTCTCAACAGCATTGCGAAGGACAAGCTGTCATAGTTGGACAGGGCGCACCGTATTGCGTCCAAGACCACATGCACGGAGTAGTACTAAACTCGAGCCAGGAGTTGTAATACCTACCCAGTAGCGGTGCTCGTATATCGTTCCGGCTCTGGGCCACGATGGCTACTCCGTAGCGAAGAGCGCGTGACAAGCAATCCGGGGTTCAAACCCTGCGCTCCATGCTTATGTCGAGACTCAGAACGTATATATCTCCATCCAGGCACTCGTCCACGTTGTTCAGGAGTGCAGTATTATTAGGCTGATGCTGCGTGTCTCCAATATGGAGAACTTGTGTTCGGTAAGGGCAGGTCATCCAGCATCGCGCAGTACTAGGTATTGCTAGTAATATGGGGGCGGCGTGTAATTCGAACGTCTGCTGACCTCTGGTCTCTCTTCCGATGCCACGGTGCACTGGCAACCGACATTAGGATGAGTGTTGCTAGCACGGAGTAGCTTCGAGCTGTTGCATACCTGCCTAGTCCACAAACCGGAGGGGAGTGTCTAATAGCATGGAGTAATATGTACTTGGTGCTGATAGTGAATCGCGATGGAGGAGGCAACGCCTCTGTGAGCCTTGGCGCCTCTTCCGCGGAGTTGCGTCGAGCCAAGAGACCAAACAAGAAAATCCTAGAGAGGGCGATGATTTAGCGACGCCGCCCGATTGGCCAGCCCCAGACTATCTCCAGGTGGTGAGAGCACAGCATCAAACAGCCAGCCATCCGCCCAGCGCACCTTTAGCCCGATTGGCGGTTCATCTTGCATGGGGTTTGTTAATTGATTGACCCTGTATGCGGACAGGACAGTACGAGCACTTCTGCGCAACTCACAGGTTGTAAACCCGTGGCTAGCCTTGCTCCAGTCGGGTCACCCGCTCGCATGGATCGACTTTTTGTAAGAGATTTGGAGCAATCAGGCCAGCTCGCGAGCCGGGCCTGTCTGACTGGTCCGCAAGGCCTGTGTGTTACGTAGCAGCAGCGCGGCATACATACTGTAGTAACTCTCGACGGAATCTAATCAGATGTTGCCCGGCGCGTTTCTGCCCGGAACTCCCTTGCAGGGGTCCATGATGGCGGAGATCGGGACTAGCCAACCCCAAAAAGAGTTGATACCACTCTGGGCAGAGTGCCTGAGGGACCTGTTCATGCCTTTTGCCTTGGAGCCAATTCTTCTTCTTTCCCCTTGGCTGGCTCCGCCGCTGTCAATCACGGGACTTGTTGCTGGGGTTTCGACGGTCACGGTCTAGAAGAAGGCAGGAACTTGCTCCCCTTGCCTGGGAAGTGCCGGCTGAGCAGCGACACTGCGTCTACAGGTACTAGTAGTAAGTACTTAAGTACACCGCAGCTGGTTGAGATGTACCTGCTTATCTCGCTCCCTGATCGGATCCTCGTCCATCAGACGGCGTCGGTACAAATGCGCCGCGCAGAGGCACGGCAACCCCAGGTCGCGGAACCTGAATTGGTGCCTGTAATGGTACCTGGCGTCTCCGACCTTCGCTCCTGCTGCTCTAGGAACAAGGGCTGCGACTGTACAAGTACACTGTACTCGGGCAGTTGCGATGCTTGCATGTATTAGTAGTAGCACCTGTAGCACCTGTGCCAATCTCCATCTGTATCTCGCCGCAAAGTTTAGTATATTCGGGTACCTCCAATCTTTTCTTAGTCGACACATCATTTGCCTCAAGGCAGATTAGACTGGCGTTTTCAAGCTTTCTCCCCCTCCATCTCCTCAAATCTCATCATCCTGACCCCAACACAAACGCCCCTCCCTCCCATCATCCCTTATCGCCCTGCCACCCATAACTGGCACTTGCACCATTAGCATCTGACTGGTTTCGGCGAGTCCAAACGACGCCCATAGAACTTGGCGTGGCGAGGCCAGCTTAAACTAACGCCAATCGTTCTTTTGTCCAAGTTAGTCTGCTCATTCGCCCGAGCTAAGTCGACTACAGCCGTCGTTCTTATCGGGAGGACAAAGGAAGCCCCCTCTGTTATCCAGGCCTTATCCCACTGTTGCTCTGATAGATAGCCTCTGCGATTTTTGCCCTCTGAATCATTTCTCTTCTCCTTCTCACTCCCGTCGTCTTGGCGAAACATACACTTGTGATTCTTCTTCTTGTTTCTTACGTTGCTCCGTACGCCGCCTGCAACGACCCCTTTTGTCTCGCCATATCGCAGACTCGTCGTCCGCTGACAATCCCGGTTCCGGTCTTCTCTGGGTCCCGGCCGCCAATCGCAACTCGCATTTCCAGCTCTTCCTCACCCGTTCGCTCGCCGCTCTCGAGCTCCCTCCGCTACTGCTGTGCTGCCGGCCCAGGCCCGACGACTTCTGCGCTACGGTTGATCGAGCCAGCGATTCGCCAGGCTGCCTCGCACCCTCGTGGAACACTGCATTGGCGCAAACCGACCCTGTAGCAGCCTCCATCGCCGCGTCCAGCCGCCGGCACTGGCCAGAGACTAAACACTACTAATACCGTGCCTGCTGCTTGTCCTCCCACGCCGGTCTGCGGCCCACGACCCACGGTCCACGGTCCACTGTCATACTTCGCTCTTACGTACTGGCTATCCGCTCCGATCCATGAGCTGAGATCACAAGCCCTACTGTTACCTTTTTTTTTTCTCCCCCACCATCAATCCGCAAATTGAAGGCCATCAGCCTCTATTCTGCAGGCGGGCTGGCGCGTTTGGATAACGGTGGCCTCGCCTGTCGAATAAATACCCTGCGCCGGGACGACAGTCTTCCACTTTCGGCCGACTTGCACCACCTCCACGGCTTCGGCCAGTAATCCAGCGAATAGAGGGCGACGGAGCCATGCCGGCACAATTCAACGGACCCGTTACGGGCAGCATTCCCATCCATATCGTGACCGACCAGACAAACGGGTTCCATAAGCAACACAAGCATTCGCGATCCTCATACTCAGAGTCGTCTCCCCTTGCCAACTCCAGGAACAACTCCTTGACCTTTCGCCCGCCTAAGAGGCTCATGTCTACCCCAAAGACCATTGCCGTTATCAATGCCAGCGGCCGCCAGGCTGCGTCGCTTATACGCGTAGCTACGGCCGTGGGCTACCATGTGAATGCGCAGCTGAGGAATCTCGAGGGCGTCATTGCGACTGAGGTATCGACCAATCCAAACGTCACTGTCTTTGTCGGCGAGCTCTACACCAGACACCAGCCTACCGCAGAGAACAGGGACGTCACCAAGAGTGGTTCCCTGCCGGGCGTAGGGGTCAATCACGAACTGATTGCAAATCTTTTCCGGGGCGCGCAGCTCGCATTCATCAATACCACCTTCTATGGCGATGAGCTGGCAATCGGCAAGGCTCTTGCCGATGCAGCCAAGCAGACCAATATCCAACACTACATCTATTCCTCCATGCCCGATCACGCAGCTTACAATAGCGGGTGGCCGTCGCTGCCTCTATGGGCCGCCAAACACGAAGTAGAGGAATACGTGAGGCACCTGGGTCTCCCTGCCACCTTTGTGTACACCGGAATCTACAATAACAACTTTACGTCACTGCCCTATCCTTTATTCTGCATGGAGCTGCAGCCGGACGGCTCCTTTACTTGGCAGGCGCCATTCCATGAAGATGCTAAGCTTCCGTGGCTGGATGCTGAACATGACGTTGGACCTGCCATTTTACAACTCTTTAAAGACGGCGTATCCAAGTGGGCTGGGGAGCGCATTGCCTTGGCGTACGAGTATCTCACGCCGGTAGAAGCATGTAAGTTATTTGCTCGTGGCGTGGGTCGCCGTGTTCGCTATATAAGGGGGCCCATTGAGATCAAAGTTCGTATACCGACAGGTTATCGACAACAGCTAGAGGCGCTGGAGAAGCTTTTCGACCCCAATGAGAAGGACGCGAAAAAGCAGCCGCCATACTTTGGAGACCCCAAACTGGAAGCTAGCTGTCCGCGGGAGGCGCTTGAGCTGTGGGAGGGCCCCCGAGGACTAGAAGAATATGCGAGAGAGATGTTTCCATTGGAGGAAGAGGCCAATGGCTTGACATGGATGTTTGAAGAGGAGGATGATGGCCACGACGCTCGAATCGAAGCTCGAATCCAGGCTACAACGACTTCTGTGGAGAACATGAAGATTCAAGACGATGCAGAGGACGACTCATCTGACGACGATGACGACGACGACGTACTTGTCATGCGAGGTCGCAAGCGTGCCGAGGAAAGCTGGCTCGCTTAAAGAAGGGCCTTTGAGCCGCGAGGCGCTATTAGCTTTGGCTGTGTCTGAGATGAAGCCCTCTTGCTATTGGATGAATGATTACTGTGTTTTTTTAAGCCCCGGCGTTATACGACATGGATTTGGAGCCACGGATTGAGTCAACTGGTGTATCTGGAGAATTACTTCTTTCTCTCTGTCTTTGTTGTCTTTTTTTTTATGGTGGCCTTGAAAAAAAGAAGGCGTAGGTGTTTACTGCTTTATACTGGCTGAATTTGTGGGGAACAAGGATCCTCTATGCAACTCAAAAAGAGAAAAATGTGTTTGGGCAATGGATGACGGGAGTTTTCAAGGTGACGATGTTTTCCTTCTCTTGGCACAACTGCACATTTGCGCGGCGTTAGTGGAAGAGTGGAAGCCGAGAGAAAATATATATCTACCTGTATACCAAAACCTGATGAAAGTGCGTGTCTTGGACTTTGTGGATGGAGGATTCTGTTCGGGGTATTCGATGTCCACTTATACAGCGGTACATTAGTAGCGAAGCGATCCCGCGATACGCGTTTCTCTCCGCGATTGCTTCCTATCTTGCCATAGAGTGAGATGGTAGTATGCTAGGTGTATGGAATAAGTTTTTTTAATTTGTGATTATGGCTTGTACGCTGTCCCTATGCGCACAATTATATGGTGAATATGTCTCTAATCCGCCCATCTTATCTACATATTGCCGCTCTATCTCATTTAACGTCGTTATCCCAAAGCGAACCAACTCTATTGGAGCGCAAACCCCCTTCCCTGTTCCCTGTTTCTCATGACAAGCAATGATTGATAACCTCCCCCCCTCTTTTCCCTTAACACACCAACCACCCCATTCCATTTCAGAGCTTGCCCTTGAGCAGATTGCCAATCATCTGCTGGCCCGTAATGTACGTCGTCTTCCACAGCGTCGGGAAATCCAGCGTGCTGGTCAGGCCGTCGGCGAAGCCGAAGAAGAGCATGGGCGGGATCCAGCCGCGCGCGTACTCGAGCGCGAAGCAGGCCTCGGGCATCTTGTACTGCTTGACGTCGCCGCGGCGCAGGTGGTGCACGCTGCCCGGCGGGTAGATTTCGGGCTCGTACTCGCCGGGCACGTAGGCCATCTGGGTGCCGGACAGGATGTGGAAGTAGTCGTCGGCCGTGTGGCGGCCGCTGTGGCCTTCGGTGCCGACGGCGGTGCCGAAGATGATGAGATATTCAGTTACGCCTGCAACACGGCGCATAAGCAAAGACAAAGGACATCAGGTCTTATAAGTGGTGCTGAGTAGAGTAGTAAAACTCACTGGCGTGGAGAATGTACATGCCGCCCATAGCGCCGCCCGCATTGTTAAACATCCAGTCCTCGTCGAGATTCACATATCCAGGCACCTTTTCGTTGAGCTCGTCGACAATGTACTTGACAATGCCCCTCGTGTCGTTGCCGTGCTGGGCGATGCCCCGCTGCGCCAGATCGTGCAGGTGGTCCGTCTCGAAGACGTAGAAGCGGTCCAGGTCCTGGTCGATCACGTAGACGACGGATGCCAGCAGCGCCGTGAGGAGGCCGAGAATGGCGAGGAGGCGGCTGATGCCCGGGGGTGAGGGCTCGTTTTGAGGCATGACTTTTTCTTTTCTTCTTCTTCTAATGCCTATTGCTTGAGTGAATATATAAATAAATGTTATTTATTCACCAAAACGCAGTGTATGGGATGATATGGCTCTAGGTATTAGTGGGGTGCCCGAGATCCAGAGGAAACGGCTGATGGGCAATTGGACCAATCAAAGAAAGGAGAGCAGGCAAACAACCGGACAAAACAAGCCCCAATCAATTGCACTGAAAAGAAGAGGTATATAACCAATTCTCCCATCCACAAGCGCCCTTGGATTGGAAATGTCGGCATGTCATTCTCGGGGCCCGAGGACTCGTCCCAGCTTTCTGCCTTGTCTCACCGCTCGGCCGGATCGCCGTGATCCGGATGGCGCCCGTCTTTATGGTGGAGAGCCTCTGACTTTGAGAGGCCCTTGTCGTATTCGTACTCGGGATTTTAAGGTCGAGACTCGTTATTCACTTTTGCTAGACAATACCTACTAGTAGTACTTAACCAACGCGGCAGTGACCCTTTCATTCTGCGCTTGTATAATATATTATATAAAGCAATTTCACGTTAAGCCTGTATTTAATTATTGAATTTTGTCGTTATAGAGCACTAGCTCTTTGGTAAAAAACGCCTCGACGCCTCCAGATATCTAATTCCCCCTTAAAGCCATACATATCCTTTGTGTACAAGTTCCTCCCTGCGCACCTCAAAGACGAGAAGACCAACAACAGTTAAAAAAAAAAGAAAGAAAATTCAATGAACAAAGCAACCCTAATATGGTTCTTTTTCAAGTCCTCATATGAACTGATCATCATCTTTTCGTAGCTTTTGTCCAAACCCGCTACTCCATCTCCGAATCTACCATGACTTCTGTCTTGTCTGCATCGTCAGCCTCCTCATCTGCAAGTGCCATGTTGTCGGCCTCCTCCATCTCCACATCGTCCGCAATCGTGGCGTCGCCGTTGGTATCTTTGTCATCACCTTTAGACGCACTGCCATTGACTTTGGGATTCGAGCCTTCGGCGGCGAGATTGTCTGAGGCATCAGCTGCAGTATCATCGTGGGCATTGTCGCTGGCCGTCACCGGCTTGGGCTTCTTGACTATAGGGATCACGCCAAGCTCGGCTTCGCGCCCTCTCCAGCGGGCGAGACGCCGTGTTGCCCGTCTAATGGCGGCAGCATACGAGCTCACTTCCTCTCCGTAGTCGTCTGCGTCAGTGGCCAAGAGGCAGAGGCCGCCAATGCCCCTCTCTCTGAAAACGTTCTTGCCCTTGTCACCATTGACGGGTAAGCTGCGTGGAGTATGGTCCTCGGCGTCGCTGTCTTCGAAAGGATCAGCCTGAGCCTGGAGGCGATTGTATGTCCTCACGATGGCGCCCTCTTGCCGCCTGAGCTTCCTGCTTTTGTGATGGTGTTTTCGGAGGCCACGGTCTAGAATATACTCGACTCTCTGGCTTCTATTCCGCTCGACAGCAAGCTGATGGGCTGTTGGAGGACGAGGCTTTCGGGCGACAACCCCGTCGCCTCCATGACGAGCCGGCGAAGAGGCCTCGAAGATTTGATACTTGAGCGGCGCAGATCTATGTCCGTTCATAGTGGCAATTTTTCTAGCCAGCAATCTAGGCGGAGTCGATCGATTGCTTTCCATATCAGACTCATGCTTCGAAGGTCTAATTCGAGGCAAGATGGCGGGGCCGTCGTCTGCCACCGATGGCCGCGTCTTCCCTCGCTTCTCCCGTTCTGTCAAAAACTGATGGTCCATCTCCAAGATGGTAGCTCGGATTTTCTGCTTCTCATGGCCAAATTCAATTTCGACCTCTGGGTCAACGTTTTCTGCGGCTTCCTGTTCGTCGGTCATTTCTTGAAGCTCAGGCACGCCCTGGTTGGCAACATCAACACCATAATCAACACCGGCTCCAAAAGGATTCTCTTCGCATCCTTCTTCGGTGAAGTCAGATTCTAGATAGAACCACATTAGCCACAAAAAGGCCTTTGCTCTAGACATGCTGCTGTACTGGGTTTTCATAATGACATCATGAAACTCGCGATGAGGTGGAAAGTGAAGTTCTGCAACCTTCAACGCCGAGTTGCACATGACAAAGATGAGGTTGACGGGGTTGGTGCGCGGGATATCGTGTTGTTTGATCTTTTCTAGGGAAGTGGGCTCGTCTCTGTCTTCCGCGCCGCCTTTCAAGATGGACTTGAGTCGTGGGGCATCCTGTAGCTGCTTGTAGGCGTGAGGATCTTGCTGTGCTTGCAGAGAGGGGATAGCGTGGTATGTTCGCAGCTGTGCTCGCATCTCGGGAAAGACTATACGTTAGAAGTTAAAATTGGATTGGTTAGCTTTTGTATGCATACTACGCCTCGTTAAGCTGGGTAGGCGAAAACTCACAATTGAGTGTAGTGTTCATGCGGCCCATGTTGACCAGCAAGCAGACCATGGCCATGCCTTTGGCGGCCTCTCGGTCATTCATCAGCTTATCCCTGAGGACCTTGCTTGTCTTGGAACTCCGTGCCATGGTGTCGATGTACAAGTCGGCGAAGCACTGTTTCTCCAGCTCGGGGTCATATGAGTTGGTGAAGACCTTTTGGTCATTGTCAAAGACGGCCCTGAGAAAGTCGTACTGGATATCCTTGCGCCAAAGGGGCTCTCCGTCCTCCTTCTTCAAGTGTCTGATTTTGCCAATCAATGACTGCGCGTCCTTGTCCTTGTCTTTGTCCTTTCCTCTGCCCTTGCCCCTGGAGGGCTTCTCAGCGGCCTCGGAGGGCGTTGCAATGATGGTGTTGTCTTCGTCGTCAGCATCGGCGCGCGAGGCAAACGATTTGCTTTCTGCTGGGGCGGGAGAGCTTGGCTGCTCTACATCGGACGTGGCGTCCACGGAGCTCGGCGAGGCAGCCATGGCGAGGGTGCAATTCGGCGCTGACAGCGACGACGCTGAGTTTGGTGGAGAGAGAGAGAGAGAGAGAGAGAGAGAAAGAGAGAGAAAAGAAGTTCAGAAGGGCAGATGTGCGTCGTTTGTTTGCTTCTTCGTCTTTGGGGTGTGGATGACGGTGTTAACTCTGCATGATTCTGATTGACAAAGTATCAAGGAGGATTTCGACTTGGGCCGATAGCGCAAGTCGAATCGTTGAGGCCGATGATGATGCTAGATGCTGGATGCGAATGGTGGTGATGAGAGGGTTGCGCGGTGGTGAGAGATGAAGGGATGGACGATGGGATGCAAAGTGGGAAACGGCTGGCGATTGGCGTTTCCACCGACAAAGCTAGGTCTACAAGTACTCGGGAGGCAAGAAAAGCTGAGGTCAAGCACGAGGCGCACGCACGCGCATCGCTAATAAGGCTAGCAGGATAAGCCAAAATCGCCCTGCGATGGCCGACACGGCCGTGGCCTCGCCAAAACTGCGGTTGTGGGAGGCGGACCTGCAATCTCCAGGTACACGGGCGCAGTTCCTTGCAGCCAGGTACCTGCGACATCTGGCATGCTGTGCTACAGCAGGCAACGGGCTTCTTCAGTGGGCGCGCGTGCTGGGGAGATGCCGCCAGACGGAATGATTTCACTGGACCCGGCCTTTGCACTGCAGCTAGGCCAGCCACTCAGCGCAGGCCCGTGCCCCCTGCAACTGCCGGGCGGTACCTGGGCTGGCGGCCTGCCCCCGGTCACTTCTTCGCAGTTGCGCTCACGACGTTGCCGTGCAAATTGAACATAAACAACCGCGCAGCGACGGGCATCACCAGCTCTCAGGCCGCTCCGGCCACTGCTCCCCCTCCCCGGCACATGTGCTATACTAACCCATAGGGCCAGACACTTCCAGTATTGTTTTCGAGAGCCTCGCTTTGGCAGCGAGAGCACGTCTTCTTGTTCGTCCACCACGTCTCCATCCCTCGCGCTCAAGTTTTTTTCTGCCGCCCTTCTTTGCGCCTAGCTTCGAGATCGGCCTAAAGCTCACCAACAGCCGCATCAGGAAATCGAAAAGACCCAGTCGTCTTGTTTCGCCGCCAGCCGTCATCTTGCCCCCCGCGCGTATTATATCCTTCGCAACTCTAGCACAATGTCATCGGCTCTGGCTAGGGTGAGCACACCCGCGAAGCAGGTCGCGACAGCCCCAATTGCCAATAGTCCAGGCACATGGAGACATCCCCGACTCCACGAAATCGCCAGGCGCCGCGATGCCTCAAACTTCTCCGAGAAAAATGTGCGGCGCATTATCTATAACATCATCGCCTTGCTGTTGATGTGGTGCCTCCAGCTGCTGGCCAAGTTCAAGGTCGACGCGCAAATGTGAGATAAAACAGGGCACAGGACCACGGGAGGAGCTCCCCAGCGTGCAATTGGTGTGCTTTCTAACAAAAGATCAACGATTAGGTTCCCAAAGTCGTTTCGACAGTACTTTGGCTGGGCGTGGTTTCTCGTCCAGCTGGTGCCCTTTATCCAGATTGGCATGGCCTGCCTGCCGCTTGTCCGCCCCAAGGACGAGCTCTCCGATATCCCGCTGACGGCTACGCAGCGGAAACTGCTGGGACTGAACCCGGCACTTGGCACAGCAACTCCCGACGCAAAATTCAGCACCCCGCCGCGATATTCGCGAACGCCGTCCATGGCTGGATCTGTGGGGAGCAGAGCTAGTTACAACGGCTCTCCTCTTGAAGGACGAGGAAGCCCTGTCCCCTTTTCTCCATCCCAGAGCTTTGCCGGCTCCGTCTCCCAGTTCTCCCCTAACCCCATGGGAAGTCCTCTATCGCAGAGTGTTAATGGCATGAGCCATAGGACATCTTCCTTTGGATCACCAAGCGCTTTTAGCAGTTCCTTCAACGGCGGCAACTTCGGCGCGAGCACCTCGTCAAATGTCTTTTCTGATCCCGCCTCACCAAGCCCGTCAGCAGGTAAGAGGACAAGCATTGGGCTCAATAGCAAGTGGCTGTACGAAAAGGGAAGAAAATCAACCTCGGGGAGCACTTGGGTCTACTGATACGAAAGAGATTGGCTTGGATTTGGAATTTCTCTATCAAATGGCACTTTTGGGAAGGGAGACGCTGCCGTCCCTCAGGGCTGGTCGTATCAAACAAAAGGGCGAGTGCCGTTTTGTGGGCCGGCGTGCCTGTAGGCAGCATTGTATAGACCGGTCCGTCTTTATGATAAACGTACGTAACAACAGGTATTTGGTAATTAAACAATCGTTTTTACATCTACATGGCTGCAAAGCAAAGCCCTCAAGGCTAGTGAACCTATGCACATTCACTCGACGAACAACTTGAGTAAGTAAATACGATCAACGCACAAGGGAAATACAAGAAACACTCTGCTGACGAAACCAAAAAGAAATAGTCGTGATAATTCTTTCACAGGGAGACTTGTATAGAACAAAACGGCAAAAAGAGATGCGCGAACCGGGACTCGAACCCGGGTCGCGTGCTTAGGAGCTATGCTTGGGAAAGCAATACTGGGAAGCACGCATGCTAACCGCTACACTATTCGCGCCGATGATGTAATAGGCTTATCGGAAAAATCTGTATTCACACAATATATAGGAAGCATATACCTTATCGTAGCTCTGTCCACCTTTTGACCCCTCCATCTCGTTACCATTGCTCTCCCAAGCCACTTCTCCCCTCCTACAGCTCTACCCACCTAGGCATATAGACCAGGCATTCGCGACCTCAACCTTTCTTCCTCTTGTCAACGCCGCACCAAAGAAACCCCCTCCAAGCATCCCCGGAGCTGTATCCTCAACTCTTCCAACCATGGCTAACAAAGTCGACCGCATCGTCGCCCGGCTGCAGGAAAAGATCACCGATGGCGACTTTTACGAAGCGCAGCAGCAGACGCGAGTCGCCGCCTCCCGTTACATCAAGACGCAGAACTGGTCTGCTGCCATCGATATTCTCTATAGCGTCGCTCAGTCCCTACTCAAGGCTCAGCAGGGCGGTAGTGGAGGAGACCTGTGTGCCATGATGTTGGACGTGTATAAGCAGGCTGAGCTGAAGCCTGATGCGACGAGCAAGGGGAGGCTGTTGACGTGTCTGCGGCTGTTTGATCCGCTGGAGCCTACGAGGAAGAAGTTTATCACTGAGAGCGTGGGGTGAGTTGGTGATGGGCATACGAGGTTCCTACATCTCTTGAGTGGGCTCTTTTAAACTGACTATGGGCTGCTACTTAGATGGTCTGCCAAGTTTGGCGAATACCCTGCTGGCGATCCTGAAATCCATCATGTTGCCGGTTCACTATACGCAGAAGAACACGAGACGTACGAGGCCGAGCGACACCTGGTGTTGGGAACCAAGGACTCTCCCGAAGTACTAATTAACATGGAGTACGACTGGTACAAGGAGGGAGACGCCCATATGGCACCGCACTTTGCAGCACGAGCCGTTCTACCCTATCTCCTCGTCGGCAATGTTCGCGCCGCTACCGCAACCTACCGACTCTTCATCAGCGCCCTCACGAACGATAACCCAGCCCTCGGCGTCCAAGATGTCTCCAGCAACACTTCCGACATTCGAATCTTCCCCAGCTTGCCGCTGCTCAACTTCCTGGGCCTGCTGCTCCTGGCCATCCAGCGAGGCGCCCCCGAAGTCTACAAGGGCCTGGTTTCCAAGTATGCGTCGCAGATAGACGAGGCGGAGGCGTGGGCGGAGCCCCTGGAGATGATTGGCGAGATGTACTTTGGCATTCAGAAGCCGAGACAGAGCAATCCCTTGATGGACATGATGAGCGGACTGTTTGGTGGAGGCGGAGCAGCGCCGCCCCAGCAGGCACGACGACCGGGGCTGCAAGCTCCCGCTGCTGAGGGACTCGACTAGACTCAGTTTTCTTTGATTTTCTTTTCTTCTTTTTTTTTTTGTTCATATCATGGGTTTCGGCAGCGACGAGTAGGATAAAAAATCAGTGATGTATCATAGACACAACCGGCGTAGGAGGATAGAAAAGGGGTTGGAACTTTCAAAAAGAATTATGATCAAGCACTGATTCTGCCGTCGTTTCATGGAATGCGCGGCTGTTCCTCTGGCTCGAACATCCAGTTGTCTTCAGCTAAAGCGTTGACCTTGGCTCTGTTGCTCTCACGCACAGCTTCGAACAGGGCTAGAGATGGGGAAATCAGCTCAGATCTCTATATACAGAAATAAGTTCTGTGTGACTTACCGTCAGGCTGATCGGCTATAGAGCTGTGACTAATTTGATAATGCCGGATCGCCTCTGCTAGACGCTGTTTCTCCCCTATGGATGTATCATTAGCAAGTCTCCTTATATCACAGCATAAGGAAATAGGACAAATGCAAAACCCATACTTTCATTCTCCTGCTGATACTCCAACGCCTGCAACTCCTCCTCATCGTCCACCACCGGCGTCGGCGGGTTCCCTATCTCGACCTCGCCGTGCTGGTCTCTCACAACAAGATCTGAGGCCTCGGCCCGCGGCGTCATCTCCGCGTCCCGGCGCACGCTCTCCACCGCCGGGTCTGCAGAGGGCGCGTTGGGCCGTCTGATGAAGTGGCTCCGGAAGAGGCTCGTCTTGCTGCTGGTGTTGCTGGAGCTGCCGCCGCCGCTGGGGACGTTTGCGAGGCCGGAACTGCGGGTGGTGCGTGTCCCGTTAAGAGCAGCAGCGCTTCGAGTGCGGTCCGCCATATCTTCCTTTCTTTTGCCTCTTTATCTGGAATTCATTTGCATGTACAGGTTACAACGGTACAGATAATGTGCTGTGCAGTAAATGTTTCTGAAAATAAAAAGAATGGGATGCCAGTGACGAAATGAAGAGATATGAAGTGGATGAGATAGTAGAAGTTAGGTTGTCTGGTGTTTATAAAACAAGAAAACACTGTACCAGGCAACTGAGAACGGTTACAGGGGCGGCTAGCGCTGGCAGTGACAACTGCGTCTGCGCGCCTAGCGTGCCCTTCAGCAATGCTGCCACCACTTATACGATCAATTAAGACTACTATGTCACATTCCAACATTCCTAGGTATCGATAGCATCGAATTGTTCGCTACATGATTATTGGCGTCATCTGATTGATGTAAGAAAGGATTACAAACATCAATGCATTGCCGATTCTTTTCATCGTATTACATAAACATGGCTCAAGTTCAAATTGATACATCAAACTACTAGTCATCTCGACTGATACAAGAAAACAAGGACTCAAATCATCAACTACGCTCCGAGAAAGTGTGCGTGCGTGTTTGTTTGCCAAAAGATGAAAAAAAAAGAGGAAAATTCAGACCCTCCCTAAGAGCCCCCAAGTTACGCCCGTGATCCATAGATATGCGCCGACACTCGCCCCCCCCTCTTTCGTTCGCGCGCAACAGAGTTTTACTTCGATTCGGTTCAGTTCAGTTACAGAGAAAGGTTGTAGGAGTACTCGTCCTCCATGTTTTGGCTGATCCATAGAACGACAGAGCTAAATGCACAAGGATTAGCTGATTCCAACCCAGAGCAGAAGCGGGCTAAGAAAGTTTATACATACCTGAAACCGACCAGAGCGTTGCTAACCAGATTCTCGATACCCATGTTAAGAGCCGGCATGCCGACGCCCGGGACGATGAACTTGAGGACAAAAACGGTGACACCTCCGGCCATACCGCCCGCAAGGGCCGCAAACCCCAAGAACAAGACCACACGCGCCTTCCATGCGACACCAGATCCGCTATAGCTGAAAGAGTCGGTGCTGAGGCGCTGTTTCTCGACCGAGTTGATGATGAGCATGCCCAGGCTGGAGAAGATGAGCGGCAGCCAGTCGACGAATTTGACGTGGACGTTGGATCCGTTCTTGGCCGACTTGGACCAGACGGCGGAGTCGAGCATAACGTAAAAGGCGATGGAGAACTAATGAATGGAGGAAACGCATACGTCAGCTAAGCGGTTTTTTGAAAGAGCGAGGAGGGTTATGGCATATCGAGGCATTTTCAAAGTGCGGAAGAATATTTGGGTAAAGTATCGAAATCCAGGAAGACAGAACTCACCAGAGCTCCAGCGCCGTAGACGCCAGCGTTCCGAGCCCACATGCTGTTTAACCACTCGGGTTTCCTAAACTTCCAAAGACGCTCTTCCTCCATGGTGTCGGGATCGCGGTCGTGATGATCTGGTTCAAATGCAGGGGAAATTATCGGGCAGCGAATGTGGCGGGTGATGGACGCGCTGAGCGGAGACAAAGCTGGCGATAGAATGGAGCGGCGTGGAGAGGATGGCTTGCTGAGGCTTCTTTTGAATGGTGATGACGCTCTTGGAGAGACGCTGGGATCCGGCGGTAGCGCAAGTCTGGGCAACGTCAGAGTCACGTGCGCAGCGTGCTGAGCGGCGTCAGCTGGGCTGCCAGTGTTTGAAGTTGTTTTGAAACGAGGTTACGCGAGAGACGATGAAGGAGAGAGAAGCATTGATTTCGGGGTCGGTTCATAATTTCTGATATCATTAGGCCAAGAAGAACGGTATACATCTTTGCATCATCTCAGACATATGTCCCTCTAATCCATTGATCTGTTGAATGTCCACTATCCATCTATCACAGATAAGGCATGTCGCAGACTTGGGCCATCGAGTCCGCACTCCTTCGGCAGCAGGAACCTGCAGGACCCTCATTGCTAGCCTCAAAGAAGCATCTCAGCATGTGGAGAATTGTTGCTTCCCCAAGGGAGGCCCATTCGCTATCGTGATGCTTTTGTGGCGCCTGCCAGACAGATGGTGCCTGGGCATTTCTGCACGTCTTGGAGTAGTGCAGCGGAGGCTTATCATGTAGGTAGAGGATTATTATCCAGCAACCCAGCCGTGGCAATGCCGTGAATTTACAGCTGTTCTCACCTACTTTTACTACGGCTTCTAAGCAGTAGTATACGGGCATGTTTCATGGATGGACTTACTTCTCGCTAGGCTGCTGTATCGAAGCAAAGAGTGCTGCATAATATCCTAGGTAGTTATATGTCACATGTTGCCGTTGAAGTACAACAGAAACATTGGAAGCCATCACAGCCATGGTTGAAGCTCAAAACTCGCTGCATCATCCATCGTTTGATACTGTATCAATTTCTTCCATGTTCCTTTTTTGCGATACCTCGTACCCGCTGCCCCATCTCACGATTCCCATATCCTGGCCTGGGGATCATGCCCAAGATAGCAGCCGCTAAACGTTGAATCCCCACGCACTGTAAGGACCTCCCGTTACCAGGCCGATACGAGCTTTTTCCCAGTGCGCCGAGGGCCGTGCCCAGCCTCTCCCGCCGCCCTGCCGCCCGCTATTGGCGCTGCATTCCAGCGCCCGTACAGTGTGCCTTGTGCGCTGACTCCAGTAGCGCCGCTAGCAGTAAATGCTAGTAGTAGCACAGCACCGCATTTTACGAGAACGGGGCATCTCTCCAGCTTTTTTGGGGGGAAATATTGACTGCGTCTGCCCTTGGCCCAAAAGGAGGTGGTTCGGAAACACGCGCAGGCCGTTTTCAGTCTCTCTCCCCAGCATCACCAAACCCTCGTCAGCGTCGGACTCCGCCCCGGGAGGACATTTTTCTTTTTTTCTTTTGGGGAGCCCGGCTGTCATTCGTTGGCCTTTTATCGCATTGCATCGCCTCTTTGATTGCATTCGTCTATTTTTCTTGACCCGCAGCATTCGTTACAGCGGGCTGCGACAGCCTCCATTCTCAGCCGCAAAGCAGAAGCGACGATAATCCTCGCTCCGATTTCCATCTCCTTCCCAACAAGAGCTTCTACCCCCCGAATCGCATCCGCTCGACAGCTCTGATTGCGCCTGAGCAGACATAGAATCGTCGTTCGTTTCTCGGCCATACTCCAGCTTGGTGTCCATTCTCGACAATCGAAAATCCAGCAACATGCGGGCCTCCAGCCTCTTGTCGACCCTGGCGGCCTTTGCCGTGCTGGCCTCTCCAGTGCTGGCCCAGAAGAAGGGCTCTTCCTCGAGCTCTGCGTCCTCCGCGTCCTCATCGCCCACTCAGCCGCCCTCCCAAACCGCCGACGACTCGGGCCCTACTGGACTGCCCACGCTGACCGGCCCCGGCGGCCCTATCCCGACATATCCAGCGCCTACCGTGCCGCCCACCAAGAATGCGCCCTTCATGAAGCACTCCAGCGCGCCGGACGGCACCGTCTTCATCGCCGTGGGCGCCATCCTGGGCGCCTTTGGCCTCGGCGTCCTTCTCTGGCGCGTCATCGTCAGCTTCCTGCTTCATCGCTCCGTGCGCCGCGCCGCGCTGGCCCAGCACGAGGCCAACACCAAGACCGGCTTCCCAGCGCCGCCCGCGCCCTTCTACAAGTACTCGGACCACGCCTCTCCTGCTGCGCCTTCCAGCGGCCGCGGCGTCCGTCGCACCAACCGAAACACCATGACTCCGTCTGCCGCGCCCAGCCAGTCCAATCTGTTCTTCTCGCCTACAGCCGCTGGCTCCAACGCCCCGGGTGCTCGCGGCTCGGCTTTCCTGCCCTCTGGCTTCTACGCTGCTGGAAACTCGTCTCCCGGAGGACAGCAAGGCCCTTCCATCAGCTTGACCAACCTGCGGCCCGACTCGACGAGCTACCCCAACGGCTCGAGGGGCTCGCTCATGGGTCCGTCGCCTCCCGACTCTCCTCACTTTTCCCCGCGAAGAGACATGAGCAGCAGCTCTGTCAACCTAAACACTCGCCAGCCGGGCCAGCGGGCTCCAAGTGCCTATCTCGAAGACTTGCTTGCCGATGAGCCTGGCAGCCTTCCTCCGCCCCAGATGCCGCGCGACAGAGCCAGTGGCAGCGGCAGCCCTCGAGGCAGCCCTCGAAACAGATACTAATTTTTTTTCCAAACATTTTGTTTTAAAAATGACTATTCTTATTCTTTTCTTGGCGTATTTCTAATATTGTTATTACTGTTGGTATTACAAGTATACACAGTTGGCCTAGTCTTTTGATATCTGTCTTGGAAGACTTTGGGGGGTTCATGGCGTCGTCGATGATAGTTTATACGATTTATTTACCTACTCATCTATTTTTGATTTCATCTTGTTGGCCTATGATGAGATCCCGCAAGCAGAGGGCAAATGCGGGGTGAAGGACGTTTAGCTTTTGTCTTTATTTGTTTATTATTTTTTTGGATGCAGGATTGTGCGTGGCCTTGTGAGAAAATTTTTGTAAAGTCAAGACTTCTTCATTTTGAAGCGCTACTTTTTCTTCCGGGTACATATATTTACGTAGCTTGTGTGTTATGAATGATTCTCTGCTGCAGTATCTTGATATGCTTCACGAACTTTATACCTTGAATTGCTTCACACAATATTTGATAACACTGTGATAATCTGATGCTGTATCTATTCCTTCATGAAAGTCGCCTATGGGGAGGCTGGGTATTTACAGGTAGATATGCAGGTCTAGTACCTAAAAAACAAGAATTACTGATACCCAGAGTACTACCTCGCAAACTCGGCTTTGCCAAGTTGACCTCACGACCTCGACTGTGAAGTAAGCATTTTATATCTGTTTCGGGTTTATGTACAGGTCCATATATAAAAGCAATAGAGATACCTGAGATACTACTATCAGACTCGACAAATCGACTTTCTGACTTGACCTCACACACTCGACCATGAAGGCATTCAAATTTACTTTTCCCAATAGAATCGTGTGTATGAAAGTATTCAACATTTAATCCCATAGTCGACACTTGCCGGGGAAAAAAGTCACTATGACCGAGAATCACAAGATGCTTCGGATATTCCCGATACTGGATATACAAGACATGTAACCGCAAAGGCGCGCATGGTTGATTAAAAATCTATATATAAAGCGTGCGCCTCTTCGTACTTTGTCACTGCCCCATATGCTTGCAGCTTCCGTCTTCGAATCCACCCCCCCCCCCCCCCCCCCCCCCCCAGGTCTATTAAGTTGTAAAAAAAAAAAAAAAAAACGAGTATCATAAACTCCGTAAACGTGTACCAATTTTGATCAAACTTTTTTTGAGTGCTCAAATTAGAAGAAAGCACATTCCATTCATTGGCTCATCAGACAGAAAAAAACGTCATCCTATCTGAAAAAGAACTAAGGCGTGGGACAAGTATATATATATATAGTATAAAGAGGGAGAGAGAGGATTGGAAAAGGAGTATGTCGTTGTTCATCTTAGGGGTTGGCAGCGGCAGCATCCAGCTGGTCCAACTCGAGCTTCGCGTGCTCAATATCCTCTACGCGGATGCCGCTCCTGTCGCACATGCTCTTGAAGATGCCGTCCATCTTCCACAGCTCCAGAGGCGTGGCCAGCTCGGCGATGCGCCCAGCATCCATGACGCAGATGCGGTCGTAACCAATGATGGTGCGGAGACGGTGAGCGATGCAGAGAAGAGTCTTGCCCTTGAAACCGGTAGCCATGGTTCGTTGAATCTTGTCATCCGTCTCCATGTCCACGCTGGAAGTGGCCTCGTCGCAGACAATGATTTGTGAGCCGCGGACAAGAGCACGGGCGAGGGCCATGAGCTGGCGCTGACCGAGAGAAAAGTTGAGGCCGTCTTCTTCAACAACGCTATCAAGATGAATGCGTGAAGCATCAGCCTTGCGGTCTTCCATGTTGGCATCCGCGGGCACGAGATCGGCCTGTCGAAGGGCAGACCAAAGCTCCAAATCGGTATGCTCTTGGAAGGGGTCAAGGTTGCTGCGCACAGTGCCCTGGAAGAGAGTAGGATCCTGAGGGATAATGGCAAGGCGCGAACGCAGGTCAAACAGGCCGATGGTCGCGGTGTTGATACCGTCAATCGTAATGGAACCTCCAGAGATCTCGACAAGACGGAACAGAGTGCTCATAATAGAGCTCTTTCCCGCGCCGGTACGGCCGACGATACCAATGCGCTCTCCACCCCGGATGTGGATGGACAAGCCCTTGAGCACCAGAGGCAAATTGTCTCGGTAACGCATCTCGACGTTGTCAAAGACAATCTCTCCCTTCTCTGGCCAGGATTCGCGAATATCAACGGTGTGGAGAGGGGCCTCTTCTTCAAGCTCATTGCCGTAGTAGCGGAGACGTTCGACAGCGTTCATGCCGTTCTCGACTTCGGCCAATTGGCGGATGGAGAACTGAAGCAACTGAACAATGGACAGGATGTAACTGAGGACGAGACCACCAATGGAAGGATTGACACTGAATCGTGAAGTAACAACAAGGATTCCAACAGTGAAAACAAGGAGGTTGCCAATCATGTCGATTCGAAGGGATAGCCAGCGCTGGTTCGAATAGGTCAGGAAGTAAGCACTATCCATCTCGTCAATCGACTGGCGAAGATCCTGGATAAATCGGGACTTGAGCCCGTAAGCGCGGATCGAAGCCACTCCCGAGAGGCCTTCGCCAAACTTGGCAAAGACGGTGGATCGGAGGACCGATTCGAAACGCTTGACTTCTCGGGCCGATGCGCGGTAGTATGAGGCGGCGCCGATGAACAAAAAGTACAGGGGGACCAGAGCAATGGCGAAGTAGTGGAAGTATGCGATGATGAGCGCAAAGACAGCAGTGACGTTGCACAGGGTGAAGAAGTACATTCTGATGGCATCCGTAAGGTTGTTGTCCATGACATCGACGTCACGCGAGAATCGATTCGTAATGCGGCCCAGCGGCGTGGTATCGAAGAAGGACATGGGCGCGCGTAGCACTCGGAACATGGCCTCGCGAAGCATGACCTTGCTAGAGTTGGTTCCCAGGATAGACAGCAAGACGGAGAAGAGGAACATGAGCAAGGCTTGCACGGCACCGAGAGCGGCGTAGATGCCAATGTATTGGCCTATTGACAGTCCAAACTTGTCCGAAGTCCAGTACGACAGCCACAAGCTGGTCATGATGTTGGCGCCTTGGGAGAGTACAAGGACAAAGATGACAAGGGGGGCGTTCATGATGGTTCCGGAAGCGCGAACATAGGCACCGTACACAGACCAAGGCACGCTGGCTTCGGCTCTTTCTTCCTGCTGCATGAGAGCTGCGCCCTTCTTGTTCTTCTTGGCTTTGCGAGCTTCGGCGGTTTCGGTCAGGACGAGTTGTTTCAGCTTGTCGTCATCTTCTTCTTCTGCGTCTTCTTCCTTCTTCTCAACGGCAGTGGTTTCCATCAAGTCCTGGAAGCCCTTGTGGTCTCGCATCAAATTGTCAAAAGTATCAACGGCTTGGATCTTGCCGGCTTCCATCCAAACGATCCGATCGCAACGAGAAAGAACCCAGAGCTGGTGAGTAGCGAGAATACGGCACTTGTCCTTGAGGAGACCCAGAATAGCGTTATCAAAGATGTGGCGACCGACGTGAGCATCAACAGCGCTAAGGGGGTCGTCCATGAGAACGATATCGGCATCAAAGTAGATGGCTCGCGCAATGTTGAGACGCTGCTTCTGGCCACCAGAGATTGTGATACCACGCTCACCAATTTCGGTAAGATCACCATGTGGAAGCATGTCCAAATCAGCTTGAAGAGCACATCTAAGTTATGAAAATAGAAAGTTAGCTTCTGTGAACAGCTGATATCATCACGTAGGAATAGGGAGTAGACTTACGCCTGGATAACCTCCTTGTACCATTCCCGGTCCATATCCTTGCCAAAAGTAATGTTGTTCTGCAGAGTGGTATTTTGAATCCATGCGTACTGAGGGCAGAAGGATCTGGATGCGCCAAAAACCACGTCACCTTCAGTCTTGCGCATGTCGCCCGCCAAGGCAGCGAGCAGAGAACTCTTGCCACTACCGACAGTACCAATGACTGCAATCAATTCGTTTCGACCAGCTTGTAGGTTAAGATCCTGTAGCTTGAAGGGTTCACGTTCTTCCACCAGGGTGCTAGCGGAATCCTCAGTGGCTGCAGGCTGAGCAGTCGGCTTGGGAGCTTCTGCTTTCTTGGAGCCCTTCTTGGCTTTGCCAGCAGCGCCTTTGTCGGCTTCCTTGGGCGGTGTCTTTTCCCAGGTAAAGGAGGAGTTGACGAGCTCAATCGCGTGCTCTCCCTCAGGCTTGAGGATGACATCTTCCTCTTGTTCCTCTTCGAGGAGGAATTGCTCAATTCGCTGAAGGGAAGACCAAGCATCAGTCACTTGACTAAGGACAAGAGGCAGCAAGTTGAGGGGAATTCGAAGACCGTTGAAAAGCGCCAGAGAAGAGAAAACCTCGGCGGGTGCCAGGCCGTGGTTGGTCAGGGAGTATGTGATAAAGGCCAGCATAGATGCAAAGATGGGCATGGACATGCTGACAGCATTGATCGCATTACGGATGGCGAGCAAGACTTGGATAGCGTAGACCTCCTTGGCACGAATCTGAGCAAGACGGTCGATGAAGGACTTCTCCCAGCCAAAGTACTTGACAAATCGAACCGATTGGAGAATTTCCTGGGTGAGTGACACACGTTCGTCGGTAATCTTGTTGATGTTCTTTCTCCGGCGGAAGAGCGACGCCATGGCCCTGGTGATAAGAGGGACACCGATTATCAAGAGGCCAAAGCCAGCCAAGGCACTGTATGTCAGATTGATCAACAACAGGACCAATGTGATGATGCAGGAAAGAGGAGAGGTCCAGGTCATGTGTAAGAGAGCTGAGGCTTGGTCAACACGGTAGGTATCGACGCTCATCAAGCTAGTAATGCGGCCATTGCCCCAGCCTAGGACCTCCTCTGGAGCCCCCTTCTTGCCCTTCTTGCCCTTCTTCTTGTTGCCTTTGTCCTGTTCTTCTTGTTCGCTTGTTCCCGGCAGTATGGCCGCCTTGGCGGCACCAGCTTTAGCACGGCCCGAAATGACCATGGATTTCTCGTAAATCATGCCAATCAAGACGGCGCGGGTTTGGCCACCCATCATCATACCGCGGTAAATAAAGTGGCTGATACACACGCTTTGGACGATCTGCATGAGAGTAACACCAACGGCCAACCCGACACCGCGACCAATATGAGGACCTGGAGTGTTGCTAACGTGGGCGACATAGGCATCGGTTGCAAACTGAATCAAGTAGCGAAGGACAAACGGCGACAAAACTTGCATAAAGGAGGCGATGAGTGAACAGAGTCCGCCGATCCAGAATTCAACTGTGAAGCTATCGTGCAAGGCATAAAGCAAAGGCCGTTTTGAACCCTTTTCTTTATGTTTCTTGAATGCCTCCTTGACTCTGAGCGTCATTGGCTCTGCTGCTCTGTCCGGGTTGATGAGCCAGATATCTTGTTTCTCTAATGGGCGTCTGTACCCAGCCTGTAGTTTCCCGTTAGCTTTCACACAGTTTCGACAACAGAGAGTTCAATTGTACTATAAACTCACAGTCATAAGCGGGTTCACCCATTGGAACGTGAGTCTGCTGAAGAAACCGGCCTCATACTCTCGAGAGACTATACGCTCCTTGGGAACTTCGGGTATGGCGCCCCAGCGCATGGGGTTCAACTTCTTAAACCAGGACTTTTCCGCATATCGTGGGGCGGCGGGTGTCGTGGCCACGCTGGCGTCTGTGGCATAACTTCTAGTAGCGGCGAGCGGCTCTTTGTTATTGTCATCTTCCTGGTCGGATTTGGATTCGATTCTTTCGATATCATCGCCGTGCTTCTCATTCAAGTGAACCGCATTCCCGCTCTCAGAACCACTTTCCGAAGCGGACTCAATGCTGATGGCGTTGCTGTTTGCAACAGCTTTCGGCGCTTGAGTCTCTTTTTCTTCACCGGGGTCTGCCATGTCTATACAAGTCTCAGCGCGATGGCCGAGAGGAACGGTCACTTAGACCAGACCACAGATCTCGCCCAGCAAGGCGAGTGGCGCCACGGAGATCTTCTAAGTCGCTGCTGTGGAGTCTATCGTGGAGAGAGTCTTGGCTTTGTGATCCCAACTAAACAACATTCGATTCCGAAGAATATGAGTCCAGATAGCCTCCCCGAGTTGATAATATGGGAGCTTTCAAGGCGATAAAGGCAAGATAGAGAAACCCCAACGAGATACGACACGGCACATTAGAGGCGACAAAACCCCGTAAAGGTAACTTGGAACGAGTCAATGCGCAAACAGCAAGCTGAGCTGGGGCGACATTCGCTTTAAAAGCGAGCGGAGCGACAGCCCGCCATCCATGGCCGAAGTGGATATTGACGACCGCCTACGGAGTAGTTCCCGTTTGTAATACTACACAGACAGGGCTGGCGAGAGCGAGCAATAGAATCCCGTTTCTGGATATAACCCGTATGGATGGATATCGACGAGCAGGGGGTGAGGGGCTCTTACAACTGGCACTAGGCAAGCAGCTCGGGGTCTATGAAATCCGAAGAACTCGAAGACTAATCGGCCTAGTTAGCCATGCAATATCTGTGATGGTGGGTGGCGTATGCCCTCCCAGAGGGCGAGAGCTGCAAGTTTCCCAATAGGTCTAAACTTATTATGAAAAACAATGGACCGAACACCACGTACTTTTGCTAATTGGTCGCATCATAGACTGAGATGAAGCATGGCTTATGGAGCCGCAAAAGGCAAATACTATCGTCTAGTAGTTGTGCCTAGTAGTAGCACGAGAACTCCGTAGCGTCTCCTCTTTGAGCTATGATGGAACTCGGCAATCCGTGCCCAAGCCCACTACGTATCTCCACAGCTTCGTTGGCATGCAAGGCACCTGGTTGCAACGACTTCATTGCGCATAGGTACATACCTATAATACGGGGAATTCCGTACAAACAAAGGGCCGCTTGTCGTGATTCAATGACAACAATCCGGCAAAAGGGGCTCAATGCCGACATCCCGCATGCAGGTCTCACCGTCTAGTCGACAGGGTGACTCACATGGCGATCTGTTCGATAATGCACCTCGCATTCGTTTCGCTCAAATCACCAGGCAGAAAAGTGAAAACCTAACTCAATGCCGCTGCAAGCCAGATGATTGGTGCCGATACGGTGCCGGCGATCCAGGAGGCTGCCGGAGATAGCACCTCGGAGCACTTTTGCAGGCACAAGGACCACAAAAAGGCATTGGATTGCAGAATGGTGACGGATTCTGCGATGCTGTATAGACCGGAATCCGTACGCGCCAGCCTCTCAGCTCCTGGGGCTCTTGGGCTCCTCCAGCAGCTCCGAGAGCTGGTCGCCATATAGCGGTAGAGGTTTTGTAAGCATCAGGAGACTCCACTCCGCCGGTACGGATTTCGTCGATTCCGGCCGATCAGTAAACTTGTAGTTGGTTCCTTTGTACAGTAGACCAAGAGCTCGTGGCTTTTGCCGTTAGCTCAAAAGTTTTTTTCCTATCCTCGACTAATAGGCCCGCCTTGCCGCCTTTCGTACCGCGCGCGGATAGGTAAGCACCTTACAGAGGGCTAGCGTGGAAAAATGGATCTCTTCAAGCTGTCAGCGTCAACTCGGAGCATCATGGATCGGTTCTGTTGGTCTTACCAATGGTTGCAAATCAATCAGCATTATTAGAGTTTTTCACGTGACGTTTTCGCTGGTAACACTTCATACAGGAGAAATCAATGAACATGCGCCTTGAAGAACATTTCGGGATACCATGGGTCGGGAAAAAAGGCCTTCTTGTAGGAACAAGTGCGAGCATTTTTGTAGGATTGAAACAGCCCACTCCGTGCGTTTTACTCCGCTCTCCGCCTTGGAAAGCCCACTCCGGAGCCGAATGCGGATTTTGCGGTGGATTAGATAATCGGAGCTGGGCACGTGACCGTTATCGCGATAAGACTTTTTTGTTGCTGTCATGGCTGGCGATTTTTCGATGTAGCGCAAGAGACGAAGCTGCTTCAGAGCTTCAACCTGATTACGATGGCGACCGATACCCTGCCTTCTCTCGCCATTCCAGGCACGATCTTGGGTCCCACCGACAAATATGTTTCGGGCCCAGGCACACACGTTTACGGAGGCAATATCGTCTCGTCGCTGCTCGGCAATGTCAACGTCACAGCACCATCCAAAGCTCCTGGGCCGACCAAGCGACTAAACAAGATCACAGCTCCGTCTGTGGAAGAATTGTCGACAATCTCTGTTATTAGACGCGGCCGCAAGCGAGAGGTCTTGCCAGATGTCGGCAACACTGTGTTGGCGCGCGTGGTGCGTCTTATGCCAAAGCAGGCCATTGTAGTCATTCAACAGGTTGGCGATACAGTTCTGCAGACAGAGTGGCAGGGTGTGATCCGGGTACAAGATGTTAGGGCGACGGAGCAAGATAAGGTCAAGATTCACGAATCGTTCAAACCCGGTGATATTGTTCGGGCCCAAGTGGTAAGGAATTACCCCTCCATTGCCGACGTTGACAATAAAGACTGACAGTTTGGGATTAGATCTCCCTGGGCGACCAGGCCAACTATTATCTCTCGACGGCATCCAACGAACTTGGCGTAATCATGGCGACCAGCGATGTAGGGAATGACATGGTTCCCATTAGTTGGAAAGAGTTCAAAGACCCCGACACGGGCGTGAGCGAGCCGCGAAAGGTTGCCAAGCCAAGCTGAAGCAACTGCCAAGAAACCGAAACTCGACTGCCGTCTTTTGTATGCGCAGCATCATAATTTGCACATATCGTCAGCAGCGACAGGCCCAGCTAGGCTTCTTGGGCGCCACACAAAACAGCCACGGGTGAATAGCTGTACAAACACCCAGGCAAGAACTAGGGTTTATTAGTCAAACACAGGATCGCTATTGGATCCCAGACACTCAGAACGCCGAAATGGATGGCGAACAAATGAGGCGATACATTGGATGCTGAACAGCACAGACCCTATGAGGCACGCAATTGAATGTTACTGTGCTCCATCAAAATAGCTTGGCTGGGTTTGGGCATGGAGTCAGGCTTGGATTTAGCGCGCTTTTTCCCTGAAGTGTACCTGACTAGAAGGCTGCAGCGTGCCCTGGATTGCCGCAGCTATCCGTTGCTGCAACATGGGAGCTCTTAAAGGTGCTCTTAATCTTGAATAGTCCTCTATACTATTGGTAAAGGCCTCTGCGAAGCAGTAGCGGCAATAATATGGCAGTCTCTTGAAGTCTTTTGTCTGCTCCCTGCTCCGTATCTGTGCACATGTGTCAAATGTATCTAATTATAGCAGCTCTTCGTGTCTCGTGGAGGCTGTACAACGGCAATCCAGTTTTCTACACACGATCAGCCACACAGACCAGCTCATGGAATAGATAAAGCGGACCTTGCCGCTGTCAGTGCCTCCAGCCCCCCCTGCATTGGCTCTTCAAAGGGCATCTCAGCCTGGCTCTCTCATAAGGCTTGCTTGCGTCTGCCCCTGCTGAGCGCTCCACTAACACACGCGACATTCCCTTAAACCACCCCGCCAGCGCACCTGCATCTGCGCCTTTGACCCTACGACTGCCCAACTGCTCTGACCTCATTCCATCATTTGTCTTTTTTTTGGGTCTCTGAACGAAGAGACGAGAGCTCGGCGTATCTTGTGCCGAAAGCGGCTGGAAACCAGGCATCGCACAAGGAAACGCAGAGCAGCATTCTGGCTACTATGTCGTCCACCATGGTCGTGACGGCCGCTGCTTCGAAAACAACATCCCTCTTTGTCGATCCCAGCCCGTCCTGCTGCCCCAACTGCGGCGTCGTGATCCCCCCGCACGATGCCGAGCCGCCATCAATCCAGCTGCTCGAGGCCCAGGCCCGCATCGCCGAGCTCGAAACCCAAGTCTTCCAGCTGAACCAAAAGGCCACCGCCGCCGTGGACCGCTGGGCGGACTACGAGGCCGAGCTGACCAGGCTGCGAGCCATGCTGCCTTCGTCAACGCCCGAACAATCTCATAGTCCCACTCGCTCGTCCTTCTTCCAGGCCGGAGCGACGAGGATATCCGCGCTGATGTACTCGCGTCGACCACAGACTGCGAGCCCTCCGGCGGTATCCAGGGCCGCGCCTCCCGTGACGCCGCCGCCGACTGAATCGAGAATGACGATGATGACGCCGACGACGACGACGCCGAGGAGAAATAGCGGCCGCACAGCAGAAGACCTGCTCGAAGCTCTGAACAAGGAGCAGATACTGCGTAAAGCGGCAGAGGGCCGCCTCAACGAGACAAACAGGGAGCTCGAGGATCTCAGTGCGACGCTGTTTGAGCAGGCCAACGAGATGGTGGCCACGGAGCGACGCGCGAGGGCGGCCCTGGAGCAGAAGGTGTCGGAACTCGAGCAGCGGGACGTGGAGAAGAGAGTACGGCTGGACAAGCTGGAGCTGGCTATGCACCGAATCGAAAAAGTCAAGACCCTGCTGATAGAAGGATACGATGCAGAGGCTCTGACGTTGGCGTCTAGGGATATTGAGTGAATGGATACATGAATAAATGAAGAGCAAAAGGGAATAATAAGGGGCGAATTGGATGGACTGGTTTCATGGCTTGGGTTATTACGGAATATCAGATAAATGGGAACAGGGAGCGCTGAGATCTATTTGTATTGATTCTTTTTCTTTTCTTTTCTTTTCTTTTCTTTTCTTTTCTTTTCTTTTCTTTTCTTTTCTTTTCTTTTCTTTTCTTTTCTTTTCTTTTCTTTTCTTTTCTTTTCTTTTCTTTTCTTTTCTTTTCTTTTCTTTTCTTTTCTTTTCTTTTCTTTTCTTTTCTTTTCTTTTCTTTTCTTTTCTTTTCTTTTCTTTTCTTTTCTTTTCTTTTCTTTTCTTTCGTTGGCGAATGGGCAATGCGCAAGAATGGAACATTTCCTGGCATTTGACTTTAATACCACAGCTTTTGGATTTGCATGACTGGAGGCAGTGGCTGGGGAATGCGTAGGAAGGTGGTTGTAAAAGGCATCGACTAATCACTGGGTAGAGAGAACATGAGAACTGAGATGTATCTGTGTGGCAGCATGGTGTAAGAGACTACACTCGTGAAAGTATTTGCTTGCGATCCTATATAAAATGCCTTCGTGCCCCTACGCATAGGCATGTGTTCCCTGATTTCGTCAACTGTCCGGGACGACGCTGTCGTATTCCCCTCCTGAACAACAAAATGGAGATAATCCGCTTGATATATTAATCATCATTATTTTTTTTGGTTGGTATTCTGTTTTTTTTTGTTCTCCCATTTCAGTCATCAAATCCGTTCCAGGACTTCTCATCATCTGCCTTTGTGGGAGGTTTGGCGCCATTGACTTGTCGTGCAGGCTTCTCTCCATCACCTTTAGCCTGGAGTTTACGAGCGGGTGACGAGGCGCCGTTCACAGATGGCGATCGTGATCGCTTTTCAGATCGAGCAGAAACTGACGCGCCAGGGCTTGGGCTTGGGCTTCTCTTTTCCGGCTTCTTCTGCGACTCAGCTGCCTGGGGGCCAGGCCACTGTCCCTCGGGCTCTCCGTTCCAGCGCGCCAGCATATCGGCAACCTTGGGTGCCCAAACCTCCTCGCCCTTGGCCAGGTCTTCGTACTCAAGACAGTTGGTGCCGCCCACGGTGAAATCACTCTGGCGGACACGGTCAAGCTCTGCCATGAGGCCTGCCGATCCCAGCTTGGTGCCAAGATCATGGCAGAAGCTTCGCACGTAGAAGCCTGATGTTACCTTTAATCGAATCCGAGCAGCAGGAGGACCTTCGTCATTCCACGGCGGAGGGGTGCTCTCATCGGGCGAAGGAGGCACCAGATTTTTACCCTTGTTTGAGTGGACGGGCTGAGGTAGCTGGCCGAGTGCGCCAGACATCATGGCAGAGTGCTTGGAAGGGCGCTGCTTCTTACGTGGCGCATCTCTGATGAGCTCGTCTTGTCGCTCTTCGAATTTGCGCTTGAAGCTCTCATGCGCCGCAACTGCTTGATCATCCTGCTCCTTCTCCTCTGGCGTGAGCTTCCGCGCAGTCTCTTGTTGCTTCGTGACCCGCCAGGCCTGCTCGGCAAGATTGCGCTCAGCGGCTTCTGCTTCCTCTGTTGGCCAGCGATGAGAGTGCTTCTTAGGCTCGTACCATTCCACAAGCTCAATTTCCAGCACTTCGACCTCTCTTCCTTCAATCTCTCTGGGTATAGGCTTTCCTTCACGCGCATATTCGTAGAGAGGCTTGCCGTTCATCTTGAGCGCTGAGTACAGGGGTGGGATCTGGATCTGCTTGCCCTTGAACCCTTCCAGCTCTTTTTCCACCATCTCTCGTGTGATGTGATCATATGGACGCTTGAACAGGATCCGGCCGACCCTGTCGTAGGTGTCGGTGCTCGCGCCGAATAAGACAATGGTCTCGTACGTTTTGGTGCAGTCGAGGAACTGAGGAAGCTGCTTTGTAGCAGATCCAATGCCCAGAATCAATACACCCGTCGCCAAGGGATCCAGGGTTCCTCCATGGCCGATCTTGACCTGAGAAGCCTTCTTCTCAGCCCTGCGCCGATGGAACTGGCCGCCTTCTTTCAGTCGTCGGGCAATCTCTGCGTCGATCATCGGTTTGAAGAATGAAGAAGGGTTGAAGGCTTGCTGGCATTCTCGTATCACCTGGGCAGAGCTGATGCCGCAAGGCTTGTTTATGGCTGTGGAGGCGAACCAAATTGCATTAGCAGCATTCCCCAAGAGCCAAAGGCATCGGCAGAGCAGAAGCGCAGTCAAGGTCAGCGCATAGAAAGACAATGCCTACCAAAAACACCATCCCGGACGACGTCCGAAGCCATTGTTGACAGCACTTTTCCAAGCCGTCGCATGCGAGTTTAAAGCTGGATATGGGGAGAATAAACGAACAAGTACGGAAGAGAGCGGAAGGAAAAAAGAGGAGAAAAGTCAGAGAGGATAAAGAGGGAAGCCGCAAATTATGTAGCTTTCACCACGATCTCACTTTCACCTCCAGCAAACAAGTCGCGATTCAGGCTATGGGCGGCTATTGGGAAAAAAATTGACTTAGCGCACCGATAAGATATCGCATGTACCTATACCTGAGCTGCGCCAAGCTAGCAAGGTAAGTACAGAGATGCGCCACACACAGTATTGAGAGGCTGTAGAGGAACCCCTCCTAGCCAGATGAAATGTGACCGGTACAGCGGAGTAGGGCTCTGGAATACAAGGGTCCCATCTATCCACTGGCGTACTTCATGGACTGCTTTTTCTGAGCTGAATGTCAGCGTCTGCTGACTTGGAACTGCGCCATACGTCGCATTGCGAAATACACCATCAAGAATAAAATAGACAGTAAGAGGTATAAGCTGGATATATAGATTATTGTCTGAAAGACATGCGGTTGCTGTATGTCAACAGTATTTGCATGATAGCATTCGTATAAGGGTGCTTGCGATTGCACAGCAGCCCCAAGTTTGTAGTGGGGTCATGCTACAGCGCTGTCCTGCAGAACCCTCCAGTGCTGCCAGTGAGTCCTTACAGGGCTTCTCCAACTGCCAGTTAGCTGTCAAAGACGCTAGCCCCTCCAAAGGCTCTACCGCCGATTATCCCGGCGCATTCTTTAGTCGCGAACCGCCAGGTATGACGCCGAGTTAGCGCGTTGGCGTGTTCCACTGCTGCTAGAGCACTGAAGGCATTGCGAACTGCTTCCAAGCGCTGTAGCCTTTCCAACTTCCACGCCGTTTGCTTTGCATCTTCAACTGCGCCAACACCGTCGACAGCTCTCCGGTGCTGAGTTCTGTGCACGTCCATCTGATTATAACCAGAGAAAACCGTGATTTCTTTTCCCTCCAATAGAGATCGATTAGTTGGCTAGCAATTCATCAGACCAGCCCAGAGTCTTTCCCCACGATCGAGATCGACGCCACGACAAACATCTTCTCTGTCGACTCTTCGCTTTCCTCCCTCTACGTCGAACTCTGCTATTTCTTGATATTCAAGATCTTTTATATCACCATATTTCTATGGTTGCTAGCTGTCATCTCAAATTACAATGAGCGGACGCAGGCGAAGGGCGTCGACATCAAGTGTCGAAACTGTTGATGGCGACAAGATCCGCTGGTTGCAAGAGTCCAATGTCGTCAGATCGCAACCAAAGGACGTCCACAAGGATGTCTATCCTTGCCTTGAGCTGCGAAATGCCACCGTCTATGACAGGAAAGGCGAGATTCTCGAGAATGCCCTCGATGTCGCTGTGAGAGGCCCGTATATCGTGCGAGGTTATCTCATCATGGAGGATGCTTCAGACAGGAGACATCGTGAGTTGCCGCCACGCACTATCCCACTCCTTTAGTCGTCCCAATAGCTTTTCTGACAATCACAGTCATCATGAAGGTCCGATCATCCACTCCCATAGAGATTCGCCATTGCATCGCTTATTCGATCGGAGAAGCGCCGGGAGCGCGCCCCCTCGTGTGGGCGCTGGGTCGAGGAGCTTGGTACGAGATTAACCCTTCAGAAGCCTATCGCCCGATTTTCAACAAGATGTGCGAAGCCACGACCATGTACTACAACCTGGTGGACATATATAACTCAAAGCGACTGAGCGGAATCCCAAAGGCATCGGGTTCAGGCCTTCTAGAAGCTCTTCACGATGACTTTCTACAGGTGAGTGAATGGTAATGTCGGTAAAAAGGTCACGGCTAAAATGACTTTTTAGTATGCCATGAAAACTGGCGACGGGGCTACATTCAATGAGGTCTTGGAGCGGTGTTCTGAGCACGCCATTTTCCTGGTTTGCCAATTTACACAGGAATCTCTCGACCTCATCGACTGGAAACAAACCCCATTCTATAAATGGTTCACAACTGAGCATGCTGTGAGTAACTGACTTCGCTACACTTGCTAGCTCCGTGGCTAACGTCCATATAGGATGTGGTACATAAAACCATGGTAGCACTTAAGAATCCTCGAAAAGCACGCAGTCCTTCACCACGTGAAAGAGCGAGTCCAGCACCAAGCAACAGATCTTCAAGTCGCATCACCAGGAGCGCTAGCATGGATAAAGTCGACTCTGATCAGGTACAACTATCAAAGCGATCGAAACCAGCCCTAAATATAGATGTGGCTACTCCTAGCATCACTGTCCAGCAACCAGCAATCCATATTCAATCTCCTGATGCTGCCATGACCACTGCGCATGAAGATCAAAGTCCCTTTGCCTCCGTTCTCTCTGCAATAGAGGAGATATGCGAAAAGCGAGTTGGGTCAAAACGAGGCATCTCTGGAATGACTGCTCTTAATATCCTCTATTTTGATTACAAGTTCCCCATGTGGAAAGATGGTTCTGTTGGTTCCCACAAAGTCCCTGTTCAAGAAGTCTTGCACTACAATGCTGCTGCTTTGTTGCAAAATTTAGACAAGGACAAATTCCAAACGCTGCAACTTTGGTCATACCTGGAGGAGTTGGCAAAAAAACCGTTCAGCCCACGCGCCATAAAATTGTCCGAGTTCCCTTACCGCTTGGTGCGACGCACACCAAGTCAGCGTTCAAAGAAGCCAGTGCCATCCGCTGTTGAGATAGACTCCTCTCCGCATGAAATCGACGATCCACCTCGCCCCATCGGGAAGACCTTGAAGCGTCCTGGCCGGAGACCAGGCAAGACATCCAGTTTGCGAACGGTGACTTCTTCCAAGAAACGAACCTTTGCCGAGGTTGGAGATGATAGCGAGCCAGACTCCGAATCGTCGGGCTTGAAACGATCACATTATTTCTCTGACCGGGAGGAAGAGCAAGAGGAAGATGTTTCCATGCAGGACTCAACCGGAGCAGACACCCCCGGGAACGCTGTTCAAGCTGCTCCGCTCCGATCTGAAAAAACAGAGCCAATTCAGATTGTGATTCGAACGGAGAAAATACCATCCACAGTTCCTCGCGGACCCGGTGACGCCTGGACGTGCGACCAAGACGGCTGTACCTACGTTGTAAGAGGTGGCGAGGCTGACGGGTGCCAAGCCCGAATCCAAGAACACTTTGAAGAGCACCGGGAGCAAGCCAAGAGGCTCAATCTGGCAGTCACTGAAAGCTCCCGCGGCCACATGCCAATCAAGTATGCCTACTTCCCACCGTTTCTAATTCTCGTTGAATTCCCTCCTACAGATACAGCAAAAACAGCTGCCCCTGATGTCGACCCTCGTCCTAATTCACTAAACTCCCCACCACCCTCCTTATCACCACAATCCACCAGTACCACTCACTCTTTTGATTCATCAAATCCCACAACAATCGAGGCATTTCCATCCCCGAGCCCACCGCCCAACGGAATACCAGATCTTAGTGGATCGGCAAAGGAGTCTTTCCGTCAACTGGTTGATACATTTCGCCGCCGCCCTCAACCTGTCTCTGATAGAATTGCGAGTCTAACACTCTTACAGTCATTTACTCGAGAAACTCAAACGGATGGGCGAAAACACGCAGCAGCCTGTCATATCGGGCGGGACAATGCCGCAGCCGATCAAGAGGAAACTGATAGCATGACACTGCAGCTCGATGACGACGAATAATCCTCTTCATTTAGAGGTGACAGGTTTCTTTTCTCTTTTTTTCTTTAAGGCATATTTTCTCCTATAATATGGCAAATACTAGTTGTGTGTTTGGACAGTATAGTTCGGTTATGACAGACTTTCTGAGGAAACGGGATACGGTAACAAATGGAGTTTAGGGGACGGTAACGAATATTGCTTTTTTTGCTATTACACGCGTATAATACCACGATGAAGACGACAGTAACAACGACAACGACTACAGGTCTTGTCCCTTTATATTTTCCTTTTCTCTTCCATAGACAGATGTTGTTGTACGAAAGTGTTTTTAAGGAAAGGCCATCGTGAAGAAAGCTCACGATCACATTTGATGAAAATTATCAAGGATTGAGCATAGCCTACTATCTATCTCATATAGCATTCAATTTTTGAGAAAAGCAAGATAATTTATTTAAGTTAAGCATGAAACCAATATTTTCTTCTCATTGTATCTCCTTCTCTCAGGCGAACTTGGGAGGTAAATGGCATTGTAGCAAGGGAGATGAGCGTCATATACTTGTTGACTTTTTATAGGTAAAGAGCTCTTATATTCTGATTTTTCTAAACCTCGCGAATATTTCACTCTAAATTAGCCTATAAAAAACTAGAAGCCCCGAGAAAGGATCAAAACAAAACAGTTGCTTTAAAAAAGAAAAAGCATGACCCTTATCAACCCTCAACTCGCAAGTACCTACCGAGCACATCCTAGCAGTAACTTATAACC